>CM054815.1:28462293-29062293 GCA_028984105.1 Lavandula angustifolia | reverse complement strand
TAGTTTAGATGCAGAGATCTCTTTAGCCAGGATTACTGAATGTAACTACTTGAGGAAAATGAACAGATCAGAGGGGCTTCAAACCTCATAAGTAACAGTGCTATTAGAAGTTGTAGGTTGGCGGAGTGTAATTGCAGAAACTGATCCATTAGCAGACATGATACATAGAGCTCTTGGCCTCTGTTGTGCAAATGCGAGTATTTTTGCTGCAACATCCTGCTAGGGCAAGCAATTAATACTTGTCTTGCCACATGATATAGTAAACAAAATTAAACATATTTGTATGTGCAGAAACATAAAGTCGCAGGTTTTAAACAAGGTAGAGTACAACATATAAAAGATATTGAGAGTTCATATACGTGTTGACCAGAACAGTGGAAAACTATGTAAACCAAACTACATAACATCTAAGGGGAAAACATTAGTGAAACTGTTAATTCAGACTCGAATTGTAGCTAATTGATTGTCAGAACAAAGATAATAATAGAAACTCGAGATGAAAGATACCTCACCAACTCCGATATGCAAGACATGTGGTGTAAAGGCTAATCCAGCTGAGTTGTTCATCCATTCACCTAAGCAAAGAAAAAATCCTTAACCTCGTGAATATACCAAAATAGCTCGCAAAGGAATATAAATACAATTCTCGAAACAATGAGAATGGAAAGACAAGTTGTTCTGAAGTTCCCAGCTTCCTTTGAAAAGGTCCGGATCGAAATGGAGGGGAACAGAAGCATTAATAGAAATTATAAAATTGAAGAATGAGGCCATGATCATGAGATCAATACATCTATTAATGCCACTTTCAGTAAATTACATAGAGCAATTTATTTCCGGTATTAGATAACAAAACAAAAAATTATGAATCAAAGGAAATTATTAGGCACTCAACACTAGTAATCTACTAATATCACAACATCGATCTCTGTATGAATTGTCAGAAGAAGAAATTACCAAGAGGAGCAAGTTTCTGCTTCCATCCAGAGCCGGGAGGGCGGCCTCTTCGAGCTTTCTCTCCTGGGCTGACCACCAAAGAGGAAGAAGGCTTAGGTGCAGACATGGGGGACAATCCTAGGCCCACGTTAGCTCCTCCATCCGGGGCATACTTCCTCGGCCTACCCCTCTTCTTCTTCATCGGCGATGGAGAGAAATTCTCAACATAACTGCTCGCACCACCACCACCACCACCACCACTCGGGATGCTGGTGTTTGAAAGATTCTTGTAAGCAGGGGAGGCGTGCATTCCGCCAGGCTGAACACTATGTCCAGGCCCTGAACCACCAGATCCACCAATTCCGCCTCTATGAAGGTAGTATGAAGCTGACCCTTGTAATGTCATCCCTTCTCTCCCATCCATCAACTTACTAGCTAAAATTCCAACTTATGATCTAAATTTCACAGAAAAAGACGCTAACTCCACAAATATGAAAACGACGCGCCAAAGAAATCACATAAAACCTCACCAGAAAATGAAGAAGATAAACTACAGCACATAATTAGAATACAAAACCTAAAAAGGGCCGGGCTTTTAAAATCGGTTCTCCAAACTGATCAAACTAAGAAAAGCTACTAAGCTACAGTCTTAACCAACAAAATTGCAGTGGAAGAAAGAAGGGAAACTGGAAGACCTGAGTTTTATCACACAAATGAACACACATCAAAGCTCATTCTGAAAATGTGGACAAGTATCCATATCGATCCAGCTCCTCAAACACTCAGCTCAAAATCCCCCGGTGCATTCAACTAAGGAGAAAATAAATGAAACCCTAGATTTAGAATGTGCAAGAGAGAGAAAGAAAGAGAAGGGGCAGGGGAAGTTTTGGGAGGGTAAAAGACAAAAGTGAACATGAATAGAAAATGTAGAGCTTTTGAATTAAAGGTACAATGACTTGAGCCCTTTTTCCTTGTCTATAATTCAAGAAAAGATAGAAACAAAGATATGAAATAAAAAAGAAATGATTGAGTTTGGAGGGGGTTTTGGTGTAAGAATTCAGACTCAGAAACCATTGGAGTACAGTTGGGTGCACACCTAAGTACCAAGATGTCCTCATCAGAACAAACACAAGTTGCAGCTGTACTACTTAATTACCATCTTCTTTTTTCTCCACAGAAAGTATATTCAATTAATTTTTATTGTTCGTCAGTCTTTGACCAGATTCCTTGCATCAAACCTTTCTTCTGTAATGCAATCAGGCTATGGACCATGCTTCAGGCCTTTTGTACGGTGGATTTGGGAGGAAGATATTTAATTCATCAGCAAGTATAGTTGTTCATATTTTAAAAAGGTTTATTTATCCAAAAATACACAAACTTTTATCAAATTATCCTTTTGCACACGAATTTTAAAATATGTCTATAAATACATGAATTTTCAATTTGTCTCTAAATACTAGAACTATGGTGATATTATTTTCATCTCGTTTGTTCTTGAAAACTCATTTAGTTCCAATCAATGGTTGATACTTTGGTCTATCAACATGCTCCCAAACTTTTTTTTCTGACGAACTGGTTTAGTTCCTCTTGTATGGCGGTGATCCAGTCAGTATCGTTCAGTGCATCCCCAATCGTCTGAGGTTCTTTAGTAGACAAGAAACAGGAGTATAAAACACTTTCTCCTGTACATAATCTGGTTCTTGTCTCTACGCTTGCTAATGGATCTCAATAAAAAGATCAGAAGAGTGAGCATCCAGCCACAAACATCTTCTTCTTGTTTCTTCTTCTGAAATTTCTTCTGCACATACAGTAGGATGATCAGGCATTTCAGTAGTACTGTTCTGCGACTGAAGCAATTCAGTAACAAGGTTGGGATCTACTAGGTCACTAGGTTCATGAGCATTTAGTCCAGGAACATTATTTGTTCACCCTTAGTTGTTATTCTCATTTGAGGTCTTAGTTACCACTTGAATTTCTTCATCGACCTCAGTTACCTGAGAATGATTATATTCAGTAGAATCAATCATTTCAGCTACTT
This sequence comes from Lavandula angustifolia, assembly GCA_028984105.1. Classification (NCBI taxonomy): domain Eukaryota; kingdom Viridiplantae; phylum Streptophyta; class Magnoliopsida; order Lamiales; family Lamiaceae; genus Lavandula; species Lavandula angustifolia. Next base: position 29,059,322 of record CM054815.1, on the reverse strand, counting down.
CGATTGTTGGTTGGATGTAAGTTTCTTCATCATCATCTGAATCGTCATCCCAACAATGTTAGATCTTTTTAATGTCATCGTTAGATCATGTAGCTTGTTGCTAACATCTTTAGTGTCTTTCTTTGAATCTTGTTAAATGTCCTTAGAAATAAATTCCTTAAAAACCACATAAGGGTTTTCATTCACGCAAAGGTTCTGGTAGTTAAAGACCATAAAAGCTTTGTTAATCCTAGAGTATCCTAAGAAAAATCCTTGGTCTGACTTGCTATCGAAGAACTTTAACTGGTCATTTCCATTATTGTAGATAAAGCATGGAAAACCAAAGATATGGAGATGAGATATGGAAGGTGTTCTCCCTTTTCATAATTCATATGGTGTCTTCATGTGAAACTTTGTTAGTAGTAAACCATTATGAGTGTAGCAAACTGTGTCAGTAGCTCTATCCAGAACTTAGATGGCAATCTTGAGTTTACGAGGAACGTTCTTGCTGCTTCTTTAAGTGTTTTGTTTTTTTCGTTCAGCAAGTCCATTATGTTGAAGCATATGTGCAACATATATTTCATGCTTGATGCCTTCACGATCGCAGGTATTCTTTAATCATTGAGTTCAAAATTTTTGTGCCTCTCTTTCAGCAGATTTTCTAAATCTTGATGTCATTTTCTATAATGAGTTTCTTTCAGAAGCTTTGGCAATTTAGTTTTGACATCAGATTAGTTGGAAATGAATATTACCCATGTATTTCTTGAGTAGTCATCTATAACTACAAGGGCATATTTCTTGCCTCTAATAGTCACTGGAGAGACTGACCCAAATAAGTACATGTGAAGAAGCTGGAGGATTCCATCAGTAGAAGGTGACAGAATAGGAGGATAGCTAGGCTTTGTTTGCTTTTCCTTCATGCATGCTTCACAATCTTTGTGTCTCGAGTATCCGCTGTCCATGATCCAAGGGTCCTTGTGCACCGACAAAACAAAAATAAATGTTGGTACCCTTTATTTTCATGTTGGGTCCCAAGAAGTTAGTCATTTTTGGAACCCAAATCTGTCTTACAACCCTAGTGGTTTCAGAAATCTTCTTTCCTTTGTTGTCTACTTTATCTCAATGTTGAACTGGGAGATACTGACTTCTCAGCTGTCTGTGGTTCAGGACTTTTCTTCTTCGGAATCTTAAGACTTCTCCTGACCTTGGGCTCGTAATAATATGATCCATATTGAGCTGGATGAGTCCATTGAGGTTGTTCAGGAACAAACCTCAACTAGTTGCCAACTGATACTATCAAGCTGAAGGGATAGATTTTGATGAGACATTTTTCCCGATCGCTAGATTGGAAGTCATTCATCTATTCCTAGACTATGCAACACATCAACGCTTCAAGGTATGTCAGATGGATGTGAAGTCGGCTTTCCTAAACGGGATACTGAAGGAAGAAGTCTATGTGGAACAACTGCCCAATTTTTAGCAGGTACATCAGGTGTACAGACTCAGAAAGGCTCTGTATGGGTTAAAACAAGCACCTAGCGCTTGGTACGATACCCTTTCAGAGTTCCCCCTTCACAAAGGTTTTTAGAAAGGAAGTGTAGATCTCACTCTATTTAGTATTAGGTCAGGCTAGTGCAGATCTACATGGACAACATCATCTTCGCATCTAGAAATGTGACCATGTGTTAGCAATTTGAGAAGATGATGAAAAAAAAGTTCGAGATGTCATTGATAGATGAAATGAATTATTTCCTTGTTTTCAAGTCAAACAATCAGAGAAGGGAATATTCATCAATCAAGCCAAATACATTCGAGACCTCATCAAGAAGGTTGGTTGCGTATCCAACAAACTAGTAAAGATTCTGATGAACACTAATCTAAAAATTGATCTGGACAAAGAGGGAGTATCCATGAACTCTACTGATTATAGAGCTATTATTAGTTCATTATTATATCTCATAGCTAGTAGACCTAACATAACTTATGTTGTAGGTGTATGCACAAGATTTCAGGCGAATCCTAAGCGAAGTCATCTAGCCTCAGTGATGCAGTCCAAGACACGAGTCCAATTCGCGTACCCGCGGGCCCCGTCACGAGAGCAAGAGCAAAGAAGTTCAAGGAAGCCCTCGGATTATTTATTCAAGAGGTGACGGACGAGGAGGAGGGTCGAAGTCCCATTGGAGATGAGCAGCCCAATTTGCGAGTTCTCAATCTCGTGGAGCATGCGTGGGTTTAGGATTGCATGATTTTATTTAGGTTCATATCACACTATGTTTAGTGATTGGACCCAACTTTATAGTCAGACTTGATTTATTTAGGCCCACCAAATTATCTTGATGGGCCATAGCTTTCTAGGGTTTTCTAGTTGGTATTCCCTTATAAATGGGGATGTTGTAAGACTTTGAGAACAACTTTTGACGCAATCTTTTGTGAGAATTATCTCTTGAGCTTTTACGAATCGTAGCAACATCTTGCGAGATTCGACCTTCAACTTATCAATCGGAATATCACCCCGATTGTGGTGTCCTCATCCTTCAACGTTTGATTCCTCGCACACAGCTCGGGTCGAGCCCATCGCGAGGTTTCAGTTCGATTGTTCGGCGAAATTTTGGTCGCGGAGTTCCATTGCACGACTATCTGAACTGGGGCTTATTATCTAGTATCAAAGCCGGAGATAGTGTCGGCATCATCGATGTTCGTATCAAGTTTTCAATTATATCGAACATCTTGTTCGTGAATTATTTCTAAAATTTGTTTGTGGGTTAGTTCTGAATTTTGTTCGTGGTTTGTTTCTGAAATTTGTTAGTGGGTTGTTTCTGAATTGTGTTCATGGGAAGTTTCTGATCTATTTTCGTGTTCACATCTATTTCGATTTGTCAGTCTGGGAAGCCTCCTAGGGTTTGGTTCAGAAACTGGTGATTATCTGGGGTTTAATCTCTAAATTCCGTATTAATTGTTCATTACCAATTAGTTAAAAAAAAAAAAAAAAGGCAGGACTATAGGCTGTTTCCGTTAGTTTTCACAGTGTTTACTGGGTTCCTGGAGGTGTGAATATAGGCTAGGCAAAAGTCATTTTTTTAGGAAATTTGGAGGGCAAATATATTGGGAAAATTCAGTTCTTGTTGGTGGTTGACGAAAGAGTTAAGCAGGACTAGCTTGATTTGTGATTGCCGAAGAGAGATTTTGAGTGGAAAAAGGCAGGAGTGAGTGAGATTATTAGAGTGACAAGGGCCATACATTGAGTGATACACGAGAGTGAGAGATCAAACACTTGAGTGGCAACCGTAAGGGAGTGGCGAGGTTTATTCCTACTTTACTTTTTGTTATTTCTTTTCTCATTCTGCAAGTACGAATATGTCTAAACAATTGGACGACACGGGTAACATTAAAAGGTCTAGTAATCAGATTAGTGGCGATGCGAAGTTCATAATGGAGGCATTGAGGTCTGAATTGACGAAGGTGATTGCACGACAACTAGATGAGGTGTATGACTGAATTGCTGAAATCAAGAAGCATCCATTTCATCATAATGATGGGGAAGTTAGGGTAGATAGAGATGATAGGAGGGATAGGTCAGTTCGAGGAGATCGGAGGAATAGACTAGTTAGAGGTGATAGGAGGGATAGAGATGATCGGAGAAATGGAGGGTCAGAGGATTTGGAGGTGGTCGAAGGGCTGGAAGAACGGTTGGAAGGGATCACAGAAGGGATGAGAGATATGAGGAGTCAGAAGAGTCCGATTTTGCCTCGGACGCATCTGAGACCGAGGACGAATATCAATATGATAGACGGAGGGGTGGAGGAGCACGGCGCGAGAAGGATGACAATCTCGGAAACATCAAGATGAACATTCCTTCTTCCTTCCAAGGAAAGAATGACCCGGAAGAGTAACTCAATTGGGAAAGAAAGATAGAGATGATGTTCGGTTGTCATAATTATTCAGACATGAAGAAGGTGAAGTTAGTTGCCGTGGAATTTTCAGACTATGCCATAGTATGGTGGGACCAGCTGCAAACTAACCGACGACGGAATGGAGAACCCTCCATTCGAACTTGGAGACAAATGAAGGCCGTGATGCGGAAATAGTTTGTGCCAACTCACCACTACTGCGATTTGCACATTAAGTTACAAACCCTGAGACAAGGTCGTAGAAGTGTGGATGAGTATTTTAAAGAGATGGAGGTAGCTATGATTCGAGCTAATGTGGAGAAGGATCGAGAAGCTACCATGGCATGTTTCTTATCGGGTTTACAAGAAGAAATCTGAGACAAGCTACCATGGCAAGCTACCATGTCAGCAGCAAGCTACAGGATCTTGCACTAAACGACAAAGCCGAAAAGATCCAGCATTGTTGGGATGATGAGTCAGACGATGAGGAAATTCAGACCCATCCACAGGCAATGTAGCTGACCTAGTTGATTCTACTGAACATAATCAACAACAGGTAACAGCGGTCGATGAGGAAGCCCCAGTGGTAACTGAGACCTCTACTGAGAACATAAACTCAGGGGGAACAACTACTGTTCCTGAGCTAAATGCCCCTGAACCTGGAAACTCAGTAGATCCTAACCTTCTTATTGAACTGCTACAGTCACAGAACAGCACGACTGAAATGCCTAATACACCTATTGACTGTGCAGAAGTAGTATCAGAAGAAGAAGCCAGACTCAGACGTTCATGGCTCGACGCTCACTCTTCAGATCTTATTATAGGAGATCCATCAGCAACGATCAGGACGAGATCTAGATTAAGTCAAGGAGAAAGCTCACTTTATTCTTGTTTCTTGTCTATAGAAGAACCTCAGACAATAGAGGAAGCACTCAATGATGCTGACTGGACCATTGCGATGCAAGATGAGCTGAACCAGTTCGTTCGAAACGAAGTTTGGGAGCTTGTTGATAGACCTAGAGATCAGCATGTGATCGGTACTAAGTGGGTCTTCAAGACCAAGCGAGATGAAAACAACATCATTGTCAGAAACAAAGCTCGACTTGTTGCCAAGGGATACTGTCAAGCAGAAGGAATAGACTTTGATGAAACGTTCGATCCAGTCGCTAGAATGGAAGCCATTCGTCTGTTCCTAGCATACGCAACGCATCAGAGATTTAAAGTATATCAAATGGATGTAAAGTCAGCTTTTCTGAACGGCGTACTGAAGGAAGAAGTCTATGTGGAACAACCGCCCGGCTTTCAGCTTGGACATCAGGTGTACAGAATTCGGAAAGCGCTATATGGGTTAAAACAAGCACCTAGGGCTTGGTACGATACCCTATCAAACTTTCTGCTTCAGAAAGGTTTTCAAAAGGGGACAGTAGATCGCACCCTGTTCAACATAAAGTCAGGAGATGTCATCCTACTGGTGCAAATCTACGTGGACGATATCATTTTCGGATGCAGAAACGTGACGATATGTCAACAATTCAAGAAAATGATGAAGGATAAGTTCGAGATGTCTATGATGGGCGAGATGAACTACTTCCTTGGATTTCAAGTAAAGCAATCACTTGAAGGAATATTCATCAATCAAGCAAAATACACACGAGATCTCTTGAAGAGATTTGGCGGCGACTCGAGCAAGCCAGTCAAGATCCCCATGAATATAAATTTCAAAATCGATCTAGACAAAGAGGGAGCTTCTGTTAACTCAACTGATTATAGATCTGTTATTGGTTCTTTATTATATTTAACAGCAAGCAGACCTGATATAACTTATGTTGTAGGTGTATGAGCAAGATTTCAAGCGAATCCCAAGCGAAGTCATATGGACTCAGCAAAGAAGATTCTGCGATATCTGAAGGGAACACCTGACGCAGGGTTATGGTATCCTGCTGATGATAATCTGATACTAACAGGTTATTCTGATGCTGATTATGCAGGATGCAGGATAGATCGAAAGTCAACTTCTGGAACGTGTCAGTTCCTAGGCAGCAAGCTAATATCTTGGTTCTCAAAGAAACAACATTCAATGGCAACATCCACAACTGAAGCTGAGTACAAGGCTGCTGGAAGTTGTTGTGCCCAGATCCTTTGGCTTCGACAACAACTGCGAGATTATGGTATAATTCAAGATGAAGTGCCCATCTACTGTGACTCCACCAGTGTGATTGCTATAACTCAGAACCCAGTTCCTCATATGAGATGCAAGCACGTGGATATTCGACACCACTTCATCAGAGATCATGTCAAGAAGAAGGACATCAGAATGGAGAAAATCGATACTGACAAGCAAAGGGCAGACATACTGACCAAACCACTAGCTGAGAACAGATTCAGAGAATTATCAGTTGAGCTAGGTCTATTGGATCCTACTGAATCGTGTCAATAACAATTGGTATCAGTAGAAAGCAAAAATTGGTATCAAGTGTGGAAAACAGTACGACAGGTCAGAAGACTCAGTACTTGATTCACTCGGGTGAATCAGATGGTACACAGTAAGGGGGAACGTGTGTATCAGCACATTATATGTCCTCCTGAGTCTAAAGGGTAACCAGCTGATCGTAAAGTCAGTTGAAGAGGTTTGCGTAGTTTTATATACTTAACTTTTATCAGAAGCATGCTCGCGTTTAATATATCAGTCGTTTGCACTCAGTAGTTAATGAACATTTATTTCCCGCCACTAATTTTTAAGGTTTAAGTCAGTAGAAAACCGTTCTCATTTAAAAGATTTAGACTTTAATGCTGCCTGCAACGCATTTAATGAATGTCTTCTCACCTTACCTTAACTGGGTATTTAATCCTTTGTGGGTCTAGATTAGAGGCGGCCTAAGTAATCATTCCGTTTATAACATCAAATCACAGCTGTCATTAAAACGTGAGATTGAATTTCAGCCGTTGGATCAAAACCGATTGATATGCATATCTTATAAAATCTCTCGATCACCACTCTAATCTATCTTTTTCGCCATTTTCATTCTCAAGAGCTTTCTGCATTCAGTTTCTCATTTCCTCTTTAACTGCTCTGCATTTCTCTCAAGCTCTCTGTAATACGGTAACTTTCATTATTCTCTGCTTAAAACTTTACTGACTTACTCTATTTTCAAGTGCTAACAATTTTTTTGCAGATAATCATGGCGATTGTACTGACCCCACCGCAAGTTGATGAGATCATCAAATCTAGGATTCAGTTCGAGACGATGATGGCTCTTCATCAGGCTAAGCTTCCATACCTTGAGCCTATCTACACGGCTCTGGAAGCGTCAGGCCTCGAGCTTCTTGTCGCAAAGCATCCCAAGGCTTATCTTCCTCGACAAGTCGCAGAGGTTTACTACAACTGGAGATCGTTAGAGGATACGGACGGGGAAGTATCCCAGTTCGCTTATATGAGGGAGGTGACCCCTCAGAAGTGGGAGTCCGATCACCATGACATCGATTTCCGGGCCGCGCTGCAAGCATCGTTCGATCTTCCGGCCCACGGAATCTCCCCAGTTGGATATAAGGAGAAGGAGCTGAACTCTTATGTCCACCGATTCTACGGCAGAGATGACATTACGTTCAAATCCGCACTGCCATAGAACCAGCTTCTACCTGAGTACCGCGGACTCGCTTACATCGTCACACATGTACTGACGAGCTCCGCCGATTCCTTTGATTAGCTGTCAAAGCCACGTCTTCAGCTGATGATGATCATAGAAGATGGTGTCCAAGTCATCTGGACTGAATACTACGTGGCTGAGCTTAGGGCTCAGGCGCAAAAGTTTGTTGCCACACCCTCCGGAGGGAGAAGGCTGATAAGTGTGGGCAAACTGCTATATGGGACGAAGATGTCCACATTGATCGAAGACTCAGTATTGAATCATGCAGCCTTTGCTGATTCAAGATACTTCGACAGCAAGCTTATAAAGTTCAAAACAAGAGCCACTGCAGAGAAGTCGGTCGGACGAGGGCTAGCCGCACAGAAGAGGATCACGACTGACCTGCCCCCTCATGCCGACCCACCCAAGCGAAGTCATATGGACTCAGCAAAGATGATTCTGCGATATCTGAAGGGAACACCTGACGCAGGGTTATGGTATCCTGCTGATGATAATCCGACACCGAGTTATTCGATGCCGATTATGCGAGATGCGGGATAGATCAAAAGTCTACTTCGAACGTGTCGGTTCCTAGGCAAAGAAGCCGATATCTTGGTTCTCAAAGAAACAAACATTCAATGGCAACGTCCACTACCGAAGCCGAGTACATGGCTCGCCGGAAGTTCTTGTGCCCGCATCCTTTGGCTTCAACAACAACTGCGAGATTATGGTATAATTCAAGATGAAGTGCCCATCTACTGTGACTCCACCAGTGTGATTGCTATAACTCAGAACCCAATTCTTCATACGAGATGCAAGCACGTGGATATTCGACACCACTTCATCAGAGATCATGTCAAGAAGAAGGACATCAGAATGGAGAAAATCCATACTGACAAGCAAATGGTAGACATACTGACCAAACCACTAGCTGAGAACAGATTCGGAGAATTATCAGTTGAGCTAGGTCTATTGGATCCTATTGAATCGTGTCAATAACAATTGGTATCAAGTGTGGGAAACAGTACGACAGGTCAGAAGACTCAGTACTTGATTCAGTCGGGTGAATCAGATGGTACACAGTAAGGGGGAATGTGTCTATCAGCACATTATATGTCCTCTTGAGTCTAAACGGTAACCAGCTGATCGTAAAGTCAGTTGAAGAGGTTTGCGAAGTTTTATATACTTAACTTTTATCAGAAGCATGCTCGCGTTTAATATATCAGTCGTTTGCACTCAGTAGTTAATGAGCATTTATTTCCCGCCATTAATTTTTAAGGTTTAAGTCAGTAGGAAACCGTTCTCATTTAAAAGATTTAGACTTTAATGCTGCCTGCAACACATTTAATGCATGTCTTCTCACCTTACCTTAACTGCGCATTTAATCCTACGTGGGTCTAGATTAGAGGCGGCCTAAGTAATCATTCCGTTTATAACATCAAATCACAGCCGTCATTAAAACGCGAGATTAAATTTTAGTCGTTGGATCAAACCCGATTGATATGCATATCTTATAAAATCTCTCGATCACCACTCTAATCTATCTTTTTCGCCATTTTCATTCTCAAGAGCTTTCTGCATTCAGTTTCTCATTTCCTCGTTAACTGCTCTGCATTTCTCTCAAGCTCTCTGTAATACGGTAACTTTCATTATTCTCTGCTTAAAACTTTACTGACTTACTCTATTTTCAAGTGCTAACAAGTTTTTTGCAGATAATCATGGCGATTGTACTGACCCCACCGCAAGTTGATGAGATCATCAAATCAAGGATTCAGTTCGAGCCGACAATGGCTCTTCATCTGGCTAAGCTTCCATACCTTGAGCCTATCTACACGGCTCTGGAAGCGTCAGGCCTCGAGCTTCTTGTCGCAAAGCATCCCAAGGCTTATCTTCCTCAACAAGTCGCAGAGGTTTACTACAACTGGAGATCGGTAGAGGATACGGACGGGGAAGTATCCCAGTTCGCTTATATGAGGGAGGTGACCCCTCAGAAGTGGGAGTCCGATCACCATGACATCGATATCCGGGCTGCGCTGCAAGCATCGTTCGATCTTCCGGCCCACGAAATCTCCCCAATTGGATATAAGGAGAAGGAGCTGAAGTCTTATGTCCACCGATTCTGCGGCAGAGATGACATTACGTTCAAATCCGCGCTGCCATAGAACCAGCTTCTACCTGAGTACCGTGGACTCGCTTACATCTTCACACATGTACTGACGAGCTGCGCCGATTCCTTTGATCAGCTGTCAAAGACACGTCTTCAGCTGATGAGGATCATAGAAGATGGTGTCCAAGTCATATGGACCGAATACTACGTGGCTGAGCTTAAGGCTCAGGCGCAAAAGTTTGTAGCCAAACCCTCCGGAGGGAGAAGGCTGATAAGTGTGGGCAAACTGCTATATGGGACGAAGATGTCCATAGTGATCGAAGACTCAGTATTGAATCATGCAGCCTTTGCTGATTCATGATACTTCGACAGCAATCTCATAAAGTTCAAAACAAGAGCCGCTACAGAGAAGTCGGTCGGACGAGGGCCAGCCGCACAGAAGAGGATCACGACTGACCTGCCCCCTCGTGCCGACCCACCCAAGCGAAGTCATATGGACTCAGCAAAGAAGATTCTGCGATATCTGAAGGGAACACCTGACGCAGGGTTATGGTATCCTGCTGATGATAATCTGATACTGACAGGTTATTTTGATGCTGATTATGCAGGATACAGGATAGATCGAAAGTCAACTTCTGGAACGTGTCAGTTCCTAGGCTGCAAGCTGATATCTTGGTTCTCAAAGAAACTGCATTCAATGTCAACGTCCACTATTGAAGCTGAGTACATGGCTGCTGGAAGTTGTTGTGCCTGACCCTTTGGCTTCGACAACAACTGCGAGATTATGGTATAATTCAAGATGAAGTACCCATCTACTGTGACTCCACCAGTGTGATTGCTATAACTCATAACCCAGTTCTTCATACGAGATGCAAGCACGTGGATATTCGACACCACTTCATCAGATATTACGTCGAGAAGAAGGACATCAGAATGGAGAAAATCCATACTGACAATCAAAGGGCAGACATACTGACCAAACGACTAGCTAAGAACAGATTCAGAGAATTATCAGTTGAGCTAGGTCTATTGGATCCTACTGAATCGTGTCAATAACAATTGGTATTAGTAGAAAGCAACAATTGGTATCAAGTGTGGGAAACAGTACGATAGGTCAGAAGACTCAGTACTTGATTCAGTCGGGTGAATCAGATGGTACACAGTAAGGGGGAACGTGTCTATCAGCACATTATATGTCCTCCTGAGTCTAAACGGTAACCAACTGATCGTAAAGTCAGCTGAAGAGGTTTGCGTAGTTTTATATACTTAACTTTTATCAGAAGCATGCTCGCGTTTAATATATCAGTCGTTTGCACTCAGTAGTTAATGAGCATTTATTTCCTGCCATTAATTTTTAAGGTTTAAGTCAGTAGGAAACCGTTCTCATTTAAAAGATTTAGACTTTAATGCTGCCTGCAACGCATTTAATGCATGTCTTCTCACCTTACCTTAACTGCGCATTTAATCCTACGTGGGTCTAGATTAGAGGCGGCCTAAGTAATCATTTTGTTTATAACATCAAATCACAGCCCTCATTAAAACGCGAGATTGAATTTCAGCCGTTGGATCAAAACCGATTGATATGCATATCTTATAAAATCTCTCGATCACCACTCTAATCTATCTTTTTTCGCCATTTTCATTCTCAAGAGCTTTCTGCATTCAGTTTCTCATTTCCTCTTTAACTGCTCTGCATTTCTCTCAAGCTCTCTCTAATACGATAACTTTCATTATTCTCTACTTAAAACTTTACTGACTTACTCTATTTTCAAGTGCTAACAAGTTTTTTGCAGATAATCATGACGATTGTACTGACCCCACCACAAGTTGATGAGATCATCAAATCAAGGATTCAGTTCGAGCCAACGATGGCTCTTCATCAGGCTAAGCTTCCATACCTTGAGCCTATCTACACGGCTCTGGAAGCGTCAGGCCTCGAGCTTCTTGTCGCAAAGCATCCCAATGCTTATCTTCCTCGACAAGTCGCAGAGGTTTACTACAATAGGAGATCGGTAGAGGATACGGACGGGGAAGTATCCCAGTTCGCTTATATGAGGGAGGTGACCCCTCAGAAGTGGGAGTCCGATCACCATGACATCGATATCCGGGCCGCGCTACAAGCATCGTTCGATCTTCCGGCCCACGGAATCTCCCCAGTTTGATATAAGGAGAAGGAGCTGAATTCTTATGTCCACCGATTCTGCGGCAGAGATGACATTACGTTCAAATCCGCGTTGCCATAGAACCAACTTCTACCTGAGTACCGCGGACTCGCTTACATCGTCACACATGTACTGACGAGCTCCACCGATTCCTTTGATCAGCTGTCAAAGCCACATCTTCAGCTGATGATGATCATAGAAGATGGTGTCCAAGTCATCTGGACCGAATACTACGTGGCTGAGCTTAAGGCTCAGGCGCAAAAGTTTGTCGCCACACCCTCCGGAGGGAGAAGGCTGATAAGTGTGGGCAAACTGCTATATGGGACGAAGATGTCCATATTGATCGAAGACTCAGTATCGAATCATGCAGCCTTTGCTGATTCACGATACTTCGACAGCAAGCTCATAAAGTTCAAAACAAGAGCCGCTACAGAGAAGTCGGTCGGACGAGGGCCAGCCGCACAGAAGAGGATCATGACTGACCTACATGCTCGTGTCGACCCACCCAAGAAGAAAAGGCTCACTAAGGCTGGAGCATCTGTGGCTCCAGCAAAGCATGTTTCTCCCCCACCTACTCAGGAGGAGAACATATTAGATGCGGACACAGTCATTGAAGGTGCCACGCTGAAAGATATAGTCCAGCGCATTAGCTCCGAGGAGACATAGTCGGATGAGGTCGAACCGACAGTGGAAACATCTCCAGAGTGGACGACCTTCCAGTCGGCTCGTCTCTGAGCCACAGGAGAAGTATCGGCATAGATCCCGGAAATTGCTGATCATACGGATCTGGTCGATATCGCGATAAGGGCAAGGACACAGATGTTGCTGAGATTCTTGAGTTGGGATATACTCGAAGAGCTCATAATGACTTAGTCAGCATTGTCCCTATTGACAGAGGAGCATAGCCTTCAGTCAGCTATCGGTTTTGGAGAACCCGCTGACCTGGCATCGTTCAAAGATCTGAGAGCCGCTATGCTCTATCTTCTCAGCTTAAGATCCTCAGAACAACACATCAGCAGTCCATCGCAGCCATCCCATCACGATGACGGTGACGATAATAACGATGATGTGGATCAGGCACCCAAGGAAGCAGACCAGGGAGGATCTGCTGAGGGTAAAACTCCCAGCGAGAAGGGTAAATCACCACCACCGATGACATCAGGTGATACCCCAGTTGCCTCGAAGCGTAGTCGAGAGTAACAACTCGCAGCTTCTGAGCAGAGGCTCGGAACCAGCTCATATCAAGCTCAACCCATATGTTCCGTGTCCTCCAGGTCTGTCAACAGAGCTATCAGAAAGCAAGGAGACAAGAATCGTATCCTAGCCAAGGACGTACATCTGAAATGGGCTCAGTATACCAAGTCTCAAACCGAGACAGTTGACAAGCTGGCCAGTGAGGTGAAGAAGGTCGCCGAAGCTCCTACTCCATCTATCAATATCCAGGAGATAGTCGAGGCCGCCCTCACAGCTCAGAAAGCGGACTTAGCCGCTCAGAGTCAGCAGCTACTCAAAGAACAGCATAAGACATTTTCTGAGCAGCTGACTCAGAGCCTCGCTATTGTCCAGACAGCGATGGATGAGCGCAACAAAATGGCCACCTCCAGCGTACAAAAAGCTATAACCAATTAGGCGGAGGCCCTCAAGCTTATCCAAGTTGAAATGACAGCTTCCCATGACGAGTCCCTCCTGAAACTAAGACAGGAGACAGGAGCACAAATCAAGCAAATTCGTGCTGAACAAGAGAGGGACTGGGAGCATTCCTTGCGATCTTTGTCAAGGACTTCGAGACCACCGCTACTTCCTTTAAATCTATTCTCTTCAATCTTGAGAAGGAAGTAGTAGCCATCCGCACTCGCCTCTCCCTGGCTGATGATGCCAAAAAGGGGGAAGGAAAGGAAGAAGGAGGTAATAAGAGTGAGGCGGAGTCTCAGGTCGTCGAAAGGGAGGAAGCTGAGGAAAGAACTTTTGCCAAGGGGGAAGGTTCAGCTGAGCCAGCTGGAACCAGCTCAGCACCCCCTCCCGAAATAGTCCAAAGTCTGGCCATCATACCGCTGACTCAGGTGCCCGAGCAGACCGGAGGATCTTCCTCAGCTCAGCACATTGAGGAGGTCGCAAGGTATGTGGGCCAAGAAGATCAAGATGATGAACCACTGCCACCGCAGAGGCCGGGGAAGGAGAAAGCTACTGATGTTACTCCACCACCTTCCCCGACGCCCAAATTTCGATCTAAAGCGGAGCAGGAGGAGTTCGACAAAAGAGTTGCTCAGCAACTACAGGATCAGCTCGACCTTGAGCATCGTCTTGAAGAAGAGATCCAGAAGGCTAAGAAGCCCAGGAAGCCTGTTGGCAAAATTGCTAAGGGCGCAGCCAAAAAGCTTTTGGATGCTCAGAAGAAGAAAACTCAGCAGTCAGCTGATGTTGAGGTTCTCACCGATACAGACAACATTCCCCTTGCTCAGAGGATGTCAAATGTTTCTAAACTAACACCTGAGTAGGAGGCGGAGGAAAGAGCCACCTGGGAGGCAACGCTGTAAGGACTGAATCTCCGGAAAGGAGACACTAGAGCAGCTGCCCTCAGAGAAAAGAAAAGTTTGGAAGATCTGGCCAAGATCATCGAAGTTACTGACAAGATGGCCAGTGAACCAGTCTTTGACTGGAAGAAACAGATACCCAGGTCGTCCAAATACTACACGCGAGGTGGTCCGAGAGCCACATATTAGAAGAAAAATCCTCACCGCCATGTAGACAAGTGGATACCATGGAATCTGAACGAGGAATGGGAGGAACTCAAGATCGAGTTCATCAAAGGGTACTATGTGTATCAAGTTTTACCCTACTGAGATTCCGGTTAATCAGCTGTTCGATGAATTCCTTCATCAATCTAACGCCAGACTCAGAGCACAGGTCCATATGATACTTGCCAAGGAGAAGCTGCCATTAGTTGCTCCTGCATTCAGAAGAGTACCTCCTCCCAGGATCACTCGTGGTGTTCTATGCACCAAGGAGATCGAAGACGAGGTCGACACTGCAGCCTATCATCACAATCTAAGTTCTCAGCTGCCTGATGACCTCGAGGATATCCAAACCCTTCACGCCAGGATCTACAAATACTACGGGTTGGATCCTCCTGCTGAAAAGTCTGCTGATTTCAAGAGCAAGACGAAGAAGTTCAGATGTTAGCAGTAGTCTTGTCATCTCATGTATAGAAGAGAGGAACTCTGTAACACATTTCATATATATAACAGTTCCTTCTTCTGTCCAGACAATTACTCCTTGTCTTACGGAGAAATCTGACACACACTCACACATAACCATTTCTCTGATGTGCCTATCTGATTAGCTGCTGATTTTTCCTTAAGTTCTTTGCTCAGTTTTTAACTGAAGTTATTTTATTTATCAGTAGTTTAGATCTTAGATTATAGAGGTTTTGGCATCATAAATTAGGGAGAAATTGTTGGGTTATGAGTCAGTATATGATACTCAGCAGATCATTGGGTTAAAATAATATTGGGGGAAATCGTAGTAAGTATACTATGGAATTGAAGATCCCAAAACCCAGTTGATATCAGTAGTGTAGTGTCGATAGGATTAGATGATGTAATAGGCTAGACTGTTTTGATTTTCTACCTTTCGTGTCTATGTCATGTATGGGGTAAAATGTTGGACTGATCCTCAGTAGGAAGTTACTTTCCAGAACCCCACGTCATCATTGTAAGAGCTTGTGTTCTTAAGTCATCAGCCGATCTTCACCTCAGTAGAAGATACTGTATCCACTGACAGACATCAGTAGAAGAACCTTACAAAGCTTAGTACCTTCGGAGTCAACAACTGATTACACTCATTAGAATATCTTATCAGCCGACTCAGACGAAGATGACAGAGACTGCATCAAGTCTACTGTATCCACAAGGAAACGACCTAGCTATTAATGTCACTCAAAAGTCAGCAGAATGTCATACGAGGATAAGTGAGAGTCAACTCCGATGTC
The DNA here is from genome assembly GCA_028984105.1 of Lavandula angustifolia. NCBI lineage: Eukaryota > Viridiplantae > Streptophyta > Magnoliopsida > Lamiales > Lamiaceae > Lavandula > Lavandula angustifolia. The sequence goes on along the minus strand of CM054815.1, from coordinate 29,043,576 downwards.
TGACAGATCTCACCTACCACAAACCTCGACCAATGAGAAGCCGTCAACGCAATACCTGCTCTGACCAACTAAAGCTGCTCTCATGAACAGTGATCAACAACCCTGCTGCAACAATTTGAATATATGGCCATTTTTCTTGGAAGTTTGTGACACGTGGCATTGTCCTCTCCAATGGGAAAATGCCTGGGTCACGACTATAAATAGAGAAGAAAATCCGAGCTCTATGCGCGGGAAATCAAAAGGGACAAATGCTCAAGCACTCAAATACTCTAGTGTATTCAAGATAATCCAGCGAAGAACTTGCTCAATAGAATACTCTTAGTTCTTCTCTCTAGAGTTCTTTAGATCCCTCTTCTCTAGCTAAGCTCAACGTCATATCTATAGCTTAGAAAGTCGAAGGAGTTCACTTTTAGTGATTATTCTTATTGTAAGAACTCCTTCTAGTTGGAGAAATTCCCCTCCCCTTCAAACCTCGGTTTGATTTGTAAAAGTCGCTAAGGACTATAACTTAGAAGGGTCTGTCCAGTGCACAGATTCCTCGCTGAGGCTTGCTCAGATTAATCAACAAGACCTCCTGTTCAGCAGGACCGTGGACGTAGGATCTTGCGTATCCGAACCATGTTAAAAATTGCTTGTGTTGTTTACTGTTTTATTGCATTGCACATAAACTGATTACAAAATCATATCTTGCATAAGAAGTATTCATAAAGCGCACTAGCCAAAACTATTTGACCTGTGAAAATCACGTTTTCAAACTGAGACGAATCTCCGGGCCCCACACTATTCCGCACTAAAGCTTTCGACTAAGTTTCAAGTACTGACAAAAGTCAGTAGGAGAGCTCAGTAGTTGGCTCACTCTGACCCGTGATCGAAGGTTATTATCTAGCACTGTTCATTAGTTGCACCAAACCACTCAGCTTGTCCTTCGGTTTGAGAAAAAGAAATAGTACTCAAGTGTATTCACCCCCCCTCCTCTACACATGACTCTCGTCTCCGGACCAACACAGTATGATCATTGACGGAGGGAGCTGCACAAATGTTGCTAGCGTGGTGTTAATAGAGAAGCTAAGGTTACCTTTGTTGAAGCATCCAAATCCATACAAGCTGCAGTGGTTGAATAATAGTGGGGAGACGAGGGTGTACAAGCAAGTGAATGTGTCATTTCAGATTGGTAAGTACGCGGACGAGGTGATTTGTGATGTTGTGCCTATGCAGGCTGCACATATTTTACTTGGGAGACCGTGGCAGTTCGACCGGAAAGCACAACATGATGGTTTTACCAATAAGTATTCTTCCGTACTTAATCAGCGGAAGATGACGCTTGTTCCTTTGAATCCACAACAAGTATACGAGGACCAATTAGCCTTACAAAATGAGGCCGATCAAAAAAAGGCAAGCGTCCCAAATAAAGTGAAGAATGGACAAGTGGTGAAGTAAAAAAAAGAGACCATTTATCACTCTTGTTTTGCCAGAACGAGTGATATTAAGGAAGCGATGCACACTAAGCGACCTATTCTTATACTTATGTATAATGAGGGTTGCTAAACCCCAATGATCTCCATTCTCTTCCTAGTTCTATTTCCTCTCTTTTGCAGGATTTTGATGATGTTTTTCCTGAGGATACACCACCGGGATTACCACCAATTTGAGGCATAGAACACCAAATTGATTTCGTACCGGGAGCAACAATTCCAAACCGACCAGCCTACCGCAGCAACCCAGATGAGACGAAAGAGTTGGAGAGGTAGATTGGAGAGTTGTTGGCCAAAGGGCACGTGACAGAGACCCTCCGCCCGTGTGCTAGCCCCGTGTTGTTGGTGTTGGTCCGGAGACGAGTGTCAGGTGTAGGGGGGGGGGTGAATATACCTGAGTACAAGTTCTTTTTCTCAAACGCGAAGGACAGCTGAGTTGTGGGATGCAACTAATGAACAGTGTCAAAATAGCAACCTTCTGATCGCGGGTCAGAGTGACTCAACTACTGAGTTTCTCCTACTGACTTCTGTCAGTATTTGATTCTCAGTCGGAGAGTTAGTGCGGATAAGTGTGTAGGTCCCGATAGACTTCGTCTCGATTTGAAAATGTGTTTTTTGCAAACCAAATGATTTTGGCTAGTGCACTTTCAAATACGTTTATTGCAAAGTATGAGTTTGTAAGATAGTTTGAATGCAGTGCAATAAAACAGCAAATGACACAAGCGGTTTTTAACGTGGTTCGGATATGCAAGATCCTACGTCCACGGTCCTGCTGAACAGGAGGTCTTATTGATTAATCTGAGCAGGCCTCAGCAAGGTATCTGTGCACTGTACAAACCGTTCTAAGTTATAGTCATTAGCGACTTTACAATCCAAACCGAAGTTTGAAGAGGAGGGGATGTTCTCCAACTATGAATGAGTTCTTACAATAAGAACAGTCACGAATTGTGAACTCCTTCGAAGGTTCTGAGCTATGGATATAACAATGGAGCTTGGATAGAGAAGAGGGATCTAAAGAAGGAAACTCTAGAGAGAAGAACTAGAAATAATCTAATGAGCAAGTTCTTCGCTGGATCTTCATGAAAGCGCTAGAGTATTTCGAAAGCTTGAGCGTGTAATCCCTTTGATATCCCGTGCTTGGAGCTCGGAAAGACTTCTCTATTTATAGTTGTGACCCAAGCATTTGTCCGTTGGAGGGGACGATGCCACGTGTCACAAACGTCCAAGGAAAAGGGCCATATGTTCGAAATGTTGTCGCAGAATAGTTGGTCAATGTGCATGAGAGCAGACTTTAGTTGTCAGAGCAGGTAGAGCTTAGACCGCTTCTCATTGGTCGAGGTTTGTGGTAGGTGAGACTTTTCAGACATCAGTCTTCATCTGAGTTGACTCTCACTCATCCTCGTATGATCTTCTGCTGACTTTCGAATGAAGTTAAAACTCGGGTCGTTTCCTATCGGATATAGTTGATCTGATATGATCTCTGTCTTCTTCGTCTGAGTCTGCTGATAAAGGAATTTCTACTGAGCGAAGTCAGCTGATGACTCTGAAGGTACTGAGCTTGGTTCTGTGTTCTTCTACTGATGTGGGTCAGCTGATGAGAAATCTTCTACTGATCGAAGTCAACTAATGACCTGAGAACACGAGCTCTTACAACTGATAACGCGGGGTTCCGGAAAGTAACTTCCTACTGAAGTTCAAACCAACACTTACCCCTTATATAACTTAGACAAAAACGATAATGAGAATACAAATAGTCTAGCCTAATACATCATCTAGTCCTAACGACACTACACTAAGGACACAAGACGGGTTTTGGGATCTTCAATTCCATAGCATCAAATCACTATGATTTACCCCAAATTTCCCTTAACAGATAAGTCCTATTATAAGAACTACTGATAAAATATTACTAAATACCCTCTAAGTGGTTATTAGGATCAACCACTGACTCATAACCCAACAATTTCCCCCTAACTGATGATGCCAAAACCACTAAAAACTCTAAGTACAAAACTACTGACCCAAAGAGACTTCAGTAAAAACTAAGCAAATAAAACAGGGTAATCAGCAGCTAAAAGATAGGCATATCAGAGAAAAGGTTATGTGTGTGTGTGTGTCAGTTCACTTTTGTGATCAGTTGCGATAAAGTAAACAAACACAGCCGTAAGACAATAAGTAGTTGTCTAGCCAAAAGCAAGGTACTGATATACATATATGGGAAATGATTACAATCAGCCCTAGCTTCTATACAGAGAGAAAACATCTACTGCTATCGTCTGAACTTCTTGATTTTGTCCTTGAATTCAGCAGACTTAGCAGCAGGAGGATCCAACCCATAAGATCTATAGATTCTGGCTCTGAGGGTCTGGATATCCTCGAGATCATCAGGCTGTAGAGGATCTAGATCATTGTGATGTGCAGCAACTTCGACCTCATCTTCAATCTCCTTCGTACACAGAACTCCTCGAGAGGTCATGGGTGGAGTCAGCTGTCTGTAGACAGGGGCAATGAGTGGCAGCTTTTCCTTGGAAAGAATTAGCTTGATCTGTGCTCTGAGGTTGTCATCGTACTGATATATGAATTCGTCAAAGAGATCAGCAGCCGGCACCTCAGCAGGATAGCACTGCCATATGTAGTATGCCTTGATGAATTTGATCTTCAGCTCCTCCCATTCCTCATTCAGGTTCCACAGAATCCACTTGTCAACACAGCGGGGCAGAGTCTTCTTCAGATACGCTTTCTGTGCACCTCACCGGAAGAACTTGGAAGTCCTTGGCACCTGCTTGCTCCTGTCGAGGATTGGTTCCTTGGCGATTTTGTCAGTCAGCTCGATAATTTTTGCCAAGTCATCCAACCTCTTCTTCTCCCAAAGGGCCGCAGCTCTTCTATCTCCTCTCCGGAGATTCAGCCCTTGCTGCGTCGCCTCCCAGGTCGCCTTGTCCTCTGCCTCCTGCTCAGGTGTAAGAGTAGGAATTTTCTTCATCCTCTGAGCAAGTGGCAGGTTGTCAGTGTCCGAGTCAGTCGGCTCATCAGCAGATTGCTGAGCCTTCTTCTTCTGCTCATCCAAGATTTTATTGGTTGTACTCTTGGACGTCCTGACTTTAGGCTGTCTCTTCTTCTTGGCCTTATGAGCCTCTTCTTCCAACCTCATCTCATAGTCCAGCTCGTCCTGGAGGAGCTGAGCCACTCTCTTATCATGTTCCTTCTGCTCTGCTCGAGTTTTGAATTTGGGCATCGGGGAAGGAGGTAGAGTAGACTCTGTTGCTTTCTCCTTCTCGGGCCTTTGCGGTGGCAGGGGATCATCCTCCTGGTCGATGAAGCATGCGACCTCTTCAATATGCTGCGCCTGAGCCGAGGATCCTTCACCTGATCCTCTGACTGGCTCGGGCAGCTGAGTTGCTTGGACTTGAGGGATTTGGACTTGGGGAGGGGGAACTGAGCTGGTTCTAGCCTGAGCAGCTGATCATTCCACCTTGATAACTTCCCTCACTTCAGACTCCCCACCCACCTTAGTTGTCCCAGCCCTTTCTTCCCCCTTTTTGGCATCATCAGTAGCTGGGGTCAGAAGGGCACAGATTGCTGCTACTTCCTTCTCAAGTTTAAAGACAACATTTTTAATGGAGTCGGTGGTGGTGTTGAAGTCGCCGACGGCATCGTAGTAATGCTCCGAGTCAGCCTCTTGATCCTTACGGATTTGGCAAATTTAGGCTGCTGTTTCTTGCTTTTGCTTCAGGAGCAATGCGTCGTGTGAGGCAGTTATTTCTGCCTGGATGAGCTTTAAGGCGGCCACCTGATTCTCCAAAGCCTTCTTTATGTTGGAGGTGACCATCTTATTCCGCTCATCCATGGTCTTCTGGACTGTGGCTAGGCTCTTTGTCAGCTTCTAAAAAAAGATTTTTGTTGAGCTTCGAGCAGCTGCTGACTCTGAGCAGCCAAGTCCACCTTCTGAACGGCCAGCGCAATCTGGACGATCTCCTGAATATTAGGAGTTTGAGTATCCGAGACCTTCTTGACTGCGCTCGCCAGTCTGTCAACAGTCTCTGTCTAAGACTTTGTATATTGCGTCCACTTTAGGTGGACGTCCTTAGCTAGGAGACGATTTTTGTCTCCTTGCTTCCTTATTGCGCGGTTGACAGACTTTAAGGACACGGAACCTATAGGTTTGATCTGATCGAGACTAGGTTCCGAGCCTCTGCTCTGAGGCTGCGAGTTGTTGCTTTTGGCTGGGCTTCGAAGCAACTGGGGCGTCACCTGATGTAGGAGGTGGAGGTGGTGACTCGCCCTTCTCGCTGGGAGATTTACCCTCAGCAGATTCTCCCTCATCTGCGTCCTTGGGTGGTGCCTGATCCTCATCATTGTTGTCATCATCGTCATGATGGGAAGGCGGCGATGGGCTTCTGGCTAGGGGTTCTAGGATCTTCAAATCTTATCCTACACTCATCCCAACAGTTCTGAATGGCGAACGACAAGTCTTTTGATGTTTCAGTTGAGATTATATGTTTCGATTGAGTTTCTTCGGAGCTGATTCATTTCACCTTGTGTTTCAGAGTGGCATCCTCCTTGCCAGAATCTGTATCAATGATATCTACCTGCTCAATAGTAGGAGGTGGAGTGTAGACCTTCTTTGACGATCTCCTTTTCTTTGAATTCTTGAGTCGTGTGCTCTGTAATGTAGTAGGCACTGACCTATGGACTTTTCAGTAGCAATCGACTTTGAAATTTAATTAACTTCTTATCAAAATACTTGAAATATGCATATGAGACATTTTCTGAGGTAATCATGAACGAGACTCTGCTTCCATACAGGAGATTTCCGACTGATGTGAGTCTCCTAACTCCATACTCCATCATTTTCTTCAACAAATGTCTGAGCCTGAGTCCCAAGATCATTTGCGAAAAAGCTAACCCAGTTAACTTTCACCTTATCGTATAACACCATCATTAACTGTAGTTTTGGCTTGGATAGCTGATCGAAATCCTGCTGAACTGGTTAGTATATGGGTGACGATAAAGAGTAACCCTCTGAGTTCTGGTAGCAGTTCATTCTTCAGGAAGGTAGCTTTGAAGACTACATCGTCTCTTCCATTGAATATCTGAAGGTATTTATTCAGCTCAGTCTCCTTGTATCCGATGGGAGGATACCTTCGTTTGGACTTTTAAAGCCCATATAGAGATGGTCTTTCAACTAAAAATTTGCTACTCTTAGTTACCAATGATCCGGCCTCTCTTCCTTCTGATAGGCGAAAGATGTGATCTCCACGTCTTCATCAACATCGTATCTTAGATTAAAGATGAACTCGACAACCTGGCGCGGGACACAATAAAGTGCTCATCTTGTAAGAAAGGCCCCCAATCCAGCTGAAGTGAGAGCCTCATATATTGATTTCATGAAGTCCAACAGAATTTTGAAATGTCATGGTTGGCTAGAACAACACGCAATTCTCTAGAGCCTCATATATTGGTTTCATGAAGTCCAACAGATTTTTGAAATGCCATGGTTGGCTAGAACAACACGCGATTCTCTATGATCTCATTGATCTCGGATAGAACGTGAACCACTTCATCTGTGCATTTCGCCATAAGAAATCTGCAAAAATAAGTGTTAGCACTTGAAAATAGAGTAAGTTAGTGTTTGTAGATTAAGATTAAGAAGATATATCATAGATTAAGTGCTTGAAAGTAGTTGAAATCTGTATGCAGTAGTGATATGCAGAGCACTCAAGATTTGATAATTAGCAGAAAATCGTTTGGATTTGATCAAAAACCTTTTAAGTATGACTCGAATATGAAGCGGTTTTCAGCAGACGGTTCAGATTAAATCTTTCTTTATTGTAGATGGTCAGGATTTTATGCTATCACCAGTGATGATTACTGTGCCGTCTGTTGGGTGATGATTAAATCCTCAGCATGATCATACTTGTGGGAAATGACTCTTATCTTCTATACTGAATCATGCTCAGTAGCCTCGTGCTCTGAACTGTTGAGAAGATTTGAAGATCCTAAAACCCTATCTGATTGGTGAACCATTCCTTTGTATTCGTATTTGTCTCTGAGGTTTCAGACTCAGTAGACACTCTGCTCTGGTCAAGGCGCTCAGTAGCTCATCAGCCTCAGTACCAGTGTAGAAGACTCGCATATCTTGGACTCAGCGAGAGCAAGATATGCGAGAGAGTCACTGAACCGAACTCGGCGAGAGTAGTTCACTAGACTCGGAGCCGATCTTCGATAGACTTATCTCGGCCAGCCTATCTATCGAATACAAGGTCGGACTCAAGAACGGCAGATAGTCTTCGGGACTGTCAGAATCTTTTGAAAGACAATCAACATTGTCATGTACGAGGAAGAGAGAAGTCGGCTTGATGCCTGTCTCGAAGTTTGTCTTTGTCTCAACCACTTCATCCACCTCGATGAATAACAAGCATACACGTGTCTTCTCACCTGCTAAAGCTGCAGTCAACCTTTTACCTAAAAAGGTGGGAAAATACACTGTTACCTACACCAAAAGAGCCGTTTGCAACCAAAAAGAGAGAGAGAGAAGAAGATCGTCTCCAACGGATCTATTTCAATCTCTGCTCTATAAATAGAGGGATCATTCAAGATTTAAAAAAAAAAAAGAGAATGCGCGCACCTAGAACACGAGAGAGCATTCAAACGAGCGATATTAACGACTAAGTCTTCCGCAAGAAACAACCGAGTTATCTCCGGCGAAAGACTACATCCAGCTCAAAAGGAACCAAGCTGAACCAACATAAGCTTCTAGTATCCAAGCGACTGACACAAACCTATAGCTAAACCCTCAGCTGTTCGTCGCTCTAGATAGCTACATTCTCGTTCCTTATCCCTCTAACCCTAAGCTCACTTGTTATATCCATAGCTTAGACGAAGGAGTTCACATTTGAACCTAATCCTTATTGTATAAGGACTCCTTCACTTGTTGGAGAAGTTTGTCAAACACTTTAAGTTTGATAGTGTTGTAAGCGAGACTTGGATCGTATAAAAACCAAGACGCGGCTTTGCCCGAGTGTGCAAGCCGACCGAGACTAACTCGGGATAATAAATAGCCTCCCGATCATTCGGGACGGTGGACGTAGGATTTGAGCGATATCCGAACCACTTTAAAAATCCTGTGTCTCTTACTGCTTTCTTAAGCGTTACATTGATTTTACTATTCATACCGAACATCATATTTAAATCAATCAACTGTCTCGCCTCAAAGATACCGAACTTTTAAATCTACCGAACCGAGACTTAAAACGTTTTCTCACAAAAACTGATTTGGGCCTACACTATTCCGCGCACTGAACTCTTACTGTAGATACTGAATTCTGACGTAGTCAGTTAGCAGATCTCAGCTGAGTAAGTACTCTTAGCCTTTAACTCGATTCGAGCAGTATGCAGTGCTGGCCTGGCCGAATCATTTGATCGGACACCATCCTGAATAGGACTGTTCGAGTTCGAAATTGAGAAATCGAATCAGGTGTATTCACCCCCCCCCTCTACACCTGACCGTACACTCGGGACCAACACCGTCTATAATCTCAACCTATGTATCCATAGCTTATGTGGGTAAGGTGAGATGACATGCATTAATTGCGCCACAGTCAGTATATGGATTGTCGTGCTTTTAATGAAAATGATTTTACTAATGACTTCCATTACAAATTAATGCGGGAAATAAATGCGATGCATGTACTGAGAATTATATTCTGAGGTTAATACGCAAACCTACGAGCTGAACATAGTAGTCAGCTGATACCACTTAGTCTGTACTAAGTGAGTTCAGTATTTATGTTCCCCCTTACTGAATACTTTGTGAATCCTTTTACTAAGCTGGGTCAGTTGAGTCCAGAAGACCTAGTTCTATTGAAAGTTTTTTAAATTTTGTTTCAGCTAGAGGTTTGGTCAGTATATGAGCTCTTTGCTTGTCGGTATGGATTTTCTTCATCCGATAATCTTCTTTTCAATATGATCTCATGATGAAGTGATGTCTAACATCCGCGTCCTTGCATCTCGTATGAAGAACTGGATTTTCAGTGATTGTAATGGCACTGGTATTATCGTAGTAGATCAGCAAATCATCTTGATTGATATCATAATCTCTCAATTGTTGTCATATATCAACAACTTACAGCAACCATAGGATTTGGGCACAACAACTTACAACAGCCATATATTCAGCTTAAGTAGTGGACGTAGCTATTGAGTGTTGTTTCTTTGGAAACCACTACATGAGCTTACTCCCTAGGAACTGGTATGTTCCTGAAGTTGATTTTGGGTCAATCCTACAACCTGCATAATCAGCATCAGAGTATCCAGTTAGTTCAAGATTATCATCAAAAGGATACCATAACCCCATGCCAGGTGTTTATTTTAGGTGGGGAATCTTCTTTGCTGAGTCTAGATGACTTTGCTTAGGATTCGCCTGAATCTCGAACTTCTCCTTCACCATCTTCTCAAATAGTTGACAAATAGTCACATTTCTGGATTCGAAGATAATGTCGTCCACGTAGATCTGCATTATTAGGATGTCATCTCCGAACTTGATACTGAATAGGGTGCGATACATTGTTCCTCTCTAAAAACCTTTCTGAAGGAGGAATATGAAAGGGTATCATACCAAGCCCTCGTGGTTGTTTTAACCCATACAGAGCCTTTTTGAGTCTATACACTTTATGTCCCTGCTGAAAGCTGGTTTGTTGTTCCATGTAGACTTCTTCCTTCAATAATTTGTTCAGAAAAGCTAACTTCACATCCATCTGATATAGCTTGAAACGTTGATGTGTTGGATTGGCTAGGAATAATCGAATAGCTTCCAATCGGGCGATTGGGGCAAACATTTCATCAAAGTCTATTCCTTCTACTTGACTGGTGATCGTTGTATTGCACCAAATAATCCTGCAAAACTTGAGAATTATATCAGTATAGTTCACAGGGTATCGAACACAGGGAACGGAGGACTAGACACATTAATTTTCTACTTATCTTGAGTTTGGTTAGCAACCACGCAATTTTGGGATTTTATCTAAACTAAGAACTTGTAAAAACTGAAAGAAATGTAAAAAAACGAACGAATTTAAAAGCTGTTTTAACTAGGCAGTTGAGAGATGGGTCCAGCAGAATATTCACACACACGTAATTCCAATCATCGGCACATAAAATGAATTAATCTTAAGAATCAACTAGTTATAGATTACCGTTACTTAAACTGCGTAATCCTCACTCCCACTTACTTAGTGGGTAACCGCCATGTTGGGCATCGAAACAGCTACTTCCCTAATTTAGCTACAACCTACGTTGTTGGGCAATCAATAGATTTAATAGCTAAACAGCTTTATCGAACTAAGGGAGCCTAGTATATGAGCCTACTCGTATTTTGGGCATCTAATAGTCTCCTACCGGTTTAATCCAATTATTCTAATGAATAAATTTGCTACTTACCTAGCCTTATTCCACGAGAAACGATGGAAGTACTAAGTTAGCTACAAACTACGCAACTTAGGGTGGCCAATCCTAAATTACTAGTCAGATTAAATAAACCAGAATTAACCCGAAACCCTTCAATTAATTATTAGAACCTAAGCCTCATATACTGTTCACGTGTGCGTTTTACATCCTGCTGGACCACTAAAAGTTTAGCTACTCATGAAACTGTCCTGACTGCACAGGTAAGACACTTTGCGAAAACAGAATATACATCATTCGTAACCCGAACCCTAGCATGCACGAAAACTGAAAATAAAATAAAGATACGAACTAAAACAGAGAACTAAACATGTACTGAACTAAAACTAAACATAAACAGAATTAAATAAAAGAATTGAAATAGGATCAAGAGTACCGATAGTCTCCGATCTCTCAAAACGAACGAAAAGCAAGAAACGAACTAAGCTAAAGGTTCGAACTTTAAAAAGACTGAATTACGAAATTGTTGTTTTCTACTAAGTAAACTAAAGGAACTGCATGAAGTAAATGGCAAGGTTGTTTGTTCTTCTCCTTGGCGGTTGTGGAATATCGGCGGCGGTGGCTTGGCTTCGGTCGGCGGTGTCGCGGCGGTGTGATATCGGAAATGGATGTGTGTCGTGGTTGTGGGGAATCGAGGGGCTGCCGAAGAGGTTCAAGGTTGTCTAATTTCGTGCCTCCCTTATCCTTATATAATGATCCTAGATCACATCTAGGGTTCCTTGTTGGATAAGGAAAAGATCTATGAGATATGGTAATATCTCATCCTTCCTTATTTATCTCCTTTCCTTCCTTATCTTCTTTCCTATCTTTTCTTCTTCTTTGCTTCTTTCTTTTCTTGGCCAAATTCGCTCAAAATCTCGCCATTACAGCTGGAAACTCGTTGCCACATCATTTCCACGTGTCGAGTCAAATCAACCTATTTTCCTGCATAACTGCCAACAAAAGCGTCTCGCCTGCACAATTAAGAGACTTTTCGGACAGAAATAATTAGGTACGAAATCGACTCATCAAATCTCCTTACACTTGAACTATACTTGCCCTCGAGTATAAGAAGAACAAAAGATAAGTACCTAATTATTTTTTGTCTTCCCCAAGACCTTAGACACAAAATAAAAGACTCAAGACTCGAACAAGAATAAAAACAAGACTCGACACGAACGGAAGAAAGAAAATAACAACGGACTCACAAAACGAACACAAGAAGCCATACCAATCAATTCAAAATTCTCCACACCAATTAACTAGCCAAGCAATGTCAAATCATGCAATCATGATCTCATCCAACAAGTAGACAATGCAAATTTTGAAACTAGACACATATATATCAACTTGGTCAAAATCTAAACAATGTGGATCTCGTCAAGTCTCACTCAACACTCAACTAATCTAGGTCCGGTTCAAGCCACTCAAAGGAAAACAATCCACGCAATCACGATAAGAGATCATCACAATAGCAATATCAATGAGGTCTTTCTCATTCGGTTGTAATGGGGCTTATGACTTAGGAAATTGATGTTGGTAAGGGTCCTAGGGGTACTAAGCTCCATTAAAATTTTGATTCAATGTTATGCATGTAAAACTCTCTCACCTGTGCAGTCATACTCTTTCACTTCAATGCTACAACATCAATACTATGCACCCATACTCTTTCTTTTCTGTCACGTTTCATATTCAGATTTTTTATTTATTTTTTTTTCCTTTTTTTTTTCATGGCACATACCTTCTTTTTAGCAAACTGGGCACAAACTGTCTCAACTGTATAGACAGGGCACTTTCAATTCTGCTTATATAGAGTAATTTTTACACTTAGACTTTTTATCCAATCTGTTTTCTGCAGCATGTCTAGATTGGGCAGGTAGGAGACATATGTAAGACTCTTCAAATTTTAACTATCATGCACAAAAGAGTTCGTAAAACATGCAATAACATGGGTCAAGAAAAAGTTTAAAATGGCCTTGGCTAAAATTTTACTAACTCAAATCAAAGAAACGGTCAAGGCTCAAATTGGTTCACTAAGGGATAATGTAGGGTCGGAAATATTTTGTCGCGGCCGTTTGGCTAAAAATCCCGAGTGCCTCCTATCATTTATCACAAGTGACTCAAACATATTGCGATTTTGCGGATAAACACTCTCAAAAGAATAGTAGGAAGTGTCCTACTTTAAGGCTCAAATCTAATTTAAGTGAGTGGTTATAAAATTTCGATCCAACAAAGTTTATTTTTCGTCATCCCAAATTACATGCATATACGTGCCTAGATCTACTTTTCACAAAGTCCACAAGCAAGCATATTGAAAATAAAAGCACAAATAAGAGAAGCTTGATCATAGAAAACGGCACTTCAAAAATCAAAAAATTTGGCATGCTTCTCCTTACACTTAAACCTTGCTCGCCCTCGAGCAAGAGAGAAAAGACAAAACAAAGAGAGAAAGCATGACAAAATAAACACAAAAACACCCTCCTTACACTTGGTCCCTATCAAGTGTAAGAACAAACGAAAACTAAAGACAAAAGATAAAATACAACGAAACACCCCCCTCCTTACACTTGATCCCTATCAAGTGTAAGAACAAGAAAAACACACGAGAACATACTCAAAACATAAAACAAAAACACAAAAACAAAAAATAAAATTGGGGAAGAAAGGTCACCGGTCGCCTCGCCTGGGCAGTTGGGAGACCTCTGGAGGGATTTTTGAAAATTTTTAGAGAGAGAGAGCAGGGGAGGAAGCGGCGGGTATGGAGAGGGAAGAAGATGAATAGTCTCAAGTGGTAGGGTTTTGGTCCCCTCTCTCCTTTTATAGAAGGAAATTTTGCAAGCAGGTCCTCCCAACTTTGCAGACTGGAGATATAGTCCCTCCGTTTTTTGCGAATCAGCCCCAGTTTTTTTCGCAACTTCAATTAGCCCCATAATTGTCTATTAATGCAATTAAATCCCTTGGAAAATTTCCGTCACTCAATTGGGTCCACCAAAGTTGTGAAATTTGCTATTACTGCCCAAATTTCTCTTCTCTTTATTTTTGCTCCTCCAAAAACCATCTCCTTACACTTAAATCCCAATTCCATGCGTAGCCAAAATCTGAAAAAGAAAAGAAACCACACCAAGCATGAAATCAAACAAAAAAAAAAAAACAAAATCAAAGAAAAACGAAAAAAATACGGGTTGCCTCCCGGAAGCGCCTCTCTTTAAAGTCTTCGGCCAGACCTTCTCTTCAAGAGTCAATGGGGTGACGGTATGAAAAGTGGAGTCTCACCCACTGGCTTGATCACCCGCTTCAATTTCTTCCCACGGTCTTTATACCACTCAAAATCTTCGTAGGCCTTCTTCCGAAATTTTTCCTCACACTTGGTTGATGGTCTATCCCCTTGCAAGATGATGGTAGTCTGCTCCCTTGCTGCCTTTTTCTTGTCTCTTTCAGGTCGGCGCTTTACTTCCACGGCTTTCAACCATTACAGTACGAGTCGTCTTGGCGATCGGGCAACTGAGACACACCGTGTTGCCAATTCGGAGTTGCGTATAAGGCCGAGATGCTTCCTCTGATCTCCTCGTCCCTCATATCCTCGAGATCTGATTCGGTCAGCCCTTGAGTCAAGGTGACCTCCATCTTATCCTGCATCACATACGTCTCAAGATATTCTTGGACAAAGCTTTCATTGGAGTCAGTAGATAAAGCATTTTCATTTTCATAATCAAAGGGCCTCTTAAGTGCTTCAACAATGTGATAATCATAAATTTCATTATGGTATGCAACACTTATAGATCCCCATCTACATTGATTATGGCCTTCACAGTTTTTAAGAACGGTCTACCCAATAAAACACCCGCAGTACCCTCAACTTCCCTATCATTTGTGTATATGACATAGAAATCTGCTAGATAGACAAAGTTGTTAATTCTGACCAAGATGTTTTGAAGTAAACCTACCGGGGCAATGCATGACCTATCCGCTAATTGAATTATCAGCTTAGTGGGCACTAATTCAGCTCCAGTTAATTGATTATAGACGGACAATGGCATAACATTAATGGACGCTCCTAAATCGCACATAGCTTGCTCAATCATAACACTACCCATCAGACAAGGTAGTGTAAACATACCTGGGTCAGCACACTTAGCGGGTAGCATCCTTTGAATAATTGCTGATATGGAGTGGTGCATCACGACTTTCCCGGACTTCGGGACTTTTTTAGTGATAACGTCCTTTACTAACTTTCTGAACTTAGGAATTTTCACAGCCTCAAGGAATGGAATGTTGATCTCCAATTTTTCGAACAATTTATGGTAGTCCATGTACTCCTTGTTCGGCGTATTTTTCCTTTTCAAAGCTCCGGGAAATGGTGGAGGAATCAGATTTTCAGGCTCCGACTGGCCTGTTAGGACGTCCTCCTCATCCCGTTCTTGTTCTGGATCTTCAGTATATTGCTTCTTTAAGCTTTCTGGTGGTATGGGATGATCTGTAGCCTTCGTCGTCGCTACTGACTTCTCTAGGTGTCTTGCCTGTACAGTTGGGCCAGGCAATTCTTTTCCTCCAAGCAGTGTAATTTGGTTGCAGTTTTGGGCACTCGGATTGGGCTGTGTCTGAGCTTGTGAAGGTAAACACCCTTGACCTCCCTTCAGATCTTGGAGTGAACTGGTTAGTCTGGACACTTGCTCGGACAGAGTTTCCAAGGTAACTTGTTGGTCCATCTTCAATTGTTGCATCTCTTCCTTCATGGCTTGGATCTCATTTTGATTTGAAATTATCTCCTCCATCTGCCTCTGATATGTAATTGATTCCTTTTGAGAAGCAATCATTTCGCGTATCAATTCTTCAAACGAAGAAGATTCCTGGTCTGCCTGGCCAGGCGATAGACCTTACTGCTGATATATTCGATGGTGTGGAGGTTTATATGCTTGGGACGGCTGTTTAGCATAGTTTGTACCATTAGTAGGTGTCTGGTACAAATTGTCATAGCGGTGAATAAGTTGTTGTACTTGACTTTCTGGAAATTCCACTCGCTTGGGCAGTCGGGCATCGTTCTCTCCATCTGTTTCCTTTTTACCGCACATACTTAATTGACTTACATTAGCCATAGCATTTGGATTAGGCTGAGTATGAGCTGGAAGTTGTCCTTGAGTGCTCTTCATCTCTTGCATCGTAGAATTCAGCTTATTCATCTGCTTGGCCAAATTTCCATCGTAGCTTGCTGATCCTTCTTTGTGTGATTTATCTCCCGCTGCATTTGTTGTTGAAATGCAGTAGTGTCCTTCTGCGAAGAAACCATTTCGGCCAAAAGCTTTTCTAAAGGGCTCTTTGCTACGGCCCGGGCGGGCAAAGGGGCACTCTTTGTTGAAACCGCTTTTGATGCGGGGGTCTATACGCCTGCTGATAGACATTCTGATTAGGAGGTTGGTACGACTGTTGATAGCCTTGTTGCTTGCTTGGTATGATTCTTTGAAATTGTGATTGAGGCGTATTCCTCGGCTGGAAATGCTCATCCGGTTGCTTCCAACGGAGGTTCGGATGAACCCCTTGCTGGCCGCTCCAATTTCCAGCTACATTTACATCTTCTCTTGGACATTGCAGCGATGTATGCCCTTTCTCTCCGCATGCTCCACATGCGTGATCGGTATTCGATCGGCTCGAAGCAGGAGCGTTCTGCTTAAGTATTAAATCGAGCTTGTCTTGCAATAGGTTGAATTTTGCATCCACTTTAGTATCGATCTCATCCATGTAATCCGAATGAGACCAATTTACAGCTCTCCATGTTGTTCTCGGCCCCTTGTATTGCGAGGTAGATTCCGCAAGTCCTTCAATAATATTTCTTGCATCTTCATACAGACTTGTATGGAAATTCCCTTTTAAGCCAATATCGACCATGACTTTTGCTTCGTCGGTCATACCTTGATAGAAGATTTGCAAAAGCTCCACGTCTGAATAGCCATGGTTAGGACAACTATCGACAAGTCGTCCAAATCTCTCCCAACATGCGCCGAAGGTTTCGTCGATTTCCTGAGCGATCCCGAAAATCTGCTTCTTAAGTGCATTTGTCTTTGATTGCGGGAAATACTTTTTCAAGAAAACCGTACGCATTTGTGCCCACGTCGTGATCGTGTTTGGCTTAAGACTTGAGAACCAAGCTTGTGCTCCATCTTGCAGTGTGAATGGAAAAGCCTTGAGCTTGAATGCATCCAGATTGCCTTGCCTGTGCAGGTTGCAGACTTGGTTGAATGATGCCAAAAAGGAATTTGGGTTTTCGTTCGTCCTCCCGTAGAATTTAGGCATTGCTGCGACCATGTTCAGCTTGACATCTATTTGTTCGGTAGTTGTGATTTGGATTGGACCGGGTAAGTCCGCTCCCATGTCAAGCGATCCGGCATTCATGCGCAAAGGTGGATCGACTCCGTTTTCCATCTCTCCCTCTGATTCTGAACTTTCTAATGGAGTATTCTGCCTTGTTTTGTCGAACACGATAGTCTCTATTTCTGACACGCTGTTCTGATCAACGGCGTTTGTTCTGTCTCTTGACTGGGTAGTTAAGACGATTCCTGCCTCGGACAGAATCTGTTGCTTTTGCAGCTTTGTCCTCTTCCTATTCCACTTTGCTATTTTCTCGACCTCTGGATCAAATATGAGGTTAGGGTTGGAAGACATGCTCGTGCAACACTTATACGAACAAAAAGATTAGTAGAAAACAATAAAACTAGATAACACCGTTCCCCGGCAACGGCGCCAATTTGGTGATCGCTGTATTGCACCAAATAATCCTGCAAAACTTGAGAATTATATCAGTATAGTTCACAGGGTATCGAACACAGGGAACGGAGGACTAGACACATTAATTTTCTACTTATCTTGAGTTTGGTTAGCAACCACGCCATTTTGGGATTTTATCTAAACTAAGAACTTGTAAAAACTGAAAGAAATGTAAAAACTAAAAACTGAATTTAAACTGTTTTAACTAGGCAGTTGAGAGATGGGTCTAGCAGAATATTCACACACACGTAATTCCAATCATCGGCACATAAAATGAATTAATCTTAAGAATCAACTAGTTATAGATTACCGTAACTTAAACTGCGTAATCCTCACTCCCACTTACTTAGTCGGTAACCGCCATGTTGGGCATCGAAACGGCTACTTCCCTAATTTAGCTACAACCTACGTTGTTGGGCAATCAATAGATTTAATAGCTAAACAACTTTATCGAACTAAGGGAGCCTAGTATAGGAGCCTACTCGTATGTTGGGCATCTAATAGTCTCCTACCGGTTTAATCCAATTATTTTAATGAATAAATTTGCTACTTACCAAGCCTTATTCCACGAGAAACGATGGAAGTACTAAGTTAGCTACAAATTACGCAACTTAGGGTGGCCAATCCTAAATTACTAGTCAGATTAAATAAACCAGAATTAACCCGAAACCCTTCAATTAATTATTAGAACCTAAGCCTCATGTACTGTTCACGTGTGCGTTTTACATCCTGCCGGACCACTAAAAGTTTAGCTACTCATGAAACTGTCCTGACTGCACAGGTAAGACACTTTGCAAAACAGAACATACATCATTCGTAACCCTAACCCTAGCATGCATGAAAACTGAAAATAAAATAAAGATACAAACTAAAACAGAGAACTAAACATGTACTGAACTGAAACTAAACATAAACTGAATTAAAACAAGAATTGAAATAGGATCAAGAGTACCGATAGTCTCCGATCTCTCAAAACGAACGGAAAGCAAGAAACGAACTAAGCTAAAGGTTCGAACTTTAAAAAGACTAAATTACGAAATTGTTGTTTTCTACTAAGTAAACTAAAGGAACTGCATGAAGTAAATGGCAAGGTTGTTTGTTCTTCTCCTTGGCGGTTGTGGAATATCGGCGGCGGTGGCTTGGCTTCGGTCGGCGGTGTCGCGGCGGTGTGAGATCGGAAATGGATGTGTGTCGTGGTTGTGGGGAATCGAGGGGCTGCCGAAGAGGTTCAAGGTTGTCTAATTTCGTGCCTCCCTCATCCTTATAATGATCCTAGATCACATCTAGGGTTCCTTGTTGGATAAGGAAAGGATCTATGAGATATGGTAATATCTCATCCTTCCTTATTTATCTCCTTTCCTTCCTTATCTTCTTTCCTATCTTTTCTTCTTCTTTCCTTCTTTCTTTTCTTGGCCAAATCCGCTCAAAATCTCGCCATTACAGCTGGAAACTCGTTGCCACATCATTTCCACGTGTCGTGCCAAATCAGCCTATTTTCCTGCATAACTGCCAACAAAAGCGTCTCGCCTGCACAGTTAAGAGACTTTTCGGACAGAAATAATTAGGTATGAAATCGACTCATCATTGACAATATCCTTGGGCAACAAGTCGAGCTTTGTTCCTAACGATAATATTGTTTTCATCTCGCTTGTTCTTGAAGACCCACTTAGTTCCAATCATGTGTTGATGCTTTATCCTATCAACAAGCTCACATACTTATTTTTGAGGAACTGGTTCAGCTCCTCTTGCATGGCTGTGATCCAATAAGCATCATTCAGTGCGTTCTCTATATTATGAGATTCTTCAGTAGATAAGAAACATGAGTATAAGGTACTTTCTCCTTGATAGAACCTGGATCTTAACTTCAGACTGGTGATGGATCTCCAATAATAAGACCAGTTCAAGTGAGCGTCTAGCCATGAACGTGTTCTACTTGTTTCTTCTGTACAGACAGTAGGACGATCAAGAATTTCAGTACTACTGTTATATGACTGAAGTAATTATACTGAATCACCAGGTGTAGGGTTATTAATCTGAGGAACATCATTTGTTCCCACGGAGTTGTTATTCTCAGTAGAGGTCTTAGTTATCACTAGGGTTTCTTTGTCGACTTGAGTTACCTGAGATTGATTTTGTTCAGTTGTATCAATCACTTCAGCTGCATTTTTTGTTGGATGGATGTAAGTTTCTTCATCATCATACGAATCATTATCCCAACAATGTTGGATGTCATTGTTTAATTTCAAGTCCTGTAACTTGTTGCTAACATCTTCAGTATCCTTCTTTGAATCCTAGTTCTTGTCCTCATTAAAAAACTTATTAAATACAACATGAGGCCTTTCCTCCATGCAAAGTGTCTTGTAGTTAAAGACTTTAAAATCTTTGCAGACCCTGGAGTATCCTAAGAGAAATATTTGATCTGACTTACTATCAAAGACCTTTAACAGATCCTTTTCATTATTGTGGATAAAGCAAGGACAACTGAAAGTATGGAAATGAGATGTAGAAGTTGTTCTCTCTTTCTATAATTCATATGGTGTCTTCACGTGAAGCTTTATCAGTAGTGAGAAATTCTGATTGTATCAAGATATGCCAGTAGCTTCTACCAAGAATTTCAATAGCAATCCTGAGTTTTCGAGGATCGTTCTTGCTGCATCTTTGAGTGTTATGTTCTTAGGTTCAGCAAATTCGTTATACTGAGGCGTGCATGCTAAATTCCCTCATTCTCGCAATACTCTTTCATCATTGAATTAAGAAATTTTGTGCCTCTATCTGAGCGGATTCTTTGAATCTTGATGTCCTTTTATACACTGAGTTTCTTCAATAGCTTTGGCAGTTCAATTTTGACATTAGATTTGTTATCGATGAATATTACCCATGTATGCAGTTGTCTATAATGACAAGGGCCTACTTCTTACCTCTAATAGTTACTGGAGAGACTGGCCCGAACAATCTCATGTGAAGAAGCTAAAGGATTCCATAATAGAAGGTGATTGAATATGCAGATTGCTTCACTTTGTTTGCTTTCCTTTCATGCTTGCTTCACAATTTCTATGTCATGTGCATACTTCATTGGGCAGTCCTCTGACTCTTGAGTCCTTAGCAAGCTTGTTCATTGCCTTGAAATTCAGGTGACTGTTCCGTCTGTGCCACATGCATCATATTTATTCATTGGATTTAGTTTGTGCAAGCAAGCAGGTTTCAGGTTCAGTGGTGTTCCAATCTGCAACATATATGTTCTTTTTCGCGATCCTGACAACACTTTTTTCCCTATAGATTTATCAAGAATTTAACCGAAACCAGCGTCAAAGGTTACTTGATTGAAGTTATCATATAAATGACTGACTAAAAGGAGATTATGTTGTAGTCCTTCAACATAAGGTACTCATGGAACTGTGACTGTTTCAATGTTCAATGTTCCATATCCTTTGTATAACCCTTAGAGTTGTCTCCAAACTCAATTCTGGGTCCTTCTTGTTGCACGTAGTTGGTCAGTATATTCTCTTGGTATGTTATGTGCCTAAAGCACCCACTGTCCACGATCCAAGGGTTCTTGTGTACCTGCAAAACAAAAATAAATTTAGGTAACATTTACTTTCAGGTTGGGCCTTTAGATGTTAGTAAATTTTGGAACCTAAATCTATCTGACAACCTTGGTGGTTTCAGATATCTTCTTTTTCTTGTTGTCCATACATGTTATGATGTGGGATATCCCACATCGACTCCACACGCAAGTGTGGAGTGGTATATAAGTGAGTGTCAATCCTTTCCCTACAACCATGGTTTTGGGGAGAGTTAGGGCTCCTTGCTTGTATCCCTAACAATGGTCCGACCTGTCGGATCCGGAGGCTGCGGGGGAAGCGGGCCACCGGGTGGGCCCCGTGGAAGGCCGAGAAGGAGGCTATCTAGTGGGCCCCGCGGAGGGGATTGGAACCATCAGGTAAGGTCTCTGGCTGGCTTGTCCCGCCTGGGTGCCAGCGGCCGGCACAGAACCGCCCTGCAGCAGCGGCGGCGGCAGAAGGGTGGAGACGACGCTGATGTGGCGCATCACGTCAGCCCTTGCTGACTGTGCTGCCTGCGTGTCTGCCACATGTCTTCCATGTGGCAGACGTCAGTTTTGGAAGCAGTTTTTCGACGCAGTTTCCAAATTCGAAGATTTTGAAGATTTCAAAGATCTGTATTTTGATCGGACAATGTAATAGTTAGGGATTACGTATTTTAAAGCCCGATAACGATTTTAAATTTCCTATTTGCGTATTTATTTTTAATTATGCTTTAGCATGCGATTATGTGAATAATTGCGCTTAGAAAAGCATGTAAATAGGATTTATATCATTTTTAAAGCATGTTTTATTTTTCGTGAGCATGTTTTATTATGTGCGCTTAGAAATTGCATGCTTTAGGAATTATGTGGGAATGCATGATTCGTTAGAAACCTTTTGATTAAAAAGACTAAGCAACATTAAATTAAATGTTTAATTAGATTCCATTTGGATATTAAACACTTAATTGGACCTCCATTAATTGGACTCTACACAAAAGTAGTAAGATTATGTGAGTAAACGTCCACCTGCGTGGCTTGCTTGCATCTTTGAGCTACAAGTTTTGTGAGATGAGTTTTCCAAAAACAATATTTGATTATTATTGAGTAGTGGGAGCGAAGCCGTAAATGTCCACCTGCGTGGCTTGCATGCCTAGTAAACAAGAGTACTCTAGAAGATAATAATTGAATAGGATGGATAATTAGATCAAATTGAATGCGGCATGGTTCGAGTAAGTATGTCAATTTCGAGAATTTGATTCTACTTTGGTCAAATTAATGGTCAATTCTTAGATGTCACCGCAGGTACAATTCACTTCCCTCGAAGTCCCCTTCCCGCGTTTTAATAGTGACATGGTCCAATATATCGAATTATTAATTCCATTCGTCTTAAGAACCTAGACATGGATTGGAATTAAAGAGCTAGGTAAATAGCTTGGTTTAGGGTAACGCTAGTAAACGTCCACCTGTGTGGCTTGCTAGTGGAATTCCTAGAGCGGTTCGAGGTTTTTAACATCATTGTTTTTTCAAAAGGTTACAATGATCGTTAATTACGAATTATGTGCAAATTATTTTTCCTTAAATGCTTTATTTTAAATTATTTTTCGGATATGTCTGTTCAAGCTGTTGTTAATGGTCTTATGAGCCAACCCTTAAAGGGTGTTGACAATTTTAAAGAGTGGAGGAGAAACCTTACACTAATGTTCCAAAATGAGAAGATCTTGTATGTTCTCAGTACCCCTGAACCTGAACTCCCCGAAGAAGAGGCGACTGAGGAGCAGATAAGGGAATCTAAAAAGTGGATAGAGGATAATGACAAGACTTGTTTTGTCATTCTATCCACTATGGTTGATTCTCTTGCTTCACAGTATGAAAATACGCCTCATGCGGGAGTGATATGGAATTCCATGGCTGAAAACTTCGGTGAGACCGACAGATCTCAGGGATTTCATCTTCAGAGGCAGGTTACTACCTGCAAAATGGTTGAAGGTGCGTCCGTGCAGGATCATGTTTTACATATGATCGAGCTGCTAGATCGGCTTGCAAAGGTTGGTGGTGTCTTGGATCTTGGTATCAAGATAGACGTCATTCTACATTCACTACCTAAGTCATATGAGAATTTTCGCCTAAATGTAGTGATGTCAAGGAAAGACTACACTCTGAATGAACTTTCGAGTGAGTTAATTACTGTAGAAGGAATCATGGGTCAGACTAAAGGTAAAGGAACCCAAATCTTGAACACTACTAGCAGCTCAAGGAACCCTCCTAAGGGTAGATTCCAGAAAAAGAGCAAGAAGGCTACGAATGTCAAGAAGAATAGTGGGAGCACGAAGTTAGCACCCACTGCAGGGGTTCAAAAACCTAAGGGGAAGTGTTTCAAGTGTGGTAAGGTTGGACATTGGAAGACTGAATGTCCCAACTTCAAGGCAAAACAGAAAGGTACACGCATCGCCTTAGTAACTAAAACTGTGCTTGTTTCCGCATCTACCCAAGAATGGGTAGTAGATTCCGGAGCAACTGATCATGTTTGTTACACCTTGCAGAGGTTTTCGAGAAAAGGGTTACGGGCGATGGCGAGGTAGTGGTTTCCATGGGCAATGGATCGCGAGTTCCAGCTATTGCCATAGGAGATTTAGATTTATCGGTTTTAGACTCTATTTTAGTATTAAGAGATGTTTTATTGGTGCCTGAGTTTAGGCGAAACATTATTTTCATTTCAAAACTTTTTGTTGTGGATGGTTATAGATCTATTTTTTATGATCAAATTTCGATTTCAAAAGGGAAAGATCTTATCTGCAATGGGACTTTAAATGGATCTCTATATACTATTACGTCTAATCCATGTACATATGTTAATGTTACTTCCTTATCATTAAATCCTAAGAAGAGAAAAGAATCTTCTAAGGTAAATCAAACTTATCTATGGCACTTAAGACTAGGTCACATCAATCTAAATAGGATCCAAAGGTTGGTGAAATATGGATCATTGGAGTCTCTCCAAGTTGAACCATTTCCAACTTGCGAATCCTGCTTGGAAGGTAAGATGGTGACTAGACCTTTTAAGGCAAAAGGTTATAGAGCCACAGAAGCATTAAGTTTGATACATTCTGACTTGTGTGGACCTATGTCTACCCAAGCTCGTGGAGGGTACGAGTACTTCATCACATTTACTGACGATATGTTTACCTTCTTCACCACAAGTCGGATTGCTTTGCAACCTTTAAGGAATTCAAGGCAGAAGTGGAGAAGAAGTTAGGTAAAGAAGTTAAAACACTGCGATCTGATCGTGGTGGGGAATACCTGTCCAACGAGTTCAAGAACTACTTGACAGAATGTGGGATTACATCCCAACTGACAGCACCGGGCACGCCTCAGCAGAATGGTGTGTCAGAGAGAAGGAACCGAACTCTCCTAGAGATGGTTCGGTCCATGATGAGTTATGCAACTTTGCAGGTTTCCTTTTGGGGATATGCCCTAGAGACTGCAGCATACTTGTTGTACCGTGTGCCATCCAAGTCGGTTAACACGACTCCAGTCGAGTTGTGGAGCGGGCACAAGCCCAGTATGCACCACATAAAGATTTGGGGGTATCCTGCTGATGTCTTGAATAAACAGGCCGACAAGTTGGATTCACGTTCAGAGGTTATGCTGTTCATAGGATATCCGAAGGAAACGAAGGGTGGTTATTTTTATGATCCTAAAGAACAGAAGATCGTGGTTAGCACCAACGCTCGGTTCTTAGAGGAGGATTATATTAGTAATTATAAGTCTCGAGTCGAGATCATCCTTGAGGAATTACAAGGTGATCGAGACCCACTCACAGAGCTAATTGTGCAAGATAGAGCTCCATGAGCAACTGCACAATCTATTAACACAACTCCTGACACTGTTCGACGTAGTGGGAGGGTGATATTTACACTTGATCGGTATATGTTCACTGGGGAGACTTCTGACCATCTCCCGGCAGATGAACAAGATACCGTGGATCCCTGGACTTACAACGAAGAAGTGGGAGATGTAGATGTAGATTCTTGGAGAATCGCCATGGACTCAGAATTTAAGTCCATAACTGATATGGATGTATACGAGATCACTGAACTACCTGAGGGCTGCAAGGCCATTGGTAATAAGTGGGTATACAAAAGAAAGAGAGGTTCGAATGGAGAGATCATGGCATTTAAGGCTAGGCTAGTGGCAAAGAGTTTTACCCAGAAAGAAGGTATCGATTATGAAGAAACCTTCTCGCCTGTAGCAATGATCAAGTCTATTAGAATACTCCTTGCCATAGCAGCTTACATGAACCTAGAGATCTGGCAAATGGATGTCAAGACCGCATTCTTAAATGGGCACCTTGAAAAAGGTAGAGACATCTATATGAAACAACCAGATGATTATGTGAAGGAGGGCGAAGAGCATCTAGTTTGGAAGCTTAAGAAGTCTATTTATGGACTTAAGCAAGCTTCCGGTTATGGCACCAGCGTTTTGACGAGGTAGTCAAATCCTATGGTTTTGTATCCTGTCCGAACGAGGTGTGCGTACACCGTATCTGTGTTAATGGAACAGTGGTGTTTCTTGCACTTTACGTAGATGACATCTTTCTCATTGGCAACAATGTTGAAGTGTTATCAGATGTAAAGACATGGTTATCCGAGCAGTTTCAAATGAAGGACTTAGGTGAAGCTGCTTACATCCTTGGGATCAAGGTTATACGAGATCGCAAGAAAATGATGTTAAGCTTGTCACAAGAGTCCTACATTGATACTGTTATTGCTCGTTTCAGCATGCAAAATGCCAAGAGAGGTTCGGTACCTTTCAGATATGGCATTTTTTATCCAAGAATCAGTGCCCTAAAATGCCTGAAGAGATAGAAAGTATGAGACTAGTACCATATGCTTCCGCTGTCGGTAGTCTCATGTATGCAATGCTTTGTATGAGACCAGATATCTCATATGCTGTAGACATGGTCTCAAGATATCAGTCAAATCCTGGACAAGAGCACTGGACTGCGGTGAAAAATATTCTCAAGTACCTTAAACGGACTAGAGATTTTAGAATTGTTTACCAGTCAGATAGTCTAGTGCCTTTGGGTTATACGGACTCGGATTTCCAGGCTGACAGAGATGAAAAGAAGTCGACCTTGGGTTATGTGTTTACCTTGGGAGGTGGAGCCATCTAATGGAGGAGTGCAAAGCAGAAATGCATTGCGGACTCAACCATGGAAGCAGAGTATGTGGCTGCTTCAGAAGCCTCGAAAGAGGCAGTATGGCTCAAGAATTTTCTCCAAGATCTTGATATTGTTCAGAATTTGCCTAAGACAATCACGATTTATTGTGATAATGCGGGTGCAGTGGCAAATTCTAAGGAACATAGATCTCAAAAGGCGTCTAAACACATAGACAGGAAGTACCACATTATACGATAATTCGTAAATCGAGGCGATGTACTCATAGAAAAGATCAGAATTGAAGACAACATAGCTGATCCATTCACGAAGAGCTTACCAATTCCGGCTTACGAGAAGCATGTTCGTAGCTTAGGACTGGTAGAGATGCCCCCCACTTAGGACTGTAGAAACTTTTGTATAAGTGGGAGAAGAGGAGTGATAGATAGGATTTGCAGCTAAATACTAGTTTGTACCTAGAATTGACACATTGTATACTAAAAGTTTGCTTTAGTATAAGTGGGAGAATTGTTGGGATTTTGTATACTAGAAGCACTTTTTATGCTTGTATACAATGTGTTTTTTTCCTTACCACTGTTTTATTCTTCTATCTGATAAATATGTATATTTGCACATGTTATCCTTTATCTTGTATAAAAGTTAGATTTGTGTGGTGTGTCGAGTATCACAGAAGACAACACAAATTGGTTGAACTGACAAGATATAAACAGTTATCACAGTTGAGACAACTTAAGGATAAGTTGTCGGTTTAAGCTGCAGTTTAGATAAGAAGTGGCTTGTCTTAGCTGCTTGTCTTTACTGGTACACTTAAGGTGGTGTATTGACGGATCACAGTGAGATGTGTTTTCCTAACTGACCTTAGTGGAAAACCAAGATCTCGGTGACTTTCTTGGTCTTTAAGCTTGGTAAGACTTCAGCTGAGTGCATTTGGCTATCTATCACTTTGACCTACTATGGTGAACGTCATCGCGACCGGATCTACGTATCTTGGGTGTTAGTAGTTATTTGTGGCTCAGGCTAGTTGTCTGTATCTTGCATCCATATCCTAGTAAAATGGGTTGATAATATCACATGAGGAACTCGAAAGAATTAGCACACTAAACCGGCCGGTTGATTAAGTTCAAGTGTGTTAATAAGGTTAAGTGGTACTACTCAGGAATATAAGATGTTAATTAATTTAAGATGTCCGTGAGCTTAATTAATTAACGGATATTTCTATCTTAAATACGGAGATCAATTAAGTCTAAAATACAAGCCTTTGCTCAAATTGGGATAAAGGGGTAAGTCAGCACGGATTATCTAGTGGAATGAATCTGTGTTTGTTAATTAATTTTGCTCTGGGCTGAGCATGGATAATTAATTAATATGAGGCTCAGCTTTAGTTCTTGTATTGGATCCCTGATCTGGCCCAATTAGTTGTCTGGTTATTTATTGTCTCTCAGAAATCATTATTAATGGATTAATGTATTTTTTACATTATTTAATAATGATATTTATCTGGGCCAATTAATTGATAAATATTAGTAGCCCAATAAATTAATTAATTATATTATGGGCTGGTTATGTGGAAGTCCATTAGAAATATAATTAAATTAATGGGTTACAAATATATTAATATTATATTGGCTTTTGAAGCCTATATATATCAGTATTCTGTTCAGATACAGATTACACACACATACACATAATTACACACGTATACCGTGAGTAAGGGAGAGACAAAAAATTATTTTCTTCAGTTCTCTGACCACCCAGAGGAAGAAAAAAGCCGGGATACAGATCAGAAGGTCTAACACAGGAGCAACAATCAAAGCCACGACAACACACCAGGAGGAAGGTAGCGTTCCTAACCCTAATTATTCCTTCATTATATAAGTATATATAAGTGTTGTGTTACTAAAACATACTCCCTCCGTCCCACTCATCAATCACAATTTGAGTTGGGGGCGGATATTAAGACGAAGTGTTACTTTAACTTTTTGTGTGGTCCCATTTCCTAATCAACTAATTAATTCTTTCTCTCTCCTCTACCAATTAATTTCCTCTCTCTCTCTCTCTCTCTCTCTCTCTTCTCTACTAATTTTGTCTATTCATTTTTGTTTCATTTTTTTTATTTATCAAAAATCGAGACTAATTTCAATACATATATTCATTTTCGAATTTCTGTTACTTCGTCGAATTTCTGTTAGTATTCGACTCCATAGACGAAAAAGCTGAAGTGATAAATAAGCTGATGTAATTTATAGAGATAATCGTCACTAATACCAATACAAGCTGATTTGATCGAAAATCAGTTTTGCCACCAAAATACAAGAGATACAAGAACTAATACAAATTCAAATTCCCTCCTAATCACTTCTACTTATACCCCTACACAAAGAATTTGAAACACTAACCCAAAAGTTTTACATCTTCTACATAGAAAATGCCACAACCTCATAAGAAAGATCTCATAACCGACGAGCGAAATCGAATAGTCCTGCTTCTACTTCAAAGCTGAACCAATGGCAGGCCGGTACATGGCAATATCGTGCAGTTGGCCGAGCAGTTTGGGCGTTCAAGGCACCCTATTCGAAGGCTTTGGAAAGTTGCACAAGAACAAATGAATAAAGGTCAAGTAATTCATCTTATATCTGGGAAGAAAACTGGATTCAGACCAAAAAGAGTTCAAATAGATCTCCAATTAATGGAGAGTCTCCCTGTTCTGAAAACAAGAACCATTCGGAGAGTAGCAACGGGAATAAAAACAAGTAAGAGCACAGTTTGGCGAAGGGTAAGAGACGGTCTAATCAAATCTCACTGTAATGCAATCAAGACCTCACTAACTGCCCAATGTAAGCTCCTAAGATTGCAGTTTTCTCTAGAAGCTTTGGAGTTCGATAGAATACTAAATAGGTTGAAATTCAAGACCATGTACAACACAATTCACATTGACGAGAAGTGGTTCTACATGACAAAGTCAAATCAGAAAATGTATCTCACACCTAGTGAAGTTGAACCACACAGAACATGCCAAAATAAGAAGTTAAAAACATGTTTATGGCAGCTGTGTGTAGGCCTCTTTTTGCAGCAGATGGCACAGTTATATTTGATGGGAAAATATGCATTTTCCCTTTCACAAAACAAGAGCCAGCACTGATAAACAACAAGAACAGAAGGGTTGTAACACTCATCACTAAACCAATTGATTCAATTACTAAGGATGTGATTAAAGACTGCTTGATCTCAAAGGTAAGTAATTATCTGCACTTATAGTAGAATTCAGATTTTAAAATCATCATCATTATCTACTGCACTTATAACTTATGAAAATTACAGATTCTACCAGCAATTAGAGAGAAATGGCCCGTACATGCATCCAAAGAGATTTTCATAGTTGTTAAATGGCAAAAAAATAGCATCATAGTTGCACAGGGCAGCCTTCATATACGAATTTAAATAAAGTTTAAGGAAACACAAGGTAACTAGACAACTAACATGGACAAGAGAGACAAATAAGCTAGGAAATAGCATCACAGTTGCACAAGGCAGCCTTTAAATACCATCATAATGAAGTTTAAGGCAGCACAAGGCAACTAGTCAACTAACATGGACAAGAGAGACAAATAATCCAGGAAATAGCATCACAGTTGCACAAGGCAGCCTTTAAATACTATCATAATAAAGTATAAGGCAGCACAAGGTAACTAGACAACTAACATGGACAATAGAGACAAATAAGCCACCAAATAGCATTACACTTGCACAAGACAACCATCAAATACCATCATAATGAAGTTTAAGGCAACACAAACCAATGTAACAATAGAAGAAACTAAGAACTCGGGACTAATCATCATTGTTCTTCTTATAAGGCAACCTTATTGTATTCAGTTTTACATCACATATTTCTAGCCTTCAATATACTCAATAAACAACAAAACAACCATGAATACATGCAACAAAGCAGCACAACTGCCATGAATTAACTCAACATATTACATCATGTTGGTCCCGAGAGCACGTTCAGGTGTAGAGGGGGGGGTGAATACACCTGAAACCGATTTCTCAACTTGAAACATGAACAGTCCTATTCAGGATAGTGTCGTACTGAATGAGTTCAGCAAACCAGATAGCTGTTCTGAATTGTGTTAGGCGAGTGGACCGACTCTACCGAGATCTCGCTAGCCGACCGAGTCGAATCCGGTATCTTCAGATGGAGTTCAGTGGTGCGGAATTGTGTAGGCCCAAAATAGTTGAGTGGAAAACGTTTTTATCAAAATAGTTTCAGTTCAGTAGAATAATCAGTTAAGTTCGCTGAAACTCAGTTGAATGATTTTAAAGGATATTTTTTAGTATGAACAGTTAAAATCAATGCAACAGTAAATAGCAACACAAGCGAGAGACACAGAGATTTTTAAAGTGGTTCGGATACACAAGATCCTACGTCCAGTGTCCCGAAAGATCAGGAGGCTATTTATTATACTGAGTTAGTCTCAGTCAGCTTGTACACAGGACAAAGCCGCGTCTTGGAATTTATACTGAGCAAGTCTCAGTTTACACAGTTATCAAACTAAAGTGTTTGACAAACTCTCCAACTATGAAGGAGTCCTTTTACAATAAGGATCAAGTTCAAATATGAACTCCTATGTCTAAGCTATGGATATGTTCAGTTGAGCTTAGGGTTAGAGGGATAGGGAACGAGAATGTAGCTTCTAGAACGACGAACAGTTGAGTTTTAGCTTTGGGTTCGTGTAACGTCGTTTGGATACTAGAGGCTTGTTTATCGGTTCAGCTTGGTTCCCTAGGAGCTAGGAGGTAGTCTTTCGCCGGAGAATGTTCTTCGAGTTCTTGCGGAAGACTTAGGCTTTTCAGTTTGCTCATTTTAATGCTCTGTTCTTGTGGTCTCGTTACCGCTTGTTCTCGTTGAAGGCTCGTGAGCTTTAAATTTTGAATTATCCCTCTATTTATAGAGAAGAGATTGGGAAAGATCCGTTGGAGAGGATGATCCCTTTATCTCTCTCTTTTGGTAGCTAACGGCTCTTTTGAAGTATGATGACAGTGTTCTTTCCCTCCTTTTCCGGAAAGTTGTTGACTTGCAGCTTTAGTAGGTATAGGACGGTGTGTACGCTTGTCATTTGTCGAGGTTTAGAAGGTAGTTGAGACGAGCAGACTTCGAGGCAACCGAAGCCGACTTCTCTCTTCCTCGTATTTGACTATGCTGATTGTCATTCAAAAGTTCTGACAGTTCATAAGACTGTCTGGCCGTTGCTGAGTCTGATCTCTGATTCAGTAGCAAATATGCTGAGATAGCTCTACTGAAGATCAGCTCTGAGTACAGTGAACTACTCCTGCTGAGTTCAGTTCCACTGACTCTATTCATTATCTTGCTCCCGCCGAGTCCAAGATATATGCGAGTCTTGTACATCTGGTGCTGAGGCTGATAATCTACGAACGCCCGAACCCGAGCAGAGTGTCTTGCTGAGTCTGAAACCTCAGAGACAAAAACAATTACAAAGTAATGGTTCACCAATCAAGATAGGGTTTTGGGATCTTCAAATCTTCATAGATTCACTCAGAGCATAAGCCTACTGAGTGCATGTCAGTACGGAAGGTAGAATCATTTCCCACTATGTATTACTGTGCTGAGGATAGAATCATCACCCAACAATTTCCCCCTTTTTGATGATGTCGAAACCTAACAACATCTATGCTAACTAACACTAAACTTCTCAGAAACAGAGCTCCTTATAATATTACAAGTAGGATCAGTGGAGTTGTTCTTCAAGTTCTAGACTACTGAATGGAGCAGAGCAGGGAGTCAGAATATAGAGACTAAGTGTATCCCCCTGTCTTAACAATTTCCCCTTATTAAAAGGAAGCAATTCCTATAACACAATAGTCTATCAGAATCTAAGCAGCTACTGACAAAGAATCAACCAGTGAGTGAGTGAGTCAGTAATCACTTCAGTGATTATGAGTGTTAAGCATAAAACAAAACACGACTTATATAGACAATAAGATATTGTCGAAGCCAAAAGAAGAGATATTGTCGAAGCCAATAAGATGGTTCAGTAGAATACATCTCTTTCTAAGCTAGGAAAGTTAAAGAATCTAAAGCTAGGAACGCTTGTACTGCTTGATCCTGTCCGTGAAGTCTTGCGATTGAGTCTCGGGAAGGGGCAGTCCATACATCCTGTAAGTAAACTTCCTCAGCTTCATAAATTCAGCAAAGTCTGCAGGGTCGTCTTCTTCAAGTAATCTGGCTCCGACAGCATCGTTTACTTCTTTCTCGATAACACCATAATGAATAGAATCATCAAGTCTTCTAGGTGGTGGCAGAATTCTGGGTTCAGGGACTCGGACTTCAATATTTTCTTATACAGCTTTCTGCATGTAAGCATACATTTCAGGTTCATTCCTCATCGTCCATTCAACATAAGCATCAGCCTTTGCCTTATCGGACCATAATCTCCAGAAATAATTCCTCTTGATGAACTCTATCTTCAGCGACTCCCATCTCTGAGTGTACTGAGCTGGCATCCACTCATCAGTCCTTGGCCATCTATGTGTCTTCAGATCTGTTGGTTTCCTGTATCTGTATGGAATGTCAGCTTTGGAAGGAACCCTCGGTCTGGCTTCTTATTCAGTGCGGACTCTGAGTGCTTCTAAGGCTGCCATATGAATTCTCTCTTTGGCAGCTTGAATCTGTCTTGCCTCTTCTCCTCTATACAGGTATCGATCCATCTGAGCAAAGATGGTTTCTATCTCAACATCCTGTTCTTTCGTGTTTGTGTAGGAGGGCTTATGAGGCGATTCATCTTCTGAGTCAGCAGGGGTACTTGATTTTTCTTTAGATGTGTCTTGCTTCTCAGTATCCTTCTGCTGTTGTTGCTTCTCCTTTTCCCTATCTTCATCATCTTCAAGTCTCAGCTTTCTAGGAGGCAACCTAGCAGGTGTTTGCTTCTTCCCGCCGCGAGCTGGAGCCTTTGTTTTTCCTTTAGTAGTTTTTGCCTTTGGCTTGTTGGCTGCTTCAGCTTCGGCTATCTCCCTAGCCAATCTTTCATCAGTGGCTATTTGAGCCTCCTCCTCCTTACTGATATATCTCTTAGATTTCTTAGAGGGAGGGGTCGGGAGATTTAGGACTTTCTTGCATTTGCCTTCGACTGGAGGTGGGAGAGGTGCCTCTTCCTCTTCTGAATCCTCCTCCTCAGCATACTCAGCAACCTCTTTGATTATGTCCAAAGGGGTTTAGGTTGCCTGAGTTGCTTGTTCCCTGGTTCCTGAGCCACTTGGGCCAGTCCCTGCTGAGACTCCAGCGGAGACACCCTGGGCTTCACCAATAAGTTCAGTAGGAGCAGTTGTCTGAACTGAGCTTGCTCCTGCTACTGACCTTGTCTTCTTTGAAGGCTTCAGTACCTGCTCCTTAGCCTTTTGGGCTTTCTCTTCCCCCTTAGATTTTTCCTCCTGGGACTTCTTTGGTGCAGTTGTCTGGGCTTCTTTTCCCACTTTTTGGCATCAGCAAATACAGCCGGGGTTGGAGCGGATACTTTGGTGTTCAGGCTTTTATACGAGGCTGACAATTCATCGAGTCTAGTATGGATTTTGGTCAGTGCCTCGTGCAGCTCATTCTTCTCATTGATGAGTTCGTCTTTGTAGTGCTAGTGAGAATGATCAGCTGCTGCCTTGAACTGGTTCAGCTTTGTGTCAACCGTATCTTCCAAGGCCTTCTGAATAGAAGCAAGTTTGAGCTCATGGGCCTGAGATATGGCTGCGACTGACTCAGTGTGGGAGGACTGAGAGGCCTTAAAGTCTGCAAGTAATTTGGCTGGTCCCTCCTGGATCAGTCTTAGCTGAGTATCGAAATCAGCTTTCTGCTTAGCCAGCGCTTCAGATACTACAGTGGAGATATCAAGGGCGGCTGATTCTGTCAGTGTGGTCCTCAGCCCCTGAATCTCTGCGCTAGTGGCTTGAGCAGTTTCCTTCCACACCTTGTGGACGGCTTTGGCAAGGGCACGGTTCTGGGTGCCTTGGCATCTGAGAGCCTTCACCACTGTCTTGGATCGTCGGCCTTTGGGACTGGGCGCTACTTCGAACTGTGGCTCGAGTAGGAGCTGCTCAGGTTCTGAAGTACCAGCCGCCGACTTCTTAGGAGCAAGGATTGTGAGTGGTAGGTCAGTTTGAGGTGATGTATCCTTGTCCTGTTAAGTTCCCTCATCAGGCTTCTCATGGCTTGAATCACGGGGTGGGTCCTGACCGTCGAGGTCACACCCATCTGAGGGAGCTGAGTCGGAGACCCGCTGACGATCATGCAGCAGGGCCAGCATCGCAGCCCTCAGGTCGTCAAGTGTGCCAAGGTCAGCAGGCTCTGAGTAGCCTATCTGCTGCCTTATCCTTAGCTCTTCTTCGTGAAGTTGTTCGCAGGAGTAATGAAAGATGAGGCGTAGCTGGTTGTGCCACTCCTGGAACCTCAATAGCATGTGGAGTCTGGCCTGCTTCGCAATGAGAACGAGATCAGGGTGGCCAGAGATCTCCGAAATATGCTCTGTAATCTCCCGAGATGCTCGAGATTGGATAGCGGAGGCTTCCATCCCGACAGATTCTTCTTCAGACGCCGTCTCAGAATCATCTATGTCGATCGTTGATGTCTGTTTCTCAGCAGATGGCAGACTGCTGAGTGGTGGGACATCGAAGGGGTTGTCCAGGGTTTGAAATTCTCCACCCTGGACTTCTTCAGTCTGGACCCCTTGGTCCACTCCTTCTGCTTGTTCAGTGGAGACGGCCTTCTCCACTAACTGAGTCTTTTCAGAGGATTCTGACTCATCAATTAAGTCTTTGCGGTTGTGCGATGCCTGTTCGCAGCCGCCCTGCACGCCTCTCTAATTCAGTAGGCACGGCGGGAATAGTCTTCCTTAGTCGCTTCGCCGGTGCCTTAGGAGTTTGAGCAAGAGGAGACCGCTTCTTAGTTGGCGTGGTCTTCTGAGGCGTTGTCTGCTGAGTTGAGCCTGACCCTATCTGCTGAAGGGCTGCTGCCCTGTTTTGAAATCTGATCTTCTTCACATTGAAATATGTCTTATCATTGTATTGACCAGATGCGCAGAAGTCCTGAATCATCACAGAAAACTTCAGTCCATATAGGAGCTTGCCTTTTGCGCTGAGTCTGTATGAAGCCTTATCAAACTTGGCTGCTTGAGCCATGAGTTCGCGGAGAAAGAACTCCGTCCAATTGATCTTGGCTCTATCATAAATCGCCATCATTAGTTGCAGTTTGGGCCTGGATACTTGATCGAAGGATCCGGCTTGGCTAATCAGCAGTTGCGTCACAATGTACGCTAAAGCTCGGTACTGAGGTAGCATTGTGTTCTTCAGGAAAGTGGCTCTGAACGCTGTAGGCTTCCCGCAGAATACTGAGAGGTAGTCGTCCACCTGATCGTCATGATAGCCAACGGTGCTGACTCCCTCAGAGGGTAGATCGAAGCTTCTCCGTAGCGCTTCCTTGATTGACATCTGCTTTAATTGCAAAATAGCTTCTCCAATGGTGTGAACTGCAAATCTTCCAATAATATCGCCAGCTATAGAGAGAAATCCAATGGTGAGTCTGAGTTGAGGTAGACTTCAACAACCTGCCTCGGAAGGAAGAACGTCGGCTTCTTAGAGAGAAATCCCTCCAGAACAGATTCTGTGAGAGCAGAGAAAATTTCGTCCATGAAATCCAGGTCGCAGGCATCGAACTCCATGACTGGTTCACACCAGACACGGTCCTTTTCTAGGATCTCCTGCATATTTTCAGGAGTGGTTACTGTTACGTTTGAACTCGCCATTATATCAATGAAAAAACTGAGCGGTTAAGAAATATGCAAGTAGGGTTTGCTAGAAAGATCTCAGATTTTCGGAGTAAAAGATTTGAAGTATGCTAATGGCGGTTTCAAAGATATGATCGCAGATTTATATTTGGATGAAGATGAACAGTTAGCGATCAGCGGCTGAGTTTAAACATGCTTTATGAGATGGACGGTCAAGATTAAATAGTATATTATAGGTAATGATCATGCTTGCCGCCTAAGTCAAAAGACAGTTGTAACTTGCCTAAGTGGTAACTGTGATACGACAGGCATTAAATGCGTGGCAGAGTTCAACATACTTATGTATAGAATGTCGTGCATTAAATGTAAGCCGTTAATTATTAAATGACAATTCTATTGGGCATTAAATGCGATGCTGAGTCTGAGTTATAGAGTCGTATTACTGTTCTATTGGTTACTACTGAGTAGAGATACGCAAAGCTGCCAGCTGAACATCGTAGTCAGCTGATACCTCGTGTAGATGGTTGCTGAGTCTCTACGCATCGAAATTACTCGATGCGAGAGTGAACATTCCCCCTCATCGAATGCTCCTCTCCCGAATCCGCTTACCGACTTGAGTCGGTAGGGTCCAGTAGACCTAGCTCTACTGAAAGTTCTCTGAATCTTGCTTCAGCTAGAGGCTTGGTCAGTATATCAGCTCTTTGTCGATCAGTATGGATCTTTTCCATCCTGATATCCTTCTTTTCGACATGGTCACGAATGAAGTGATGTCTGATGTCCACGTGCTTGCATCTTGTGTGAAGTACAGGGTTCTGGGTGATTGCAATGGCACTGGTACTGTCGCAGAAGATTGGCACTTCATTCTGATTGACGTCATAGTTACGTAGCTGCTGTCTCAGCCAAAGGATTTGGGCGCAACAACTTCCGGCAGCCATGTATTCAGCTTCAGTAGTTGACGTGGCTATTGAGTGTTGTTTCTTTGAAAACCATGAGATCAGCTTACTGCCAAGGAATTGACACGTTCCTGAAGTTGACTTTCGGTCAATTCTACACCCTGCATAGTCAGCATCAGAGTAACCAGTTAGATCTATATTATAGTCAGATGGATACCACAAACCCATGCCAGGTGTTCCTCTGAGATAGCGGAGAATCTTCTTTGCTGAGTCCATGTGACTCTGCTTTGGATTCGCCTGAAATCGAGCGCAGACACCTACATCATAAGTTATGTCAGGACGAGTAGCTGTTAAATATAATAAAGAACCAATTATAGCACGAAATTCAGTTTGGTCTACTGATACTCCCTCCTTATCAAGATCAATCTTCATGTTCGTGTTCATCGGGATCTTGATAGGTTTGCCGGATGTGCAACCGAATCTTTTGATGAGGTCTCGAGTGTATTTGCCTTGATTAATGAATGTCCCCTTTTCAGATTGTTTGACTTGGAAACCGAGGAAGTAGTTCATTTCTCCCATCATTGACATCTCGAACTTATCCTTCATCATTCTCTCAAATTGTTGGCACGTGATGACATTCTTAGATCCGAAGATAATGTCATCTACATAGATCTGCACAAGTAGTAGATCGTCTTCCAGTCGAATGCTGAACAGAGTGCAGTCTACTGTGTCTTTCTGAAAACCTTTCTGAAGAAGAAACTCAGATAGGGTATCGTACCAAGCCCTGGGTGCTTGTTTTTACCCATACAGAGCCTTTCTGAGTCTATAAACCTGATGTCCCTGCTGAAAGTCAGGCGGTTGTTCCACGTAGACTTCTTCTTTAAGTACGCCATTTAGGAACGCAGACTTCACATCCATTTGATGGACTCTGAATCTTTGATGTGTTGCGTAGGCCAGGAATAGTCTAATTGCCTCCAATCTTGCAACTGGAGCAAAAGTCTCGTTGAAAACTATTCCTTTAGCTTGACAGTAGCCTTTTGCCACGACTCTTGCTTTGTTCCTTACTATGACGTTGTTTTCATCTCGCTTGTTCTTGAAGACCCATTTTGTTCTAATAACATGTTGATGCCGGGGTCTATCAACAAGCTCCCAAACGTCGTTTCTCGTGAACTGATTCAGCTCCTCCTGCATAGCTATGATCCAGTCAGCATCTTTCAGTGCATCCTCAATCGTCTGAGGTTCGTCAGTAGACAAGAAGCAGGAATATAAGGAGCTTTCTCCTTGACAGAATCTGGATCTTGTCTTTACTCTTGCTGAGGGATCTCCAATAATCAGATTAGCAGTATGAGCGTCCAGCCACGATCTATGATGTTTCAGCTCTTCATATGAAATTTGTTCAACACAGATAGTAGGTGAGTTAGGCATTTCAGTTGTACTATTCTGAGATTGAAGCAATTCAGTAATGAGAGTATGACCTACTGAGTCACCAGGTTCAGGGGCATTCAGCTCAGGAACATTAATAGATGTTCCCCCTGAGTTGTTATTCTCAGTAGTGGTCTCAGTTACCTCTGGGGTTTCTTCATCGACCCGAGTTACCTGGGATTGACTCTGTTCAGGAGAGTTAATCGGCTCAGCTACATTTGCTGTAGGTTGAGATTCAGTAGACTTGTCTTCAGTTTCCTCATCTGAATCATCATCCCAACAAAGCTGGATCTTTTCGACTTTATCTTTTAAGCTTAGATCATGTAGCTGCCTACTGATGTCCTCAGATTCATAATTAGAGTTATTGCTCCTGTCGTTCCATAGTTCACATGGTGTCTTCTTCTGTTGCTTTGTCAATAGAGATCGGTTCTGAGTGTAACAAGCAGTATCAGTGGCTTCTGCCCAGAATTTGGTTGGGAGTCCTGAGTCTGCGAGTAGAGTTCTAGCTGCCTCTTTAAGAGTTATGTTCTTTCGTTCAGCAACTCCATTTTGCTGAGGTGTGCGTGCAGCCGATGTCTCATGCTTTATTCCTTCTGCTTTGCAGAACTCCTCCACCATAAAGTTAAGGAACTCAGTTCCTCTGTCAGAACGGATTTTGATAATTTTGGTGTTCTTCTCGATACTGAGCCTTTTCAGAAGCCTTGGTAACTCTGCTTTGACGTCAGACTTGTTGGCAATGAATATGACCCAAGTATAGCGCGAGTAGTCATCGATGACCACTAAAGCATATTTCTTGCCTCTGATCGTCCATCGGAGAGACCGGACCGAACAAATCCATATGTAGCAGCTGAAGGATTCCATCAGTGGAAGGAGATGGAACAGGTGGATTTTGATTCCTTGTTTGCTTTCCCTTCTGACATGCTTCACACTGAGTGTCTTTGCTGAATACTTCATTCGGCAGTCCTCTTGCTATAGTGTTTCTTGCTAGTTTGTTGAGCGTTTTGAAGTTGAGATGGCTGAGTCTTCTGTGCTATAGCCACCCCGTTCGGTTGTCGTTCCTCGCCAACAGACAAGCTTTAGGTTCACCTGAGTTCCAGTCAGCTACATATATATTCTTCTTGCGCGAACCTGATAACACTGTTTTCCCTGTGGATTTATCAATAACATCATAGAAACCAGTGTCAAATATCACTCTATTCGAGTTGTCACAAAATTGACTAACAGAGAGAAGGTTATGCTGAAGTCCTTCAACATATGATACTCTTGGAACTTTGGCGGCTCCAATCTGCCGAGTGTTCCATATCCTCTTGTGTAGCCTTTAGCATTGTCTCCAAACTCGATTCTGGGTCCTTCTTCAGGGATATAATTCTTCAGCAGACTCTTTTGGTATGTCATGTGTCGTGAGCATCCGCTGTCCACATACCATGGATCTTTGTGCACCTGCAAAACATAATTATATTCAGGTACCCTTTATTTTTGATTTTGGGTCCATAGATGTTAGTTTTGGTAACCCATATTTGTCTTACGACCCTGGTGGTCTCAGACAACTTCTTTCCACTTGAGTCAACATATTTGACCACTGGACTGGTCGATGCTGACTTCTTAGGCCTTTCAGGTTTAGGAGTCCGAATCTTCTGAGCTGATGGACTGCTGACCTTTGCCTTTTGTGCAATTTTCTTCTTCTTCTGACTCTTGGATCCTCTTTTGACTATAGGATCATAATAATATGACCCATACTAAGCAGGATGTTTCAGCTGAGGAGGTCCATACTGATCAGCCCACTTGGATTTGCTGGTTCCCCCTTGACTGAACTGGGGTGTTTTGGTGCTGATCTTCTTGTTAGTGTGCTGATATGTAGGATGAGGTGCCTTCATCTTTTGTTTGTTCTTTGCTAGGGGGTTCAGAATGTCTGCATTGATTGTCTCCCCTCGAACAAATCTATCAGCAAGTCGCACTTCTAAGTGTACGGGGGCAGATGAGGAAGCACCCTGGCTGAAACCAAGACCTTCCTTACATTACTTGGGCTTGTTGCTTGCTAGCATAGCTTCCAGCTTCTTTTCAGCGCCCATGTACCGCTCAGTCATCAGGTTCCTCCAAACATCATCACTTTTCTTCAGTGTATCATGCTCGGTCTGAAGTCTTGACAGTTGTTGCTTCAGTAGACTCAGTTCAGTATCTTTCTGAGTTAAGTCCTTTGTCAGAACTGAGATCTGATCTTCTTGATGCCGAGACTTGGCCATTAGAAAGTTTATCTCCTCCCTGAGTCTCAACACAAGTCCTTCAGACTCAGTAACAACCTGACTTTTCTGAGAAAGTTTCTGATTCTCTATTTTTAGGGTATCCAATTCCTGAAGAGTCTTACTGAGCTGCAGATTCATCTGAATCTGTTCGTCTAGAAGTTCTTCATATGCTGTGCTGACGTCCAGATTCTCGTCTGCTCCTGAAAGAGTGTCGTGTGTGCAGTGTGAAGGAGAGTTAAAAGATGCATGAGAGTTTACCTCATCCTGTTCTCCTGCCATCAGACACTTTTTAGTAGTTTCTTCAGCTTCAAGCTCTAGGGCCATGAAAGCTGCTTCATCGTCGTATGAATCCATGAAGGAGTCGACTTCTTCTGAGTCGTCTGAGAGTTCACCAGCTATGTGTGCTTGTCTCTTCTTGGCGAACTTCTCTCTCCTTGCTTTGCGTGCTGCTCATTCAGCACTACTGAGCTCAGGACAGTCATACTGATAATGTCCTGGCATCTTGCAGTTATAGCAAGCGATGACTCTTTCTTCTTTGCTTTCGCTATCTTTTGATGGTGCTGAGTCATCCCTCTTTCTGCATTCAGAAGTATGCGAGTCAGGAGTGCGTTTAGGCGTGTATTCAGACTTACCTTTCGATTCTCGATAGGCTTTAGTCCCTTTTTTGCGCCGCTCCTTCTCCTTCTGATACTTCACGGCAAGCAGTGCGTACTTCAGAGCTAGACTTCCTTCTTGTATGTCGTTGAGTGAAGGTTCAGTCTTACTCGACGCTGGAGATGCTGAGCTGACTGATGCTTTGAAGGCATGGTCAATTTTGGTGTCGGCTTGCTCATTCGCCTTCCGTTGAGGTCTGTCAAACTCGAATTCCTCTGCTTGAAGTTCTGAAAAGATATGGTCAGGAGTAACAATATCTAAGTCAGAATGTCGTAATAATATAGCAAAAGGAGTCCAATGACCGTCTGGCAGTGCCCTCAATATTTTGAGATTCATTTCTCGGTTTGAGAATGTTTGTCCTAGCCCGTTGATGGAGTTCATCAGATTCGTGAATCTGACGCTGAGATCTTCAATGGTGTCTCCGGGCATGAGAGACAAACTCTCCAGCTTTTGGAGTTCCAGCGCAAGTTTGTTGGCTTTGATCTTCTGAGTCCCCCGACTCAGTAGCGCTAGAGCATCCCAGAGTTCCTTTGCAGTCTTGCATTCCTAAACCCTGCCGAGATAAGAATCACTAAGAGTGGTTAGTATGCCATTCCTGGCGACTCGGTCTAAGTTGTGAAGTTTCTTCTCCTCAGGGGTGAAGAGACTTCTGTCCTTGGGAATCTTCTTCCTTCCTCCTCCATCTGCTAGCTCCTGAGTCACGACACTATCAATCATAGGAACGATAGGTCCTTCCTCAAGTACTTCGGTCATGCTGTCGTGGAGGGAGGTCAGATGAGCCTCAATTCTGACCCGCCATACACCATAGTTCTCTACTGAGAACATGGGTACCATCCTTATACCTGACATATCAGTCATGT
Source organism: Lavandula angustifolia (assembly GCA_028984105.1). Classification (NCBI taxonomy): domain Eukaryota; kingdom Viridiplantae; phylum Streptophyta; class Magnoliopsida; order Lamiales; family Lamiaceae; genus Lavandula; species Lavandula angustifolia. The sequence goes on along the minus strand of CM054815.1, from coordinate 29,001,333 downwards.
TGAATAATTATATGAATGAGGAATGATATGCAGTGAAAACGTTTTTCCGGATCCGTTCAGGTAGACCAGTTTCAAGATAACAAGAGTCTTATAGAACTCGTGCTCTGATACCAATTGTTGGTCCCGAGAGCAAGTTTAGGTGTAGAGGGGGGGGGGGCGTGAATACACCTGAAACCGATTTCTCAACTTGAAACACAAACAGTCCTATTCAGGATAGTGTCGTACTGAATGAGTTCAGCAGACCAGATAGTTGTTCTGAATCATGTTAGGCAGAGTGACTGACTCTACTGAGATCTCCTAGCTGACTGAGTCAGAATTCAGTATCTTCAGATGGAGTTCAGTGGTGCGGAATTATGTAGGCCCGAAACAGTTGAGTGGAAAACGTTTTTATCAAAATAGTTTTAGTTCAGTAGAATAATCAGTTAAGTTCGCTGAAACTCAGTTGAATGATTTTAAAGGATATTTTTCAGTATGAACAGTTAAAATCAATGCAACAGTAAATAGCAACACAAGCGAGAGACACAGAGATTTTTAAAGTGGTTCGGATACACAAGATCCTACGTCCACTGTCCCAAAAGATCAAGAGGCTATTTATTATACTGAGTTAGTCTCAGTTAGCTTGTACACAGGACAAAGCCGCGTCTTGGAATTTATACTGAGCAAGTCTCAGTTTACACAGTTATCAAACTAAAGTGTTTGACAAACTCTCCAACTATGAAGGAGTCCCTTTACAATAAGGATCAAGTTCAAATATGAACTCCTTCGTCTAAGCTATGGATATGTTCAGTTGAGCTTAGGGTTAGAGGGATAGGGAACGATAATGTAGCTTCTAGAACGACGAACAGCTGAGTTTTAGCTTTGGGTTCGTGTAACGTCGTTTGGATACTAGAGGCTTGTTTATCGGTTCAGCTTCGTTCCCTAGGAGCTAGGAGGTAGTCTTTCACCGGAGAATGTTCTTCGAGTTCTTGCGGAAGACTTAGGCTTTTTGGTTTGCTCGTTTTGATGCTCTGTTCTTGTGGTCTCGTTACCGCTTGTTCTCGTTGAAGGCTCGTGAGCTTTAAATTTTGAATTATCCCTCTATTTATAGAGAAGAGATTGGGAAAGATCCGTTGGAGACGATGATCCCTTTATCTCTCTCTTTTGGTAGCTAACGGCTCTTTTGAAGTATGATGACAGTGTCCTTTCCCTCCTTTTCCGGAAAGTTGTTGACTTGCAGCTTTAGTAGGTATAGGACAGGTGTTTGCTTGTCATTTGTCGAGGTTTAGAAGGTAGTTGAGACAGAACAGACTTCGAGGCAACTGAAGCTGACTTCTCTCTTCCTCGTATTTGACTATGTTGATTGTCATTCAAAAGTTCTGACAGTTCAGAAGATTGTCTGGCCGTTGCTGAGTCTGATCTCTGATTCAGTAGCAAATATGCTGAGATGGCTCTACTGAAGATCAGCTCTGAGTACAGTGAACTACTCCTGCTGAGTTCAGTTCCACTGACTCTATTCAATATACTGCTCCTGCTGAGTCCAGTATATACTGAGTCTTCTACATCTGGTGCTGAGGCTGATAATCTACTGAACGCCTGAACCAGAGCAGAGTGTCTGCTGAGTCTGAAACCTCAGAGACAAAAACAATTACAAAGTAATGGTTCACCAATCAAGATAGGGTTTTGGGATCTTCAAATCTTCATAGATTCACTCAGAACATAAGCCTACTGAGTGCATGTCAGTACGGAAGATAGAATCATTTCCCACCATGTATTACTATGCTGAGGATAGAATCATCACCCAACACATCACATATTCAGCCTTCAACATACTCAATAAACAACAAAGCAACTATGAATACATGCAACAAAGAAGCACGGTTGCCATGAATTAACTCAGCATATTACATCACAGTTAATACATGCAACTCAAACAAGGGCAGGTCATATTGGCGAGCAAATTGTGAGTAACAATTTTATCATTTTAGAACCATCAATCCCATCACCATATACATTTATGCTTATTTGCAAATAAAATTGAAATCAATAGTAGTAGTAAAAGATAGAGAAAGATCTCACTACCGGTAAAATGCAGGGACCAAATTCTGAAGCATTGAATCCGTTGATTTTTTCAAATCGGGCATTCGCAGCCACCGCTCCACCCAATCGTCATAGAAGACATCCATAGGACGGGCTGGAATAACGATGCTCACCCTAACTACAGAAGCCGGCCCGAAGTGGCCCTCTTCACTGTCGGCGACAGGGAAGTCAGTCAGACGCCGCCGTTTCATCAAAAAGGAGTGGATTTCAGTAGTATTTGCTCTTGATTTCACAGCTTCCGGCTTGGAATCGACAACTCTCTTGGCGGCTTTCATCATCGCGACCTCCCATCGCTCAGACCGCTTGACCGACCTCCTGTCGCTCAGACCACGCGGTGAAGGTTTATTCACTTTGATCCAGCCGTCGTTAACAAGATTGGGGCAGGATTTCTTATCACTGTGGAAGAAATCGGCAGCCGTGAGGCTTTCCCAAGGCTCGATCTTCATCAGATCTTTGGTGGGAGGCGTGGATCTAGCGACAAAGAGGATAGATCTAGGATTTTCAATCGAGAGAGAGGGAGATGAAAGTTCGAGCGGCGGTGTTCTAGCGAGAGAGTTAGATAGATCTAGGGTTTTCATTCAAGAGAGAGAGAGAAATGATTTAGATGAAGGTAGCTAGGAATAATGAATAAGATAGATGTAATTAGGAAGATTAATTAGTTAAGTTAATTTGTTTTAGTAGTGTAATTAGGAGAGTTAGATTTATGTTTAAAAATTAAAAACTTTCCGAAAAAGGAAACATTGCAAGATGAGTGGGACGGTTCGAAAAGGAATACGTTGCAAGATGAGTGGGACGGAGGGAGCATATAATTATAGTACTTTTAAATTTTATATTATATAGTATTTTTAAATTATATGTTAAAATGTGTATTTATAGATTTTTATAAAAAAGAATTTTATATAATTTTTATTATGATTTTTAAAAATATAGAAATTTATAACTAATTAATATATATTACATATCTAAGTAAAAGACAACGTATAAACAACAATGGTTATGAACATCATTGTCTATCGTGCATATGACAACATATAAACGACAACGGCTATTAGAACCGTTGTCTATGAGCGCTTATTTACACATACGACAACGGGTCAACGACAACGGCTATTAAAAACCGTTGTCAATGAGTGCATCCATATACTACGACAATGCATAAATGAGAACAGTAGATACTACCGTTGTCTATGAGCGCCTTTTTTGAGATATGACAACGGATCAATGACAACGGTATTAAAAAACCGTTGTCTATGAGCGCACTTTTGATATAAATGACAACGGTTTTAGATACAATAACGGTTTTTTGAGCTACGAAAATGGTTTTAGACGAAAACGTTGTCTTTCAAGTATTGTCGTAGGCCAAATTTGTAGTAGTGTACATTAAAGGGGGTGTTTTAATGGATTACAGTGAGATGTGTTCTTCTAGCTGACTTTATTGGAGAACCAAAGATCTCGATGATTTAAGTTGCTCTTAACTTTGATAAGATTTCAGCTGAGTGCATTCAACTATCTATCACTTTGACTTGCTATGGTGAATGTCATAGCGACTGGATCTACGTATCTTGGGTGATAGTGGTTATTTGTAGCTCAAGGTGGTTATCTGTATCGTGCATTTGTATCCCTATTAAAATGAGTTGATAATATCCCCTAAGAACTCGTAAGGATTATCACACTAAACCCGGGCGGTTGATTAAGTTCAGGTGTGTTAATAAGGTAGAGTGGTACTACTAAGGATATAACAAGATGTTAATTAATTCAAGTTGACAATAAGCTTAATTAATTAACGGATATTTGTTTCTTAAATACAGTGATCAATTAAGTCTGAAATGCAAGTCCATGATTAAGTTGGGATAAAGGGGTAAGTCAATATGGATTCTCTAGTGGAATGAATCTATGTTTATTAATCAATTTTTCTCTGGCGACATAGATAATTAATTTGAGGTCGACTTTATTTCTTATATTGGATCCCTGGTCTGGCCCAAATAGATGCCCAATATTTATTCTGCTCTCTTAGAAATTATTATTAATAGAGTAATGTATTTGTACATTATTTAATAATATGAAAAATACTTATCTGGAATTAACTGGCCGGGCCAATTAATTGACAAATAGGAGGCCCAGTTATTATTAATTATATTATGGGTTGATATTAAATTATTAGAAGTCCATTAGCAATATAATTACTATTGGACCACAATTATAATATATTATAAGAAGAAAAAAAACCATGTTCAGTTATGAATTCACGACATTATTCATTTAGAAAAATGTGTGTGAGAATGTGTGAGTGCAGAAGTGATTTCCTCTCAGATCTCTGTCTACACGGAGGAGATGAAGGGTCTGGACACAATCTAAAAGCTCCAAACATGAGCAGAATAAGAGGTTTTCTAAAGGACGCAGGCATGATTCGTCCTCCAATCCTTGAATTAGGGCCCAAGAGGAAATTGTTCAAAGACCCAGTAAGACTTCAGTTTCCTTGGTTAGATAAATGGGTTCTTGCAGCGCTTTCTAACCTCTAGGAATTGTTGAAGTTAGCGTTCATCAAGAGATACAACTGGTGGGAAATGTTCGGAGATGTGTCTGTTGATTATATCTTCCTTAATTGGGCATAACATTACAATCCTGAACTATTCAAGAAGATTTTTGGGTTTTCACATAGAGCTAAAGTATAAATCAAAGCCCCTTGAGAAGCGCTACTTCAAACCGATTGTATTTGGCGATGGTAGTATCTCTCTTTATAAGATTGATGAAACTGTCCTTGATGCAGCCGCTGAGATAAATCTAGTCACGAGGGATAACTTCAAAGAAGAAATGCAGAAGAAGCTGAGGGATGTCATACACGCTCAATACATGATTCAACCTTAAGATTCTTCCACAGTATCCTTCACTAAGACACTAAGGAAAGTGAAGCAATAGTCCTATTCTGATCCTTAATAACTTCAATTAGATTCCTTGTAGTTGTAATTCACTGGCATCATCTTATATTCAAACCTCTATCATTCCTCTGCTACATCCTGACGACAATAACTCTTTGTCCAGAATCTGATAAATATTTTCCGATTAAGTGTTTATTTCATATTTCATGAAAAACGTTAACACCTCTTCATTTTATACTATCTGATCACATTAGTTGTGAGTGATCTTTTGGTTTCCCTAGAGTTTCCTAGTCAGTGTTTTGGCATCATCAAAATGGGGAAAACTTTTGCGATATGATTTTAATGATATGATTTTTTTTTAGATCCCAAAAACCTAATTGATTGGTAACCAAGATCAGTGTATAGTTGTCAGGATTAGGCAACTGATATGTTAGGAGGTCGCATTGTGTTCTGTTAGGTGCTGATTTATTATAAGATTTGAAGATCCGAAAATCTCTAGCCGAGTGATGAACCAATATATGTAATAGATGTATAGCTTAGTTAAGCTCAACATGTTAGGAGCCGAGCAGGCTATATAGCGTTTCAGTAGTTGTTGTTAGACTCAATAGATTATTTCTTGTCAGCAGTCGTTGGGACACAGCTGTTTGAAGACTCGATAGGATTCTAGACGAATCTGTTGTCTGAGTGTTGTGGAGTCAGTACGAAAGCATTGGTCACCATGTTGAAGATTTCAGAGAATGTCAATAAAGGACCATTCAGTAAAGTGTCTCTGGTATCAGAGGAAGTCAACTTAGTAGCAGCCTTGCAATTTGAACGAAGCCTCACCTACCAACTAACTTCGACAAATGAGGGACTGCCAACATTGTACTTGCACTGACATAAAGTTGCAGTCAAGCTGAAAAAGAGAGAATCTCTGTAGTAAAATTCAAATTGAAGATTGTTGTTTTGCTTGTCGTGCTTGCCACGTGTCTATGTCCCCTCCAACGGATCTATTCATGGGTTAAGACTATAAATAGAGATCAATCTTCAAGGGTTGAAGAAACAATCGAGAACACAAGGCATTCAAGGTGACAAGCTCTTGCTATTTAAAGCAAACATAGTGAAGAACTCTTTGAAATGATAACATATTGTTATAGTTTTTCTCTCTAGAGTAATCTAGTTCACTACTCTATACCCTAAGCCTTTCTTGTTAGATCACAAGCTTAGGAACCAAAGGAGTTCATTTTTTAACTGTTCTTATTGTCAGAACTCCTTTATAGTTGGAGAAAAACCCTCAAACCTCATGTTTGAAACCCTTGTACAGTGACTCAGACTATAACTAGTAGTGATCTGTCTTATGCACGGATCCACTAAGACTTGCTCAATATAATTTAATCAAGACCTCCTGAAAATAGAGAAGTGGACTTAGGATCTTGCGTATCTGAACCACTCTAAGAATCTATGTGTCATTTACTGTTTATTGCTTACTGTTCATCCTACATGAAAACTGTTTTGAAAAATCTTTAAGTCTGGATTTTCAGTAAAACTGCTTAAGACACGCAAAAGCATAAACTGAAATAGTTTTAAGTAAAAATCGTTTTTTTTTCAAAAGAGACGATTAAAATCGGGCCTACACTATTCCACACAACTTCTTGTACTGAACCGCTAGTCTATTGAATTCAATAATTGAACAATATTCAGTAGCTTGAATCACTCTGCCCACGTGATCAGAAAGTTTACTTTACAAGTTGAATTGGTTCAGCGAGCAAACTCACTATCGGACTGACTTTCGCGTTTTAGTTGAAACTTGGACTCATGTGTATTCTAAACCCCCCCCCTAACACACCTAAAGACTTGTCTGACTAACATTTTTTGATGTTCCTGACATGGCGCTCTTGAAGAAGTCGTGCATTCCTCACCTATTCGCATTTGAAGGCTGAAGAATCAACTTCATCAGACTTCGTCATGATACATTCTAACCGATTATAACTGATCAAGTTCAAGATCTTTTCTGAGTCCCTGATGAGTCAGTAACTGATCTTTATTAATCTTAAGACCATTGATTCACAAGTTTCAGCTCAACCTTAATAGTACGAGGTATGATTCCAGAGTTGATAGGAATTAACCACCGTATCTCTCTCGACCAACGAGATTGAGCGTGTTTTTGGGAACTTTTCCGAGGACAGTTGCCCAATCTGGCACCGTTGACAACAAACGATGTTGAACAACTTTATTCATAGTTCGGCCATTGCCTCAACCCTAGCCACCTACTCGATAGATCTCTCTCCAACAGATCTATTGTGTAGTGTGACTACAACAAATATGAATAACTTTGGCTCATACAAGGTTACGGGAACCATTTGCTATCATCCAAAGCTTCAAGCACTTAAAGCTCTTAAGCATTCAAAGATCCTTAGTTTAAGTTGTGTCTTTCATAAAGCTTTAGTTCCCATATTCTTTTGAGCCAATTTCAATATCGAGGTTAGATCTTAGAAGGTTGTACCTCTTTGTAAGGACCTCTCTAGTTGAAGAAAACCCTAAACCCATACCCAAACCCAACTCGAGTAGTTGTAGAGTTTGTTGTGTTTGCGTAGATTTAAACTACAGTTGAAGTCTGAGTATAAGCAGATGACAAAAATGAAGAAGTGTTACAAAACCCCGAAAAGTTTTGTTATAAGAGAATCCCTAATTTGTCAAGAAGATGGGACATAGGAGTTATGTTCGGACAACTATAAATCCTGTAATTTTTACTGCTTTTACGTAATTATGTTTACTCGTCAGTAAACTTTCCATTTTTTTGCAAAGACACTTTCACAAGCATACACGTAAAAGAGTTTTCAACGAGAATATTAGACAACTAACCCAATTCCGCATATTACTTGTTAGTAACCTATTTCTTGTTAGGTGTCATGTTGTCTTATATTAGACTCTAACCCTTTGTACTTTGCCAAATGTGAATCTGACATAGGTGTATTTCCCTCCCCCCTCTCCCTCCCCCCTCCCCCTCCCCCTCCCCCAATACCTAATTTCTCATTTGATGGCCATTAATATTTATTTGCGTTCAATCATTTATCACTTAGAGAATGAATGATATGATTTCATTGCTACAAGTATAAATTATTAACAAATAATAAGACATGGATTTGCACACTTTCCTTCACCAAACGTATCAAATAACTAATATTGTTATAGATAAAGAAAATTCTCCGAAAGTTTATGTGTATATCCTATTTAAATAATGTTTATTAAGTTTGACACCGGATTGTTGAATAAATTGATGGACAGTGGAATATACACGAAAATATCTCAAATGAATACTATGTATTGAATTAATTTAATTGGAGCAACTAATAATTACATTGCATAGAAATGCTGGAAATTGAGTTTAGTTGATACAGACGAAATTCTCAAGAGAACAGAGAGTTGGGCAAATCGATAATAAACTGAATTACGACAACAATAAAAGAAAAACGAATATGAAATCAGAACATTCCACCAAAAATCAAGACGAGATATCTCGATCTGCAAAACCCTAAGAAATCCTATACTCTAATGTACGGGTTCTCACCTCCTTATAATGGCAGAAGCCCACAAGACTCAACCATACTAAAAAACAAAAAGCCCATATGAAATAACATATCAATAATAAGCATAATAGTAATAAGTCTCCACGTTCGCCATGCACAAAGTTGCCTCGACTCTTCCCGTCGGAAATTGCCGGACGTAATATTTTGCAAAACTTTGCCCATTCGCCTCATCCTCGATCCCTCTCTCCGAAACTTCCCCTCTGCATATCATTAGTGAAGTGAGTCGTTGACTTTGCCCAATACACTTCCAATACATGAAAATACCAAATGTTCCACCCAGTACTATCTATAATTATAATTCAAGAGTTTTCAGTAAATGTGTTTTTTCTAATATTAAGTATTCAATAAAAATTTGGAACAGGTAGCCAAAATTTTGTTTTTAAAGATCGAAAAAGACTATTAATAACAATTTTAATTTAACATATCTATTATTATTATCTTATTATTTATATAAAAAAACGAATCTTTCAATTTCAAATCTCAATTCAATTGGATCCAATTGAGAATTTCATTCAATGAGCGGTAGATTTATCAAATTTTCATTTATCTATACATTAACTAAAAACCTCAATTCATCCATTTCAATGCAATTCAATAGATAATTCTATATTAATTAATTTTTACGTTAATTCTATATACCTTATATATTATATATGTGATCCAATCGAGAATTTCTTGTCAATTTTTTATTTAGCTATACATTAACGAAAAAATAGAATTCATGTCAATTCAATGAAATTCAATAGATAATTCTATATTAATTGATTTTTACGTTAATTTTATATATATTATATATTATATATAGGACATATTACAATTTCAATTGATAACGAATCTTTGAATTTCAAATCTCAATTCAATTGGATCCAATGGAGAATTTCATTAAATGAGGGGTAGATTTATCAATTTTTTATCTATCCATACATTAAGGAGAAATCCCAATTCATCTATTTCAGTGCAATTCAATAGATAACTCTATATTAATTGATTTTTACCTTAATTCTATATACATTATATATTGTATAATACTCCCTCCGTCCCATCGGAAACGACGCGTTTTCCTTTTCGGGCCGTCCCACTGAAAACGACACGTTTCCTAAAATATAAATATTTATCCCAACTTAATTATCTTTTAGTTACTAATTAATTATTACTAACTGTAATTATCACTTAACTAAATTATCATAACTAATACTCCCTACTCCATAACACCCTAACCCTAATTTATTACTCATTCGATCTCCATTTTCTCTCTCTGTTCTTGCGCCGCTTCCCTCTCCGTCTCGAACTCTCTACTTCGCCGCACCTCCGTCCACCGTTCGCAACCCTCCGCCATGAAGTCAAACCCTTCCCGATCGGAGACCTCAAATGCCTTACAGTCGCAACCCTCCGTGGTTTCTCCCCTTCAATTTGAGACGGGCGAAGTTGCGCCATCATCGCCCATCTCTGCGATTTCTCTCCTTCCATTCACCAGATCTGAGACGGATCTGTCCACATCTGAGACGGATCTGTCCGGATCTGAAACGGGCGAGATGTCTCCGTCGGGGGGGAACTACGACAACCTTTCTCAGTTGATGATGAAGTCTCGTACAGATCCTAAGGATCTACATCCTGAAATCCGGGATGTCGACGATCGGGTCGATCTGAGCGGAGAAGAGGTCGTCGCCACCTTCTTGGAGCGTGGCTACTTCAGGAAGGTGAACGTTCGCTACCCGGAATCGTTCAATAAACGGTTCCCGGGTGTGGAGGAGGAGTATAACTTGAAGAGGCGGAGATAAAAGGACGCGCTTGAGAATTTTGCATATGGTCCGAGAATTGTCTCAGAATCCTGCAATGCTCTAGTGAGATCTTTCCTGTCGTTTTTTCAAAATAAGCATGTGGGTGATAGTTGTTATTTGCTTGTTATTGTGGTAGGAGGGTGGTTAAGCTTGAAATGATAAGAAATATGCTCACACTTAGGTTTTGTATTCGGATTACTATGACTGAAGTGCACTTTTGCAATTACTATGACTGATGAACTTGTTCCTAATAGTCCTATGCATAATAGGTCTGATGAACTTATTGTTGGTAATACAATAAGTTCATAGCTGTGTGCCTTGGTACTGAATTGTCTTATGTATTCTGTGTTCCTGTAATGCTCTGGTATTAAGATTATTTCTTAGCCCCATACTGCTGGTTTTGTATTCTGTCATAGACTTACAATTAAACATAGCATTGATTTATACGCTGAACTATTCTGTCATAGCATTGTACAATTAAACATAGCATTGTATTTACAAAAACATAGGTGCTTACTACAACTGTTCTGAACAAAACTCCACTGCATCTTTAGTCATCTACAAAACTACACTGGATCTTATCTTCAAAACTACACTGCATCTTATCTTCAAAACTCCACTACATGTTTAGTCATCTACCAACTGTCCAATCATCCACATTTAGCCCCAACCTCTCCCTTAGCTCTTGTATATCAGTTAGGGTTCCATTTTCCATCATATAGTTCATGCATTCATTTGCCAAACTGTTGGGCACTTCCAAATCAATTGGTAGAGCATCCAATCTTATTAAGCTGTCCTTTTTTAGATGTGGGATTTTATAGTTGTTGCTGCCTTTAACCTTCATAATTTCAATCATACACCCTTGCAAGCTCAAAAAGACTTTGTTAAGACTGACTGGAGATAGTTGTTCAAATGAAAGAACAACAACACTTATTAGTTGGTCCACATTATAGCTTGCTATTTCAACTTGTATACTCTGAATGGCTCTAAAAAATCCTAGATCAAGGACATTAGTGTCAGGGCTATTAGGTGGCTGAGAAATCAATCTAATATCAAACCCTTCCTTGTTGGCTGCCTCTCTAAACTGTATATCACTATCTTTGATGTGGGGCTTAACATTATCTTGTTGTACAAATATATGCTTGCTGGCATCTTTTGGCCACTTTTCTCTAATAGCTGGTAATATCTGCCAATATTAACATTATTATTAGTGAATTAAAGTCTGCAGCATGTGAACTCAGAACTAAGAACTTAGAACATTTTATGAATTAAGATATGATCTGTAGATATGCTCTGAACTCAGAACTGTTGCACATTAGGTCATTAAAATCAGAATAGCTGATTACATAACATTTCTTCTTACTGTTCTAATTCAACATATGTCAAAACATACAATTTTCTATTATATGTGATGCATACTTCATTGCATTTCCATACCTGATTTATTAGGCAGGCTTTAGTGACTTCTTTGGTTATAGATGGTGTTGGCTGAGTCTCCAATGTGCCCGCTGGTCGATTTTTGCTTTTCCTTTTTGCTGCAACTTGTTGAGTGAAGGGAAAAATGCCTATTTTCCCATCAAAGAAAACTGATCAATCTAAATTGAAAATAGGACGGCACACAGCACACATAAACATAACTTTTGTGATGAACTTCTTATTTTTACAAGTTCTATGTGGCTCGGCCTCTCCGGGAGTAAGATAAAATCTATGTGATGCCTTTGTTATATAGAACCATTTTTCATCTATATGTATTGTGTTGTGCATATCCTTGAACTTCAATAGATTTAAGACTCGATCAAATTCTAGTGCTTCCATAGAAAACCTTAGCCTAAGTAACCTACAATCTGTTGTTAGGTCGGGCCTAATTGCACTAGTGTGAGCTTTGATCAAGCCTTTCGTCACCCACCTACCAACTGTACTGCTGCTACAACTAATGCCACATGCTAATTTTCTAATAGTTGATCTTTTTTGTAACTCAAGTGCTTGAATCAACTCCAAATCTATGACCACTCTTCTATTGGGTCAAATTTTACCTATCTTAGCACTTTGCAGATAGATCATCTCACCAGAATTTTGTTGTTTCTTTGCTTCAGTCCATTGACGATGAACCGTGCTCCGAGAACAATTCCACTTGACGGACGCAGCTTTCATAATGCCTCTGTCCGGCTTTCCATTCTTGCAGTTTTGTAGCAAGAATTGGACAAGTTGATTTCGTTGTTTGGTTGTAAGGTTCACTGGTGCCATGTTTGAGAGATGGAGATTTTTTGAGAGAAGAAGGAAAAGTAGAGAGAGGGCTGACTGTGAGAAGATGAATGATGTTAAGCTGTCCTTCTGCATTTATATTGTAATGCATCTGAAACATTTGAATTTGCTACTGTACTTGGATCATAAATCTGGCGGCAACGAGCTAATGTTTATTTGGAATGATTTTTTAAGCATTGCTTATTTTCCCTCCTTTTTGTTGTGGATGTGATACTGTACTTCTAAATAATCTGGCGGCAAGGAAATAATGTTGCCAACATCTCAGTTGCAAGCTTACATTCACGGCTGATGTTCCACATATTTAAAAAAAAGGGCGCCTAAATAAGAAATAAAGGGAGATTCATTTGTTGTTAATATAATCAAAGTGATTTTGCAAATGTAAAATGTTTAGGTAGAGAAGGTGATAATGTGAGTTGGAAGAGATTAAAATTAAAATATTATTTATTCTAACAAGTGGGCCAAGGAGATTAAGTCTTAAACACAACCGCCGTAAATTCCCGCGCCCATTGAAAACACGTCGTTTCCAATGGGACGGAGGGAGTATTATATATGTGATCCGAGAATTTCTTATCAATTTTTCATTTAGCTATACATTAATTTGTTTTCAATAGTCATTTCAATGCAATTCATCTAGTTATAAATTAAAGAAAAATGTCAATTCATGTCATTTCAATGCAATTCAGTAGATAATTCTATATTAATTAATTTTTATGTTAATTATATATATATATATATATATATACATATATTATATAGTATTATATATTATTATATACAGGACATATTACAATTGATATATGTATAATTAGATTAAAACATTGGATTAAATTACTTCAAAAGAAAATCTCATATATACTACCCTAAAAATACCTCAATAGTTTTAAAATAACCAATTAAATAAATTTAAAACAATAATAAAAAATAAAATTTCTTACAATTTCTAAATTTGTCTTTCATAAATTACGCTAATTTAGTATGATTTTAATGCAATGAATTTCAATTAGGATGTTTTCCAAAAAAAAAAAACATGTAATGAAGATCAGGTCAATTAAATTGATTTCCTTCAATTTTTAGCCTTCAATAAAATACCAATATCTTTTATCATTGAAATAGATATTTTTTTTAACAACTTTTATGTTATATTCACATTTAAACTTACATAGATATGGAATCAATCAAATAAATATAAATTAGTTGTAATTATTACCCTATGAGAAAAACATCTCCATATATAAGATTGAATTTCTCATAAATTATTCCAAATTTCTCTATTTCCCACCAATCACGTTAATTGATTCTGATAGGAGAATATCATTGAGTTTCAATTGATTTATACGTTAATTCTATGTTAATTGATTTTTAAGTTAATTCTATATACATTATATATTATATAATATTATATATGTGATCCGAGAATTTCTTATCAAATTTTCATTTAGCTATACATTAAAGAAAAATCTCAATTCATGTCATTTCAATGCAATTCAATAGATAATTCTATATTAATTAATTTTTACTTTAATTTTATATATATTATATAATATTATATATAGAATATATTATAATTGATAGCTGATTAGGCTAATATATATATATATATATATATATATATATAATTAGATTAAAATATTGGATTAAATTACTTCAATCTCATAAATACTACCCTCAAAATACCTCAATAGATTTGAAATAACCAATTAAATAAATTTATAACAATAATAAAAACTAAAATTTCTCATAATTTCTTCTAAATATGTCTCTCATAAATCACGTTAATATAATTTGATTTTAATGCCAATGAATTTCTGTTGGGAGATGATTCAGTAGTATATTGTTTAGAAGATTGAATGATCCAAAAACCCTAATTTGATTGGTGAACTATTGTGTTGTAATAGTAATGCCTTCGTCTCTGAGAGTTTCAAACTCAGTAGACATTCCTTCAGCATGGTTCTGACTCAGAGTTCTGTCTGCTCCCTTCAGTAGACTATTTGCCTCAGTACCATGGAGTGAAAACTCAGTAGTGCTGGACTCAGCAGGAGCAACATATTGAGAGGTGTTCATACTCAGTAGTCTTTGGACTCGGCAGAGCAAAGCATACCGAAAGGAGTCGATAGAAGCTGGACTCGGCGAGAGCGGCTCACTGAACTCAGAGTTAACCTTCAGTAGAGTTGGACTCAGCAAGAGTATACTACTGAACTCAGGTCAGACTCAGCAACGGCCTGACAGTCTCCCTGATTGTCAGATGATCTTATGTTAAATTAGTAGAGTCGTCCGAGGTTATTAGAGAAGTCAGCTTCAGTATCTGCCTAGAAGTCTGTTTGTCTCTACTACTTTCTACGCCTCGACCAATGACGAGCAGCCAGCTATCAAAGTTCTGATAAAAGCTGCAAGTTAACCACATTCCAGAAATTGAGGAAAAGACTCTGCAAGATTTCTTAAAAGAGTCGTTAGCTACCCAAAGAGAGTGACACGTGGATCGTTCGTCTCCAACGGATATATCCATGGCTCACCTCTATAAATAGAGGGAAAGTTAAATCGTTGAACACATAAGAACAGGAATGAGCGATTACGAGCATAAACGTATAAGAACTTAAGCTTTCCGCAAGAACTTCAGAGAAACACTTCAAGCGAAAGGCGACATCCTTGCTCAAGGGAACCAAGCTTAATTAGAATCAATAGCCTCTAGTATCCAAGTGATCGAACACGAACCCAGAGAGTTATTCCTCATTGTTCGTCACTCTTGAAGCCACCTTCTTCTTCCCTTCCCTCTAACCTAAGCTCCACTGAATATATCCATAGCTTAGACCCGAAGTAGTTCATATCCTGAACTGTTCTTACTATAAAAGAACTCCTTCATTGTTGGCGAGTTTGTCAAACATTTTACTTTAATCCTTGTAAGCTGGCATTGCGCAGTATAATCCTCAAGGCTAATGTTTGTCCAATGCATAAATCGACTGAGACTAACTGAGTATAGTAAAATTGCCTCTTGATCTTTTTAGGACAATGGACGTAGGATTGTTTGATATCCGAACCACTTTAAAATCGTTGTGTTCTTTACTGTTGCATTGATTTTATAGTGCATACTAAAAACTGCTTTACAAAATTGTACAACTGAGTTTCAGCAAAGCTTAACTGAATGCAGTAACCTACTGAAACAGTTTTAATAAAAAAACGTTTTCAAACTCAACTTAATCGGGCCTACACTTTTCCGCACTCTACTGAACTCTTACTGAACGGCACTGAATTCTGATATCAGTCAGCTAGCAGGCCTCAGTATAGTCAGTCACTCTGTCCACGCGATTCAGAACAACTTGCTTGGTCTACTGAACTTGTTCAGCAAGGCACTCTCCTGAATAGGACTGTTCGCATTTTAAGTTGAGAAAGTTTTCAGGTGTATTCACCCCCCCCCCCTACACATGAACGTTTATCTCGGGACCAACAATTTCAATTAGGATTCTTTCCAATAAAAACATTTAATGAAGATCAAGTCAATTAAATTATTTTCCTCCAATTTTTCGTCTTCCATAAAATAACAATATCTTTTATCATTGATATATATATATATTTTAACATCTTTTATGTTATATTCATATTTAAACTTACATGGATATGGAATAAATCAAATCAATATAAATTAATTGTAATTATTACGCTGTGAGAATAACATCTACATATATAAAATTGGATTTCTCATAAATCATTCCAAATTTTTCTCTTTCCCACCAATAATGTTAATTGATTGTGATAAGAGAATATCATCGAGTTTCGACTGATTTGCTAGTGAAATCAATTTAATTGATTATCATAAGATTTTTCTTTAATTACTCTTTGCAACATAAGCTGAAAATTTTTAAATTAAACATTTACTAAAAACTCTACTATAACTTTGACAACTCTTATAATAATTTGAAGGAAAAAAAATGTGCAACATAAATGCCTAATATTTGGTCTCTCATCAAAGAGTTGGATGAATTCAAAGAATCATTTGCAGTGAAAATTCGTATAGTACGAGCATACGAGATACATTCTTTCAACAAAAAGGATATATCAAGTATGGAGTATGTTTTTCATGATATCAAAGTACAACAAATTGAGCAGATTTATATTTTAATATTCCAATAACTCATATTTTATATTGGCTCATTCAAATGTTTCAGGAAGAGATAATTTAAGAAATAATACCAAAAAATCTGGTTCGCATATTCAAACCACAACTTGAGGAGGGTCAGATATATGGTGTGAAAAACTTCAAAGTAGTACATGATAGTAGGACGCACAAGGTTACAACAAGTACATATAGAATATTGATTAATGAAAAAACCCGAGTGTTGAAATTATTACAAGAGGATTTTCCTGATACACAATATTACTTCAAGAGCTTTGATGAGGTTCATAAAATAGAAAATATTAACAAAGTCACACTGTTTGGTAGGTTACAAATATATGATTGTACTTATAGTTTTAAAATGTTCATGAGAGAATATATATCATCAACTACCAGATATCATAGGAGCGGTTGCACAGGTTGATAATGTGGAGATCCGTCCTACACCTAATGAACAAGAGAATAGACTAATCGGTATCAAACTTGAAAATACAAAGTATCAATTTCAATTTTAATATTATTAATTTTAGATTTTGTTAAAAAAATCTATCAATATATTTCTAATCAATAATGTTGCAATTCATTGTAGGGGGGCATCTTTAACTTGCACTCTCTGAGAAGATTATGTTGATAAGTTTTTTAGCTTAATGAAAAACAAAACTTTGAATCCCAACATTTTGATTGTCCAATTATGTAAACCAACCATTTTCAAAGGTTTGCTCAACAAAAATATTTAGGAATTTACACAGACTATACAATAATTTATTTAATTATTTATTGCTATTTATTTTTTATAATCTAAGTGACAGAAAAGTTACCAATATCTTCTATGCTACGAAATCGCTATTAAATGCTGAGTTAGATGAAGTTGTTCATTTCAGAAATAGGTAAATTGTCTCAAAAGAGAATATATACTAAATTCATAATTTCTACAAAAAATGATTCAAAATGGATTTTTGTCTTTTTCAAAAATTTAGACTGAGTTTTCTATTTATAGGTTTGTCTTAAAGAGTTTATGAATTCTTATCTTTTTTTGTGCAATCAGTTTTCCAAAAACTATTGTATAAGGTAGATCTATATTTGAACTGTCAATACCTATATCTATATATATATATAACTGAGAAAATACTATAAGTTCGTTATTAAGTGTTGGGTGATGATTCTATCCTCAGCATAGTCTTACTTGGTGGGAAATGATTCTATCTTCTATACTGAACCATGCTCAGCAGCCTAGTGCTCTGAATATTGAGAAGATTTGAAGATCCCAAAACCCTATCTGATTGGTGAACCATTCCATTGTAATCGTTATTTTTTTTGTCTCTGAGGTTTCAGACTCAGTAGACACTCTGCTCTGATCAAGGCGCTCAGTAGATTATCTGCCTTAACACCAGAAGTAGAAGACTCAGTGATACTAGACTCAGCAGGAAGCGATATGCGAAAGAATCGCAGAAGCTGGACTCGGCTTGAGCAAGATATCGAAAGAGTCGATAGAAGCTGGACTCGGCGGGAAGCCATTCACGAACTCGTAGCTGATCTTCAATAGACTTTACTCAACTATCTACCTACTGAATACGGGATCAGACTCAGCATCGGTAGATAGTCTTCTAAACTGTCAAATACTTTTGAAAAACAATCAGCATTGTCATACATGAGGAAGAGAGAAGTCAGCTTTAGTTTGCCTTGAAGTCTGTGCTGTCTCAACCACTCTATCCGCCTCGACGAATGACAAGAACACACGTGTCTTCTCACCTTCTAAAGCTGCAGTCAACCCTTTACCTAAAAAGGTGGGAAAGCACACTGTTACCTACTTCAAAAGAGCCGTTTGCTACCAAAAGAGAGAGAAAGAAGAAGATCGTCTCCAACGGATCTTTTCCAATCTCTGCTCTATAAATAGAGGGACATTTCAAGAAGATAAGTGTGCATAAGCTTAAACGACGAAAACATACACAAGCATTAAAACGAGCTAGAACCAGAAAACCCTAAGTCTTCCGCAAGAACTTGAAGATCTATCTCCGGCGAAAGACTACCTTCTCGACTCATAGGGAACCAAGCTAAAGCTGTTAGAAGAGCCTCTAGTATCCAAATCGACGATACACGAACCTAAAGCTTATTTCAGCTGTTCGTCGATCTAGAAACTACATTCTCATTCCATATCCCTCTAACCCTAAGCTCAACCGAATATACTTATAGCTTAGACGAAGGAGTTCATATTTGAACCCAATCCTTATTGTAAAAGGACTCCTTCATAGTTGGAGAAGTTTGTCAAACACTTTAGTTTGATGCCTTTGTAAACTGGGACTTGCTCAGTATAATCCCCAAGCCACAGCTTTGTCCTGTACACAAGCTGACTGAGACTAACTCAGTATAATAAATAGCCTCCTGAACTTTCGGGACAGTGGATGTAGGATCGATTGATATCCGAACCACTTTAAAAATCTGTGTCTCGTTATCGCTTTCTAATTACTGTTGCATTGATTTTACTGTTCATACTGAAAATCTTTTTTAAAATCATACAACTATCTCAGCATACTGAACTGTCTACTTGCTGAACTGAGATTTGCATAAAACGGTTTTCCACTCAACTGATTAGGGCCTACACTTTTCCGCACCGCTGAACTCTACCTGTTTGATACTGAATTCTGACTCAGTCAGCTAACAGGTCTCAGTAGAGTCAGACTCATTCTTTAAGACTCTTTACCACACACGATTCAGAACAGCTTTTTGGTCTGCTGAATTATTTCAGTACGGCACTTTCCTGAACAGGACTGTTCGTGTTCGAAGTTGAGAAAATCGGATTCAGGTGTATTCACCCCCCCCTCTACACCTGACCGTACACTCAGGACCAACAATTTGGTACAAAGCGGGAGTTCTTTAAGACTCTTGTTATCTTGAAACTGGTCTACTTGAACGGATCCTGAAAATCGTTTTCACTACATATCACTCTACATTCATATCATTATTTTTATATGGCTGATATGTCAGGGATAAGAATGGTACCCATGTTCTCGGTAGAGAATTACGGAGTATGGAGAGTCAGAATGGAAGCACATCTGACATCCCTCCATGATAGTATGACTGAAGTGCTTGAAGATGGACCTATTGTTCCCATGATCGATAGTGTCGTAACTCAGGCCCCAGCTGAAGGAGGAGGAATGGTGACTGGGAAGAAGATCCCCAAAGACAGAAGTCTCTTCACTCCTGAAGAGAAGAAGCTTCACAACTTAGACCGAGTCGCCAGAAATGCCATACTGACCACTCTTAGTGATTCTTATCTTGGCGGGGGTTCGGGGAATGCAAAACGGCAAAGGAACTCTGGGACGCTCTAGCGCTACTGAGTCGTGGAACTCAGAAAATAAAAGCTAACAAACTGGCGCTGGAACTCCAAAAGCTGGAAAGTCTGTCTCTCATGCCTGGTGACAAAATAGAAGATCTGAACGTCAGATTTATGAATCTGATGAATTCCATCAATGGGCTGGGAAAGACAATCAGCAACCGAGAAATGAATCTCAAGATACTGAGGGCACTGCCGGATGGACACTGGACACCTTTTGCTACCTTATTGCGACATTCTGATTTAGATGTTGTCTCTCCTAACCATATCTTTTCAGAACTTCAGGCAGAAGAGTTTGAGTTCGACAGACCTCAACGAAAGCAAAGAGTTGAAGCTGACAATAAAATTGAACATGCCTTCAAAGCATCAGTCAGCACAACATCTCTAGCGACAAGCAAGACAACGAGTAAGACTGAACCTTCACTCAATGATCTAAAAGAAGGAAGTCTCGCTCAGAAGTACGCGTTGCTCGCTGTGAAGTATCAGAAGGAGAAGGAGAGGCGCAGAAAACTGACTAAAGCATACCGAGACACAAAAAGTAAGTCAGATTATACTCCAAAACGCACTCCTGACTCACAATCTTCTGAATGCAGAAAGAAGGATGACTCAGCACCATCAAAGGATAGTAAAAGCAAAGAAGAAAGAGTCATCACTTGCTACAACTGCAAAAAGCCAGGACACTATCAATGTGATTGTCCTGAGCTCTGTAGTGCTGAACGCGCAGCACGTAAGGCAAGGAGAGAGAAATTCACCCAGAAGAGATAATCCTATATTGCAGGCGAGATCTCAGACGACTCAGAAGAAGTCGACTCCTTCATGGACTCATCTGACGATGAAGCAGCTTTCATGGCCCTAGAGCATGAAGCTGAAGAAACAACTGAAAAGTGCCTAATGGCAGGAGAAGAGGATGAGGTAAACTCTCATGAACCACTTAATTCCTCTTTGCAATGCACACACGACACTGTTTCAGGTGCAGATGGGAATTTGGATATCACGACCGCCTATGAAGAATTATTAGATGAACAAATTCAAATGAGTCTGCAGCTCAGTAAGACTCTTCAGGAATTGGATACCCTGAAAGTGGAAAATCGGAGACTTTCTCGGGAGAGTCGGGCCGCTACGAAGCCGAAGGACTTGTGTTGAGACTCAGGGAGGAGATGAACTCTCTGATGGCCAAGTCTCAGCATCAAGAAGATCGAATTTCAGTTTTGACCAATGACTTGACTCAGAAAGATACTGAACTGAGTCTACTGAAGCAAGAACTGTCAGGACTTCAGACCAAGCACGACATACTGAAAAAGAGTGATGATGTCTGGAAGAGCCTGATGACTGAGCGTTACATGGGCGCTGAAAAGAAGCTGGAGGCTATGCTTGCAAGCAACAAGCCCAAGCACTGTAAGGAAGGACTTGGTTTCAACCAGGAAGCTTCCTCATCTACCCCCGTACACTCAGAAGTGCGTCTAACTGATAGGTTTGTTCGAGGAGAAACAATCAATGCAAATATTTTGAACCCCTCAGCAAAGAACAAACAAAAGATGAAAGCACCTCATCCTACGCATCAGTATTCTGACCAGAAGATCAGTACCAAGACACCCCAGTTCAGTCAAGGGGGAACTAGCAGAGTTAAGTGGGCTGATCAGTATGGACCACCTCAGTTGACACATCCAGCTCAATATGGGTCATATTACTATGATCCTATAGTCAGAAGAGGTTCCAAGAGTCAGAAAAAGAAGAAAAACGCACAAAAGGCAAAGGTCAGCAGTCCACCAACTAAGAAGATCCGGACTCCTGAACCTGAACAGCCTAAGAAGTCAGCTTTGACCAGTCCAGTGGTCAAGTATGTTGACTCAAGTGGAAAGAAACTGTCTGAAACCACCAGGGTTGTTAGACAGATTTGGGTTACTAAAACTAACATCTAAGGACCCAAAAACAAAATAAAGGGTACCTGAATATAATTCTGTTTTGCAGGTGCACAAAGATCCTTGGTATGTGGACAGTGGATGCTCAAGACATATGACTTACCAAAGGAACCTACTAAAGAATTATATAGCTGAAGAAGGACCCAAAATTGAGTTTGGAGACAATGCAAAAGGCTATACAAGAGGATATGGAGCACTCAGTATTGGAACTACCACAGTTCCTAGAGTATCATATGTTGAAGGACTTCAGCATAATCTTCTCTCTGTTAGTCAATTCTGTGATAACTCGAATAGAGTGATTTTTGACACTGGTTTCTGTGATGTCATTGATAAATCCACAAGGAAAACAGTGTTGTCAGGTTCGCGTAAAAAGAATATATATGTAGCTGACTGGAACTCAGCAGAACCTGAAGCTTGTCTGTTGGCGAAGAACGACAACCGTACAGGATGGCTTTGGCATAGGAGACTCAGCCACCTCAACTTCAAAACGCTCAACAAACTAGCACGGAACACTCTAGCAAGAGGACTACCGAATGAAGTATTCAGCAAAGACACTCAGTGTGAAGCATGTCTGAAGGGAAAGCAAACAAGGAATCAAAATCCACCTATTCCATCTCCTTCCACTGATGGAATCCTTCAGTTGCTACATATGGATTTGTTCGGTCCAGTCTCTCCAGTGACGATCAGAGGCAAGAAATATGCTTTAGTGGTCATCGATGACTACTCGCACTACACATGGGTCATATTCATTGCTAACAAGTCTGACGTCAAAACAGAGTTACCAACGCTTCTGAAAAAGCTCAGTGTCGAGAAGAACACCAAGATAATCAAAATTCGTTCTGACAGAGGAACTGAGTTCCTTAATTCCATGGTAGAGGAGTTCTGCAAAACAGAAGGAATTGAGCATAAGACATCTGCTGCGCGCACCCCTCAGCAGAACGGGGTTGCTGAACGAAAGAATTGCACACTCAAAGAAGCAGTAAGAACTCTACTCGCAGACTCAGGACTCCCAACCAAATTCTGGGCAGAAGCAACTAACACTGCATGTTATACTCAGAACCGATCTCTACTGACAAAGCAGCATAAGAGAACACCATATGAACTATGGAACTGCAGAAAACCTTCTTTATCTTATTTCCATATCTTTGGTTGTTCATGCTTTATCCATAATAATGGGAAAGATCAGCTGAAGACTTTTGATAGCAAGTCGGATCAGGGAGTTTTCTTAGGATACTCTCGGGTCAGCAAAGCTTTCAGAGTATTCAACTATCGGACTCTTTGCGTGGAGGAAAGCCCTCATGTTGTTTTTAATGAGTTTGCTACTGAAGACAGGAGCAATAACTCTAACTCTAAATCTGAGGACATCAGTAAGCAGCTACAGGATCTAAGCTTAAAAGACAAACCCGAAAAGATCCGGCTATGTTGGGATGATGATTCGGACGAAGAAACCGAAGACAAGTCTATCGAATCTCAAACCAGAGCAAGTAGCTGAACAGATTGACTCTCCCGAACGAGTCAATCCCGGTGTAACTCAGGTCGATGAGGAAACCTTAGAGGTAACTGAGACCACTACTGAGAGTAACAACTCAGGGGGAACATTTATTAATATTCCTGAGCTGAATGCCCCTGAACCTGGAAACTCAGTAGATCACACTCTCATTACTGAGTTGCTTCAATCTCATAATAGTACGACTGAAACTCCTAACTCACCTACTATCTGTGTTGATCAAATTTCAGATGAAGAGCTGAAACATCGTAGATCGTGGCTAGATGCTCACACTCCTGATCTAATCATTGGAGATCCTTCAAAGAAAAGTCAAGACAAGATCCAGTTACGTCAAGGAGAAAGTGCATTATATTCCTCGCTTCTTGTCTACCGAAGAGCCTCGGTCGATTGAGGATGCACTTAAAGATGCTTGGCTGGATCATAGCTATGCAGGAGGAGCTGAATCAGTTCACGAGAAACGAAGTTTGGGAGCTTGTTAACAGACCCCGGCATCAACACGTCATTGGAACAAAATGGGTCTTCAAGAACAAGCGAGATGAAAACAACGTCATAGTAAGGAACAAAGCAAGGCTCGTGGCTAAAGGCTACTGTCAAGCTGAGGGAATAGATTTCGATGAGACATTCGCTCCAGTTGCAAGATTGGAGGCAATCAGACTATTCCTAGCCTACGCAACACATCAAAGATTCAGAGTCTATCAAATGGATGTGAAGTCTGCGTTCCTGAACGGCGTACTGAAAGAAGAAGTCTATGTAGAACAACCGCCCGGCTTTTAGCAGGGACATCAGGTTTACAGACTCAGAAAGGCTCTATATGGGTTAAAACAAGCACCCAGGGCTTGGTACGATACCCTGTCAGAGTTTCTTCTTCAGAAAGGTTTTCAGAAAGGCACAGTAGATCGCACGCTGTTCAGCATTCGACTGGAAGACGACTTATTACTCGTGCAGATCTATGTAGACGACATTATCTTTGGATCAAAGAACGTCGTCATATGTCAACAGTTTAAGAAAATGATTGTTGGGTGATGATTCTATCCTCAGCACTGTTTCACTCAGTGGGAAATGATTCTATCTTCTATACTGAACCAAGCTCAGTAGCCTATGTGCTTTGAACTGTTGAGAAGATTTGAAGATCCCAAAACCCTATCTGATTGGTGAACCATTCCGTTGTATATGTTGTTTGTCTCTGAGGTTTCAGACTCAGTAGACACTCTGCTCTGGTCAAGGCGCTCAGTAGCTTATTTGCCTCAGCACCAGTGTAGAAGACTCAGTGATACTGGACTCAACGAGAGCAAGATATGCGAGAGAGTCGATCGAACCGAACTCGGCAGGAGTAGTTCATCTGGACTCGGAGCTGATCTTCGATAGACTTATCTCACTGTCTATCTACTGAATGCAAGGTCAGACTCAGCATCGGCAGATAGTCTTCAGGACTGTCAGAATCTTTTGAAAGACAATCAGCATTGTCATATACGAGGATGAGAGAAGTCAGCTTCAGCTTGTCTCGAAGTCTGTGCTGTCTCAACCGCTCTATCCGCCTCGACAAATGACAAACATACACGTGTCATCCTACCTACTAAAGCTGCAAGTCAACACTTTCCGAAAAAGGAGAAAAAGGCACTGTTACCTACGCCAAAAGAACCGTTTGCTACCAAAAAGAGAGAGAGAGAAGAAGATCGTCTCCAACGGATCTTTCTCAATCTCTTCTCTATAAATAGAGGGATCATTCATGATTTGAAGTACACAAAAACACGAGTTCACGAGCTAACAAAGAAACGAACACACACACGAACATTCAAACGAGCGTATTCAAAAGCCTAAGTCTTCCGCAAGAATCGAAAGAGTTATCTCCGGCGAAAGACTACCTCTAAGCTCGTAAGGGAACCAAGCTGAACCGACAATAACGCATCTAGTATCCAAGCGACGTGACACGAACTTATAGCTAAACCTCAGCTGTTCGTCGCTCTAGAAGCTACATTCTTGTTCCCATCCCTCTAACCCTAAGCTCAACCGATATATCCATAGCTTAGACAAAGGAGTTCACTTTTGAACCCAATCCTTATTGTATAAGGACTCCTTCACTGTTGGAGAAGTTTGTCAAACACTTTAAGTTTGATAGAAGTGTAAACTGGGACTTGCTCAGTATAATCCCCAAGCCACGGCTTTGTCCTGTGCACAAGCTGACTGAGACTAACTCAGTATAATAAATAGCCTCCTGATCTATCGGGACAGTGGACGTAGGATTGTTGATATCCGAACCACTTTAAAAATCTCTGTGTCGTTTACTTACGTTCTTTTACTGTTACAATGATTTTACTGTACATACTGAACATCTTATTTAAAATCAATTAAGCGTCTCGGTATAATGAACTTCTTATCTACTGGCCCGAGACTTAAAACGTTTTCTCATAAAAACCGATTTGGGCCTACACTATTCCGCGCACCGAACTCTTGCCGATCGATACCGAATTCGACCTAGTCGGTTAGCGGATCTCGACCGAGTCGGACTTTTAGCCTTTAACACGATTCAAAACGGTTATGCGGTCTCTTGAATCATTTCGATCGGCATCTTCCCGAATAGGACTGTTCGTGTTCGAAGTTGAGAAATTTGGATTCGTGTGTATTCACCCCCCCCCCTCTACACCCGAACTCACTCTCGGGACCAACAATTGGTATCGGAGCGGGGAGTTCCTTAAGACTCTTGTCACTTTGAGACTGGTCTATTCGAACGGATCCGGAGGAAAACGTTTTTTCATTGCATATCACTCTACATTCATATCATTATTCTTCATGGCTGATATGTTAGGTATAAGAATGGTACCCATGTTCTCGGTGGAGAATTATGGAGTGTGGCGAGTCAGAATGGAAGCACATCTGACATCCCTCCATGACAGTATGACTGAAGTGCTTGAAGATGGACCTATCGTTCCCATGATCGATAGTGTTGTAACTCAAGCTGAAGGAGGAGGAATGGTGACTGGGAAGAAGATCCCTAAAGACAGAAGTCTCTTCACTCCTGAAGAGAAGAAGCTTCACAATCTAGACCGAGTCGCCAGGAATGCCATACTAACAACTCTTAGCGATTCTTATCTTGGCAGGGTTCAGGAATGCAAAACCGCTAAAGAACTCTGGGATGCTCTAGCGCTACTGAGTCGAGGGACTCAGAAGATTAAAGCGAATAAACTAGCGCTGGAACTCCAAAAGCTGGAAAGCTTGTCTCTCATGCCTGGTGACAAAATCGAAGATCTGAACGTCAGATTTACCAATCTGATGAACTCAATCAACGGGCTGGGAAAGACATTCAGCAACCAAGAAATGAATCTAAAGATACTGAGGGCACTGCCGGACGGACACTTGGACACCTTTTGCCACTCTATTGCGACATTCGATTTAGATGTTGTCTCTCCCGACCATATCTTTTTCGTAATTACAGGGCGAAGGAGTTTGAGTTTGATGAGACCTCAAAGAAAGCCGAGAGCCGAAGCCGACACAAAGATCGACCATGCTTTCAAAGCAACGGTCAAGACAACATCTCCCGTGACGAGCAAGACGACGAGTAAGACTGAGCCTTCACTCAATGATCTACAAGAAGGAAGTCTCGCTCAGAAGTATGCGCTGCTCGCTGTAAAGTATCAGAAGGAGAAGGAGAGGCGTAGAAAGCTGACTAAAGCGTACCGAGACACAAAAGGTAAGTCGGAATATACACCAAAACGCTCTCCGACTCACAATCTTCCGAATGCGTAAAGAAAGATGACTCAAGCACCCTCAAGGGATAGTGCAACCAAAGAAGAAAAAGTCATCACTTGCTACAACCGCAAAAAGCCGGGACATTATCAATATGATTGTCCTCGAGCTCGGTAGTGCCGAACGCGCAAAGCACGTAAGGCAAGGAGAGAGAAATTCGCTCGAAAAGACAATCCTACATAGTGGCGAAATCTCGAGACGACTCGGAAGAGGTCGACTCCTTTATGGATTCATCTCGACGATGAAGCGACCTTCATGGCCTTAGAGCATGAAGCGAGATGAATCGACCGAAATGTGCATGATGGCGCGGCGAAGAGGATGAGGTAAATTCTCATGACCCAGTCAACTCCTCTTCACATTGCACACACGACACTGTTTCAGGTGCAGATGGGAATTTGGACATCACAACCACATATAAAGATCTACTAGATGAACAAATTCAAATGAGTCTGCAGCTCAGCAAGACTCTTCAGGAGTTGGATACCCTGAAAGTGGAGAATCAGAGACTTTCTCAGGAGAGTCAGGTTACTACTGAGGCTGAAGGACTTGTGGTGAGACTCAGGGAGGAGATAAACTCTCTGATGGCCAAGTCTCAGCATCAAGAAGATCGAATTTCAGTTTTGACCAATGACTTGACTCAGAAAGATACTGAACTGAGTCTGCTGAAGCAAAAACTGTCAGGACTTCAGACCGAACATGATGCACTGAAGAAAAGTGATGATGTCTGGAGGAACGTGATGATTGAGAGGTACATGGGCGCTGAAAAGAAATTGGAGGCTATGCTAGCAAGAAACAAGCCAAAGCACTGCAAGGAAGGACTTGGATTTAGCCAGGGGGCTTCCTCGTCTGCCCCAGTACACTCAGAAGGAAGGCTTGGTGATAGGTTTGTTCGAGGAAAGACCATCAATGCTGATATACTAAACCCCCTCGCAAAGAACAAACAAAAGATGAAAGCACCTCATCCTACTCAGTAGCATTCTGACAACAAGATCAAAGCCAAAGTACCCCAGTTCAGTCAAGGGGGAACCAGCAAATCAAAATTGGCCGATCAGTATGGACCTCCAAAACTGACACATCCAGCTCAGTATGGGTCATATTATTATGAACATATAGTCAGAAGAGGATCCAAAAGTCAGAAAAGGAAACAGAAAGCCTCACAGAAGGAAAAGGTCAGCAGTACACCAGCTCGGAAGATTAGGACTCCTGAACCTCAGAAGCCTCAGAAGTCACCTGTGACCAGTCCAGTGGTCAGATATGTTGACTCTAGTGGAAAGAAGATGTCTGAAACCACCAGGGTTGTTAGACAGATTTGGGTTATTAAAACTAACACCTAAGGACCCAAAATCAAAAATAAAGGGTACCTGAATATAATTCTGTTTTGCAGGTGCGTAGAGACCCATGGTATGTGGACAGCGGATGCTCAAGACATATGACATACCAAAGGAGTCTTCGAAGAATTATATCACCGAAGAAGGACCCGATTGAGTTCGGAGACAATGCAAAAGGCTATACTAGAGGATATGGAACACTCAGCATTGGAACTGCCAAAGTTCCAAGAGTATCATATGTTGAAGGACTTCAGCATAACCTTCTCTCTGTTAGTCAATTTTGTGATAACTCAAATAGAGTGGTATTTGACGCTGGTTTCTGTGATGTTATTGATAAATCTACGGGGAAAACGGTGTTATCGGGTTCGTGCGTAAAAGAACATATATGTTCTTGGCCGGAACTCAGTGAACACGAAGCTTGTCTGCGTTGGCAAAGAATGATAATCGAATGGGGTGGCTATGGCATAGAAGACTCAGCCATCTCAACTTCAAGACGCTCAACAAACTAGCAAGAGACACTCTAGCAAGGGGACTGCCGAATGAAATATTCAGCAAAGACACTCAGTGTGAAGCATGTCTGAAGGGAAAGCAAACAAAGAATCAAAATCCAACAGTTCCATCTCCTTCCACTGATGGAATCCTTCACTGCTACATATGGATTTGTTCGGTCCAGTCTCCCCAATGACGATCAGAGGCAGGAAATATGCATTAGTGGTCATAGATGACTACTCACGCTACACATGGGTCATATTCATTGCAAACAAGTCTGACGTCAAAACAGAGTTACCAACGCTTCTGAAAAGGCTCAGTGTCGAGAAGAACACCAAGATCAGAAAAATACGTTCAGACAGAGGAACTGAGTTCCTTAATTCCATGGTAGAGGAGTTACGTGAAAACGAAGGAATAGAGCATGAGACATCGGCCGCCCGCACACCTCGACAAAATGGAGTTGCTTGAACGAAAGAACGGAACTCTCAAAGAAGCGGCTAGAACTCTACTCGCAGATTCAGGACTCCCATCCAAATTCTGGGCAGAAGCAACGGATACTGCGTGTTACACTCAGAATAGATCTCTACTGACAAAGCAGCATAAGAGGACACCATATGAACTATGGAACGGTAGGAAGCCTTCTCTATCTTATTTCCATATTTTTGGTTGTTCATGCTTTATCCACAATAATGGGAAAGATCAGCTGAAGACTTTTGATAGCAAGTCAGATCAGGGAGTATTCTTAGGATACTCTCGGTGTCAAGCAAAGCTTTCGAGTATTCAACTATCGGACTCTTTGCGTGGAGGAAAGCCCTCATGTTGTTTTTAACGAGTTTGCTACTGAAGACAGGAGCAATAACTCAAATTCTGAATCTGAGGACATCAGTAGACAGCTACAGAATCTAAACTTAAAGGACAAACCTGAAAAGATCCAGCTATGTTGGGATGATGATTCAGACGAAGAAACAGAAGGCAAATCTACTGAATCTCAACCAGCAGAGCAAGTAGCTGAACAGATTGATTCTCCCGAACATAATCAATCCCAGGTAACTCAGGTCGATGAGGAAACCTTGGAGGTAACTGAGACCACTACTGAGAGTAACAACTCAGGGGGAACATCTATTAATGTTCCTGAGCTGAATGCCCCGAACACGGAAACTCGGTAGATCACACTCTCATTCCCGAATTGCTTCAATCTCAGAATAGTACGACTGAAATTCCTAACTCACCTACTATCTGTGTTGATCAAATTTCAGATGAAGAGCTGAAACATCGTAGATCGTGGCTAGATGCTCACACTCCTGATCTAATAATTGGAGATCCTTCAAAGAAAAGTCAAGACAAGATCCAGTTCCGTCAAGGAGAAAGCGCATTATATTCCTGCTTCTTGTCTACTGAAGAGCCTCAGACCATTGAGGATACATTAAAGGATGTTGACTGGATCATAGCTATGCAGGAGGAGCTGAATCAGTTTACGAGAAACGAAGTGTGGGAGCTTGTAGACGGCACCCGTCATCAACATGTCATTGGAACCAAATGGGTCTTCAAAAACAAGCGAGATGAAAACAACGTTATAGTAAGGAATAAAGCAAGGCTCGTGGCTAAAGGCTACCTTGTCAAGTGAAGGAATAGATTTCGATGAAACCTTCGCTCCAGGTTGCAAGATTGGAGGCAATTAGACTATTTCTAGCCTACGCAACACATCAAAGATTCGGAGTTTATCAAATAGATGTGAAGTCTGCGTTCCCGAATGGCGTCTTTGAAAGAAGAAGTCTATGTGGAACAACCGCCCGGCTTTCAGCAGGGACATCAAGTATATAGACTCAAGAAAGGCTCGTATGGGTTAAAACAAGCACCCAGGGCTTGGTACGATACCCTGTCTGAGTTTCTTCTTCAGAAAGGTTTTCAGAAAGGCACAAGAGACCACACTCTATTCAGCATTCGACTGGAAGAAGACTTATTACTTGTGCAGATCTACGTGGATGACATCATATTCGGATAAAAGAATGTCATCATGTGTCAACAATTTGAAAAGATGATGAAGGATAAGTTCGAGATGTCAATGATGGGAGAAATGAACTAGTTCCTTGGTTTTCAAGTCAAGCAATCTGAAAAGGGAATGTTCATCAACCAAGGCAAATACACTCGAGACCTCATCAAAAGATTCGGCTGCACATTCGGCGAATCTATCAAGATCCCGATGAATACGAATATGAAGATAGATCTTGATAAAGAGGGAGTATCGATGAGACCAAACCGAATATCGTGCTATAATTGGTTCTTTATTATATTTAACGCCTACACGTCCCGACATAACTTATGCTTTGTAGGTGTGCGTGCTCGATTTCGGGCGAATCCGAAGCGAGCCATATGGACTCAAAGCAAAGAAGATTCTCCGCTATCTCCGAGGAACACCGACATGGGTTTATGGTATCCGGTGATGATAATATTGAACTAAGCGGCTATTCGAGATGCCGACTATGCGGGATGTAGAATTAACCGAAAATCAACTTCAGGAACATGTCAGTTCCTTAGCAGCAAGCTGATCTCATGGTTTTCAAAGAAACAACACTCAGTAGCTACGTCGACTACTGAAGCTGAATACATGGCTACCGGAAGTTGTTGCGCCCAAATCCTTTGGCTGAGACAGCAGCTGAGAGACTATGACGTCATTCAGAATGAAGTGCCGATCTTCTGCGATAGTACCAGTGCCATTGCAATCACTCAGAATCCTGTACTACACACGAGATGCAAGCACGTGGACATCAGACATCACTTCATTCGTGACCATGTCGAAAAGAAGGATATCAGGATGGAAAAGATCTATACTGACAAGCAACGGGCTGACATACTGACCAAACCTCTAGCTGAATCCAGATTCAGAGAACTTTCAGTAGAGCTAGGTCTGCTGGACCCTACTGACTCCAGTCAGTACAAGGTTTCAGGAGAGGACCATTTCAGTAAGGGGGAATGTTCACTCTCAGTACTGAATGTATTCAGTACGTAGAGATTCAGAAACCATCTACAGGAGGTATCAGCTTACTACTATGTTCAGCTGACAGGTTTGCGTATCTCTACTCAGTAGTAATTTATATTACAGAATCTTGCATTTATGGCAAAGATTCAGCATGATATTAATATCTCTTGGTTTGTCTTTATTATTAACGGATTTCATTTAATGCACGACATTCCATACATAAGCTTGCTGAACTCTGCGCACATTTAATGCATGTCTTTTCACAGTTACTACTTAGGCTATTTTTACAACTGGCTTTGACTTAGGCGGCATATGCGATCATTACCTATAATATATCTTCTAATCTTTACCGTCCATTCTATAAAGCAGTTTAAACACAACCTTTGATCAAATAACTGTTCATCTTCACGTTTGATATATATATTTGATCATATCTTTTAAAACCGCCATTAGCATACTTCAAATCTTTCAAGTTCGAAAAATCCGAGATTTGCAAAAAGCAATCCTTACTTACAACTTCATCTTCATATCTTATCTCGATTTTATTGGTATGCTTATTAGAACTGTTACTGTATTCTCTGTTTCTTCAGTATCAATATATATAAACTGTTGTATCTAAAACTGATACTAATAAGATTCTTATGTAACAGGTACTATGGCGAACATAACTGTAGATGCCCCTCATAACATGGAGGACATTCTTCAAAAGGGCCGTGTCTGGTGCGAACCAGTCATGGAATTCGATGCGTGCGACCTAGACTACATGGATGAGATCTTCGCATCTCTACGGGAGTCCGGTCTGGAGAAGTTTCTATCGAGGAAGCCAACGTTCTTCCTTCCTCGACAGGTGGCTGAAATATACCTCAATTCAGACTCCATCTCTGGAGACATCATTGGGAGGTTCAGAACTTACTCCATCAACAATGCTTCCCAACTGCTGAAACGTATATCTATCAAGGAAGCACTGAAGAACAGTTTTGACTTGCCATCTGAAGGAATCAGCACCGTAGGCTACAATGACGACTCAGTAGACGAGTACCTATCCATATTCTGCGGAAAGCCAACAACCTTCAGAGCTGCTTTTCCCAAGAACGACATGCTGCCACAATACAGAGCCTTGGCTTACATTGTCACTCAGCTGTTGACAAGCCAAGCTGGCTCATTTGATCAGGTCTCCCGACCTAAGATTCAATTAATGATGGCGATATACGATGGCGCTAAGATCAACTGGACAGATTTCTTCATCCGAGAATTCATGATCCAAGCGGCCAAGTTTGACAAGTCAACACGCATCCTGAGCGCGAAGGGGAAACTACTGTATGGGCTGAAGCTCTCAGTAATGATTGAAGACCACTGTGGTTCAGACCAAGTCACCTTTGATGATAAAGAGTACTTCAATGTGAAAAAGGTGCGCTTCCACAACCAGTCTGCTGCCCTTCAGCAGATAGGGTCAGGTCCCCAAGCTCAACCGACTAAGCCTCGGCAGCCGCATCTTCAAAGAAGAGAACACCTCCAGCAAAAATATCCAAGGCAGCGGCTAAGAAACCGAAGAAAGCCATCCCGGACGTGCTGCTCGAATCCGAGGTATCTCCCGAAACTCCTGCCGAACGGGCTACTCGGCAACCTATTCGGCCTTTGCGGCTAATAGATGAGCGAGTCTTCGAGAAGACTCAATCGATGGAGAAGGGAGTCTCCATCGAAGAACCAATAGAGATGGAACAAGGGGAGGCTACGAAGCTCACGGTGAAGAAATTCAACGCCTGAGACGGCCCCCTCACGCGTTCTTCCACTCAGCGGTATGCCACCTGCTGAACATCAGACGTCTCCAATCGACTTGGAATCTGAAACGGCGTCTGAAGAAGAAACAATCAGGATGGAAGCGTCAGTGATTCTATCCAGAGCATCCCGAGAAATTCTTCAACTGATTCCGGAGCTTGCTGACTACTCCGATCTGATGCTTATTGCCAAATCAGCAAGACTCCACATGTTGCTGCGACATCAGGAGTGGCCTCGTCTACAACGCCTAGTTCTCCACTACTCCTGTCAGCAGCTTCATGAAGAAGAACTGAGATTGAGGGAACAAATAGGCTATTCTGAGCCTGAAGACCTCAGCTCAATGGACAATCTGAGGGCTGCAATGCTGGCAATGGTACATGGTCGACAACTTGCCTCAAGCCCAGCACCAGACCATGACGACCCACCCAGTGATTCAGGCCCTGGAAAGCCTGATGAGGGAAATCCCCAGGACAAGGATACACTCACTTCTACAGAAGCTCCGCGTCCGCTCAGTATCCTTGGACCTGCGAAGTCGACGGCTGGTACCTCAGCATCCACAGAGCCCGCTCAGCTCTTGTTGGAGTTTGCATTCGAGGTAGCGCCCAGCCCGCATCGTCGACGTTCCAAGTATGTGGCGAGGGCTATCAAAAGCCAAGGCACTCAGAACCGTGCCCTCGCCAAGGCAGTCCACAACGTATGGAAGAAGACTGCTGAAGCCACCGCTACTGAGCTTCAGGGGCTGAATTCCTCTATGTCCCAATCAGCCGCCCCTGATGTCTCTGCCATTGTCACTCAAGCACTGGCTCAGCAGCAGACGAAATTTGATGATCAGCTCAGGATCTTCCAGGAAGGACAAGCTAAGCTTCTTGCAGAGTTCAAGGCATCTTTGTCTACTCATTCTGAGTCCTTCGCTGAACAAGCCCAGGCCACAGAAATCAAACTTGAAAACATTCAGTTGGTCGTGGAAGATAAGATCTCTGAAAGGCTGAAAGAGTTCAAGGAAGCGGCTGACCTCTCACACCAGCAGTACAAGGTAGATCTTGCAACTGAGAGGAACGAGCTGCATGAGGCTCTGACTAAGATCAATGATCGTCTTGATGATCTATCAACCTCTTACAAAAGTCTGGAAAGGTCAGTACTAATCCCTACCCCGGCTGTTATTGATAATGCCAAAAAGGGGGAAGGAAAGATAAAGGATACTGAAGCAGCAAAGAAGAGTACTGAGAAGCTGACCCCCACCAAAACTGAAAAATCTAAGGGTACAGCAACTCAGAAGAAGACTCAGACTGAAATGGGTGAGGCCCAGGGTGTCCCACTGCAAGCACACCGAGACCGGCCCAAGTGGCTCGAGAACCCAAGCTGCTCATGCGACTCGGACTCCCACCGATATCATTAAGGAAGTCGCAGAGTATGCTGAGGAGGCTGGCGAAGATTCAGATGAAGAGGAAACACCTCTCCCTCCACCTGTTCAGGGCAAAGGCAAAAAGATACTGAAACTCCCGACCCCTCCAGCAAAGAAAACAAAACGATACATCTCGGTGAAGAAGAGGCTCAAATTGCCGCCGATGAAAAGGCGGCAAGGGAGATTCTTGAAGCGTAAGCCGCAAACAAGCCTAAGCCTAAGCTCTGTGAAAAGAAAATCTAAAGCTCCAAGCGAGAGGAGGAAGAAAGCTCGCCAGGCTACCTCCAAGGAAGCTCGGGATCTAAGACGATGAGGACAGGGGAAAAGGAGAAGGAGCGAGAAGCGGAGAGTACCGAGAAGCGGGGGTACATCGAAAGAAAAATCAAGTACCCCTGGCGACTCGGAAGATGCCTCCCGAAACCTAAAGAGCTAGATGATGAGGCCCGAAGCCATATTCGCCCGGATGGACGGTACTTATATAGAGGCGAAGAGGCGAGACAGATCGAGGCTACGAGAAACATAATCCACTTAGCTGATCTGGAAGCTCTAAGGAAGCGTGCGAGGAAGAAGCCGAGGCACAGAACCCCTGCTAAAGCCGACATTCCCTATCGTTACAGGAAGTTCAGAAAGAAGGCCACTGATCTAAAATCTCACAGATGGTCGAGAACAGACGAGTGGATGCCGGCTCAATTCACTCAGAGATGGGAAAATTCGAAGATTGAGTTCATCAAACGCTATTATTTCTGGAGATTACGGCCGAACAAGTCTAGAGCTGAAGCTTATGCTTGAATGGATGATGCCTTGCGAGCGGATCTCTACATCCACTTGTATAAAGCCATTTCAGAAGGGAAAGAGATTCAGATTCCCGGACCCAGAATCATTCCACCTCCAAGAAGAATGGATGACTCAATTCATGTTGCGACTATTGAAGCTAAAGTGAAGGACACTGCTGATCAAAGATTCTTACAAGATGATAACCCAGCTGACTTCGCGGAATACTTGAAGCTGAGAAAGACCACGTACCGAATGTATGGTGTGCCACTGCCTGAGACACAATCGCAAGGATTCATGGACCGGATTCAGCAGTTTAGGCGCCCATAGTCTTAGTATTCTCTCTTCATAGTGTAGCAAGATTTGTAATGTACTAAACTGAATCACTCTTATATATACAAATCTTCTTTTGGCTCTGACAACAACTTGTTGTCTAAATAGCCGTGTTTGTCTTATGCTTTAACACTCAGAATCACTAAAGTGATTACTGACACACACTCACTTTCTTTATTACTTGTCAGTTTATTGCTTTGTTAGATTCTGCTAGTATTGCTTCTATGTAATGGGGGAAATTATTTTTGCCCTGTTGTTCAGTAGTCTAGAACTGATGGAACATCTCCTCTGATCTTACTTGTAAAATTGTAAGGAGATTTGTTTCTGTCTGTTTAGTGTTAGCATAGATGATAGGTTTGGGCATCATCAAATAGGGGGAAATTGTTGGGTGATGATTCTATCCTCAGCACTGTTTCACTCAGTGGGAAATGATTCTATCTTCTATACTGAACCAAGCTCAGTAGCCTATGTGCTTTGAACTGTTGAGAAGATTTGAAGATCCCAAAACCCTATCTGATTGGTGAACCATTCCGTTGTATATGTTGTTTGTCTCTGAGGTTTCAGACTCAGTAGACACTCTGCTCTGGTCAAGGCGCTCAGTAGCTTATTTGCCTCAGCACCGGTGTAGAAGACTCGGTGATCTTGGACTCAACGGGAGCAAGATATGCGAGAGAGTCGATCGAACCGAACTCGGTAGGAGTAGTTCACTGGACTCAGAGCTGATCTTCAGTAGACTTATCTCAGCTGTCTATCTACTGAATACAAGGTCAGACTCAGCATCGGCAGATAGTCTTCAGGACTGTCAGAATCTTTTGAAAGACAATCAGCATTGTCATATACGAGGATGAGAGAAGTCAGCTTCAGCTTGTCTCGAAGTCTGTGCTGTCTCGACCGCTCTATCCGCCTCGACAAATGACAAACATACACGTGTCATCCTACCTACTAAAGCCGCAAGTCAACACTTTCCGAAAAAGGAGGAAAAGGCGCTGTTACCTACGCCAAAAGAGCCGTTTGCTACCAAAAAGAGAGAGAGAGAGAAAAAGATCGTCTCCAACGGATCTTTCTCAATCTCTTCTCTATAAATAGAGGGATCATTCAAGATTTGAAGTACATAAAAACACGAGTTCACGAGCTAACTTAGAAACGAACACACACACGAACATTCAAACGAGCGTATTCAAAAGCCTAAGTCTTCCACAAGAATCGAAAGAGTTATCTCCGGCGAAAGACTACCTCTAAGCTCGTAAGGGAACCAAGCTGAACCGACAATAAAGCATCTAGTATCCAAGCGACGTGACACGAACTTATAGCTAAACCTCAGCTGTTCGTCACTCTAGAAGCTACATTCTTGTTCCCATCCCTCTAACCCTAAGCTCAACTGATATATCTATAGCTTAGACGAAGGAGTTCACTTTTGAACCCAATCCTTATTGTATAAGGACTCCTTCACTGTTGGAGAAGTTTGTCAAACACTTTAAGTTTGATAGAAGTGTAACCGGGACTTGCTTAATATAATCCCCCAAGCCACGGCTTTGTCCTGTGCACAAGCTGACTGAGACTAACTCAGTATAATAAATAGCCTCCTGATCTATCGGGACAGTGGACGTAGGATTGTTGATATCCGAACCACTTTAAAAATCTCTGTGTCGTTTACTTACGTTCTTTTACTGTTACATTGATTTTACCCTGCATACCGAACATCTTATTTAAAATCAATTAAGCTGTCTCGATATCGAACTTCTTATCTACCGAACCGAGACTTAAAACGTTTTCTCATAAAAACTGATTTGGGCCTACACTATTCCGCGCACTGAACTCTTGCTGATCGATACTAAATTCTGACCTAGTCAGTTAGCAGATCTCAGCCGAGTCAGACTTTTAGCCTTTAACACGATTCGGAAACGGTTATGCAGTCCGCCTGAATCATTTCAGTATGGCATCTTCCTGAATAGGACTGTTCGTGTTCGAAGTTGAGAAATTTGGATTCAGGTGTATTCACCCCCCCCCCTCTACACCTGAACTCACTCTCGGGACCAACAATGATGAAGGACAAGTTTGAGATGTCAATGATGGGTAAAATGAACTATTTCCTCGGCTTTCAAGTCAAACAATCTGAAAAGGGAACGTTCATTAACCAAGGCAAATACACTCGAGATCTCATCAAAAGATTTGGTTGTACATCCGGCAAACCTATCAAGATCCCGA
Source organism: Lavandula angustifolia (assembly GCA_028984105.1). Lineage (NCBI taxonomy): Eukaryota > Viridiplantae > Streptophyta > Magnoliopsida > Lamiales > Lamiaceae > Lavandula > Lavandula angustifolia. Next base: position 28,962,891 of record CM054815.1, on the reverse strand, counting down.
TGAACACGAATATGAAAATCGATCTTGATAAAGAGGGAGTATCCGTAGACCAAACTGAATTTCTTGCAATAATTGGTTCCTTATTATATCTAACAGCTACTCGTCCTGACATAACTTATGCTGTAGGTGTCTGCGCTCGATTTCAGGCGAATCCTAAGCAGAGCCACGTAGACTCAACAAAGAAGATTCTCCGCTACCTCAGGGCACACCTGACATGGGTTTATGGTATCCAGCTGATGACAATATTGAAGTAACTGGTTACTCTGATGCTGACTATGCAGGATGTAGAATTGACCGAAAATCAACTTCAGGAACTTGTCAGTTCCTAGGCAGTAAGCTGATCTTATGGTTTTCAAAGAAGCAGCACTCAGTAGCCACGTCAACTACTGAAGCTGAATACATGGCTGCCGGAAGTTGTTGCGCCCAAACCCTTTGGGCCGAGACAAAGAGCCTAAGAGACTATGACGTCATTCGGAATGAAGTGCCGATATTCTGCGACGAGTACCGGTGCTATTGCAATCACTCGGAACCCCGTATCGCACACGAGATGCAAGCACGTGGACATTAGGCATCACTTCATTCGCGACCATGTCGAAAAGAAGGATATCGAGAATGGAAAAGATCCATCTCGACAAACAAAGGGTCGATATTCGACCAAACCTCTAGCCGAATCCGATTCAAAGAACTTTCGGTAGAGCTAGGTCTGCTTTGGACCCTACCGACCCCGGTCAGTAAGAAGGTTCCGAGGAAAGGATCATTCGATAAGGGCGAATGATCACTCTCAATACTCGAGTAAATTCGATACGTAGAGACGAGAAAACCATCTACAAGAGGTATCGGTGACTACTATGTTTAGGCGACGGGTTTGCGTATCTCTACTCAGTAGTAACGAATAAAACAGTAATGCATTTATGATGAAGATTCAGCATGCTATTAAATATCCTAAGTTTGTCATTTATTATTAACGGCCTATATTTAATGCACGACATTCCATACACAAGTTTGCTGAACTCTGCACGCATTTAATGCATGTCATTTCATAGTTACTACTTAGGCATATTTACAACTGGCTTTGACTTAGGCGGCATATGTGATCATTACTTAATATATCTTTTAATCTTGACCGTCCATCTCATAAAGCAAGTTTAAACTCTGCCTTTGATCGAAAACCGTTCACCTTCATGTTTGATATATATTTTCGATCATATCTTTAGAAACCGCCATTACCGCACTTAAAATCCTCTGCATCCGAAAATTCTGAGATCATTCCTTGCAATCCCCTCTTGCATATCCTTTCAAAATCTCTCTTTCGGTACAATGGCAAGTAAAAATATTTCGGTGTCTGCTCCAGTTAACATGCAAGAAATCCTGGACAAGGATCGTGTTTGGTTCGAGCAAACCATGGAGTTCAACGCCTGTGATCTCGATTATATGGACGAGATCTTCTCAGCTCTCAGAGAGTCAGGGCTTCAACGTTTTCTTTCAAGGAAGCTGACATACTTCCTCCCGAGGCAGGTGGCCGAAGTTTATCTTAATTCTGACTCAGTAGGCGGGGACATAATCGGAAGATTCGTCGTTCACGAGATCAAGGATGCTTTTCCGATTCTGAAGCAAATATCACTCAAGGAAGCACTAAAGAGAAGTTTTGATCTGCCTTCTGAAGGAGCCAGTACTGTGGGGTACAAGGATGATCTTGTAGATGACTATTTGACAATATTCTGTGGAAAGCCCACGACCTTCAGAGCTGCTTTTCCTAAAAACAACATCTTTGCCTCGATCTGAGCTTTGGCTTATATTGTGACGCAGCCTACGACCGGCCAAGCGAGCTCATTCGATCAAGTATCGAGGCTCAAGATCCAGCTCATGATGGCCATATATGATAGAGCCCAGATTAATTGGACGGATTTCTTTATCCGTGAATTCATGGCTCAGGCGGCAAAATTCAACAAGGCCTCTTGCACGCTGAGTGCAAAGGGCAAGCTTCTTTATAGACTGAAGTTGTCCATAATGATAGAGGATGTCTGCGGATCTGAACCAATCACCTACAGTGACAAGGAGTATTTTAATGTGAAGAAGGTCAGATTCCACAACAAGACTGCTGCTCTTCAGCAGATCGGGTCAGGTCCCTCAGCCGTAACTCAGCAGACTAAGCCTCAGCAGGCTACACCCTCGAAGAAGAGAACACCTCCAGCAAAAACTCCAAAGGCACCAGCTAAGAAACTGAGGAAAGTTATTCCGGACGTGCCCTACCGAACACGAGGTTTCTCCACGAAGTTCCTGCTTGCTCGAGCTACTCAGCAACCTATTCAGCCTCAGCGGCTGATAGATGAGTCAGAATCATCTGAGAAGACTCAATCAGTGGAGAAGGCCGTCTCCACTGAGGAACCCGTAGAAGTGGAACAAGGGGATGCTATTGAAGCACATAGCAAGGAGATTCAGTGTCTTGACAGCCCCTCTCAGTTCCACCACTCAGCAGTGTGCCTCCTGCTGAGACTCAGACGTCTCCCATAGATTTGGAGTCCGAGACAGCATCTGAAGAAGAGACAATTGGGATGGAAGCTTCAGTGATCATATCCAGAGCATCCCGAGAGATTCTTCAATAGATTCCAGAGCTTGCTGACTACTCTGATCTGTTGCTCATTGCAAAATCAGCAAGGCTCCACATGTTGCTGCGATTTCAGGAGTGGCCCCAACTACAACGTCTCGTACTCCACTACTCCTGCCAGTAGCTTCATGAAGAAGAATTGAAGTTGAGGGAGCAAATAGGCTACTCTGAGCCTGCTGACCTCAGCACCATGGAGAACCTGAGGGCTGCTATGCTGGCAATGATACATGACGAGCGGCTAGCTACCGGCTCAAGCACCCTCGAGATGGATCGGACCACGATGGTCAAGATCCACCTGATGATTCGAGCCACGGAAAGCCCGATGAGGAAAATCCCAGGACAAGGATACACATGCTACCGAACAAGCTCAACCTCCACTCCGTATCCTTGGACTGCGAAGTCCACGGCTGGTGCTTCGTCCTCGGCGAGCCCGCTCGGCTCTTGCTTGGAGTCAACTTACGGCGGCGCCCGGCCCAACTTCCAAGAGATCTCGATCCGTAGCAAAAGCTCTCACCGCTCAGAGAATCCAGAATCGAGCTCTTGTGAAGGCCGTCCACAAGGTGTGGAAACAGACTGTGCTAGCCACAACCAATGAGCTACAGGGGCTGAAAACATCAGTATCTAAATCAGCCGCCCCTGTTGTCTCTGAAATTGTATCCGAGGCTTTGGCTAAGCAGCAGAAGCAGTTTGATGATCAGCTCAGAATCATTCAGGAAGGACAAGCCAAACTTCTCGAAGCATTCCAGGTTTCAATATCCACTCATATTGAGTCCTTCACTGAACAAGCCCAGGCCACGGAGATCCGACTTGACAACATTCAACTGGTCGTGGAGGATAAGATTTCTGAGAAGCTGACAGAATTCAAGGCAGCAGCTGACCTCTCCCATAACCAATACTCGGAGGAACTGACTAATGAGAGGAATGAGTTGCATTTGGCACTGACAAAGATCCATGACAGACTAGACGAACTGTCCGCTGTCTACACACGCCTAGACAAGAAGGTACTCGTCCCTACCCTGGCTGTAATTGATGATGCCAAAAAGGGGGAAGGAAAAGCGAAGAGTACGGAAGGAAAAGAGAAGAGTACTGAGAAGCCGACCCCTACCAAAACTACGCCAAATTACTTAAGGGGACGGCTTCACCGAGATCGAGAAAAGACCAAGTACGTGGCCCGAGATAAGCGGGACTCGAGACTCGGACTCATGAGAGGGTAAGGCCCGGGGGTGTCTTGGGCTGCGAGCACAGCCGAGAGCCGGCCCAAGTGGCTCGAGAACCCGAGCTACTCATGCAACCCAAACTCCGACGGATTTTATCAAGGAGGTTGCGAGTATCTTTGAGCGAGGGAAGAGTCAAAAGAGGAAGAGGCTCCCTCTCCCTCCACCTGTTCGGGGAAAAGGCAAGAAAGTGCTGATTCTCCCAACCCCTCCCGGCCAAGAAAACGAAGAGATACATTTCAGCTGAGGAGGAGGCTCAAATTGCGCTGATGAGAAGGCGGCAAGGGAGATTCTTTGAAACGGAAGCCGCTAATAAACCAAAGTCTAAGCCTGTCAAAGGAAAGACAAAATCTCCGGCTCGAGGAGGAAGAAAGCCTGCTAGGATACCTCCAAGGAAACCGATTATCGAGGATGAAGAAGATAGGGAGAAGGAGAAGGAGCAAAAGCAAAGAAAGCCCGAGAAGCGGGGGTACGTCATAGGAAAAATCAAGTACCCCTGTGAATCTAAAGACATTCCTCGAGAAAGCCACTGAAGCCCAAGATGATGAAATTGAGGCCATATTCGACCAAATGAACGAGATACCTATACGAGGCGAAGAGGCTAGACAAGTTCATGCCGAGAGACGAATCCGGGAGGCGGACCTTGAAGCACCGAGAAAAAGAACCGAGGAAGAGGCCAGCCGAGAGTACCTTCAAAAGCCGATATTCCTTATCGATACGAAGGTTCGGGAAGCCGGTGATCTGAAATCGCACGAGATGGCCAAAGACGAGACAATTGGATACCGCTCAATTTACTCGAGAGATGGGAATCGGCAAAGATAGAGTTCATCAAGCGCAATTATTTCCGGAGGTTACGGCCCAACATGACTAAGGCCGATGCCTACACGGAATGGATGATGATAAGTGAACCCGATCTATACATACACTTGCATAAAGCCGTATGCGAAGGTATAGAAGTCGGTGTTCGGAGCCCGGAATCATACCTCCACCTAGAAGAAATGATGACTCAATCCACTTTGGGGTAATAGAAGCTGAAGTGAAGTATCTTTGCATCAAAGAGAGAAGCTGGATGAAGATGAGCCGGCGAGACTTTCTTTGCATACTTGAAGCCGAGGAAGAACACATACCGGATGTATGGAGTGCCACTGCCAGAGACGCAATCTCAAGGATTCATGGACAGGATCAAGCAGTTTAAGGGCTCCTAGCCTTAGTTCTGATCTTCCTAGCTTAGCAAGATTTGTAATTGTATCGATCCGAATAACTCATATATACAAATCGATTTTGGCTCGACAACCACTTGTTGTCTATTCAGCCGTGTTTGTATTATGCTTTAACACTCAGAATCACTAAAGTGATGACTGACTCACACACTCACTCTATTTACTTTCTTGTCAGTTTATTACTTTGTTAGATTCTGCTAGTCTAGTTTCTATGTAATAGGGGAAATTGTGTTTTGCCACTGTTTTCTCGATAATCTAGAAGCTCTTTGGAACAACTCCGCTGATCCTACCTGTAATATTGTAAGGAGCTCTGTTTCTGTTAGTTTAGTGTTAGCATAAATGATATGTTTTGGCATCATCAAATAGGGGGAAATTGTTGGGTGATGATTCTATCCTCAGCATAGTCTTACTTGGTGGGAAATGATTCTATCTTCTATACTGAACCATGCTCAGCAGCCTAGTGCTCTGAATATTGAGAAGATTTGAAGATCCCAAAACCCTATCTGATTGGTGAACCATTCCATTGTAATCGTTATTTTTTTTGTCTCTGAGGTTTCAGACTCAGTAGACACTCTGCTCTGATCAAGGCGCTCAGTAGATTATTTGCCTTAACACCAGAAGTAGAAGACTCAGTGATACTAGACTCAGCGAGAGCAAAGATATCCGAAAGAATCGTAGAAGCTGGACTCAGCTTGAGCAGTATACTGAAAGAGTCAGTAGAACTGGACTCAGCAGGAGCAGTTCACTGAACTCAGAGCTGATCTTCAGTAGACTTTACTCAACTATCTACCTACTGAATACGGGATCAGACTCAGCATCGGTAGATAGTCTTCTAAACTGTCAAATACTTTTGAAAAACAATCAGCATTGTCATACATGAGGAAGAGAGAAGTCAGCTTCAGTTTGCCTTGAAGTCTGTGCTGTCTCAACCACTCTATCCGCCTCGACGAATGACAAGAACACACGTGTCTTCTCACCTGCTAAAGCTGCAGTCAACCCTTTACCTAAAAAGGTGGGAAAGCACACTGTTACCTACTTCAAAAGAGCCGTTTGCTACCAAAAGAGAGAGAAAGAAGAAGATCGTCTCCAACGGATCTTTTCCAATCTCTGCTCTATAAATAGAGGGACATTTCAAGAAGATAAGTGTGCATAAGCTTAAACGACGAAAACATACACAAGCATTAAAACGAGCTAGAACCAGAAAACCCTAAGTCTTCCGCAAGAACTTGAAGATCTATCTCCGGCGAAAGACTACCTTCTCAGCTCATAGGGAACCAAGCTAAACTGTTAGAAGAGCCTCTAGTATCCAAATCGACGATACACGAACCTAAAGCTTATTTCAGCTGTTCGTCGATCTAGAAACTACATTCTCATTCCATATCCCTCTAACCCTAAGCTCAACCGAATATACTTATAGCTTAGACGAAGGAGTTCATATTTGAACCCAATCCTTATTGTAAAAGGACTCCTTCATAGTTGGAGAAGTTTGTCAAACACTTTAGTTTGATGCCTTTGTAAACCGGGACTTGCTCGATATAATCCCCAAGCCACGGCTTTGTCCCGTGCACAAGGCCGACCGAGACTAACTCAGTATAATAAATAGCCTCCTGAACTTTCGGGACAGTGGACGTAGGATTGACTGATATCCGAACCACTTTAAAAATCTGTGTCTCGTTATCGCTTTCTGATTACTGTTGCATTGATTTTACTGTTCATACTGAAAATCTTCTTTAAAATCATACAACTATCTCAGCATACTGAACTGTCTACTTGCTGAACTGAGACTTGCATAAAACGGTTTTCCACTCAACTGATTAGGGCCTACACTTTTCCGCACCACTGAACTCTACCTGTTTGATACTGAATTCTGACTCAGTCAGCTAGCAGATCTCAGTAGAGTCAGACTCGTTCTTTAAGACTCTTTGCCACACACGATTCAGAACAGCTATTTGGTCTGCTGAATTATTTCAGTACGGCACTTTCCTGAACAGGACTGTTCGTGTTCGAAGTTGAGAAAATCGGATTCAGGTGTATTCACCCCCCCCCCCCTCTACACCTGACCGTACACTCGGGACCAACATTAAGTAATATTTTATATCCTTGCATATATTTTTTGTATAGATATTTGCAAAATTTGTGTATTTTTGCATCTAAAACATGTGTTGAACCTCTTGGCTAAGATAGTCTTTCTTTATACATCATGGTAGAAATTTTTCTTAGATAATTTTTTGAAATTATTTAAAAAAACTGTCAAGGATTTAATGAGTCGATTTTTCAGACGCTCTATAAGTTAGATAAGTGACATTCTTTTTATTAGAGCAACAAGATATTTTAAAAATATATTGCAATATGTAATTGTTGGGTTATGAGTCAGTGGTAGTTTAGATCATTGCTAGGGGGTACTTTGAACTGTCGTCAGTAGTTCATGTACTTAGGACATATTGTAATATTTTAGTTTTGGGGGAAATTGTAGTGATTTTCATCGCTATAGAATTGAAGCCACAAAACCTATCCCGAACCCGATGTGTGTTTAGAACATGATGATGTAATAGGCTAGACTTGTTCTTATATTCTTTGATTATTTTTGTCTAAGTCCTGTAAGGGGTGTTGTTGGTCTAAACTTCAGTAGAGAAGTTAAATTCCAGAACCCTATGTCATCAGTTTGTAGAGCTCATGTCTTCAGGTCTTCCAGGTGACTGTTCTCAGTGGAAGATCTCGTTCAGCAGACCTCCGTTGAAGACTTAGTACGATTCTTTTTCTACTGAGAAGAGCTCAGTACCTTCAGAGTCACCAACTGTCTATCCTCAGTAGAAGATTCTTATAAGCAGACTCAGATGAAGAAGTCAGTATGATCGGTCCAGATCTACTGAACGCATGCAACTCAGTTGCGAATCGACAAGGAAACAACTGCCCGACTATCATTTCAACCGAATGTCAGCAGAGTTTATTCAATATGAGGATTAGTGAGAGTCAACTCAGATGAAGACTGATGTCTGACAAGTCTCACCTACCACAAACCTCGGCCAATGAGAAGCAACCAAAGCCTTACCTGCTCTGACGTTAAAGCTGCTCTCATGTACAGAAGCCAACCACTCTGCGGCGCTCGTTTGAAAACTTATGGCCGTTTTTCTTGAAAGTTTGTGACATGTGGCATCGTCCTCTCCAACGGATACATGCCTGGGTCACGACTATAAATAGAGAAGAGTTTCCAAGCTCAACGCATGGGACATCAAAGGGAATACAAGCTCATTGCATACAAACTCTCTAGCGCATTAAAGTCGATCCAGCGAAGAACTTGCTTAGTTAAATATCTGTAGTTCTTCTCTCTAGAGATTCTTTAGTTCCCTCTTCTCCATCTAAGCTCCACTGTTATATCCATAGCTTAAAACTTTCGAAGGAGTTCACTTTTTCTGTGAAATGTTCTTATTGTAAGAACTCCTTCATTGTTGGAGAAAATCCCCTCCCCTTCAAACTTCGGTTTGATTTGTAAAGTCGCTAAGGACTATAACTTAGAAGGGTATATCCAACGTACAGATTCCTTGCTGAGGCTTCAACAAGAACTCCTGTTCTGTAAGACCGTGGACGTAGGATCTTGCGTATCCGAACCACGTTAAAAACTGCTTGTTTTATTGCATTGTTCTCAAATCGATTTACAAACCCATACTTTGCATAAAACGTATTTAGAAGTGCACCAGGCAAAACAACTTTGGTTTGCGAAAACACATTTTCAAGAGAGACGAAATCCTACAGGCCCCACACTTATTCAGATTGAAACTCTCCGACTGAAGTCTCTATACTGACAGAAGTCAGTAGAATAGACTCAGTAGTTGAGACACTCTGACCAGCGATCAGAAGGTTCTTATTCGGCATTGTTCATCAATCGCATTTATCAACTCAGCTGACCTTCACGTTTGACGAGAAACTTGTACTCAGGTGTATTCACCCCCCCCCCCCCTCCCCCCCCCCCCCCCCCCCCCACATCTGACACTCGTCTCTGGACCAACAGTAATCATGTGTATATAATCTACTTTATTTTTGAATAAACATATTAGTATGGTTCTCAAAGTTAATAAAAACCATCAAATTAAATTGTTTATACATATCAATTTAGTATTCTGAACTATAATATATATGATAATATATATATATATATATATATATATATATATATATAATTTAAGAAATTTCACTTTATAACGAAATTATAATATAATCTTCCCGCTGACATTTGATATTTTACTGAACCTATCAGCTACTGAACTCTAGCTAGCCTACTGAGTTCCTAACATCCTGATCTCAACTAAGCTATTACATTATATAAGGTTCATCATTCAGCTAGGGTTTTGGGATCTTAAAATCTTTTTATACTGAATCTCATACCCAACAATTATGATATGACGATTTTAATAAATATATTTATTAGTCAAAATTAAAAAAGTTAAAAAATAAATGAAACGATACAAAATATAGACCAAGTGATTGTAGACAATAAATAATAAAAATAATATTCAAATACACAACAAATAAAAATCAAACTTAGAGTTCTAAGACAAGGATATAAAAATTGCAAATTAATAACCAAATTGTCAACACATTAGAAAATATATCAATTCATGTTATAACACGTTTGTCATTATTTTTTATAATATATTGTCAATGATCAATTACATAGAAATACATAGTTCAGGAGAAACTCCAAAAATTAGAAGATTCTCAAAATAAATCTTCCAAGAAATGTGTCTTTATTGAATGTGTTTATCTAATTTATATGCTTATATCTACGGACAAATTAACTTACATAAATATTTGATACCTCCAAAATAATATATTTGAATGTGATTCTTACTGGACGAGTTATACCATTGTCAATATTATAAAAAAACTTACTTCAGAGTTCCTACTATTCTAAATTGATGGGGGAAGAAGAGTGTCACCGTTTTTTCTGTCGGTGACCCAGACGAAGTCGTCGGAGAAATGAGATGGATCAACCTTCTTCGATTTGCCTAATTGTATTTATTAGAAATTTAAATAGACTAAATTAAAGATTAGAGATGGGCTTTTAAAACAAAACTAGATGATCTAATTATACACATCTACGTAGTAGTTAAAACAATGATAGTGTACTATAAATAACACAGTGATTGAATAAGAATTCACCTTTCCATTTTGAAAAAAATACAAAATTGTGACGTAATAGCACAAAACTAAATTCGCTAAGACTCACAACTAATTTCTTAGTTTAATTTCCTAGGTTTTTGCCGATGACATACTATTAAATCATATATGTAATAATCATTTTATTGAAAAATCATTTGAAAAATACTGCAAAATTTAGTATTTTTTATATCAAAAATCCCAATGTAGCAACCTCCGGTACAATAGGAAGTGCGTCCGTGTATCTCATTCTCTTTTTCATATTACCCTTAATTTTATTTTTGAAGTCGGTGCTTCATCAAATTTATGTCTTTCATTCTAAATAATTTCACTAAAACATTTTTGTCATCAAGCATATGTAGGATTTTCACCACAAGATTTTCATTATTTATTGGCTGCAAATGTGTAAAGTGTTGTTTAAGCAACAGGAGAGCTCATTCGAGGTTATATTCAAATTTAGAAAAATTATTTATCTTGTTTATTTAGTCCATTCATCCAATTTATGCCTTCCGATTTATTTTAAAGCATTGTTTCAATAATATGCAACTGCTAATTGTTAATAACATTTTATATGCCTTAAGGGGGCCCCTACTAGCTCAATATTAACTGGTTGTCTTTAAATGATTGTCATAAAGAGCTTAGAAATTTTTATATTTTTTTGGTGCAACCAGCACCACCAGCAAAAAATGTCAATAGTTATCAGATTTTCAAAAAATATTAAATAGGGTAAATTTATGTTTGAACTGTCAATAGTTTCAATATGCAACTATTAGAATTCACCTGCGTATTTTTTTTAAAGATATTTGCAAATTTTGTGCATTTTATATCGGAAGCATGTGTAAAACTTATTAGCTAAGATACTATCTTTCTTTGTACATCATGGTAGAAATTGTTCTTAGATAGTACTTTTAAATTATTAAAAAAAATGTCAATGATTTGATTAGGCGATTTTTCAGATGGTCTATGAGCCTAGTTTGTAATCTTGGAATTTTATTTTATTTCTTTTTTCGGATTGTGTTTGTGTATTGAGTGAAAAGCTACAGATGGCTTGTGTATATGGATAAAAAAAGGCTAAAGAGGTGTAACAGTGATCCTACAATTGTAAGTTTATCTAATGTTTGTACTAAAATCATGAATCAACTAGGTAAGATATTTTTTGCATCCTGAACTTTTGTGTATATTATAGAGGAACCTGAGTCGCAAGGATAGAAGGAAAACGTCACAGATTGAAAGAGATGGAAAAAGAGTGCTAATTGCTAAAAATAATATATAAATATTTCTTTGATTGTACAAATAATCTTTTCTAGATTTATTAGACAATTTTTTACATTGTTTAAAGGATATTCGGCCAGATGTTTCTAGGGATTCTAGCGAAGTCTTACTCGGGTTCTAGGAGGTAAATATGTTAGCTATTTTTACGGTGAATGCTTATTATCAAACAAAATTGATTAAGGTTGCGATTTTGAGCTGGGATTGCAAGTCGCATGATTCAAATACTTGAAAATTATAATTACGGCTTTTTCTAATTTGGTACTGCTTTTTATGGTCAATTCTATTTTATACAGTCATTTATTATTTAGAAAGATATAGATGTTGCACTAAAACATATTGTTGTAAGGTTTTAGCCGATGCAAGTTCATCTTGCAACTTCTTAAAGTGAATGCTTCTGCTAATGGTTAGTTTTGTGCAACAAATGAGTAAGCATTTGCAGTTTGATCTTTTTGTGCCTTGATAAGCGATTGCAAGTAACTAAAGCCTGATTGTTATATATTTTGCTTCTAAATTTGTGTTGTTGCTTCTGTAAAAAACAAAGAAGGAAGAAGCTGAGGGGACATTGCCATCTTGAAAAATGATAAGACACTATGAAAGATCACATTGGAAAGTTGGAAGTAATGAGTAGGTTTTTCATATGTTAGTGTTACATAAATTCACATTAGTATCTTCGTGCATTACATTCTACCATTTACTAAGATTTTTACCCAATGAGTAGGGACTAAAATTATAAAGCTTGGCAACCAGATCTCTCGAAGTATATAAATAAAAAAAAAAAAAGATTATCGTGTTGGATGCAAGATGAGTGACATTCTTTTTATCCTAGTAACAAAATATTTTAAAAATATATTGTAACATGTATTCATGTGTAAATATTCTACTTAATTTTTGAGTAATCATATGGGCATGATTCTCAAAGTTAATAAACGAGCATGATTCTCAAAGTTATTAAACCATGAAATTGAATTGTTATTATGTATTAATTTAGTATTCTGATGTGTAATATACTAATTGATATAATATATTTATATAGTACTCAATAAAATGTTATAATATTTTTTTCTTACGTAGCATAGATACTGTCCTAGTTAATAATGTTTACAAGTTAATTCATATTTTTATTACTAATTAATCTATGAATCGAGTGAAAAACCGGTTTGATTGAGTTGGTTCATAAAATTTAAATTATTTTCATATTTGGTATTTACAGTTCAAAAATTATTTTTTTAATGTCTAAACTTAATAAATACTATCTGTTTTGGTATTTCCTTTATTTTATACGTTAACTCCTCTAAGTTATGTTAAATGAGTAGGAGTAAAATAGTCAATTAAGATACATTTTTTTAAACAATTCTTGTAAAGACATTTTTCTTATGTACTTTCTTGTTTTGCATGTTAGTTTTCAAGACTTAGCTTACCCTTATTTATATACTAGATTACTATCTTATTCAATTTTATAGTACTAAAAGTAGCTTTAATTTTATTATAGAATCTTCATTTACTTGAATTTGATCATAAATTTAGGACTGTACTACGTCCCATTATTGTTTCAAAACTACGTATTTAAATTGATTATTTTACCTCTGCTCACTTTACCTCTGCTCATATAAATAATGGAGACACAAAATTGATAGAGTTTGTTTAATTTAGACACCAAAATATAGTTTTTAAAGTATAGGAACCAAATTTCAAAATATTAAACCTTTGGATACAAAATTAGTTTTTCACTCATATAATTTACACCGACTCGATAACCTTTATATTTCCAAACTAGTTCACTAAACAAGGAACATTTACAAAAAAAGGATTGTGTTATTCTCAAAATTACTAATGAACAAGATTTATGTCTAATTGACTTTCGAGTAGTTTGGCCATTTACATGCTGAACCTGCAACTCTAGCAACTATTAAATCAAAATTAAGAAAGTTGTACTATTTTCATTAAAACCGTAACATAAATGAAATGTATTCATGTATGAAAATGAAATTTCTTTAACTTGCAGTCATGGGCGGATGCAGAATTTACTGTTTGGGGATGCGAAGCTAACTTTAGAGTGCGCATATGTAATTTCGGAAGGGTGAAACACTAAATTGTCGAAAAGTCCTACATAGATTTTCAAAAAAAACAAAAGATTTCCGGAGGTGCGGCTGTACATGCACTCCCTTGTGTCCGCCCCTGCTCACAGTCGCTGTCGAAATGTGCAGTCGAAATGCACGAGTAATCTCCGCACTTGTGCTCTAGCAAGCAAACAACATAGAGGAGGCAAACCACCTTAGGCTACCATAGGAAACAAACACACACACAACGGTCTTGATAGATTTTGAACCCATGACTTTTCGACAAAGACTAAGCATCTAAAAAGTTTGAATTCGATTCCGCCACGATTTTAGGTTGTTCCCTTACACAAATGTTATTTATATATTCTGCCAAGGGTGTAAATTATCACAATGATAAAAGCAAAATTGTCGAACATTTGTTAGTATATTATACTCCCTTCGTTCTAAAATTTTTGTCTACTACACTATTTTGGACCGTTTTAAAATTATTGTCTAAGTTTTTTTTTAATAAATTATTACACCCAAGTATTTTGTGTAACAACTTTATATAACTTTAAATAAATTAATATTTTTTCTTAAAAACCGAGCTGAATAGAAATTTGACAAAAATTTTAGGACAGAGTAGTAATGGTTAGCAAGTACCTGTGACAGACTCCGACCAATTAGCATTAAATATAATTTTTATACTTTTCTTTAATATAAAATATAAGATTTTTGTTTGATCTAATGGAAGCAGCACGTATGTTTTTCTAAAGAGTTCTTGAATTGGCATTTGTAGTCTATACTTAGCAACGGACTATTTTCTTTAATAAAAAATCTAAAAATTCCAAAAGAAAAAATAAATACTCCTTCCGTCTCAAATATATATGCCTCATTTCCTTTTTTGACTGTCCAAAATTTATATGCTTATTAACAACTTTTTTGTGCTTAACTAAATATTTCACTAACTTTCATAGGTTTAATTAATATGATAATATAGAAAAGGACCATTTTATCCAACTCTTATAATAACAAATACAATTATGTCATTAACTTTTTAATAATTTACTTTAATTTATTCATATTTCAATACCAACATTTATACAACTTTCATACCAATAAATTTTTTCTTAATATTTATAAAAAATCAAATAGACATATATATTCGGGACGGAGGGAGTACATTCTTAGCCTATCCCGACTAAATCAGTGACAAAATTAAATTTAACAAATGCATGCACATCTCTATTAACCATTGTGTATTTGATTCGTTATCGAAAACACTGTAATTTCGTAAGCGGTTGGTCTTCCCTAATTGACTTTAATTTAAAAAGTAAAGGCTCAACTGTATGCAAATTGGTGAAGGAATTAGAGGCCGGCGTTGGTGCAAGGGAGTCAGCCCTCTGTTGAGGAATTCAACGCTTTTGCTTTTCAAAAGTCGGACAAGGACGATAAAGAGTCTAGTCTGTGTCTATCAACGACACCCATTCAAACATCCATTAATATATATTTAAATCAAATTCATATTTATTTGCCTACAGGATGATAATCTACGACGGACGGCACATAAGTATTATAAGAGCCCAAAAAAGACTGGCCCAATCAAAATTAGGGACAATATTTTTACTCCATCCCTCCTCTAATTGTTGTCCTAAAATTTTTTAGCTGTATTTTAGGATAATCGTTACTTGTGCGGGTTCCTTTACAATGAGTAAATTAAGATACTATCCTATCTAATTTTAAGACAATACTTGTTTATTAATTTATTCCACCAACTAGGCAAATTTTAGTTTTCAACTTTCTTCAATTACGGTATGCAAGATTTTTTTGGACCAACGTGTATAATTTCAGACTGCTTAATTCTAACATCATTTCAAAAACACCAACTCAAAAATTATAAAGATATCGTAATTGATAAAGCAAAGTAACAGTAAGGCATAAACAATTGACATTTGAAATAAGCCTACAACTGGAACTGAAAATTTATGTAGTCATTTCACCGAATTTCCCATTTCGAGCTGAAAGCAATTTAGAATCCTCTCCAATCAGATCTAAACCATAAATACAACTATATTCACTAGTGTGGTCCAGAGATGAGTTTCCAGGTGTTTTGGGAGCAGGGTCAATACACGAGAGTCAAAGTTCAAACTGAAATGAGAAAGTCAGTCTTTTACTAAATATGCTTACTGAGTTCAGTTCTCCAATTTTGCTCTATGATAGTGTGAGCAGAGTGATTCAAGATATTGAACACTGTCTACTGACTTCAGTCAATCCATAGTAAACTCAGTACAAGATGTTGTGCGGAAAGTATAGACCCGATTTTATATGTTTATTTTGAAAAACGTTTTTACTGAAAACTCTTTCTAGTTATGCCTGTGTTGTTGGAACTTTGTGTATTGGGAGCAACTTTTTGCTTGTATAGAATGTATTTTTCATCACCACTGTTTCATTCTCCTGTCTGTTTAATTATATTCGCGCATGTTGGTCATTTATCTTGTATAAGAGTTAGATTGTGTAGTGTGTTGTAGATCACAGAAGACTGCATAATTGGTTGAACTAACAAGATATAAACAATTATCACAACTGAGACAACCTAAGGACAAGTTGTCGGTTTAAGATGCAGTTTAGATAAGAAGTGACATGTCTTGGGTACTTGTCTATACTTGTTGGGAGATGATTCAGCAGTAGATTGTTTAGAAGATTTGGCTGATCCCAAAACCCTAATTTGATAGGTGAACCATTCCTTTGTAAAAGTAACGCCTTGGTTTCTGAGAGTTTCAGACTCATTAGACTTTCCTTCAGCATGGTCCAAGCTCGGAAGTTCTATCTGTTGTTCCCTCAGTAGACTATCCGCCTCAGTACCATGGTGTAAAGACTCAGTAGTGCTGGACCCAGCAGGAGAAACATACTGAGAAGTGTTTAGATTCAGTAGTGCTGGACTCAGTAGGAGCAGCATACTGAAAGAGTCAGTAGAACTGGACTCAGCAAGAGCAGTTTACTGAACTCAGAGTCAACCATCAGTAGAGTTGGACTCAGCAAGAGTATACTACTGAACCCCAGGTCAGACTTAGCAATGGCCTGACAGTCTCCTTGATTGTCAGAAGGTTCTCAATGTTAAATTAGTAAAGTTGTCCGAGGTTGTACACATCAGAGGAGTCAGCTTCAGTATCTGCCTTGAAGTCTGTATTTCTCAACAACTTTCTACACCTCGACCAATGACAAGCAGTGAGCTGTCAAAGTTCTGGTAAAAAGCTGCAAGTCAACTACTTTCCAGAAAAAAAGGGTAGACTCTACATGATGTCTAAAAGAGCCGTTAGCTACCCAAAGAGAGTTACACGTGGACAGTTCGTCTCCAATGGATATATCCATAGCTCACCTCTATAAATAGAGGGAAAATCAAATCGAAGAACACATAGAACACGAGAGTTTACGAGCATTGAACGAACAGAACACAAGCTTTCCGCAAGAACTTCAGAGAAATACTCAACGCGAAAGGCGACTACACTGCTCTAGGGAACTAAGCTTAATAGAATCAAAGCCTCTAGCAACCAAGTGATATAAACACGAACCCAGATAGTTTATTCCTCATTGTTCTTCACTCTAGAAGCCTCTTCTTGTTCCCTTTCTCTCTAACCTAAGCTCCACTGAAATATCCATAGCTTAGAACCGAAGGAGTTCATATCTTGAACTGTTCTTATTGTAAAGAACTCCTTCATTGTTGGAGAATCCTTCAAACATTATTGTTTGAATCTTGTAAAATGGGACTTGCTCAGTATAATCTTCAAGGCCGTGTTTGTCCAGTGTACAAACCAACTGAGACTAACTTAGTACAATAAAATAGCCTCCTGATCTTTTCGGGATAGTGGACGTAGGATTGTTGATATCCGAACCACTTTAAAAAAGCTGTGTTCATTTACTATTGCATTAATTACTGTTCATACTGAAAACCACTTACAAAATCATACAACAGAGTTTCAAAAAGGCTTAACTGAGTGCACTAATCTACTGAAACAATTTTCATTAAAAACGTTTTCAACTCAACTGAAATTGGGCCTACACTATTCCGCATGCTGCTGGACTCTTACTGAACAGTACTGATTCTGACATCAGTTAGCTAGCAGGCCTCAGTATAGTCAGTCACTCTGTCCACGTGATCCAGAACAGCTTGCCTGGACTACTGAATTTATTCAGCAGACAATCTCCTTAATTGGATTGTTCGTGTTCTAACTTGAGAAAAAGCTTTCAGGTGTATTCACCCCCCCTTTACACCTGAACATTTACCTCGAGACCAATAATTGGTATTGGAGTGGGAGTTCTTTAAGGCTCTTCTTATCTGAAACTGGTCTACTTGAACGGATCCTAAACACGTTTTTACTGCATATCATTCTTCATTCATATTATTACCTAACATGTTCGGATGGTACCCATGTTCTCATTAGAGAACTACGAGGTATGACGAGTAAGAATGGAAGCTCTTCTGACTCCCCTCCATGACAATATGACAGAGGTCTTGGAAGATGGACTTATCGTACCAATGGTCGATAGTGTTGATTTCCAGGAACCAGCACAAGGAGTTGGAGCGATAACCGGGAAGAAGGTTCCAAAGGACAGAAGCCTCTTCACACCAGAAGAGAAGAAACTTCATAATCTTGACCGGGTTGCTAGGAACGCCATACTGACCACCTTGAGAGACTCATATCTCGGGAGAGTTCAGGACTGCAAGTCAGCCAAAGAACTCTGGGAAGCTCTAACGCTACTGAGTTGGGGGACTCAGAAGATCAAAACTAACAAGTTAGTGCTGGAACTCCAGAAACTGGAGAGATTGTCACTCATGCCCGGCGACACGATTGAAGATCTTAATGTCAGATTTACGGATCTGATGAACACAATCAATGGGCTGGGAAATACGTTCTCCAACCGAGAGATGAATCTTAAAATTTTGAGAGCACTGCAAGACGGACATTGGACTCCCTTTGCTACATTGCTTAGACATTCTGATCTTGATATTGTTTCTCCTGATCATATATTTTCAGAATAAAAAGCTGAGGAATTCGAGTTTGGTCTACCGCAGAGGAAGCAACGAGCTGAAGCTGACGCCCAAATAGACCATGCTTTTAAAGCATCAGTCAGCACAACAACTCCAACGTCTAGCAAAGCTGAGCTTTCAACTAGTGACTTACAAGAAGGAAGCCTTGCTAAGCGATATGCACTGCTTGCAATCAAATATCAGCAGGAAAAGGAGCGGCGCAGAAAACTTTCCAGAGTCGTCAGAGAGACTCAAAGAGTAAGTCTGATTACTCACCTAAACGCACTCCTGAACCACATACTTCTGAATGCAGGAAATAGGAGGATTTTGCACAGTCGAAGGACACTGAGAATAGAGAAGGCAGAGTCACCTCCTGCTACAACTGCAAGAAGCTAGGACACTATCAGTACGACTGTCCTGAGCTGAGTACAGCTGAAAGAGCTGCAAGAAAAGCTCAAAGGGAGAAGTTCATCAAGAAACGACAAACCTACATTGCCGGTGAACTCTTAGACGACTCAGAAGAAGTTGACTCCTTCATGGATTTATCGGATGATGAAGCTGCCTTTATGGCCCAAGAGCTTGAAGAAGATACTGAAAAGTGTCTAATGGCAGGAGAAGAGGATGAAGTAAACTCTCATGAACCATTTAACTCTTCTTCACACTGCACCCAAGACACTATTTCTAGGTGCAGATGAGAATCTGGACATCGCGATTGCCTACGAAGAACTACTCGATGAGCAGATTTAGATGAGTCTGCAGCTTAGTAAGACTCTTCAGGAGTTGGATGCCCTGAAAGTGGAAAATCAGAGACTTTCTCAGGAGAGTCAGGTTGCTACTGAGTTGGAAGGACTTGTTATGAGACTCAGGGAGGAGATTAACTCTCTTATAGCCAAGTCTCAGCAACAAGAAGATCTGATCTCAGTACTGACCAAAGACTCGACTCAGAAAGATACTGAATTGAGTCTACTGAAGCATAATTACTCAGGACTTCAGACCGAGCATGAAACTCTCAAGAAGAGTGACGATGTCTGGAGAAACCTGATGACAGAGCGGTGTATGGGAGCTGAAAAAAAGTTTGAGGCCATGCTAGCCAACAACAAGCCTAAACACCGTAAGGAGGGACTCAAATTCAACTATGGAGCCCCCACATCTGCCCCTACATGCTCAGAAAACCGATTGACTGATAGATTTGTTCAAGGGGAGACGATCAATGCAGAAATACTGAACCTCCTAGCAAAGAACGAACAAAAGATGAAAGCACCTCATCTGATCTATCAGAAATCTCACAAGAAGATTAACTCAAAATCACCCCAACAAAATCAAGGGGGAACCAACATAGTAAAATGGGCTGATCAGTATGGATCGCCACAGTTGACACATCCATCTTAGTATAGGTCGTATTATTATGATCGTAGAGTCAGAAGGGGTTCCAAAAGTCAGAAGAAGAAAAAGGTCATTTAGAAGGCTAAGGTCAGCAGTCCATCACATCAGAAGACCAGGACTCCAGAACCTGTAAAGCCTCAGAAGTCAACATCAACCAGTCCAGTTATGAAGTATGTTGATTAGAGTGGGAAGAAATTGTCTGAGACCACCACGGTCGTAAGACAGATTTGGGTTTCCAAAACTAACGCTTAAGGACCCAAAATCAAAATAAAGGGTACCTGAATATAATTCCATTTTGTAGGTGCATAAGGACCCATGGTACATGGACAACGGATGCTCAAGACACATGACGTACCAGAGGAGTCTACAGAAGAATTACATTACAGAAGAAGGACCTAGAATCGAGTTTGGAGATGACGCAAAAGGCTATACCAGAGGCTACATAACACTCAGCATTGGAACCACCACAGTTCCAAGAGTATCATATGTTGAAGGACTTCAACATAATCTTCTCTCTGTTAGTTAATTTTGTGATAACTAGAATAGATTGATTTTTGACACTTGTTTCTGTGATGTCATTGACAAATCTAAAGGGAAAACAATGTTATCAGATTCGCATTAAAAGAACATATACATTGCTGACTTGAACTCAGTAGAACCTGAAGCATGCTTGCTGCGAAGAACGACAACAGAACGGGGTGGCTCTGGCATAGAAGACTCAGCCATCTCAACTTCATGACGCTCACCAAGCTTGCTAGAAATGCTCTAGTAAGAGGACTGCCTAATGAAGTGTTCAACAAGGACACTCAGTGCGAGGCATGTCTGAAGGGAAAGCAAACAAAGAAACAAAATCCACCAATTCCATCGCCTTCCACAGATGGAATCCTTCAGCTCCTGCACATGGACTTGTTCGGTCCAGTCTCTTCTGTGACGATCAGAGGCAAGAAGTATGCATTAGTGGTCATTGATGACTACTCGCGCTACACATGGGTCATATTTATTGCCAACAAGTCTGACGTTAAAACAGAGTTGCATACGCTTCTGAAAAGGCTCAGTGTCGAGAAGAATACCAAAATCAGAAAGATTCGTTCAGACAGAGGAACAGAGTTCCTAAATTCGATGGTGGAAGAGTTCTGCAAAACTGAAGGAATAGAGCATGAGACGTCTGCTGCACGCACGCCTCAACAAAATGTGATTGCTGAGAGGAAGAATATAACACTCAAAGAAGCAACAAGAACCCTACTTGCAGACTCAGGACTCCCATCTAAATTCTGGGCAGAAGCAACTGATACTGCATGTTATACTTAGAACAGATCACTACTGACAAAGCAACATAAGAAGACACCATATGACTTAAGCAATGGCAGGAAGCCTCTCTTATCTCATTTCCATATTTTTGGGTGTTCGTGCTTTATCCACAATAATGGAAAGGATCAGTTAAAGACTTTTGATAGCAAGTCAGACCAGGGAGCCTTCTTAGGATACTCCCGGGTCAGCAAAGCCCTCAGAGTTTTTAACTACCGGACCCTTTGGGTGGAGGAAAGTCCTTATGTTATCTTTAATGAGTTTGCTTCTGAGAACAGGAGCAGGAACTCAAATTCAGAATCTGAGGACATCAGTAAATAGCTACAGGATCTAAGCTTAAAGGATAATGTTGAAAAGATCTAGCTTTGTTGGGATGATAATTTAGAAAAGCAAAATGAAGTCAAAACTACTGAATCACAACCAGCAGCAAGCATAGCTGAACAGATTGATTCGACTGAACAAAATCAATCCCAGGTAACTCAGGTCGATGAAGAAACCCACGTGGTAACTGTGACCTCTACTCTTGTCACTGAATCGCTTCAATCTCAGAATAGTACAAGTGAAATTCCTAACTCACCTACTATCTATGTTGAACAAATTTCAGATGAAGAGATAAGACATCTTCGATCGTGACTGGATGCTCACTCTTCAGACCTTATCATTGGAGATCCTTCTAGCAAGTGTAAAGACAAGATCCAGATTCTGTCAGGGAGTAAGTGCTCTATATTCCTGCTTCTTGTGTACTGAAGAACCTCAGTCACTTGAGGACGCGCTTAAAGATGATGACTGGATCACTGCTATCCAAGAGGAGCTGAATCAGTTCACTAGGAACGACGTATGGGAGCTTGTTGACAGACCCCAGCATCAACATGTGATCGGAACTAAATGGGTCTTCCAGAACAAGCGAGATGAAAACAACGTTATAGTAAGGAACAAGCTAGACTCGTGGCAAAAGGCTACTGTAAAGCCGAAGGGATAGATTTTGACGAAACGTTCGCTCCAGTTACAAGATTGGAGGCCATCAAACTATTCCTTGGCAAGGGAGCTAGCTGAGGCTGAAGCTGCAAACAAGCCCAAAAAGGCTCATGCAAAGGCCCGAACTAAGGTTCCAGCGAGGAAACCAGCTAAAAGGCCTCCTTCTGCAAGAAAGATAAAACTCAGCGATGAAGCTGATAAAGAAAAGGAGAAGGAGCAGGAAGCTGAGCAGACAACTATTGACTCTCAACAGCAGCAGCAAGAAAGGAAAAGAGCTGAGCCGACCATAGACGAGATGATCAACTTCAGTATTGCTGCTCTAGATAAGAGAGCATAGTACTATCAGATAGAAGAATTCAGGCAGCAAGAGGCTCTAGCCAAGGAGAAGGCTGCTGAAGCAGCAAGAGAAGCTGAAAGGCTGAAGCCGCGTCCTCCTCCGCCGAAGGACAGGGAGATCCCTTATAAGTACAGACGAGGCAGAAGACCCACTGATCAGAAAATTCACAGGTGGCCTTGGGTTGATAAGTGGATGCCTTGGGAGAAAACTCAGCTCTAGGAAACACTGAAAGAAGAATTCATTAAGCGATATTATGTTTGACAATTCTGGCTAGAAACTCGTAAGAATGACGCTTTTGCGGACTGGCTATTCAAGTGTGATATGGATATCTATAACTTGGTTGAGAAAGCCATTGCAGATAAAGAAGACGTTCAGACCCCGGCTTTCAGACCATTACCCCCACCTCGGAAGCTCGATGGTTCTCTCTATACTGGTGTAATCAAAGGAGAAGTCAGGAAGGCAATCTTAGCGTTGGAACTTGATCCCAACGATCCTGAAGATATTCCCAAGATCCAGAAGCTCAGGAGAGATACCTTAAAGATGTATGGACTCCCTCTGCCTAAAGATAAATCCAAAGATTTTAAGACAAGGATTCAGCGGTTTAGTAGATAGTTCTTGATAGGCTCTCTGTTCTTTTGTTTTTGATAGAATAGTAAGTGATGTATTTGTACTGAACTTCATTATATATATACATACATCTTTGTTGTTTGGCCTGACAACATCTCATTGTCTGTATGGCCTATCTGTTTTATATTTAAAATTCAGAATCACCTAAGTGATTACTGACTCACACACTCACTGCTTATCTGTGTTTATCTATTTTTTGTTAGAATGATAGATTCTATTTGAGGGGGAAATTGTTAGAGTTATTTCCGTAATTCTTTTGACCCTCAGTAGATTAGAACTTGATGTTCAACTCCACTGATTCTACTTGTAATATTTGTAAGGAGTTTGTATCTGATAGTTTTTAGTGTTAGGTTTTGGCATCATCAAATAGGGGGAAATTGTTGGGAGATGATTCATCAGTAGATTGTTTAGAAGATTTGACTGATCCCAAAACCCTAATTTGATAGGTGAACCATTCCTTTGTAAAAGTACCGCCTTGGTCTCTTTGAGTTTCAAACTCAGTAGACTTTTCTTCCGCATGGTCCAAGCTCAAAAGTTCTGTCTTCTGTTCCCTCAGTAGACTATCCGCCTCAGGAACACGATGTAAAGACTCAGTAGTGTTGGACTCAGCAGGAGCAGCATACTGAGAGGTGTTCAGATTCAGTAGTGTTGGACTCAGTAGGAGCAGCATACTGAAAGAGTCAGTAGAACTGGACTCAGCAGGAGCAGTTTACTAAACTCAGAGTTGACCGTCAGTAGAGTTGGACTCAACAGGAGTATACTACTGAACCCCAGGTCAGACTCAGCAACGGCCTGACAGTCTCCTTGATTGTCAGAAGGTTCTCAATGTTAAATCACTAGAGTTGTCCGAGGTTGTACACATCAGAGAAGACAGCTTCAGTATATGCCTTGAAGTCTGTATGTCTCAACAACTTACTACACCTCGACCAATGATAAGCAGCCAGCTGTCAAAGTTCTGGTAAAAAGCTGCAAGTCAACTACTTTCCAGGAAAAAGAGGGTCGACTCTGCATGATGTCTAAAAGAGTCGTTAGCTACCCAAAGAGAGTGACACGTGGACAGTTCGTCTCCAACGAATCTATCCATAGCTTACCTCTATAAATAGAGAGAAAATCAAATCGAAGAACACATAGAACACGAGAATTTACGACCATTGAGCGAATAGAACACAAGCTTTCCGCAAGAACTACAGAGAAATACTCAACGCGAAAGGCGACTACACTGCTCTAAGGAACCAAGCTTAATAGAATCAAAGCCTCAGGCATCCAAGTCATAGAACACGAACCCATAGAGTTTATTCCTCATTGTTCTTAATGCTTAAGCATTTGATTATATTATTAATTACGCTTAGAAAAATATGAAAAATAGGATTTACGTTGTTTTTAACCATTTTAATTTTTCGCGAGCACGTTTTATTTGTGCGCTTAGAAAAGCATGCTTTAGGAATTATGTGGATATGCATGATTCAACAAACCTTTTGAAAAAAAGGACTAAGCAAGGATTAAATTTAATATTTAATTGGATTCCATTAAATTGGAATTAAGTATTAAATCAGAGCTCCATTTAATTTGATCCTACACAAAAGTGGAACAATTATATAAGTAAACGTCGACCTGAGTGGCTTGCTTTTATGTTTTTGAACCACGAGTTTTGTGAGATGCGTTTTTACTTGAGTAGCTTACGTGCCTAGTGAACACGAGTACTCTAGCAAATAATAATTAAATCGGATGGCCACTTTCATCAAATTGAATGCGGTATGGTTCTAATAAGTATGTCAATTTCAAGAATTTGATGTTAATTATGTCAAATTAATGGTCAAAGCTTAGATGGTATTGGTTCTAGCGACGCGGTTCAGGTGTGTGTGTATGGGGGGGGGGGGGGGTCAATACACCTAAATGCAAATTCAAACTCTGAACACGAAACTCAGCTTTAGCTGAAGATTGCTACTGAACTAGTCAGTTGACCATATATACTTTCTCGATCACGTGGGCTGAAAGATCTCCTACTAAGTACGGTCCTACTGACTTGTATTAGTGAACAGTAGTTCAATACAAGAGTTGTGTACGGAAGTGTAGGCCCTTTTACAATATGCGTCTTTGTTGAAAACCCATTTTGTGCAAGTTTGATTAAAACTCACTTGGATGTTGAATGAACAGTATATCAATGCAACAGTTAAAATAAAAAAATAACACATCGATTTTTAAAGTGGTTTGGACACACTGGGTTCTACATCCACTGTCCTGAACTAAGCAGGAGAATTTGTATTATTTATACTGAGCAAGTCTCAGTGATCTGTTCACAGGACAAATTCAAAACTTGTTTGCTTATACTGAGCAAGTCTCAGTTATCTGTGCACAGGACAGATATATACTTATAGTCATAGTGACTTTACAATTTAACCGTTTAAGGTGAGTTTCTCTAACTGTGAAACAGTTCAAAAGATATGAACTCCTTTGAGGTTCTAAGCTATTAATTTTACAATACGCATGCTTAGATAGAGAAAGGGAACAATAATTATCTAGAAAGAAGAACTAAAAAGATATATAATCTATGAGCAAGTTCTTTGTTTGTATGTTGCTTGAAGGTTCGCTAGAGTTCTTGAGCTTTGTTCGCTTTTGGTTCCCGGTTTTTCTTCTGACCTTCTCTATTTATAGTCTTTGATTTGTGAATAGATCCGTTAGACAAGGTCTAGCCACGTGTCGAATAAGATAAAAAAAACAGCCATATGAAATTTGAACTTTGAGTAGAGGCACTGTTGATATTTTTTCTTTTTCCGGCTAGGTGCAGCTTTATGGCAGAGCAGGTAAGGCGCTGTCGGCTCCTTATTGGTCGCGGTACATGAGAGTTGGTGAGGCTTGTTCAAAACTCAAAGTACACTGAGTTGACTTCCTCTGAATCCTCGGACCATCGCCTGATTGTCCTCTATCGACATTCGTCTGAACACTTCAGTCGCTGGCTTGATTTCCATTGGAGATTCAGTTGGTGATAGACAGACAACTTACTTCTTCGATACTGAGTCCTTCAGCTGAGTGTAGAGTCTTCTACTGAATCCACATCTACTAAACTCTAGACTACTAAGTTCTAACAGCTGAACTCAAACTAAGCTATTACAATATCGAAGGTTCATCATTCAGCTAGGGATTTTAAGATCTTCAAATCTTATCATATAAACTTATCCCAATAGATGTCACCACTGTTACAACTTCCTGAGTCCCGCATTTTAATTCCATAATAGTGACTTGGTCCAGATCAATCAAATTATTAATTCCATTCTTCTTAAGAACCTAGGCATGGACTGGAATTAAAGAGCTAGGTATATAGCTTCATCTAGGGATACACAAGTAAACGTCCACCCTGAGTGGCTTACGAGTGTGATCCCTAGGGCTATTCGAGTATTTAACATCATTGGTTTTTCAAAATGTTACAATGATGATTAATTACAAATTATGTGGGAATAGAGATTTCTTGTATGCAATTTTATTTAATTTTTCAGATATATCTGTTCCATATGTCATTGTGAATCTCACCAACTGAATCCTAACGGGTCTAACTAATTTTACAGAGTAGAAGAGATATCTTATCTTCCTAATAAATGCTCTAACAAAGTCCTATAACATCTTCTGCTTTAGGACCGCTATGTTTGAGATAGAGATTACTCTAAGTAAGTTGCTAAATTCTCTGGCAGGAGTCAAAATGGTTAAGGAAAGGGTAAGGGTGATCAAGTCTTGAACATCACTAGTAGCTCAAGGAATCCTCTAAAAAGGGGAAACCAGAAAAAAGAGCAGAAAGGGTGGTCAATTCAAGAAGAGCAGTGGGAGTAAGAAGACGGTCCTTACCAGCGGAATGCGAATGCCAAAGGAGAAAAGAAGGTTATTCAAGTGTGGTAAGAAAGGACATTGGAAGAATTATTATAACTAAGCAGTTTTTGTAACTGAAACAGATCTAGTTTCCTCTTCTAGTGGATTCGGGGGTAATAGATCATGTTTGTTACACCTTGGAAGGTTTCTTGCAGAAAACGAAATTGAGTGAAGGCGAGGTGGTAGTCTCCATGTGCAATGGATCGAGAGTTCCTGCAATTGCCATTGGAGATTTACATTTATCTTTTGATAGTTCTGTTTTAGCACTTAAAGATGTTTTATATGTGCCTGAGTTTAGGCAATACATAATTTCTATTTCAAAACTCTACACCATGGATGGTTATAAATCAAGTTTTGATAGTGATGTTTCTATCATGAAAGACGGTGATTTTATATGTTGTGGGTCATTAAGCGGATCTTTATATACTATTTCTTGCAAACTGCATAATTCTGTTAATGTTGCTTCCTCATCATCAAATTCCAAGATCAGGAAAGAATCTTCTACGGAAAACTTAAGTTATCTGTGGCACTTAAATCTAGATCACATCAATCTGAATAAGATTCAAAGGTTGGTGGAATATGGATCATTGGGGTCACTCCAAGTTGAACCATTTCCAACTTGCGAACCTGTTGGGAGATGATTCAGTAGCTTAGTTCTTATAGATTTGAATGATCCCAAAACCCTACATTGATTGGTGAACCTTTCAGTTGTATTTGTTTTTTCTCTGTCTCTGAGAGTTTCAGACTCAGTAGACATCCTTCCTACATGGTTCAGGCGTCCAGTTCTGTCTGCCGATTCTTCAGTAGACTATCAGCCTCAGTACCATGAGAAGAAGACTCAGTAGTGCTGGACACAGCACTGCCGGACGGACATTGGACTCCATTTGCTATATTGCTTAGACATTCTGACCTTGATATTGTTTCTCCTGATCATATCTTTTCAAAATTAAAAGCTGAGGAGTTCGAGTTCGGCCTACACCAAAGGAAGCAGCGAGCTGAAGCTGACACTCAAATCGACCATGCTTTCAAAGCATCAGTCAGCACAATAGCTCCCACATCTAGCAAGGCAAAACCTTCAACCAGTGATCTACAAGAAGGAAACCTAGCTATGAAATATGCAATGCTTGCCGTGAAATATCAGAAGGAGAAGGAGAGGCGCAGAAAACTCTCTAGAGTCATCAGAGACTCAAAAGGTAAGTCAGAATATACACCCAAGCCCACTCCTGAATCACATACTTTTGATTGCAGGAAACAGGAGGACTCAACTCAATCGAAAGACAATGAGAGCAAAGAAGATTGAATCACCACCTGTTACAACTGCAAGAAGCCAGTAAACTACCAATATGACTGTCCTGAGCTCAATACAGCTGAGAGAACAACACGTAAAGCTCGAAGGGAAAAGTTCATCAAGACGCGTCAAGCATATATTGCCGGAGAACTCTCAGATGACTCAGATGAAGTCGACTCCTTCATGGATTCATCAGACGATGAAGCGGTGTTCATGGCCATAGAGCTTGAACAAGATGTTGAAAAGTGTCTTATGGCAGGAGAAGAGGATGAGGTAAACTCTCACGCTCCATTTAATTCCTCTTCACACTGCACACACGACATTATTTCAGGTGTAGAAGAGAATCTCGATCGCATATGAAGAACTATTAGACGAGCAGATTCAGATGAGCCTGCAGCTCACTAAGACTCTTCAGGAGTTGATTACACTGAAAGTGGAAAATCAGAGACTTTCTCAGGAGAGTCAGGTTGCTACTGATTCAGAAGGACTTATGTTGAGACTCAGAGAGGAGATTAACTCTCTGAGACCAAGTCTCAGCATCAACAAGATCAGATCTCAGTACTGACCAAAGACTTGACTCACAAGGATACTGAATTGAGTCTACTAAAGCAAGAGTTGTCAGGACTTCAGACCGAGCATGAAATGCTTAAGAAGAGTGATGATGTCTGGAGGAATCTGATAACAGAACGGTACATGGGCGCCGAAAAGAAGCTTGAGGCAATGCTAGCTAGTAACAAGCCTAAGCACTGCAAGGAGAGACTCGGTTTCAGCCATGGAGCCTCCTCATCTGCCCCCATATGCTCAGAGAACCGGCTAGCTGATAGGTTTGTTCAAGGGGAGACTATCAATGCTGAGATCCTGAATCCCTTAGCCAAGAACAAGTAGAAGAGCAAGGGGGAACGAGCAAAGTTAAGTGGGCTGATCAGTATGGACCTCCACAACTGACACATCTAGCTCAGTATGGGTCATACTACTATGATCCTATAGTCAGGAGAGGATCCAGAAGTCAGAAAAGGAGGAAGAAAGCCGTTCAAAAGGCTAAGGTCAACAGTCCACCAATTCAGAAGATCAGGACTCCTGAACCAGTAAAGCCTCAGAAGTCAGCATCGACCAGTCCAGTGGTCAACTATGTTGATCATAGTGGAAAGAAACTATATGAGACCACAAGGGTCGTGAGACAGATTTGGGTTACCAAAACTAACATCTAAGGACCCAAAATCAAAATAAAGGGTACCTGAATATAATTATGTTTTGCAGGTGCATAAGGACCCTTGGTATGTGGACAGCGGATGCTCAAGACATATGACATACCAGAGGAACCTACTGAAGAATTATACTACTGAAGAAGGACCAAGAATCGAGTTTGGAGACAACGCAAAACGCTATACCAGAGGCTATGGAACACTCAGCATTGGAACCGCCACAGTTCCAAGAGTATCATATGTTGAAGGACTTCAACATAATCTTTTCTCTGTTAGTCAATTTTGTGATAACTCGAATAGAGTGATTTTTTACACTGGTTTATGCGATGTCATTGAAGAATATACAGAGAAAACAGTGTTATCAGGTTCGCGCAAAAAGAATATCTATGTAGCTGACTGGAACTCAGCTGAACCTGAAGCTTGCTTGCTGGCGAAGAACGATAACAGAACGGGGTAGCTCTGGCACAGAAGACTCAGCCATCTCAACTTCAAGATGCTCAACAAGCTAACTAGAAACGCTCTAGCAAGAGGACTGCCGAATGAAGCATTCAACAAAGACACTCAGTGTGAAGCATGTCTGAAGGGAAAGCAAACAAAGAAGCAAAATTCGCCTGTTCCATCTCCTTCCACTGATGGAATCCTTCAGCTGCTACATATGGATTTATTCGGTCCAGTCTCTCCAGTGACGATCAGAGGCAAAAAGTATGCTTTAGTGGTCATTGATGACTACTCGCGCTACACATGGGTCATATTTATTGCCAACAAGTCTGACGTTAAAACAGAGTTGTCTGTGCTTCTGAAAAGGCTCAGTGTCGAGAAGAACACCAAAATCATAAAGATACGTTCAGACAGAGGAACTGAGTTCCTGAATTTGATGGTGGAAGAGTTCTGCAAATCTGAAGGCATAGAGCATGAGACGTCTGCCGCGCACACGCCTCAACAAAATGGGATTGCTGAGAGGAAGAACAGAACACTCAAAAAAGCAGCAAGGACCCTGCTCGCTGACTCAGGACTCCCATCCAAATTCTGGGCAGAAGCAACTGACACTGCATGTTATACTTAGAATAGATCTCTACTAACAAAGCAGCATCAGAAGACAACATAAGAATTATGGAACTGTGGGAAGCCTTTCTTATCTTATTTCCTTATTTTTGGGTGTTCGTGCTTTATCCATGTTGGTCCCGAGAATACACGTTCAGGTGTAGGGGAGGGGGGTGAATACACATGAAAACCGATTTGTCAACTTTAAACGCGAACAGTCCTTTTCAGGAGAGTTCCTTACTGAACAAGTTCAGTAGACCAAATAAGCTATTTTGAATCGCGTGGCAGAGTGACTGACTTCACTGAGGCCTGATAGCTGACTAGAGTCAGAATTCAGTACCGTTCAACTGAAGTTCAGTAGTGCGGAAATGTGTAGGCCCAAATTCAGTTGAGTTTAGAAAATGTTTTTAACAAAATAGCTTCAGTATGTTAGTGCAGTCGATTAAGCTTGCTGAAACTCAGTTGAATGATTTTAAAGATATTTTTAGTATGCACAGTAATCAATGCAACAGTTAAACCAGAAAAATGAACATAGAACACAGGAGATTTTTAAAGTGGTTCGGATCCAACAATCCTACGTCCACTGTCCCGACTGATTAGGAAGCTATGTATTATACTGAGATAGTCTCAGTTGGTTTGTACGATGGACAAACACTGGTCTTGAGATTTATACTGAGCAAGTCTCAGTTTACAAGGTATCAAACTAAGTGTTTGAAAAACTCTCCAACTATGAAGGAGTCCTTTACAATAAGGATCAGTTCAGATATGAACTCCTTCGTCTAAGCTATAGATATGATCAGCTGAGCTTAGGTTAGAGGGATAGGGAACGAGAAAGTGGCTTCGACAGCAACGAACGGTTAAGTATAGACTTGGGTTCGTGTTCAGTCGCTTGGATACTAGAGGCTTTATAATTCTAGTTCAGCTTGGTTCCCTATGAGCAGGTATGTCGTCTTTCGCCGGAGATTACTTCTTCGAACTTCTTGCAAAAGACATAGGACATTTTTGTTGCTCGTGAATGTTCGTGTATTCTTGTCTGTGTCGTGAGCTTCAATTTGAATTGTATCCCTCTATTTATAGAGAATAGACAAGGATAGATCCGTTGGAGACGACGATCCTTGTGTCTCTCTCTTTTGGGTAGCTAACGGCTCTTTCAAAGTATGGTTGCAGTGTCCTTTCCCTCCATTTCTAGAAAGTTGTTGACTTGCAGCTTTAATCAGAATATGGACAGAGATGCTGCTTGTCATTGGTCGAGGTTCAGGAAAGTAGGTGAGACAGAACAGACTTCAATGGGATCTGAAGCTGACTTCTCTCTTCCTCGTATTGACTCTGCTGATTTGACTTTAGAGGATCCTGAGAGTCAGAAGATCGTCCCGGCCGTTCTTGAAGTTCGATCCCTATTCGATAGCATGCTCCCGCCTGAGTCCGCTCTATCGAAGATCAACTCGAGTTCGATGAACTACTCCTGCCGAGTTCGGTTCCACGACTCCATTCGCATATCTTGCTCCCGCCGAGTCCAAGATATGCGAGTCTTCTACTGCATGCGAGGCAGGTAATCTACTGAGCGCCTGAACCAGATGAAGAGTGTCTACTGAGTCTGGAACCTCAGAGACAAAACAGAACATATTACTAAGGGTGTAACGGTTCGGTTTGGTTCGGTTTTTAATGTGTTTTAGGAACCGAATCAAACACATAGAAGTGGTTTGGTTCGGTTCGGTTCGATGTGTTTTTAAATATCGGAACCGAACTGAACTGAACCGTTTATAAATGGTTTGGTTCGGTTCGGTTCATCGGTTCCACCTTTTTATTTTTTTATTTTTTTAAGTTCTAAATAATGCAAGAATAATAGATATAGGATGTCACTTGTTCTGAACTCATAAGTATAGAGTTATTACTCCTTTATCTTTCCTTCGATAGATTAGAATTGATCTTAACTTAAATCTAATATTTAAATCCAACAATATTCTCATATAAGAAAGACAAATATTAAATAAAAAAGGGGTTTTTGCAAAAAAAAACACAAAGTTGTTCAAATTTGCAATTTTAACACGTTTTTTAAAACTTGGTCAATTAAATCACGAAGTTTCAATTTCTTGCAATTTAAGACATGCTTCGATCCCCAATTTTTTCCGGCCACCGGAATGCTGACATGGACGCCTACGTGGCCATACCAAAACGACGTCATTTTGAGTATGAAATATATTTGCAAATTAAACCACGACTTTTTAAGTTTTTTGCAAATTAAATCACCACCTTTCAGGATTTTGCAAATTAAATGACCATCTTTCAATTTTTTGCAAAATAAGCCATGTAAAAAAAAAAGAAGAATTTGAACTTTACAAAATTTCATTGGACATAGAAAATTAACATTATTCAATTTCATATTTATAACAAAGAAAATAGAATCTCATACTACAATCAAAATAAATTTTAAAATATGCCATGATCAAGTAGAATATGACTTTACATGATTGAGTATTAAATAAAAAAAAATTTAAAATATGTCATGATCATGAAACAAGCCTCTCAGCAATATCAAACTCAACAAATAATGAAGGAGAGAGCACAAGTATATGATACTCAATTCCAGTTCTCATCTATAGTACATTATTTTTTCTGACTATATTATTTATCTTTGAACGAACCTTGAATTTCATGTGACGAAAATTGAAGGCCTGACAATGATTAGGTATTTTGGTTGGTGAGTCAGGAACTATTTTCTTTGTTAGAAATATGAAATTGAATAATGTTAATTTTATATGTCCAATGAAATTTTGTAGAGTTCAAATTCTGCTTCTTTATTACATGACTTATTTTGCAAAAGCTTGAAATTTTGTAGAGTTCAAATTCTGCTTCTTTATTACATGACTTATTTTGCAAAAGCTTGAATTATGGTGATCTAATTTGCAAAATCTTGAAAGGTGGTGATTTAATTTGCAAAAAACTTACAATGTAGTGATTTAATTTGCAAATACATTTCATACTCAAAACGACGTGGCTTTGGGATGGCCACGTAGGCGTCCATGTCAGCATTCCGGTGGCCGGAAAAAATTGGGGGTCGGAGCGTGTCTTAAATTGCAAGAAATTGAAACTTCGTGATTTAATTGACCAAGTTTTAAAAGGTGTGTTAAAATTGCAAATTTGGACAACTTTATGTTTTTTTTTTGCAAAAACCCCAATAAAAAAATGAAAAAATAGGATATTGGTTCAGTTCGGTTCGAACTGTTCAAAAATTCTTGAAACCGCGAACCGAACCGATAGTAAACGGTTCCTAATAAAATAAACCGAACCAAACCGCGAAGCCGAACTGAACCACATTTTTCGGTTTGGTTCGGTTCGGTAGAGAGAGAGAGAGAGAGAGAGAGAGAGAGAAGGAGAGAGAGAGAGAGAGAGAGAGATAGCAAAACAATAAGAGAGAGAGAGAGAGAGAGAGAGAGAGAGAGAGAGAGAGAGAGAGAGAGAGAGAGAGATTTGTATGGGTCTAAGTCTCTATGACCGTGGCTTTGCATGAGAGGCGGGAGAGT
The DNA here is from genome assembly GCA_028984105.1 of Lavandula angustifolia. Taxonomy (NCBI): domain Eukaryota; kingdom Viridiplantae; phylum Streptophyta; class Magnoliopsida; order Lamiales; family Lamiaceae; genus Lavandula; species Lavandula angustifolia. The sequence goes on along the minus strand of CM054815.1, from coordinate 28,928,830 downwards.
CAGTTTCGTGGTTCAAAGCGGAACCACTTACACCCGTACATATTACAACTGAATGGTTCATCAGTCATGATAGGGTTTAGGGATCTTCAAATCTTCAGCAAATATTCAGAGCACTAGGCTACTGAGTTATGTGTCACTTGATTGTGAGAAGACTGAATCATCTCCCAACAATCCACAATAATGGGAAGGATCAGTTAAGGACTTTTGATAGCAAGTCAGACCAGGGAGCCTTCTTCGGATACTCCCGTGTCAGCAAAGCCTTCAGAGTTTTTAACTACCGGACCCTTTGAGTGGAGGAAAGCCCTCATGTTGTTTTTAATGAGTTTGCTACTGAAGACAGGAGCAGAAACTCAAAATCACAATCTGAGGACATCAATAAGCAGTTACAGGATCTGAGCTTAAAAGATAAAGTTGAAAAAATCCAGTTGTGTTGGGATGATGATTCAGAAGAGGAAATTGAAGATCAGACTACTGAATCTCAGCCAGCAACAGACGTAGCTGAACAGATTGACTGTACTGAACAAAGTCAATCCCAGGTAACTCAGGTCGATGAAGAAGCCCAAGTGGTAACTGAGACCTCTATTGAGGATAATAATTCAGGGGGAACAAATGAAGTTCCTAAGCTAAATGCCACTGAACCTGGTGACTCAGTAGACCCAACTCTCGTAACTGAATTACTTCAATCTAAGAATAGTACAACCAAAATGCCTAACTCACCTACTATCTGTGTTGAACAAATTTCAGATGAAGAGTAAAGACATCATCGATCGTGGCTGGACGCTCAAACTCCTAATTTAATTATTAGAGATCCTTCAGCTAGTGTAAAGACAAGATCCAGATTCTGTCAGGGAGAAAGCGCACTATATTCCTGCGTCTTGTCTACTGAAGAACCTTCAGTCAGTTGAGGATGCACTTAAGGACGCTGATTGGATCATAGCTACGCAGGAAGAACTGAACCAGTTCGTGAGAAACGAAGTATGGGAGCTTGTTGATACCCTGACATCAACATGTGACCGAAACTAAATGGGTCTTCAAGAACAAGGGAGATGAAAACAACGTCATAGTAAGGAACAAAGCGAGACTCGTAACAAAAGGCTACTATCCAGCCGAAGGGATAGATTTCGACGAAACTTTCGCTCCAGGTTCAAGATTGGAGGCAATCAGACTATTCCTAGCCTACGCAATACATCAACGATTCAGAGTTTATCAAATGGATGTGAAGTCTGCGTTCTTGAACGGCGTACTGAAAGAAGAAGTCTATGTAGAACAGCCTCCCGGCTTTTAGCAAAGACATTAGTTCTATAGACTCAGAAAGGCTCTATATGGGTTAAAACAAGCACCCAGGGCTTAGTACAATACCCTGTCTGAGTTTCTTCTTCAGAAAGGTTTTCATAAGGGCACAATAGACCACACATTATTCAGCATTCGACTAGACGACGACATATTACTTGTGCAGATCTACGTAGATGACATTATATTCGGCTCAAAGAATGTTATCATGTGTCAGCAGTTCGAGAAAATGATGAAGGATAATTTTGAGATGTCGATGATAGGGAGATGAATTATTTCCTCGATTTTCAAGTCAAACAATCGGAGAAGGGAACATTCATCAATCAAGACAAATACACTCGAGACCTCATCAAGAAATTCGGTTGCACATCCGGCAAACTAATCAAGATCTCGATGAACACGAATATGAAAATGCATATCCCGATGAAAATCAAGAAATTCGGTTGCACTCGAGACATATACAGGATGTAGGATTGACCGGAAATCAACTTCTGGAACTTGTCAGTTCCTTGGCAGTAACTTGATCTCATGGTTCTCAAAGAAACAACATTCAGTAGCGATGTCAACTACTGAAGCTGAATACATGGCTGCCGGAAGTTGCTGCGCCCAAATCCTTTGGCTGAGACAGCAGCTACGCGACTATGACGTCATTCAGAATGAAGTGCCGATCTTCTGCGACAGCTCCAGTGCGATTGCAATCACTCAGAACCCTGTACTTCATACTAGATGCAAACATGTGGACATTAGACACCACTTTAATCGTGATCATGTCAAAAAGAAGGATGTCATGATGGAGAAGATCCATATTGACCATCAAAGGGCCGATATTCTGACCAAACCTCTAGCTGAAGCAAGATTCAGAGAACTTTCAGTAGAGCTAGGTCTGTTGGACCCTACTGACTCCAATCAGTAAGTGGATTCAGGAGAGGAGCATTCAGCAAGGGGGAATGTTCACACTCAGTATTGAAATCATTCAGTATATAGAGATTCAGAATCCATCTACACGAGGTATCAGCTGACTACGATGTTTAGCTGACAGGTTTGCGTATCTCTACTCAGTAGCCAATATCATATTTTATGCATTAATGATTCAGATCCAACTTCGTATTCAATGCCTTGGAAAATGTTATTTAATATAACGGTTTACATTTAATACACGACATTCTATGCTAAGTATGCTGAACTCTGCAGCGCATTAAATGCATGTCTAATCAAGTTACTTCTTTGGCTATATACAACTGTAATTTGACTTAGGCGGCTATTTTGATCATTACCTATTTTATAACATTAAATCTTAGCCGTCCATCTCATAAAGCAGATTTGAACTGAGCTGTTGATATAAAACTGTTCACCTTCTTGATCATATAAAACACGGTCAAAGACTGAAAAACCTCCATTTTCGCTCTGCAACTTTAAACCCTAAAAAATTTCTGAGAATTAATCTGTTATTTGCAAACCTCTTTCATCACTTCTCAGAAATTATTATGGTAAACTTTCATGCATATTCACTATCACATATTTTTTTGTAATATTTTTCTCGATACTGATATCTCATTATGCAGATCATAGTCATGGCTTCTAAGGGAGTTCAAATCTCTACCCCCGTCAACATCGTTGAGATCCTGGAAAAAGACCGTGTTTGGTGCCAGCCAATCATGGAGTTCGATGCCTACGAACTGGATTTTATGGAGGAGATATTTGAGGCGTTAAGGGCATCCGGTCTTGAAGGTTTCCTGTCAAGCAAGCCAGCCTTCTTCCTTCCGAGACAAGTGTCGGAGCTATACTTGAACTCTGATTCCGTGGACGGAGACATTATGGGTCGGTTCATCATCCATCACATCATATACCCCACCCGTGCTGACTCTGAAATCAAACAGATGTCCATCTGGCAAGCCCTTCAGCGGAGCTTTCAGTTGCCCAGCACAGGTATCAGTGTGACAGGATACAAAGATGATATGCTGGACGAGTATTTGGAGATCTTCTGTGGCGAGCCCACATCATTCAGGGTTGCCTTCGCGAAGAACTCAATGCTGCCGAAATTCAGAGCGCTGGCGTATATAGTCACTCAGATCTTGACTAGCCAAGCGGGATCATTTGAACAGGTATCCAGACCTAAGCTACAGATGATGATGGTGATTTATGATAGAGCACATGTCAACTGGACATAATTCTTCCTTAAAGAATTCATGACTCAGGCTGCAAAGTTTGATAAGAAGACGTACAATCTAACTGTCAAGGGCAAGCTTCTCTACGGGATGAAGATGACAGTTATGATAGAGGACTTCTGCGGTGCTGACCACCAGGTTTATGCTGACAAGGGGTACTTCAACCCAAACAAGGTCAAATTTCACAGTAAGGCAGCAGCTCTACAGTAAATTGGAGCAGGGCCTGCTGAGCCGAAGAAAGGATAAACGAAGTCCACTACTCCGACCAAGAAGAGGTCGCCTCCCAAAACTGCTCAGAAGACACCGTCGAAGAAGCAGAAGACGATATCTAAGTTAGTAGTCGTCTCTCCCTTCAAACTACGTGATGAAGCAGACTCATCTGAGAAAACTGTCTTAGCAGAGAAGTCTGTATCCGTTGAAAAGAGAGAGACAGTAGAACAGGGGTCAGATGTTGAGCCTACTCCTCAAATTAATTAATTATCCATGCTCAGCCCAGAGCAAAATTAATTAATAAACACAGATTCATTCAACTAGAGAATCCGTGCTGACTTACCCCTTTATCCCAAATTGAGCAAGGGCTTGTATTTTAGACTTAATCGATCTCCGTATTTAAGATAGAAATATCCGTTAATTAATTAAGCTTACTGACAACTTAAATTAATTAACATCTTATATTCCTGAGTAGTACCACTCGACCATATTAACACACCTGAACTTAATCAACCGGCCGGGTTTAGTGTGCTAATCCTTTCGAGTTCCTCAGGGGATATTATCAACCCATTTTACCAGGATACGGTTGCAAGATACAGACAACCAGCCTGAGCCACAAATAACTACAAACACCCAAGATACGTAGATCCGGTCGCGATGACGTTCACCATAGTAGGTCAAAGTGATAGATAGCCAAATGCACTCAACTGAAGTCTTACCATGCTTAAGACCAGCTAAGTCACCGAGATCTTGGTTCTCCACTAAGGTCAGTTAGAAGAACACATCTCATTGTGATCCGTCAATACACCACCTTAAGTGTACCAGTAAAGACAAGTAGCTAAGACAATCCACTTCTTATCTAAACTGCAGCTTAAACCAACAACTTATCCTTAAGTTGTCTCAGCTGTGATAACTGTTTATATCTTGTCAGTTCAATCAATTTGTGTTGTCTTCTGTGATACCCGACACACCACACAAATCTAACTTTTGTCCAAGATAAAGGATAACATGTGCAAATATATATATTTATCAGATAGGAGAATAAAATAGTGGTAGGGATAACACATTTTATACAAGCATAAAATTTGCTTCCAGTATACAAAATCCCAATAATACTCCCACTTATACTAAAGTAAACTTTTAGTATACAATGTGTCAGTTCTAGGTACAATCCCTGCATCTTCTCCCACTTATACATTGTATCTATCGCTGCATCTTCTCCCACTTATACAAAAGTTTCTGTAGTCCTAAGTGGGGGGCATCTCTACCATCCCTAAGCCACGAACATGCTTCTCGTAAGCCGGGAGTGGTAAGCTCTTCATGAAAGGATTAGCTAGGTTGAATCAGTTTCAATTTTGTCAATCACCACGTCACCTCAATTTACGAATACTCGTATAATGTGGTATTTTCTGTCTATGGGTTTACACGCCTTGTGAGATCTAGGTTCCTTAGAATTTGTCACTGCACTCGCATTATCACAATAAATCATGATTGCCTTAGGCAAATTCTGAACAATATCAAGATCCAGGAGGAAAATCTTGAGCCAAACTGCCTCTTTCGAAGCTTTTGAAGCAGCCACATACTCTGCTTCCATGGTTGAGTCCGCAATGCATTTCTGCTTTGCACTCCTCCATGAAATGGCTCCACCTCCCAAGGTAAACATATAACCCGAGGTAGACTTCTTCTCGTCTCTGTCAGCCTGGAAATCCGTTTATGTATAACCCAAAGACACTAGACTGTCTGACTAGTAAACAAGCCTATAATCTCTAACCCGTTTAAGGTACTTGAGAATATGCTTGACCGCAGTCCAGTGTTCCTTGTCAAGGATTAGACTGATATCTTGAGACCATGCCTACAGCATATGAGATATCTGGCCTCGTATAAAGCATTGCGTACATGAGACTACCGACAGCGGAAGCATATGGTACTAGCCTCATACTTTCTATCTCTTCAGGCATTTAAGGGCACTGATTCTTGGATAGAAAAATGCCATGTCTAAAAGGTAATAAACCTCTCTTGGCTTTATGCATGCTAAAACGAGCAATAACAGTGTCAATGTAGGACACTTGTGACAGGCTTAATATCCTTTTCTGGCGATCTCGGATAACCTTGATCCCAAGGATGTAAACAGCTTCACCTAAGTCCTTCATTTGAAACTGCTTGGATAACCACGTCTTTACGTCTGATAACACTTCAACATTGTAGCCAATGAGAAGGATGTCACCTACGGAAAATGCAAGAAACACCACTGATCCGTTAACACAAATACTGTACACACACCTCGTTAGGACAGGATACTAATCCATAGGATTTGACTACCTCATCGAAAATGCTGGTGCCATAACCGAAAATCTTGCTTAAGTTCATGAATAGACTTCTTAAGCTTCCAAACTAGATGCTCTTCGCCCTCCTTCACATAACCATCTGGCGGTTTCATGTAGATGTCCCTACCTTTTTCAAGGTGACCGTTTAGGAATGCGGTTTTGACATACATTTGCCATATCTCTAGGTTAATGTGAGCTACTATGGCAAGGAGAATCCGAATGGACTTGATCATTGCTACAGGCGATAAGGTCTCTTCGTAATCGATACCTTCTTTCTGGGTAAAACCCTTCGCCACTAGCCTGGCCTTAAACGCCATGATCTCTCCATTCAGTCATCTCTCTTTCTCTTGTATACCCACTTACTACCAATAGCCTTGCAGCCCCCAGGTAGTTCAGTGATCTCGTATACAACCATATCAATTATGGGCTTAAATTCTGAGTCCATGACGATTCGCTAGGAATCTGCATCTACATCTCCCACTGCTTCGTTGTAGTCCAGGGATCCACGGTATCTTGTTCATCTACCGGGAGATGATCAAACATCTCCCCTCTGAACATATAGGGATCAGGTGTAAATATCACCGTCCCACTACGTCGAACAGTGTCAGGCGCTGTGTTAACAAATTGTGCAGTTACTTGTGGAATACTATCTTGCACAACTGGCTGTTCAAGTGGAACTCGACCACCTTGTAATTCCTCAAGGATGATGTCGACTCGAGATTTATGGTTACTAATGTAATCCTCTTCTAAGAACCGAGCGTTAGGGCTAACAACAATCTTCTGTTCTTTAGGATTATAAAAGTATCCACCCTTCGTTTTCTTCGGATACCCTATGAACAACATCACTTCTGAACGTGATTCCAATTTGTCGGTCTGCCTATTTAGCACATAAGCAGGATAACCCCAAATCCTTAAGTGGTACATACTGGATTTGTGCCCGCTCCACAACTCAAAAGGGGTCTTTTGTACCGACTTGGAAGGCACACAGTTCAGCAAGTATGCTGCAGTCTCTAGGGCATATCCCCAAAAGGAAACTGGCAAAGTTGCATAACTCATCATCTACCGAACCATCTTTAAGAGACTTCGGTTCCTTCTCTCTAACACACCATTCTGCTGAGGCGTGCCCGATGCTATCAGCTGGGATGTAATCCCACATTCTGTCAAGTAGTCCTTTAACTCGTTGGATAGGTATTCCCTACCACGAACAAATCGTAGTGTGTTGATTTCTTTACCTAGCTTCTTCTCCACTTCTGCCTTGAATTCCTTAAAGGTTTCAAAGCAATCCAACTTGTGGCAAATAAGGTAAACATATCCATACCTCGAGTAATCGTTAGTAAATGTGACGAAGTACTCATACCCTCCACGAGCTTGTGTAGACATAGACCCACACAAGTCAGAATGTATCAAACTTAATAATTATATGGCTTTATAACCCTTTGCCTTGAAAGGCCTAGTCATCATCTTTTCTTCCAAATAGGTTTCGCAAGTTGGAAATGGTTCAATCTTGGAGAGACTCCAAATGATCCATATTCCACCAACCTTTGAGTCCTGTTAAGAATGATGCGACCTAGTCTTAAGTGCCACAGATAAGTTTGGTTTACCTTAGAAGGCTCTTTCCTCTTCTTAGGATTTGATGATGAGGAAGCAATATTAACAGAACTACGCAGTTTACAAGTAATAGTATATAAAGATCCGTTTAATAGTCCACCACAGATAAAATCATCGTCTTTCATGATAGAAACTTCACTATCAAAACTTGATTTATAACCATCCATGGTGCAGAGTTTTGAAACAGAAATAATGTTTCGCCTAAACTCAGGCACATATTAAACTTCTTTAAATACTAAAACAGAACTATCAAAAGATAGATTTAAATCTCCAATGGCAATTGTAGAAATTTTCGATCCATTAGCCATTGAGACTACCACCTCGCCATTGCTCAATTGCCTTTTCTGCAAGAAACCTTGCAAGGTGTAACAAACATGATCACTTTCCCCCGAATCCACTACCCATACATGGGTAGAAGAGGAAACTAAAACAGTTTCAGTTACAAGAGCAACTACGTCTCTTTCTGTTTTGCCTTGACATCTGGATTATAATTATTCCAGTGTCCTTTCTTACCACTCTTGAAGAACCTTGCTTTCTCTTTTGACATTCGTATGTCGTCGGTAAGGACCGTCTTCTTACACCCACTGCTCTTCTTGAAATGTCCACCCTTTCTGCTCTTTTTCTGGTTTCCGCCTTTCGGAGGATTCCTTGAACTACTAGGGATATTCAAAAGTTGAGCACTCGTGCCCTTTCCTATAACCTCTTTGACCCTTACCAAAGATTTGAGTAACATACTCATAGTAAACTCGTTCTTAGACATAGCGGTCCTAAAACAGAAGTTCTTATAGGACCTTTGCAGAGCATTTATTGGGAGAGGTAAGATATCTCTTCCACTCTATGAAATAATTTAAAAGGTTAAACCCGTTAGGGTTTGGTTGGTGAGATTGTTTGGGAACTCGAAAAAATATTTGAACAGACATATCTGAAAAATATGATTTAAAAGCATGTATGTAATTAATATTTGCACATAATTCGTAATTAATAAACATTGTAACCTTTTGTAAAAACAATGATATTAAAAACCTCGAACAACTCTAGGAATTCCACTAGCAAGCCACACAAGTGGACGTTTACTAGCGTAACCCTAAACCAAGCTATTTACCTACCTCTTTAATTCTAATCCACATCTAGGTTCTTAAGACGAATGAAATTAATAGTTCGATATTCTGGACCATGTCACTATTAAAACGCGGGAAGGAACTTCGAGGGAAGTGAATTGTACCTGCGGTGATATCTAAGCATTGACCATTAATTTGACCAAAATAGAATCAAATTCTCGAAATTGACATACTTACTCGAACCATGCCGCATTCAATTTGATCTAATTAGTCATCCTATTTAATTATTATCTTATAGAGTACTCGTGTTTACTAGGCACGCAAGCCACGCAGGTGGACGTTTACGGCTTCACTCCCACTACTCAATAATAATCAAAATTGTTTTGGAAAACTCATCTCACAAAACTGGTAGCACAAAAATGCAAGCAAGCCACGCAGGTGGACGTTTACTCACATAATCTTACTACTTTCGTGTAGAGTCCAATTAATGGAGGTCAGATTAAGTGTTTAATATCCAAATTAATGGAATCTAATTAAACATTTAATTTAATGTTGCTTAGTCTTTTTATTCAAAAGGTTTGTTTCGAATCATGCATATCCACATAATTCCTAAAGCATGCAATTTCTAAACGCACATAATAAAACGTGCTCGCGAAAATTAAAACATGCTTTAATACGACGTAAATCCTATTTACATGCTTTTCTAAGCGCAATTAATCACATAATCGCATGCTAAAGCATAATAATAAATAAATGCACAAATAGGAAATTTAAAACGTCATTATCGGGCTTTAAAACACGTAATTCCTAACTATTACATAGCCCGATCAAAATACAGCTATTCGATCTTCAAAATCTTCAAATTTGAAAACTGCATCGAAAACTGGCTCGTGCCACGTCATCAGGGAGTCTGCCACGTGGCAGACACGTGCAAACCTATATAAGCAAGGGCTGACGTGGCGCACCACGTCAGCGTCTTCATCAACAAACCAGCGCCGAAAAAATGAGCCGCCACCGCCCGCGCTGCAGCCGCTATCGACAGCTGCCCCCTCCCCGTCCAGACTCGCCCCGCCGCCGCCTTGCATGCGTTGCGGCGCCGCCGAAGCGGCGCGATGATGGCGGCGTGCGGCCGCGACCGCACGCAGCAGACGCGCGCCGCCGCGCCTTCCTCGGCGGACCTCCGCCACCGTCCCTGCCACCCCCTGACGTCCTCCAGATGTCTATTCCGTGCAAGAGAACCGCCGCCGCGATCTGGTGCTGCGAAATTTCGCAGCCCGTCGCCGGCGAGCTCCTACGCCAAAATTCACCTCTTCCGATCCGCGATTCGTTCAATTGATTCATGGGTAATGATCCTTGGACAATTTTAGGCCACCACCGAAATCGTCCATCAACTTCCCTCAATCGTCCATCAACTTCCCTCAAATTTATGGTGAGCAGCGAACTTCAGATGTCAATTCCGATCGCATCCGAGATCGGATGATCCCATACGACATATTGACACAAAGCTGGTGTGACGATGAATCCATCGGTTCAAGCCGTTTGGAAATCGGACCCCGGACCCGCCGGGAATCACCGCAGCAAGATGCGGCAGAACCCTAGAAAACTAGGGTTTTCTGCCCAATTTGGGAATTTCTGGACAGCACGACCACTACTCCTTTCCGACGCTATTGCGGACAAACCAGAAATCAAAATGGGTCGTGAGACCTATCCAGACGAAGCTAACAAAAAAAGGAACAAAACCGTCTAAATGGATTGTGGCACGCGCTCCCACGCACGTCCGCAAGCTGGCGGTCGTGATCTGCCAAAAACTAGGGTTTTGCCTTTTCCGTCTTTCTGCGCCGTCGCGCCTCGATTTTCATACATCCCGGACCAATTACAGTACAAAAACAGTAAAATCATATAACAAATAGGTCCTATCATCTATTCGTGGATTTTCTCACGAGAAAAACGTTTCAACGGGTTCAAAACAGTGGCTCGCAGGCCGCCCCAAACACGAAAATAGCCCGATAACGACGAAATAAAACCTAATTATACATCTAACAGCAAAAATCAGAGCCTAAACCTGGCTCTGATACCAATTGAAGGAAAATTGAGGTTAGGAACGATACCTTCCTCCTTCGTATGTTGTCGCGGCTCTGATTGTTGCTCGTGTGTCAGATCTTGTGATCTGTGTCCCGACCTTTTTCTCCCTCTGGGTGGTCAGAGAACTTGAGAAAATTAAGATTATCATCTCTCCACAAACTCACGCAGGCGTCTTTAATTTTGAGTATGTATGTTCTGTTTCTGAACAGAATACTAATATATATATGCTTCAAAAGCCAATATAATATTAATATATTCGTATCCCACATAATTAGCCCATAATATAATTAATTAATCTACTGGGCTACTAATATTTATATAATTGGCCCAACCAATTAATTCCAGATAAATAATATTATTAAATAATGTAAAAAATACATTAATCCATTATTAATGATTTCTGAGAGACAATAAATAACTAGGCAACTAATTGGGTCAGATCAGGGATCCAATACAAGAAATAAAGCTGGGCATCAAATTAATTAATTATCCATGCTCAGCACAGAGCAAAATTAATTAATAAACATAGATTCATTCCACCAGAGAATCCGTGATGACTTACCCCTTTATCCTAAATTGAGCAAGGGCTTGTATTTTAGACTTAATCGATCTCCGTATTTAAGATAGAAATATCCGTTAATTAATTAAGCTTACTGATAGCTCAAATTAATTAACATCTTATATTCCTGAGTAGTACCACTCGACCTTATTAACACACCTGAACTTAATCAACCGGCCGGGTTTAGTTTGCTAATCCTTTTGAGTTCCTCAGGGGATATTATCAACCTATTTCACTAGGATACAGTTGCAAGATACAGACAACCAGCCTGAGCCACAAATAACTACTAACACCCAAGATACGTAGATCCGGTCGTGATGATGTTCACCATAGTAGGTCAAAGTGATAGATAGCCAAATGCACTCAGCTGAAGTCTTACCAAGCTTATGACCAGCTAAGTCACCGAGATCTTGGTTCTCCACTAAGGTCAGTTAGGAGAACACATCTCACTGTGATCCGTCAATACACCACCTTAAGTGTACCAGTAAAGACAAGCAGCTAAGACAATCCACTTCTTATCTAAACTGCAGCTTAACCCAACAACTTATCCTTAAGTTGTCTCAGCTGTGATAACTGTTTATATCTTGTCAGTTCAACCAATTTGTGTTGTCTTCTGTGATACCCGACACACCACACAACTCTAACTTTTATCCAAGATAAAGGATTACATGTGCAAATATATATATTTATCAGATAGGAGAATAAAATAGTGGTAGGGACAACACATTGTATACAAGCATAAAATTTGCTTCCAGTATATAAAATCCCAACAGCTACAACATATGAGATATTCGATCTCGTACATACCACCGTAGATATGAGGCTACCGATAGCGGAAGCGTATGGAACAAGCCTCATATTTTCTATCTCCTCAAACATTTTAGGGCACTAACTCTTGAATAGAGCAACCCCGTGTCTCACAGGTAATGGTCCCCTCTTGTTGTCTTGCATGCTAAAATGAGGAATACCAGTATCAATGTAGGATGCATGGGATAGCTCAAAATCCTATTTCGGTAATCTTGGATAATCTTGATCCCATAAATGTTGGCAACTTCTCCAAATTATTCACTTGAAACTACTCGGATAACCATTTTTTTACACCTGATAACACATCAACATTGTTCCCAATGAGAAGGATGTCATCTACGTAAATTACAAGAAATACTATAGATTCGTCAACACAATAAATACGCAAACCTCGTTAGGATAAGAGCCAAAATCATACGACTTGCCAACCTCATCAAAATGTTGGTTCCATAGTCGGGAAGCTTCCTTAAGTCCATATATAGACTTCTTTAGCTTCCAAACTAGATACTCTTTGCCCTCTTTCACCAAACCTTCTAGTTGTTCCAGATGCCCCTACCTTCTCCAAGGTGACCGTTTAGAAATGCGATTTAACACCCATTTACCAGATTTCTAGATTCTTGTGAACTACTATGGTAAGGAGTACTCTAATGGAGTTGATCATCGCTACATGCGAGAAGGTGTAATTATAATTAATACATTCTGTTGGGTTATGAGTTAGTAGGAGATACTCAGCAGCTAATGGGTTAAAATAATATTGGGGGAAATCGTAGTAGTATTATGGAATTGAAGATCCCAAAACCCAGCTGATATCAGTAGTGTAGTGTCGATAGGACTAGATGATGTATAGGCTAGACTGTTTTTATTTTATTTATCCTTCTGCCTATGTCCTGTAAGGGGTAAAATGTTGGATTGATCTTCTGTCGAAGTTACTTTCCAGAACCCCACGTCATCAGTGTAATTGCTTGCGTTCTTAAGTCATCAGCTGATCTTCGCCTCAGTAGAAGACATCTCATCAATTGACAGATATCAGCAGAAGAACTCTATGCAAGCTCAGTACCTTCGTAGTCATCAGTTGAATATACTCAAGAGAATATCTCTTGTCAGCCGACTCAGACGAAGAAGATAGAGATTGCTTAAAGTCTACTGTATCCTACAGGAAACGACCCAGTTGTTCAAGTCTTTTCGAAAGTCAGCAGAAAACCATACGAGGATTAGGGAGAGTCAACTCCAATGTCTGACACATCTCACCTACCACAAACCTCGACCAATGAGAAGCCGCCAAAGCATATCTGCTCTGACCAACGAAAGCTGCTCTCATGTACAATGTCCAACAACTCTGCTACAACAATTCGAATTTATGGCCGTTTTCTTTGGAAGCTTGTGACATGTGGCATCGTCGTCTCCAACGGACATATGCCTAGGTCACAACTATAAATAGAGAGGAAATCCGAGCTTCACGCACGGGATATCAAGGGAAAAACTGCTCAAGCTTTCAAACGACTCTAGTGCATTCAAGATCAATCCAGCGAAGAACTTGCCCTATAGAAAATCATTAGTTCTTTTCTCTAGAGTTCTTTAGATCCCTCTTCTCTAGCTAAGCTCATTGCCAAATCTATAGATTAGAAAATCGAAGGAGTTCACTTTTAGTGATTGTTCTTATTGTAAGAACTCCTTCCTAGTTGGAGATTATCCCCTCCTCTTCAAACTTAAGTTTGAATTGTAAAGTTGCTAAGGACTATAACTTAGAAGGGTCTGTCCAGCGCACAGATTCCTTGCTGAGGCTTACTCAGATAAATCAACAAGACCTCCTGTTCCCCAGGACCGTGGACGTAGGATCTTGCGTATCCGAACCTCGTTAAAAATTGCTTGTGTTATTTACTATTTTATTGTATTGCATACAAACTGATTACAAAATCATAACTTTGCATAAAACGTATTTCAAAGCGCACTAGCCAAAATACTTTTATCTTGCGAAAACACGTTTTCAAACTGAGATGAATCTCCGGGTTCCACACTCCTATCCGCACAACGTCTGCGACTGAGTTTCAAAGTACTGACAAAAGTCGGTAGGAGAGCTCAGTAGTTGGCACACTTCTGACCCACGATCGAAGGTTACTATTTGGCACTGTTCATCAGTTGCAACCTACAGCTCGGCTGTTCTTCGCGTTTCAGAAAACAAATTGTGATCAGGTGTATTCACCCCCCCCCCCTCTACACCTGACTATCGTCTCCGGACCAACAATTGGTATCAGAGCAACGGTGTTCTTCTGATCATTGGTTTTGTAACTACTGGTCTACTTGAACAGATCCTGAAAACGTCTTTCACTGCACAAGCATCTCTTCATACATCCTTATACTCTTACCCATAATGTCTGATATGTCAGGTATTCGGATGGTACCAATGTTCTCAGTAGAGAACTATACGGTTTGGCGTGTGAGAATGGAGGCGCACCTCACATCGCTGCATGACAGCATGACGGACATCCTTGAGAAAGAACCCATCATTCCCATGATCGACAGTGTACAATTAGTTGCTGGGAGAGGTGTAGGGGCACAGACTGGTGCCAAGGTCGCAAAAGACAAATCTGCCTTCACACAGGAGGAGAAAAAGCTGCACAACCTCGACCGAGTTGCACGTAATACTATCCTAACAACGCTCAATGATTCACACCTCGGGAGGGTGCAAGATTGCAAAACAACAAAAGAACTTTGGGATGCCCTGGCTGTACTGAGCCAAGGAACCCTGCAGATTAAGGAAAACAAGCTCGAATTAGAGCTTTAGAAGTTCGACACCCTTGCATGGAGCCCAACGAGACCATTGACGAGCTAAGCATCAGATTCACAAATCAAATCAATGTGATCAACGGGCTGGGGAGGACGTTCACCAACAAAGAGATGAACACAAAGATCCTAAGAGCGCTACCTCGACAGAAGTGGCTTCCTTTTGCTACTTATTTACGTCGCTCAGATCTTAATGCTCTAACTTCTGATGTTATCTTTTCAGAACTAAAGACGGAGGAATTTGAGCATAGCCTACCCCAACGATGTTCAAGCGCTCTAGCTGACACTAAGATTGATCAGGCTTTTAAAGCAACAGTCAGCAAAATTGGAGTCAAACCAATTTCTTCAAGCAATGCAGTAGCCACAACAGAAGCAAAGTCCTCTGAGACCTCTGCTATTGACCAACTTGCTCTTATTGCTCTCAAATATCAAAGAGAAAAGGAGAGAGTCAGAAAGCTGAAGAAATATCACAGATTCTTCCTCAGGTAAGAAAGATTATCAAAAAGGGGAAGAATCTAAACCTTCTACTGACTGCAGGAACACAAAACCTACTACTAGTCCATCCAAAGACTCAGCTGGAAAAGGCAGCAGATCATCTGTCTGTTACAACTGCAAGAAGGAGGGACATTATCAGTACGACTGTCCCGAACTCTCAGCTGCTCAAAGAGCAAAACGACAGGCCAGACGTGAAAAATTTGCCCAAAGGAGGCAGGCCTACATAGCCAGAGAGATATCTGATGACTTAATCGAGGAAGATACATTCATGTATTCTTCTGAAGACGAAGCTGCATTTGTTGCCGTTTAGATCGGAGAAATAGATCCTGAAGAAAATGCAGAATATTGTCTGATGGCCGGAGAAGAGGCTGAGGTAAATTCTAAACTTAGTTTAACCTTTTCTTCTCACAGCACACACGACACGTGCTCGGTCACAGATGAGCCTCTAGAAGTGGTACAAGCCTATGATGATCTACTAGAGGAGCAGATTCAGCTGAGTAGAGAGTTCAGCAGAACCATTCAGGAACTGGAATAGGTAAAGGCTGAGAATCAGAGACTTTCTTCTGATTGTCAGGTCTCTACTGAGTCTGAGAATCTTGTGGTGAGCCTCAAGGAAGAGATTAAATCTCTTATGACTAAGTCTCAGGTTCAAGAAACTCATATATAAGTTCTGACCAAGGACAATTCTGAGAAAGATACTGCGATAGCCCGACTCAGACAGAAGCTCGCAGAAGTTGAAAATGATTATGAATCACTTCAAAGAAGTGATGAAATTTGGCGAGGACTGATGACTGAACAGTACCTAGGAGCTAAGGAGAAGTTGGAAAGCATGCTTAGAGCTCAAAGGCCAATAGCCATGAAAGAAGGACTTGGCTATACTCACGAAGCTTCCACTTCAACGTCAAAAAGCTCAGAAATGCTGGCTAATAGGTTCGTCAGAGGAAAGGTTCAGGTTACTGACTCAACACCTCAGGCAAAGAACAAACAGAAGATAATAGCACCTCAGCCGAGCAACAAGAAACTACTGACCAGAGGTTCCAGCCCCAGGACACCCCGATCAAACTCAGGGGGAACCAAGAAGGTCAGGTGGGCAGAGCAGTGCAGTGAACCACTATATGAACATCCAGCTCAGTATGGTTCGTACTACTATGAGCCCAGGGTCAGGAGAAACACAAAGCATCAGAAGAAGATAGCTCCTGAACCCAAAACCGCCAGAAAGTCAGTATCTCCAGGTCCTGTGGAGAAGAAAGCTGACAAGGTTCAGAAGAAGAAGTCTCAGACTTCTAAGGTCCCTAGATAGATATGGGTTCCGAAATCACCCACTAACATGTAAGGACCCAACTGAACCAAAGGGTACCTAAAAATGTTTCTGTTTTGCAGGTGCATAAGGACCCTTGGATTGTGGACAGGGGCTGCTCAAGACATATGACTTATCAAAAGAGCATGCTAACCAATTACGTACAAGAAGATGGTCCCAGAATTGAGTTTGGTGACAACTCAGAAGGCTATACAAGGGGATACGGAACACTGAATATTGGGACTGCCTCAGTTCCAAGAGTAACATATGTTGAAGGACTTCAACATAATCTCCTTTCTGTCAGTAAATTCTGTGACAATTTGAATAGAGTTATCTTTGACGCTGGTTTTTGTGATGTTGTTGATAAATCTACAGGGAAAACAGTGTTATCAGGTTTGTGGAGAAAGAATATTTATGTTCCAAACTGGAAAACCGCAGAACCTGAGGCTTGCTTACTCGCACAGACAAAATCCCGTGACAAGACAGGATGACTGTGGCACAAGAGACTCAGTCACCTGAACTTCAAAACTATGAACAAGCTAGCCAAGAACTCTAAAGTCAGAGGACTGCCCAATGAATCCTTTATCAAAGACAGAAATTGTGAAGCATGTTTGAAGGGAAAGCAGACAAAGAAAAACAATCCACCAATTCCGTCACCTTCCACTGATGGAATCCTTCAATTGCTGCACATGGACCTATTCGGGCCAGTCTCTCCAGTGACTATAAGAGGCAAGAAGTATGCCCTAGTCGTTATTGACGACTAATCGAGATATACTTCAAAAAGAAGCACCCAGGGCTTGGTACGATACCCTATCAGACTTTCTACTTCAAAAAGGTTTTCAGAAGGGGATAGTAGATCGCACCCTATTCAACAAAAATTCAGGAGATGACATCCTACTGGTGAAAATCTACGTGGACGACATCATTTTCAGATGCAGAAACATGACTATATGGCAACAGTTCGAGAAAATTATGAAGGAGAGTTTCGAGATGTCCATGATAGGCGAAATGAATTATTTCCTTGGATTCCAAGTCAAGCAATCACCTGAAGGAATATTAATCAATCAAGCCAAGTACACTCAAGATCTCCTGAAAAGATTTGGCTGCGACTCGAGCAAGCCAGTCAAGATCCCCATGAATAATAATTTCAAAATCGATCTCGACAAAGAGGGAGCTTCTGTTAACTCAACTGATTATAGAGCTATTATTGGCTCCTTATTATATTTAACAGCAAGCAGACCTGACATAACTTATGTTGTAGGTGTATGTGCAAGATTTCAGGCGAATCCCAAGCGAAGTCATCTAGACTCAGCAGAGAAGATTCTGCGATATCTGAAAGGAACACCTGACGCAGGGTTATGGTATCCTGCTGATGATAATCTTATACTAATAGGTTATTCTGATGCTGATTATGCAGGATGCAAGATAGATCGAAAGTCAACTTCTGGAACGTGTCAGTTCCTAGGCAGCAAGCTGATATCTTGGTTTTCAAAGAAGCAGCATTCAGTGGCAACGTCCACTACTGAAGCTGAGTACATGGCTGCTGGAAGTTGCTTTGCCCAGATCCTTTGGCTTCGACAACAACTGCGAGACTATGGTATATCTCAGGATGAAGTGCCCATCTACTGTGACTCCAGCAGTGCTATTGCTATAACTTAGAATCCAGTTCTCCAAGCAAAGGGCAGACATACTGACCAAACCACTAGCTGAGAACAGATTCAGAGAATTATCAGTTGAGCTAGGTCTACTGGATCCTACTGAATCTTATCAGTAGAAGCACAACAATTGATATCAGTAGAAGCCAAATACTGGTGATAACAATTGGTGTCAAGTGCAGAAATCAGTACGACAGGTTAGAAGACTCAGTACTTGATTCGTTTGGGTGAATCAGACAGTACATAGTAAGGGGGAGCGTGTCTATCAGCACATCCTTTGTCCTCCTGAGTCAAAATGGTAACCAGCTGATCGTAAAATCAACTGAAGAGGTTTGCGTAGTTTTATGTACTTAACATTATCAGAAGCATGCTTGCATTCATTATATCAGTCGCTTGCACTCAGTAGTTAATGAGCATTTATTTCCCGCCATTAATCCTTTAAGGTTTAAGTCAGTAGGAAAACGTTTTCATTTAAAAGGCTTAGACTTTAATGCTGCCTGCAGCGCATTTAATGCATGTCTTCTCAACTTACCTTACTGTGCATTTGCCTACGTGGGTCTAGGTTAGAGGCGGCTTGTGTAATTATTCCTTTTATAACATCAAATCTAAGCCGTCATTTTAAAAACGAGATTAAGTTTCAGCCGTTCGATCAAAACCGCATGATATGCGAATCTCATAAAATCTCGCTTACATCTATAACTGCATCTGTTCGCCATTTTCACATTTCAAGAGCTTTTGCATTCAGTTTTCTTTCAAACTCATGTGTTCTTAAACTGCTCTGCATTATTTCCAAGCTCTCTGTTATTCGGTAATTTTCTTGAATCTTGCTTTAAAACTCACTAACTTACTCTATTCTCAAGTGCTAACAAGTTTTTCGCAGATATTTATGGCAACCTTGATGACCCCACCAAACATCGACGAGATCATCTTGTCTCGTATTCAGTTCGAGCCGATGATGGCTCTGCACCAGGCGAAACTTCCGGTTCTTGAGCCCGTCTTCACGACTCTCGAGACTTCTGGCCTTGAGCTTCTTGTCGCCAAGCACCCCAAAGCTTATTTGCCTCGACAAGTTGCGGAGGTATACTACAATTGGAGATCCGATGAGGATACAGGCGTGGAGATGTCATGTTTCTCATACATGAAGGAAGTGGTCCTTCAGACTTGGGAAGCCAGTCATCACGCCATCGATCTCCGAGCCGCTGTGGAATTGACTTTTGATCTTCCGGCTCGAGGAGTCTCACCTGTTGGATATAAGGAGAAGGAGATTAACTCCTATGTTCAGAGGTTCTGCGGCAGAGACGACATTGTCTTCTAGTCAGCGCTGCCGAAGAATCAGTTGCTACCAGAATACCGCGGGCTCGCCTACATCATAACTCATATTCTTACGAGCTCCGCTTGTTCATTTGATCAGCTATCCAAGCCTCGACTCCAACTGATGATGATCATAGATGACGGAGTCCGATACAACTGGACTAATTTTTATGTGAATAAGCTTAAAGCTCAGGCTCAGAAGTTCGCAGCCACACCCACAGGAGAGAGGAGACTAATTAGTGTGGGAAAGCTGATGTACGGGACGAAGATGTCCGTAATAATCGAAGAATCTGTATCGAAACACTCAGCCTTTGCTGATTCGAGATACTTTGACATCAAGCTCATCAAATTCAAGACTAGAGCCGCTGCTGAAAAGTCTATCGGACGAGGGCCATCTGAACAGAAACGTGTCACATCTGACTTGCCCCCTCGTGCCGACCCACCCAAGAGGAAGAGGCTCAGCAAGACTGGACCTTCTGAGGTTCCAGCAAAACCTGCCTCTCCTCCACCCACTCAGGAGGAACCAATACTTGATGCGGACACTGGCATAGAAGGTGCCACCTTGAAGGACAAGGTCCAGCGCATCAGTTCTGAAGAGACCCAGTCGGACACATCCGGACCGACTGAGATAACTTCCTCTGAATGGGCGACCATGCAGTCGACCTGCCTCTGAGCTACTGGAGAGGTCACTGCTCAGATCCCCGAGATTGCCGACCACAGGGATCTAGTCGAAATTGCTATAAGGGCGAGGACTCAGATGCTACTGAGATTCCACAGCTGGGACGTCCTTGAGGAGCTGATTAGGACGGAGTCAGCTTTGTCCCTACTGACAAAAGAACAGAGCTTGCAATCAGCCATTGGTTTTGGGGACCCACTGATCTAGCGTTATTCGAGGATCTTCGCGTTGCTATGCTCTATCTACTGAGTTTAATATCCTTAGAACCTGTCAATAGCCCTTCGCCTCTATCTCATCACGACAACGACGACAATGATGATGATGATGACTTCGATCAGGCACCACCCAAGGAAGCAGATTTGGGAGGATCTGCAGAGGGTAACACTCCCCACGAGCAGGGTAAATCACCACCATCTTCTACATCAGGTGAGGCCCCGGTTGCCTCGAAGCCGAGTCGAGCGCAACAAGTCGCGACATCTTAGCAGAGGCTCGGGACCAGCAGCTATCAGATAAAACCTATTGGTTCCGTGACCTACAAGTCAGTCAACAAAGCCATCAGGCGACAGGGAGACAAGAATCGTCTCCTTGCCAAGGACCTACTTCTCAAATGGGCTCAGTACACCAAGGCCCCGAATGAGAAAGTTGTCCGACTTGCAGCAGAGGTGAGGAAGGTCTCAGAAGCTCCTACTCCTTCTCTCAATATTCTAGAGATAGTCGAGACCGCCCTCGCAGCTCAGAAGGCGGACTTAGCCGCTCAGAGTCAGCAGCTCCTACTCTCTCAGCAGACATCATTCTCTGAACAGCTGACACAGAGTCTTGCGGCAGTCCAAGCCACAATGGATGAGCGCAACAAAGTGGCCTTCTCCTGCCTTCAAACAGCTATAAAACAACAGGCGGAGGCCCTCAAGCTTATTCAGAAGGAGATAACATAATCTCATGATCAGTCTCTCCTATAACTAAGACAGGAGTCCGCAGCACAAATCAAACACATACGTGCTGACCAGGAGAAAGACTGGGAGCACTACTGCGACGCTGTCAAAGACTTCGAATCAACCGCCACCTCCATTAAGAATATATGCTACAATCTGGAGAAGGAGGTAATTGCCATCCGCACTCACCTCTCCCTGGCTGATGATGACAAAAAGGGGGAAGGAGTAGAGGAAGAAGAAAAAGCTGAGGCGGATCAGGCTCAGGCGGAAGGAGGACCAGAGGTCCTAGCAATAACTAAGGGGGAAGGTTCAGCTGTTCAAGCTGGAACCAGCTTAGTACCCCCTTCCCATATCGTCCAAATCCAAACGACTGTGGTTGAGCCAATTGTTGAATCCTCAGCTCAACATATCGAGGAGGTCGTATAGTTCGTCGACCAAGAGGACGAGCCACTGCCACCACAAAGGCCGGGGAAGGAGATTACTACTGAAGCTAGTCCTCCATCTTCCCCGACGCCTAAATTCAAATCAAAGGGGGAGCAGGAGGCACTCGATCAACGTCTTGCTAAAAAACTTCAAGATGAACTTGATTATGAGCAACAGATCGAAGAAGAAGCAAAGAAGCCCAAGAAGCCTATTGGCAGAATCGCCAAAAGCAAAGCCAAGAAGCTCCTGGATGAAGAGAAGAGAAAAGCTCAGGAGGAGCTGGCTAAAGCTTCTGCCACTGAAGTCCTACCCTTGGCTCAGAGTACTGATATTCCTACACTCACTCCAGAGCAAGAGGCAGAGGACAGAGCCACTTAGGAGGCTATGCTGAAAGGACCGAATCTTCGGAGAGGAGACACTAGATCAGCAGCCCTCAGAGAAAAGAAGAGATTGGAAGATCTGGCCAAGATCATCGAGATGACTGACAAGATGGCCAGTAAACCAGTCGTAGATTGGAAGAGACAAATTCCAAGGTCATCCAAGTTCTACAGGAGAGGCGCTCCCAAAGGAATTTATCTGAAGAAAACCCCTTCTCCTCATGTAGACAAATGGGTACCTTTGGAGCTAAACGAGCAATGGGAGGAACTGAAGGAGGAATTCATCAAGGGATACTATGTATGGGGTTTCTATCCTTCTGGGATCCCGGCTGATCAACTGTTCGACGAATTTATTCATCAGTATAATGCCCGGCTCAGAGTTCGAATTCTGCTGATCCTAGAGAAGGAGAAGCTACCTCTCAGAGCCCCTGCATTCATACGCATCCCTCCTCCAAGGACGACTCATGGCGTATTATGCACGAAGGAGATAGAAGACAAGATCAAAGCAGCAGCTTATCACCATGACCTTAGTTCTGATCTAACTGCTGATCTCGAGGAAATACAAACTCTGCGCGCAAGGATCTATAAATACTATGGTTTGGACCCTCCAACTGATAGGTCTGTAGATTTCAGGAGCAGAACCAAGAAGTTCAGACGTCACCAATAGTCTTCTGATCCTTTCCTTCTTTTGTATAGAGATAGGAACCTTGTAATGTACTTGCTCATATACCAGTTCCTATTTCTTGCCAGACAATTACTCATTATCTTACGGCCCTTGTTTTTGTTTGTGTTATCACAACTGATCACTGAAGTGATCTGACACACACTCACACATAACCGTTTCTCTGATTTTGCCTATCTCTCACTACTGACCTCAGGAGTTAACTGATTCAGTTTTACTGAAGTCTTAGGGGGAATTGTGTTGTATCATCTAGAGGTTTTGGCATCATCAATTAGGGGGAAATTGTTGGGTTATGAGTCAGCAGGAGATACTCAGCAGCTAATGGGTTAAAATAATATTGGGGGAAATCGTAGTAGTACTATGGAATTGAAGATCCCAAAATCCAGCTGATATCAGTAGTGTAGTGTCGATAGGACTAGATGATGTATAGGCTAGACTGTTTTTATTTTATTTATCCTTCTGCCTATGTCCTGTACGGGGTAAAATGCTGGATTGATCTTCTGTCGAAGTTACTTTCCAGAACCCCACGTCATCAGTGTAATTGCTTGCGTTCTTAAGTCATCAGCTGATCTTCGCCTCAGTAGAAGACATCTCATCAGTTGACAGATATCAGCAGAAGAACTCTATGCAAGCTCAGTACCTTCGCAGTCATCAGCTGACTGTACTCAAGAGAATATCTCTTGTCAGCTGACTGCATTTGTTGCCATTGAGATCGGAGAAACAAATCTTGAAGAAAATGCAGAATATTGTCTGATGGCCAGAGAAGAGGCTGAAGTAAATTCTAAACTTAATTTAACCTCTTCTTCTCACAGCACACATGACACGTGCTCGGTCACAGATGAGCCTCTAGACGTGGTACAAGCCTATGATGATCTACTAGAGGAGCAGATTCAGCTGAGTAGAGAGTTCAGCAGAACCATTCAGGAACTGGTACAGGTAAAGGCTGAGAATCAGAGACTTTCTTCTGATTGTCAGGTCTCTACTGAGTCTGAGAATCTTGTTGTGAGCCTCAAGGAAGAGATTAAATCTCTTATGACTAAGTCTCAGCTTCAAGAAACTCAGATATCAGTTCTGACCAAGGACAATTCTGAGAAAGATACTGAGATAGCCCGACTCAGCCAGAAGCTCGTAGAAGTTGAAAAGGATTATGAATCACTTCAAAAAAGTGATCAAAATTTGGCGAGGACTGATGACTGAACAGTACCTAGGAGCTAAGGAGAAGTTGGAAAGCATGCTTAGAGCTCAAAGGCCAATAGCCATGAAAGAAGGTCTTGGCTATACTCACGAAGCTTCCACTTCAACGTCAAAAAGCTCAGAAATGCTGGCTAATAGGTTCGTCAGAGGAAAGGTTCAGGCTACTGACTCAACACCTCAGGCGAAGAACAAACAGAAGATAATAGCACCTCAGCCGAGCAACAAGAAACTACTGACCAGAGGTTCCAGCCCCAGGACACCTCGATCAAACTCAGGGGGAACCAAGAAGGTCAGGTGGGCAGAGCAGTACAGTGAACTACTATATGAACATCCAGCTCAGTATGGTTCGTACTACTATGAGCCCAGGGTTAGGAGAAACACAAAGCATCAGAAGAAGAAAGCTCCTGAATCCAAAACCGCCAGAAAGTCAGTATCTCCAACTCCTGTGGAGAAGAAAGCTGACAAGGTTCAGAAGAAGATGCCTCAGACTTCTAAGGTCCCTAGATAGATCTGGGTTCCGAAATCACCCACTAACATGTAAGGACCCAACTGAACTAAAGGGTATCTAAAAATGTTTCTGTTTTGCAGGTGCATAAGGACCCTTGGATTGTGGACAACGGCTGCTCAAGACATATGACTTATCAAAAGAGCCTGCTAACCAATTACGTACAAGAAGATGGTCCCAGAATTGAGTTTGGTGACAGCTCAAAAGGCTATACAAGGGGATACGGAACACTGAATATTTGGACTGCCTCAGTTCCAAGAGTAACATATGTTGAAGGACTTCAACATAATCTCCTTTCGTCACCATCCCGTGACAATCTGAATAGAGTTATCTTTGACGCTGGTTTCTGTGATGTTGTTGATAAATCTACAGGGAAAACAGTGTTATCAGGTTCGCGGAGAAAGAATATTTATGTTGCAAACTGGAAAACCGCAGAACCTGAGGCTTGCTTACTCGCACAGACGAAATCCAGTGACAAGACAGGATGGTTGTGGCACAAGAGACTCAGTCACCTGAACTTCAAGACTATGAACAAGCTATCCAAGAACTCCAAAGTCAGAGGACTGCCCAACGAATCCTTTATCAAAGATAGAAATTGTGAAGTATGTTTGAAGGGAAAGCAGACAAAGAAAAACAATCCACCAATTCCGTCACCTTCCACTGATGGAATCCTTCAATTGCTGCACATGGACCTATTCGGGCCAGTCTCTCCAGTGACTATAAGAGGCAAGAAGTATGCCCTAGACATTATTGACGACTAATCGAGATATACTTGGGTTATCTTCATAGCCAACAAATCTGATGTCCAGACTGAGCTGCCCAATCTGCTGAAGAAACTCAGTGTGGAAAAGGACATCATGATACAGAGAATTCGCTCAGACAGAGGAACAGAATTTCTTAACTCTGTAGTTAAAGAGTACTGCGATAAAGAGGGAATTCAGCACGAGACATCAGCAGCTCGCACCCCCTCAACAGAACGGACTTGCTGAACGTAAAAACAGAACACTCAAAGAAGCAGCAAGAAGAACGCTGCTAGCAGACTCTGGACTGCCCTCAAAGTTCAGGGCTGATGCTACTGACACCGCCTGCTATACTCAGAATCGCTCACTACTTACACAGCAACACATGAAGACACCCTACGAACTATGGAAAGGGAGAATTCCTTCTATTGCACATTTTCATATTTTTGGTTATCTGTGCTTTATCCACAATAATGGGAAAGATCAGTTGAAGGTCTTTGATAGCAAATCTGATCAAGGAGTATTCTTAGGATACTCTCGAGTCAGTAAAGCCTTCAGAGTCTTTAAGTATCGGACTCTTTGCGTGGAGGAAAGCCCTCATGTTGTATTTGACGAGTTTGTTACTGAGAACAGGAAATCTTCAAAGACAAATACTGAGGATGTCAGCAGCCAGCTACAGGATCTCGCACTAAATGACAAAGCTGAAAAGATCCAGCATTGTTGGGATGATGAGTCAGACGATGAAGAAATACAGACTCAACCAACAGGCGATGTAACTGACCTGGTTGATTCTAATGAACAGAATCAACTGCAGGTAACAACGGTCGATGAGGAAGTCCTAGTGGTAACTGAGACCTCTATTGAGAATATAAACTCAAGGGGAACGACTGATGTTCCTGAGCGAAATGCCCCTGAACCTGGAAACTCAGTAGTTCCTAACCTTCTTACTGAACTAATGCAATCACAGAACAGTACAACTGAAATGCCTAACACACCTACTAACTGTGCAGAAGTAGTATCAAAAGAAGAAGGCAGACTTAGACGTCATGGCTCGACGCTCATTCTTCAGATCTTATTATTGGAGATCCATCAGCAACAATCAGGACAAGATCTAGACTAAGTCAAGGAGAAAGCTCACTTTATTCTTGTTTCTTGTCTACAGAAGAACCTCAGTCAATAGAGGACGCACTCAACGATGCTGACTGGATCATTGCCATGCAAGAAGAGCTGAACCAGTTTGTTAGAAACGAAGTTTGGGAGCTTGTTGACAGACCTAGACATCAGCACGTGATTGGTACTAAGTGGGTCTTCAAGAACAAGCGTGATGAAAACAACGTCATTGTTAGAAATAAAGCTCGCCTAGTTCCCAAGGGATACTGTCAAGTAGAAGGAATCGACTTTGATGAAACGTTCGCTCCAGTCGCCAGATTGGAAGCCATTCGTCTGTTCCTAGCTTATGCAACGCATCAAAGATTCAAAGTATATCAGATGGTTGTAAAGTTAGCTTTTCTGAATGGCGTACTGAAGGAAGAAGTCTACATGGAACAACCGCCCGGCTTTCAGCAGGGACATCAGGTGTACAAACTTAAGAAAGCTCTGTACGGGTTAAAACAAGCACCCAGGGCTTGGTACGATACCCTATCAGAATTTCTACTTCAGAAAGGATTTCAGAAGGGGACAGTAGATCGCACCCTATTCAGCATAAAGTCAGGAGATGACATCCTACTGGTGCAAATCTACGTGGACGACATCATTTTCGGATGCAGAAACGTGACTATATGTCAACAGTTCAAGAAAATGATGAAGGAGAGGTTCGAGATGTCCATGATGGGCAAAATGAATTATTTCCATGGATTCCAAGTCAAGCAATCACCTGAAGGAATATTCATCAATCAAGCCAAGTACACTCGAGATCCCCTAAAAAGATTTGGCTGCGACTCTAGCAAGCCAGTCAAGATCCCCATGAATACTAATTTCAAAATCGATCTAGACAAAGAGGGAGCTTCTGTTAACTCAACTGATTATAGAGCTATTACTAGCTCCTTATTATATTTAACAGCTAGCAGACCAGACATAACTTTTGCTGTAGGTGTATGTGCAAGATTTTAGGCGAATCCCAAGCGAAGTCATCTAGACTCAGCAGAGAAGATTCTGCGATATCTGAAAGGAACACCTGACGCAGGGTTATGGTATCCTGCTGATGATAATCTTATACTAATAGGTTATTCTGATGCCGATTATGCAGGATGCAAGATAGATCGAAAGTCAACTTCTGGAACGTGTCAGTTCCTAGGCAGCAAGCTGATATCTTGGTTTTCAAAGAAGCAGCATTCAGTGGCAACGTCCACTACTGAAGCTGAGTACATGACTGTTGGAAGTTGCTCTGCCCAGATCCTTTGGCTTCGACTACAACTACGAGACTATGGTATATCTCAGGATGAAGTGCCCATCTATTGTGACTCCACCAGTGCTATTGCTATAACTCAGAATGAAGTTCTCCATACGAGATGCAAGCACGTGGATATTCGACACCTCTTCATCAGAGACCATATCGAGAAGAAGGACATCAGAATGGAGAAAATCCATACTGACAAGCAAAGGGCAGACATACTGACCAAACCACTAGCTGAGAACAGATTCAGAGAATTATCAGTTGAGCTAGGTCTACCGGATCCTACTGAATCTTATCAGTAGAAGCACAACAATTGATATCCGTAGAAGCCAACTACTGATGATAACAATTGGTGTCAAGTGCAGAAATCAGTACGACAGGTTAGAAGACTCAGTACTTAATTCAGTTGGGTGAATCAGACAGTACACAGTAAGGGGGAACGTGTCTATCAGCACATCCTTTGTCCTCCTGAGTCAAAACGGTAACCAGATGATCGTAAAATCAACTGAAGAGGTTTGCGTAGTTTTATGTACTTAACATTATCAGAAGCTTGCTTGCATTTAATATATCAGTCGCTTGCACTCAGTAGTTAAGGAGCATTTATTTCCCGCCATTAATCCTTTAAGGTTTAAGTCAGTTGGAAACCGTTTTCATTTAAAAGGCTTAGACTTTAATGCTGCATGCAGCGCACTTAATGCATGTCTTCTCAACTTACCTTACTGGGCATTTGCCTACGTGGGTCTAGGTTAGAGGCGGCTTGTGTAGTCATTCCTTTTATAACATCAAATCTAAGCCATCATTTTAAAAACGAGATTAAGTTTCAGCCGTTCGATCAAAACCGCATGATATGCAAATCTCATTAAATCTCGCGCTTACATCTCTAACAGCATCTGTTCGCCATTTTCACATTTCAAGAGCTTTTGCATTCAGTTTTCTTTCAAACTCCCGTGTTCTTAAACTGCTCTGCATTATTTCCAAGCTCTCCGTTATTCGGTAATTTTCTTGAAACTTGCTTTAAAACTCACTAACTTACTCTATTTTCAAGTGTTAACAAGTTTTTCGCAGATATTCATGGCGACCGTGATGACCCCACCAAACATCGACGAGATCATCTTATCTCGTATTCAGTTTGAACCGATGATGGTTCTGCACCCGGCGGAACTTCCGATTCTTGAGCCCGTCTTCACGACTCTCGAGACTTCCAGCTTTGAGCTTCTTGTCGCCAAGCACCCCAAAGCTTATTTGCCTCGACAAGGTGCGGCAAAGACGACATTGTCTTCAAGTCAGCGCTGTCGAAGAATCGTTGCTACCAGAATACCGCGGGCTTGCCTACATCGTAACTCATATTCTTACGAGCTCCGCTGGTTCATTTGATCAGGTATCCAAGCCTCGACTCCAACTGATGATGATCATAGATGACGGAGTCCGAGTCAACTGGACTGATTTTTATGTGAATGAGCTTAAAGCTCAGGCTCAAAAGTTCGCAGCCACACCCACAGGAGAGAGGAGACTAATTAGTATGGGAAAGCTACTGTACGGGACGAAGATGTCCATAATAATCGAAGAATCTGTATCGAATCACTCAACCTTTGCTGATTCGAGATACATTGACATCAAGCTCATCAAATTCAAGACTAGAACCGCTGCTGAAAAGTCTATCGGACGAGGGCCATCTGAACAGAAACTTGTCACATCTGACTTGCCCCCTCGTGCCGACCCACCCAAGAGGAAGAGGCTCAGCGAAACTGGACCTTCTGAGGTTCTAGCAAAACCTGCCTCTCCTCCACCCACTCAGGAGGAACCAATACTTGATGCGGACACTGGCATAGAAGGTGCCACCTTGAAGGACAAGGTCCAGCGCATCAGTTCTGAAGAGACCCAGTCGGACACTGCCGGACCGACTGAGGAAACTTCCTCTGAATAGATGACCATGCAGTCGACCCGCCTCCGAGCCATTGGAGAGGTCACTGCTCAGATCCCTGAGATTGCTGACCACAGGGATCTGGTCGAAATTGCTATAAGGGCGAGGACTCAGATGCTACTGAGATTCCTCAGCTGGGACGTCCTTGAGGAGCTGATTAGGACGGAGTCATCTTTGTCCCAACTGACAGAAG
Organism: Lavandula angustifolia; assembly: GCA_028984105.1. Classification (NCBI taxonomy): domain Eukaryota; kingdom Viridiplantae; phylum Streptophyta; class Magnoliopsida; order Lamiales; family Lamiaceae; genus Lavandula; species Lavandula angustifolia. The sequence goes on along the minus strand of CM054815.1, from coordinate 28,899,156 downwards.
AACAGAGCTTGCAATCAGCCATTGGGTTTGGGGAACCCGCTGATCTAGCGTCATTCGAGGATCTTCGTGCTGTTATGCTCTATCTACTGAGCTTAAGATCCTCAGAACCTGTTAATAGCCCTTCGCCTCCAACTCATCACGACAACGACGACAATGATGATGATGATGACATGGAACAGGCACCAACCAAGGAAGCAGATTTGGGAGGATCTGCAGAGGGTAACACTCCCCACGAGCAGGGTAAATCACCACCATCTTCTACATCAGGTGATGCCCCGATTGCCTCGAAGCCGAGTCGAGCGCAACAACTCGCGACATCTGAGCAGAGGCTCGGGACCAGCAGCTATCAGATAAAACCTATTAGTTCCGTGACCTCCAAGTCAGTCAACAAAGCCATCAGGCGATAGGGAGACAAGAATCGTCTCCCTACCAAGGACCTACATCTTAAATGGGTTTAGTACACCAAGGCCCAGAACGAGAAAGTTGACCGACTTGCAGCAGAGGTGAAGAAGGTCTCAGAAGCTCCTACTCCTTCTCTCAATATTCAGGAGATAGTCGAGACCGCCCTCGCAGCTCAGAAGACGGACTTAGCCGCTCAGAGTCAGCAGCTCCTACTCTCTCAGCAGACATCATTCTCTAAACAGCTAACACAGAGTCTTGCGGCAGTCCAAGCCACAATGGACGAGCGCAACAAAGTGGCCTTCGCCTGCCTTCAAACAGCTATAAAACAATAGGCGGAGGCCCTCAAGCTTATTCAGAAGGAGATGACAGAATCTCATGATCAGTCTCTCCTACAACTGAGACAGGAGTCCGCAGCACAAATCAAACACATACGTGCTGACCAGGAGAAAGACTGGGAGCACTACTGCGACGTTGTCAAAGACTTCGAATCGACCGCCACCTCCATTAAGAATATATGCTACAATCTGGAGAAGGAGGTAATTGCCATCCGCACTCACCTCTCCCTAGCTGATGATTCCAAAAAGGGGGAATGAGTAGAGGAAGAAGAGTAAGCTGAGGCGGATCAGGCTCAGGCGGAAGGAGGACCAGAGGTCCTAGCAATAACTAAGCGGGAAGGTTAAGCTGTTCAAGCTGGAACCAGCTCAGTACCCCCTTCCCAAATCATCCAAATCCAAACGACTGTGGTTGAGCCAACTGTTGAATCCTCAGCTCAACATTTCAAGGAGGTCGTACAGTTCGTCGGCCAAGAGGACGAGCCACTGCCACCGCAAAGGCCGGGGAAGGAGATTACCACTGAAGCTACTCCTCCATCTTCCCCGACGCCTAAATTTAAATCAAAGGCGGAGAAGGAAGCACTCGATCAATGTGTTGCTCAAAAACTTCAAGATGAACTTGATTATGAGCAATAGATCGAAGAATAAGCAAAGAAGCCCAAGAAGCCTATTGGCAGAATCGCCAAAAGCAAAGCCAAGAAGCTCCTGGATGAAGAGAAGAGAAAAGCTCAGGAGGAGCTGGCTAAAGCTTCTGCCACTGAAGTCCTACCCTTGGCTCAGAGTACTGATATTCCTACACTAACTCCAGCGCAAGAGGCAGAGGACAGAGCCACCTTGGAAGCTATGCTGAAAGGACTGAATCTCCGGAGAGGAGACACTAGATCAACAACCCTCAGAGAAAAGAAGAGATTGGAAGATCTGGCCAAGATCATCGAGATGACTGATAAGATGGCCAGTGAACCAGTCGTAGATTGGAATAGACAAATTCCAAGGTCATCCAAGTTCTACAGGAGAGGCGCTCCCAAAGGAATTTATCTGAAGAAAACCCCTTCTCCTCATGTAGACAAATGGGTACCTTTGGAGCTAAACGAGCAATGGGAGGAACTGAAGGAGGAATTCATCAAGGGATACTATGTATGGGTTTTCTATCTTTCTGGGATCTCGGCTGATCAACTGTTCGACGAATTTATTCATCAGTATAATGCTCGGCTCAGAGCTCGAATTCTGTTGATCCTAGAGAAGGAGAAGCTACCTCTCAGAGCCCCTGCATTCAGACACATCCCTCCTCTAAGGACGACTCGTGGCGTATTATGCACGAAGGAGATAGAAGACGAGATCAAAGCAGCAGCTTATCACCATGACCTTAGTTCTGATCTACCTGCTGATCTCGAGGAAATGCAAACTCTGCGTGCAATGATCTATAAATACTATGGTTTGGACCCTCCAGCTGATAGGTCTGCAGATTTCAGGAGCAGAACCAAGAAGTTCAGACGTCAGCAATAGTCTTCTGATCCTTTCCTTCTTTTGTATAGAGATAGGAACCTTGTAATGTACTTGCTCATATATACCAGTTCCTATTTCTAGCCAGACAATTATTCATTGTCTTACGGCCCTTGTTTTTGTTTGTGTTATCACAACTGATCACTGAAGTGATCTGACACACACTCACACATAACCGTTTCTCTGATTTTACCTATCTCTCACTGCTGACCTCATGAGTTAACTGATTCAGTTTTACTGAAGTCTTAGGGGGAATTGTGTTGTATCATTTAGAGGTTTTGGCATCATCAATTAGGGGGAAATTGTTGAGTTATGAGTCAGTAGGAGATACTCAGCAGCTAATGGGTTAAAATAATATTGGGGGAAATCGTAGTAGTACTATGGAATTGAAGATCCCAAAACCCAGCTGATATCAGTAGTGTAGTGTCGATAGGACTAGATGATGTATAGGTTAGACTGTTTTTATTTTATTTATCCTTCTGCATATGTCCTGTACGGGGTAAAATGTCGGATTGAACTTCTGTCGAAGTTACTTTCTAGAACCCCACGTCATCAGTGTAATTGCTTGCATTCTTAAGTCATCAGTTGATCTTCGCCTCAGTAGAAGACATCTCATTAGTTGACAGATATCAGCAAAAGAACTCTATGCAAGCTCAGTACCTTCGCAGTCATCAGCTGACTTTACTCAAGAGAATATCTCTTATCAGCCGACTCAGACGAAGAAGACAGAGACTGCTTAAAGTCTACTGTATCCTACAGGAAATGACCCAGTTGTTCAAGTCTTTTCGAAAGTGAGCAGAAGACCATACGAGGATTAGGGAGACTCAACTCCGATGTCTGACACATCTCACCTACCACAAACCTCGACCAATGAGAAGCCGCCAAAGCATATCTGCTTTGACCAACTAAAGATGCTCTCATGTACAGTGTCCAACAACTTTGCTGCAACAATTCGAATTTATGGCCGTTTTCTTTGGAAGCTTGTGACACGTGGCATCGTCGTCTCCAACGGACATATGCCTAGGTCACAACTAAAAATAGAGAAGAAATCCAAGCTTCACGCACGGGATATTAAGGGAAAAATGCTCAAGCTTTCAAACGACTCTAGCGCATTCTAGATCAATCCAACGAAGAACTTGCCCAATAGAAATTCATTAGTTCTTCTCTCTAGACTTCTTTAGATCCCTCTTCTCTAGCTAAGCTCATTGCCAAATCTATAGCTTAGAAAATCGAAGGAGTTCACTTTTAGTGATTGTTCTGATTGTAAGAAGTCCTTCCTAATTTGAGATTATCCCCTCCTCTTCAAACTTAGGTTTGAATTGTAAAGTCGCTAAGGACTATAACTTAGAAGGGTCTGTCCAGCGCACAGATTCCTTGCTGAGGCTTGCTCAGATAAATCAACAAGACCTCCTGTTCCGCAGGACCGTGGACGTAGTATCATGCGTATCCGAACCACGTTAAAAATTACTTGTATTATTTACTGTTTTATTGCATTGCATACAAACTGATTACAAAATCATAACTTTGCATAAAACGTATTTCAAAGCGCACTAGCCAAAATACTTTATCTTGCAAAAACACGTTTTCAAACTGAGACGAATCTCCGGGCCCCACACTCTTATCCGCACAAAGTCTTCGACTGAGTTTCAAAGTACTGACAAAAGTCAGTAGGAGAGCTCAGTAGTTGGCACACTTCTGACCCGCGATCGAAGGTTACTATTTGGCACTGTTCATCAGTTGCAACCTACAGCTCACCTGTCCTTCGCGTTTGAGAAAAGAAACTGTGATCAGGTGTATTCACCCCCCCCCCTCTACACCTGACTATCGTCTCCGGACCAACACATTCTTTCTAGGTAAACCCTTTCGCCACTAGCTTGGCCTTAAATGCCACAATCTCCGTTAGGACCTCTCTTTCTCTTATAAATCCACTTACTACCAGTGGCCTAGCAGCCCTCAGGTCGTTCTCTGACCTAGTATTTATCTATATCAGTTATGGACTCATAACCCGAGTCTATATCAATTTGCCTTGAATATGTATCTATATCTCCCACTTCTTCATTGTAGGTCTAGACATCCACAATATCTTTTTCATTCGTCGAGAGATGATCAGACGTTTCTCCAGAGAACATAAATGGGTAAGGCACCCTCCCACTACACCGAAGAGTGTCAGACACTGTGTTAACAGAATGTGGATGAACTTCTAGTCCCTTTTCTTGCGCAACTGGCTCTTTGAGTGGATCTTGACTTCTTTGTAATTCCTCAAAGATGATGTTGACTCGAGATTTGTGGTTACTAATATAATCTTCTTCTAACAACTGAGCGTTGGTACTAACAGTGATCTTATGTTCTTTAGGATAATAAAAGTATCCATCACTTCTAAGGCTTGCCCGATGTTGTCAGTTGTGTTGTAATCCCTCATTTTGTCAAGTAATCCTTGAACTAATTGGAAAGGTATTCACCACCATGATCTGATTATAGCATTTTGACTTGTTTTCCTACCTCGAGTAATTGTCAGTAAATATAACGAAGTACGCATACCCTCCACGAGCTTGTGTAGACATAGGCCCACACAAGTAAGAATGGATCAGTCTCAGCGCTTCTGTGGCTCTATAACCCTTTGTCTTAAAAGGCCCAGTTCACAGGTTGAAAATGGTTCAACTTGGAGAGACTCCAATGATCCATTGTTCACCAACCTTTGGATCCTATTCAAATTGATGTGATCTAGTCTTAGATGCAACAAGTAGGTTCGATTCTCTTTAGAATATTCTTTCCTCTTCTTGGATTTTGATGATGAGGAAATAACATTAACATAATTATGCAGTTTGCAAGTAATCGTACATAAAGATTAATTTAATGGCCCACCATAGATAAAATCACCATCTTTCATGATAGAAACATCACTATCAAAAATTGATTTATATCCATTGTTGGGTATCATTTTAATTGATTTAGATCAAACCCCGATTGGTGATGAACCAAGGTCAGTAGCGTGTATTCAGGATTTAGCATTTATTAGTGTCTAGATGTTCCGACTTATGTTGCATTTCTATTTTATTTAATCTTGAAGAAGCTCTTCGACTGAAGGAAGAAGAGTTACTGATCAAGTCATTGAAGAAATTATGTTAAATGACTCTATCTTTTCAGTAACTGCACTAACCATCCAAGACTGATGACAAAGCTGACCTTGTACAAGTTTGACTCAACAATCATATCATATTCAAGAAGTACGAGGTACTTACATCTGAGATTTATTTTGAGTCAGCAACCATATCTCATCCACCAATGAGATCAAGACATGTTGACATGAACACTGTTCAAGGAACATTCCGAACATTCTTACACACTGTTCCAGTTGAAGATAGATGGAAGGTGAAGCTTTAATTCAAAATCGAACCGTTACCTCTACCTTAGCTCACCTACTCCAATATATCTCTCACTAACGGATCTATTAGAAAATATGACTACAAATATGAAGAGCCTTATATCAAACAAGGTTAACAGAACTATTGCATATCTCAAGACTTCAAGAATTCAAGCTCTCTTTGCTTTCATTAGACCCTTGTTCAAAGTTGTGTCTTTCTTGAAGTCTCAAGTTCCGACAATACTATAACCCAACATCTTATCATAGCTTAGATTTTAGAAGGTCAATTCTCTTGTAAGGACCTCTCTTGTCAGAAAACCAAATGCAAATCCAAACCCAACCAAGATTGTGTTGTAGAGTTTGAAGTGTTTGATTATACTGAAGTAGTCAAAGTAGATGAAGAAGTGTAACAGAACTCGAAGCACTTGTGTGATAAGGGAAACCTGATTTTATCAGGAAGAGTGGACGTAGGAGTTGCCTCCGAACCATTATAAATCTCGTCTGTTTACTGCTTTTATATCTTTGCTTGTTATGTCAGTAACTGTCTTAAAGGTCTTAAAAATGCACTTTTACTTGCACAAGACAAAGATTTTTTCAAAGAGAAAAATGGCCTACACATTTTCGCACATTAACTCATAATTCCAAACGGTATAAGCTGCAGTTTAGAGAAGAAGTGATTTGTCTTGGCTACTTGTCTATACTAGTACACTGAAGGTGGTGTATTGACGGATCATAGTGAGATGTGTTCTTCTAACTTACCTTAGTGGAGAACCACTAGTGGAGAACAAATATCTCGATGACTTAGCTGGTCTTAAGCTTGGTAAGACTTCAGCTGAGTGCATTTGGCTATCTATCACTTTGACCTACTATGTTGAACGTCATCGCGACCGGATCTACGTATATTGGGTGCTAGTAGTCATTTGTGGCTCGGGCTGGTTGTCTGTATCTTGCAATCGTATCCTTGTAAAATGGGTTGATAATATCCCCTGAAGAACTCCTAAGGATTATCACACTAAACCCGACCGATTAATTAAGTTCAGGAGTGTTAATAAGGTTAAGTGGTACTAAATAGAAATATAATAAGATGCTAATTAATTTAAGTTGTCAGTGTACTTAATTAATTAACGGATATTTGTATCTTAAATATGGGGTTCGATTAAGTCGAAAACACAAGCTCATGCTCATGTTGGGATAAATGGGTAAGTCAGCACGAATTCTCTAATGGAATGAATCTGAGTTTATTAATTGATTTTGCTGTGGGCTGAGTACAAATAATTAATTGATTTGAGGCCCGACTTTATTTCTTGTATTGGATCTCTGGTCTGTCCGAATTACTTGCCCAATTATTTATTGTCTCTCAGAAATCATTATTAGTAGATTAATATTTTTTAAATTACTTAATAATGTTGTTTATCTGAAATTAATTGGCTAGGCCAATTAATTGATAAATAAAAGTAGCCCTACAGATTAATTTATTAAATTATGAGCCACTTGATATGGAAGCCCATTAGAAGTATAATTAAATTAATGGGTTATAAATATTAATTATAATATAAGCTTTTGAAGCATATATATATATATATATATATATATATATATATATATATATATATATTAGTATTCTGTTCATAATCGAGTACACACAAATATTCATTAATCAGAGCTACAACAACATTGACTGGGACATAGATTAGAAGGTCTGAGCAGGAGCATTAATCAGGGCTACAACAACATACGAAGGAGGCTTTGATTTGACCATTAAAACTCGTTCCTTCACATTGACCATTAATTTGACCAAAATAAAATCAAATTCTTTAAATTGTATTGGTCCAGAGACGAGTCTTCAGGTGTAGATGCGGGGGGGTTAATACACCTGAATGAAAATTTCAAACTTAAACGCGAAAGTCAACTTAGCTAAATGTTGCTACTGAACTAGTTAGTTGGCCAAATAAACTTCTTGGATCGCGTGGGCAGAGATAACCTCCTAATAAGTCTATCTACTGACTTTAGTTAGTGAACATAAGTCTAGTATAGGATTTTGTGTGCGGAAGTGTAGGCCCAAAAATATGTTCGTCTCAGTTTGAAAAACCCTTTTTATGCTGATTGTTTAAAACTCAATTTTATGCAATATGAACAGTATACAATGCAACATTTGAAATCGACACAGAACTTTTAAAGTGGTTCAGATACACAGGATCCAACATCCACTGTCCTGAACTAAACAGGAGTTCTTGTATTAATCATACTGAGAAAGTCTCAGTTGATCTGTTTACTGGACACATACGTTCTTGTTTGCTTATACTGAGCAGGTCTCAGTTAATCTCTACGCTGGACATCTACTTATAGTCGTAGTGACTTTACAATTTCAGCCATGAAGGTTGTGGTTTCTCTAACTATGAAGGAGTTCTTACGGTAAGAACAGTCAGAAAGCTGAACTCCTCTGAGTTTTCTAAGCTAATGATTTTACAATAAGCTTGTTTAGAATAGAGAAAAGGGAACGAATTAAACTCTAGAGTGAAGAACTAGAAGATTCTCTCGAAATGCAAGTTCTTTGCTAGAATGGACTCTGAGTTTGCTAGAGTGTTTAATCGCTTGAATGCTTGTGTTTCTGGTGTCGTTCGTGCGATTCTGCATGAAGACTCTTCTCTATTTATAGCCTCAACGTATGAATATATCCGTTGGAGGGAGTCTAAACACGTGTCAAAAAGGACAAGGAAAATGGCCATCTTCATTTTGAATGATAATGTAGAGGTTCCCTCTTTTTCAGTATGGAAGCAGCTTTACTTCAGAGCGGGTACAGTGCTGGCGGCTTCTCATTGGTCGAGGTTTAGCTAATAGGTGAGGGTTGTTTGTTGGGAGATGATTCAGTAGCTCCACAAATTGTTAGGAGATAACTCAGTAGCCTAGTGCTCAGTAGATTTGTAGATCCCAAAACCCTACTTTGACTGATGAACCTTTCTGTTGTAATTTGTTGTTCTGTCTCTAAGAGTTTCAGACTCAGTAGACACTCTTCATTTTAGTTCAGGCGCTCAGTTCTGTCTGCTGGTTTTTCAGCAGACTATCAGCCTCAGTACCAGAAGAAGAAGACTCAGATATCTTGGACTCGGCGAGAGCAAGATATGCGAAAGGAGTTAGTGGAACTGAACTCAGTAGGAGTAGTTCACTTAACTCAGAGTTGATGTTCAGTAGAGCTGACTCAGCAAGAGTATGCTACTGAATATAGATCAGACTCAGTAGCGGCTAGACAGTCTTCTGACTGTCAGGATATATTATGTCAAATCAGCAAAGTCATACGAGGTATAGAGAAGTCAGCTTCAGATCCACCTTGAAGTCTGTTCTGTCTCAACTACTTTCTTCAGCCTCGACCAATGAGGAGCGGCCAACTGTCTACTTTCTGATTAAAGCTGCAAGTCATCAACTTTCCAGAAATGGAGGGAAAGGACTCTGCCACCATACTTTGAAAGAGCCGTTAGCTACCCAAAAGAGAGAGACACATGGATCGTCGTCTCCAACTGATCTATCCATGTCTCTGCTCTATAAATAGAGGGAAGATTTCAAATTGAAGCTCACCGAACAACACAGAAGAATACACGAGCATTCACGAGCAACTCAAAACGACTTAAGCTTTCCACAAGAACTTCATTGAGTAATCTCCAGCGAAAGGCGACATACTTGCTCTTAGGGAACCAAGCTGAACCAGATCATAAAGCCTCTAGTATCCAAGCGACTGAATACGAACCCTAGTCTATACTTAACCGTTCGTCGCTCTAGCAGCCACTTTCTCGTTCCCTATCCCTCTAACCTAAGCTCAACAGATCTTATCCATAGCTTAGACGAAGGAGTTCATATCTGAACTGATCCTTATTAAGCTCAACAGTGTTTGTCCAGTGTACAAACTGACTGAGACTAACTCAGTATAATAAAATAGCCTCCTGATCTTTTTGGGACAGTGGACGTAGGATTGTTGGATCCGAACCACTTTAAAATTGCTTGTGTTCGGTGTTTTTACTGTTGCATTGATTACTGTTCATACTGAAAATATTTCTAAAATCATTCAACTGAGTTTCAGCAAAGCTTAATCGATCGCACTAATATACTGAAACTATTTTCTTAAAAATGTTTTCTAACTCAACTGAATTTGGGCCTACACATTTCCGCACTTACTGAACTCCAGCTGAACGGTACTGAATTCTAACCTTAGTCAGCTAGTAGGCCTCAGTGAAGTTAGTCACTCTACCACGCGATTCAGAACAGCTTATTTGGTCTACTGAACTTGTTCAGTATGACATTCTCCTGAAAAGGACTGTTCGCGTTTTAAGTTAAGAAATAGTTTTCAGGTGTATTCACCCCCCCCCCCTCTACACCTGAACGTTTAATCTCGGGACCAACAATTGGTATCAGAGCGGGAGTTCTCTAAGACTCGTGTTATTCTGAAACTGGTCTACTTGAACGGATCCAAAAAATGTTTTCATTGAATTTCCTTCTTCATTCATATCACTATTTTCAATGTCTGATTTGTCAGGAATCAGGATGGTACCCATGTTCTCAGTAGAGAACTACGGGGTATGGCGAGTCGAATGGAGGCGCATCTGACTTCCTTCCACGATAGCATGACAGAGGTACTGGAGGACGGACCTATCGTTCCCATGATTGATACTGTCGAAACTCAGGACCCAACACAAGAAGGAAGCATGGTGACCGGGAAGAAGATCCCCAAAGATAGAAGTCTCTTCACACCTGAGGAGAAGAAGCTTCACAACTTAGACCGGGTTGCCCGAAATGCCATACTGACCACCTGAGTGATTCTTATCTCGGGAGAGTTCAGGACTGCAAGTCCGCGAAGGAACTCTGGGATGCTCTAGCGCTACTGAGTCGGGGGACTTAGAAGATCAAAGCGAACAAATTGGCGCTGGAACTTCAGAAGCTGGAGAGACTGTCTCTCATACCTAGTGACACCATCGAAGATCTTAACGTCAGATTCACGGATCTGATGAACACCATCAACGGGTTGGGAAAGATGTTCTCCAATCGAGAAATGAATCTCAAAATATTGAGAGCACTACCGGACGGTCATTCGATTCCCTTTGCTACTTTACTGAGACATTCTGATTTATATATTGTTACTCCTGACCATATCTTTTCAGAACTAAAAGCTGAGGAGTTCGAGTTAGGTCTACCTCAAAGGAAGCAACAAGCTGAAGCTGACACTCAAATCGACCATGCTTTCAAAGCATCAGTCAACACAGCGGCTCCCGCGTCTAGCAAGGCTGAACCTTCACTCAGTGACATACAAGAAGGATACCTGGCCAAGAAATACGCGCTGCTTGCCGTGAAGTATCAGAAGGAGAAGGAGAGGCGCATAAAACTCTCTAGAGTCGTCAGAGACTCCAAGGGTAAGTCTGAATATACACCCAAGCGCACTCCTGACTCACATACCTCTGAATGCACGAAACAGGAAGACTCAGCTCAGTCGAAAGATAGAGAGAGCAAGGAAGAGAGAGTCACTACCTGCTACAACTGCAAAAAGCCAGGACATTATCATTATGACTGTCCTGAGCTCAGTACTGCTGAAAGAGCAGCACGCAAAGCTCGAAGGGAGAAGTTCATCAAGAAGCGTCAAGCATGTATAGCTGGTGAACTCTCAGACGACTCTGATGAAGTCGATTCCTTCATGGATTCATCAGATGATGAAGCGGCATTCATGGCCGTAGAGCTTGAAGAGGATGCTGAAAAGTGTCTTATAGCAGAAGAAGAGGATGAGGTAAACTCTCACACTGCATTTAACTCCTCTTCACACTGCACACACGATACTATTTCAGGTGCAGATGAGAATCTGGACATCTCGATCGCCTATGAAGAACTGTTAGATGAACAGATTCAGATGAGCCTGCAGCTCAGGAAGACTCTTCAGGAGTTAGATACCCTGAAAGTGGAGAATCAGAGACTTTCTTATGAGAGTCAGGTTGCTACTGAGTCAGAAGGACTTGTGTTGAGACTCAGGGAGGAGATTAATTCTCTGATGGCCAAGTCTCAGCATCAAGAAGATCAGATCTCATTCCTGACCAATGACTTGACTTAGAAAGATACTGAACTGAGTATACTGAAGCAAAAGTTGTCAGGACTTCAGACTGAGCACGAACTGCTGATGAAAAGTGATGATGTCTGGAGGAATCTGATGACAGAGCGGTACATGGGCGCTAAAAAGAAGCTTGAGGTCATGCTAGCCAGCAACAAGCCTAAGCACTGCAAGGAGGGACTTGGATTCAGTCATGGAGCCTCCTCATCTGCCCTCGTACGCTCAGAGAACCGACTAGCTGATAGATTTGTTCAAGGGGAGACCATCAACGCAGAGATTCTGAACCCCCAAGCCAAGAACAAACAGAAGATGAAGGCACCTCATCCCAGCTATCAGACAAAAGGATCAGTTCCAAATCACCCTAGTTCAGTCAAGGGGGAACTAGCAGAGTTAAATGGGCTGATCAGTATGGACCTCCGCAACTGACACATCCAACTCAGTATGGGTCATATTATTATGATCTTATAGTCAGGAGAGGACCTAAAAGTCAGAAGAAAAAGAAGAAAGCCGTTCAGAAGGCAAAGGTCAGCAGTCAACCAATTCAGAAGATTCCTGAACCTGTGAAGCCTCGGAAGTCAGCATCGACCAGTCCAGTGGTCAATTATGTTGATCAAAGTGGAAAGAAACTGTCTGAGACCACCAGGGTCGTGAGACAGATATGGGTTTCCAAAACTAACAGCTAAGGACCCAAAATCAAAAATAAAGGGTACCTAAATATAATTCTGTTTTGTAGGTGCACAAGGACCCTCGGTATGTGGACGACGGATGCTCAAGACACATGACATACCAGAAGGACCTGGTGAAGAATTATACTACTGAAGAAGGACCCCGAATCGAGTTTGGAGACAACGCAAAAGGCTATACCAGAGCTTATGGAACACTCAGCATTGGAACCACCACAGTTCCAAGAGTATCATATGTTGAAGGACTTCAGCATAATCTTCTCTCTGTTAGTCAATTTTGTGATAACTCGAATAGAGTGATTTTTTACGCTAGTTTCTGTGATGTCATTGATAAATCTACAGAGAAAACAGTGTTATTAGGTTCGCGCAAAAAGAATATCTACGTAGCTGATTGGAACTCAGCTGAACCTAAAGCTTGTTTTTTGGCGAAGAATGACAACAGAACGGGGTGGCTCTGGCATAGAAGACTCAGCCATCTCAACTTCAAGACGCTCAACAAACTAGCTAGAAACGCTCTAGCAAGAGGACTGCCGAATGAAGTATTCAGCAAAGACACTCAGTGTGAAGCATGTCTGAAGGGAAAGCAAACAAGGAATCAAAATCCACCTGTTCCATCGTCTTCCACTGATGGAATCCTTCAGCTGCTACATATGGATTTATTCGGTCCAGTCTCTCCGGTGACGATCAGAGGCAAAAAGTATGCTTTAGTGGTCATTGATGACTACTCGCGCTATACATGGGTTATATTTATTGCCAACAAGTCTGACGTCAAAATAGAGTTACCTGCGCTTCTGAAAAAGCTCAGTGTCGAGAAGAACACCAAGATTATAAAGATAAGTTCAGATAGAGGAACTGAGTTCCTGAATTCGATGGTGGAGGAGTTCTGTAAAGCTGACGGCATAGAGCATGAAACGTCTGCCGCGCGCACGCCTCAACAAAATAGGGTTGCAGAAAGGAAGAATAGAACACTCAAAGAAGCAGCAAGAACCCTGCTCGCAGACTCAGGACTCCCAACCAAATTCTGGGCAGAAGCAACTGACAGTGCATGTTACACTCAGAATAGATCTCTACTGACTAAGCAACATAAGAAGACACCATATGAACTATGGAATGGAAGGAAGCCTTTCATATCTTATTTCCATATTTTTGGGTGCTCGTGCTTTATCCACAACAATGGGAAGGATCAGTTAAAGACTTTTGATAGAAAGTCAGACCAGGGAGTCTTCTTAGGATACTCCCGGGTAGCAAAGCTTTCAGAGTTTTTAATTACCAGACCCTTTGCGTGGAAGAAAGCCCTCATGTTGTTTTTAATGAGTTTACTACTGAAGACAGGAGCAAGAACTCTAAATCAGAGTCTGAGGACATCAGTAAGCAGCTACATGATCTGAGCCTGAAAGATAAAGTTGAAAAGATCTAGCTGTGTTGGGATGATGATTCAGAAGAGGAAACTGAAGATAAGTCAACTGAATCTTAGCCAGCAACAGAAGTAGCTGAACAGATTGACTCTACGCAACAGAGTCAATCCCAGGTAACTCATGTCGATGAAGAAACCCAAGTGATAACTGAGACCTCTACTGAGGATAATGATTCAGGGGGAACAAATGAAGTTCCTGAGCAAAATGCCCCTGAACCTGGTGACTCAGTAGACCCAACTCTAGTAACTGAATTGCTTCAATCTCAGAATAGTACAACTGAAATGCCTAACTCACCTACTATCTGTGTTGAACATATTTCAGATGAAGAGTTGAAACATCGTCGATCGTGGATGGACGCTCACACTTCTAACCTGATCATTGGAGATCCCTCAGCAAGCGTAAAGACAAGATCCAGATTCTATCAAGGAGAAAGCACATTATATTCCAGCTTCTTGTCTACTGAAGAACCTCAGTCAGTTGAGGACGCACTCACGGATGCTGATTGGATCGTAGCTATGCAGGAGGAGCTGAATCAGTTCACGAGAAACGAAGTATGGGAGCTTGTTGACAGACCCCGATATCAACATGTGATTGGAACTAAACGGGTCTTCAAGAACAAGCGAGATGAAAACAACATTATAGTAAGGAACGAAGCAAAACTCGTGGCAAAAGGCTACTGTCAAGCCGAAGGGATAGATTTCGATGAAACTTTCGCTCCAGTTGCAAGATTGGAGGCAATCAAACTATTCTGAGCATTAATGATTCAGATTCAGATTCGTATTCAATGCCTTAGAAAATTTCATTTAATATAACAGTTTACATTTAATACACGACATTCTATGTAAAGCATGCTGAACTCTGCGGCGCATTAAATGCATGTCAAATCAAGTTACTTCATTGGCTAGTTACAACTGTATTTTGACTTAGGCGGCTAAATTGATCATTGCCTATTTTATAACTTTAAATCCTAGCCATCCATCTCATAAAGCAGATTTAAGCTGAACCGTGGATTTGTAACTGTTCATCTTCTTTAACATATAAAAACACGTTCAAAGTTTAGAAACCGCCATTTTCACTCTTCAAATTTTCACAACCCTAGATTTTCTGAGAAAAGCTTTCATCTACTTGCATACCTCTATTCCAATATCTCAGAAACTTCTTTGGTAAATCTTTAATGATTATTCAGTATCGTATATGATATTTATAATATTTTTGTTCGATACTGATCTCTTGTCTTTGCAGAATATAAAACATGGCAAGAAGGGATGTTATTGGTCCGGTAAATATGGCAAAAATCCTCGAGAAGGATCGCATTTAGTTTGAGCCAATGATGGAGTTCGACTCATGCGATCTTGATTTAACGGAGGAAATCTTTGATGCACTTCAGGCGACAGGACTGGAGGGTTTTCTGTCAAGGAAGCCATCATACTTCCTCCCTCGACAAATAACTGAGTTATATATGAACTCAGATTCAGTAGAAGGGGACATCAGATGTCGGTTCGTCACTCATCTTATTGGAGACCCCACCCGCGCCATACCAGAGATCAAGATGATGTCCATCAAGGAAGCACTTCAGCATAGCTTCCAAGCGAGGGATTTAGTACTGTGGGATACAAGGATGACTTAATGGACGAATACTTGGAAATATTCTGCGGGAAGCCAACCACATTCAAAGCCGCCTTCCCTAAGAATGCCATGCTCCCACAGTATAGAGCACTTGCCTATATCGTGACTCAGATACTGACGAGTCAGGCCGGCTCGTTTGACCAAGTATCGAGGCCGAAGATTCAATTGATGATGGCAATTCACGATCAAGCAAAGATAAACTGGGCAGAATTCTTCATGAAGGAGTTTATGACTCAGGACGCAAAGTTCGATCATTCCAACAACTGCCTGTCAGTCAAAGGAAAACTTTTATACGGCAAAAAGCTCTCAGTTATTATTGAGGATCTCTGTGGAGCTTATAATGTCGTCCACACTGACGAACTGTACTTTAATCGGAAGAAAGTAAGGTTCTAGAGCAGGGCAGCAGCCTTTCAACAAATTGGTTCAGGGCCAGCTGAGCCTAAGCCCAGCTCTCAGAAGACCTCAACTCTAACAAAGAAGAGGTCGCCTCCGAAGACTACTCCCAAGACACCGACCACGAGACTGAAGAAAGTCAGTGAGGTCGTAGTTGTACCACCATTGCAACTCAGGGACAAGGCTGAGTCCTTTGAGAAAACTGTGTCAGTGAAGAAGGTCGTCTCCACTGAACAAGGAGAAGCTGTGAACCAAGGGGTAGAAGCAGAACCCACAATTCCTACTGATCAGATCCCCTTGGATATCCCTCCACTCAACAGCATCCCATCTGCTGAAAAACAACAGTCTCCAATAGAAGTTGAAGACTCAGAGACTGCTTCAGAGTCAGAGTCTATCGGGATGGAGGCTTCAGCATTACAGACGAGAGCCTCTCGAGAGATTTCAGAACACATTCCGGAGATAGCCAGCCATACAGATCTGATCATACTGGCGAGGCAGGCTAGGCTCCACACTCTGATCAGGTTCCAGGAGTGGTCAACACTGAACAAGTTGATCCAGCACCACTCCTCCGAACAACTCCATGAAGAGGAGTTGTTGATTAGGGACAAGATAGGCTATTCAGAGCCTTCAGATATCTGTTCCTTAGAAGATCTGAGGGCGGCCATACTCGCCATGCTGAACGACCGTCAACCCACTTCAGCGACGACTCCCTAAGACGGGGCTGATCCTGATGATCAGGACCTACCCTGTGATTCAGGCCCTGAGAAGCCTGATGAGGGAACTCAACTGGAGAAGGATCCTCCCACTCAATCTGCAGAACCACCACTTAGCATCCTTCCTCCAGAATAGTCGGCGGCTGGTACCTCAAGGTCGGCGGATCCAGCACAGCTATTGTTGGAGTCTGCGTTCGAGGTAGCGCCCTGCCCGAAGAGCCGACGCTCGAAGTCAGTGGCCAGGGCACTGAGGAGTCAAGGCACTCAGAACAGACTCCTCGCCCGTGTCGTCCACAAGATGTGGAGGCAGTCCACTCAGGCTCAGAGTGCGGAGATAAAGGGGCTCAGGACTTCAATTCAAAATACGCCTGCCCCCGACTTCTCTACAATACTGACTAACGCACTTGCCACTTAGAGAGCCAGCTTCGAAGAGCAACAGAAGCTGATGGAAGCTGCCCAAGCTAAGCTTCTTGAAGAATTTAAGGCAACCCATATAGCTCACACTGAATCCGTATCAACCTTAACTCAGGCCTTCGAGCTCAGACTTCAAACCATTCAGAAGGCCATGGAAGATAAAGTGGATCAGAAGTTGAAGGATATTCAGACTGAGATGGAGAACTCTCACAAGAAATACAGCGAGCAATTAACAGATGAGAGGAATGAGCTCCATGAGAGGCTTGTAAAGCAACAAGATGCCTTAGACAAACTTGCCTCAGCTTACACCAGTCTAGACAAGAAGGTACAAATTCCTACCCCAGGATTATTTGCTAAAGCCGAAAAGGGGGAAGGAAAGGAGAAGGTACCTAGAGCACCAAGAGGAGTAAGGACAGTGGCAGGAACATCTCAGACTCAACAATCAGCTCCCGCTGCTCCCACTACTCAGACTGCACAGGGTGAGGCCTAGGGTGTCTGAGTAGCAGGGGCTGTAGTACCTACTGAGACTGGCCCAAGTGGCTCAGGACCCAGGGAATCTGCTACTCAGGCAACTCAGACTCGAGTGATTTTATCATGGAAATTGCTGATTATGCAGAGGAGGACTCAAAAGAGGAAGAAGTCCCTCTACCTCCTTCAGTTCAAGGAAAAGGGAAGAAAATTCTGAAGCTCCCTACTCCAATTAAAAAGAAAGGATCTAAAAGGTTCATATCTCCTGAGGAAGAGGCTCCGATAGCAGCTGATGAGAAGCTAGCTAGGGAGATAGCCGAGGCAGAGGCTGCTAACAAGCCCAAGAAACAGCCTGCCAAAGGCAGAACTAAAGTTCAGAGGGGCAAGAAGCCTGGGACTAGGCTACCCTCAAGGAACCTTAAGCTCAGCGACGAAGCTGACAAAGAAAAAGAGAGAGAGCAGCAGCAGCAGCAGCAAACTGGTCAGCAGGGTACTTCCAAAGAAAAATCTTCAACACCTGCTGACTTATAAGAAGATCAAGAGCATGTGTCATCCTATGTCCCTTCTAAGGCTCAAGAGCAAGAGATGCAGGAAATATGGGATCAGATGGAAAGGTACTTAGACAGAGGAGCTGAAGCCAGGCAGATCAGTGCAGCAAGAGAAAGGCTCAGACTCGCTGATCTAGAAGCTCTGAGGATCAAGGCTGAGAAGGAAGCTAGTCAGAGGATTCCTGAGAAAGCTGATATTCCGTACAAGTATAGAAGACTCAGGAAGCCCACAGACCTCAAAATCCATAGATGGCCCAGGGTTGATACTTGGATGCCATGGGAACGGACTCAGAAGTGGGAGACGTTGAAGGCTGACTACATTAAGAGATTCTACTTCTGGAGATACTGGCCTGATATGCACAAGTCCATTGCCTTTGCTGAAAGGCTTCTAAAGACTGATCCAGAGATTTATGCAAGAGTCCAAAAGGCCTTAGCTAAAAAGGTTGATGTCAGGGTCCCAGCTCCAAGACTTATGCATCCCCCACTGAAGCTTGATGGTTCTGTACACTTTGGGGTGATTGAAAAAGAAATCAAGGATGCTGCTCAAGCTAAGAATCTAGATGAGGATGAACCTGCTGACATGGATGAGATACTGAAGCTGAGAAGGGTTACTTACAGAATGTATGGACTGCCGCTCCCTGAAGCAAAATCTAAGGACTTCAAAGATCAGATTCAGCAGTTCAGGAGATGATAGATAGCTTCTTATATCTTTTTTCCTTCTTTCTTAGAATAGCAAGATTGATGTACTGTACTAATATTTCTTTATATATAACTTCACGGCTATTCGGCCCTGACAATTCCTTATTGTCTACATGACCTTGTTTCTTCAATGATTAACACTCAAAATCACTCAAGTGATTACTGACTCACTCACTCACTGAATATTTATATCTATCAGTTCTTAGCTTGTTAGACTCTGATCTTATAGATAGTTTTGGGGGAAATTGTTGTTAGAATAGGGAAATTACTGTTAGTTTTCTGTATAGGATATGATATTTCTTCGCTGATGCCTTCAGTAATCTAGAACTTGAAGAACAACTCCACTGATTCTACTTGTAATATTTGTAAGGAGCTCTGTTTCTGATAGTTATAGTGTTAGGTTTTGGCATCATCAAATAGGGGGAAATTGTTGGGAGATGATTCAGTAGCTCCACAAATTGTTGGGAGATAACTCAGTAGCCGAGTGCTCAGTAGATTTGAAGATCCCGAAACCCTACTTTGACTGATGAACATTTCTATTGTAATTTGTTGTTCTGTCTCTGAGAGTTCCAGACTCAGTAGACACTCTTCATTTTGGTTCAGACGCTTAGTTCTGTCCGCTGGTTCTTCAGCAGACTATCAGCCTCAGTACCAGAAGAAGAAAACTCAGTAATACTGGACTCATCAGGAGCAGTATACTGAAAGGAGTTAGTAGAACTGAACTCAGCAGTAGTTCACTGAACATAGAGTTGATCTTCCGTAGAGCTGACTCAGCAGGAGTATGCTACTGAATATACATCAGACTCAGCAGCGGCTAGACAGTCTTCTGACTGTCAAGATATATTAAGTCAAATCAGCAGATTCATACGAGGTATAGAGTAGTCAGCTTCAGATCCACCTTGAAGTCTTCTCCGTCTCACCTAATTTCTTCAGCCTCGACCAATGACGAGTGGCCAACTGTCTACTTTCTGATCAAAGCTGCAAGTCAACAACTTTCTAGAAATGGAGGGAAAGGACTCTGCCACCATACTTTGAAAGAGCCGTTTGCTATCCAAAAGAGAGAGACACATGGATCGTCGTCTCCAATGGATCTTTCCATGTCTCTACTCTATAAATAGAGCAAAGATTTCAAATTGAAGATCACCGAACAACACAGAAGAACAAACGAGCATTCACGAGCAACTCAAAATGACTTAAGCTTTCCGCAAGAACTTCATTGAGTAATCTCCAGCCAAAGGCGACATACTTGCTTATAGGGAACCAAGCTGAACCAGATCACAAAGCCTCTAGTATCTAAGTGACTGAATACGAACCCAAGTCTATAATTAACCGTTCGTTGCTCGAGAAGCCACTTTCTCGTTCCCTATCCCTCTAACCTAAGCTCAGCAGATCTTATCCATAGCTTAGACGAAGGAGTTCATATCTGAACTGATCCTTATTGTAAAGGACTCCTTCATAGTTGGAGAGTTTGTCAAACTCTTTAGTTTGATATCTTGTAAACTGGGACTTGCTTAGTATAAATCTCAAGACCAGTGTTTGTCCAGTTTACAAACCGACTGAGACTAACTCAGTATCATAAAATAGCCTCCTGATCTTTTCGGGACAATGGACGTAGGATTGTTGGATCCGAACCACTTTAAAATTGCTTGTGTTCTATGTTTTTACTGTTGCATTGATTACTGTTCATACTGAAAATATTTCTAAAATCATTCAACTGAGTTTCAGCAAAGCTTAATCGATCGCACTAATATACTGAAACTGTTTTCTTAAAAACGTTTTCTAACTCAACTGAATTTGGGCCTACACATTTCCGCACTTACTGATCTTCAGCTGAACGGTACTGAATTCTGACCTTAGTCAGCTAGCAGGCCTCAGTGAAGTCTGTCACTCTGCCACGCGATTCAGAACAACTTATTTGGTGTACTGAACTTGTTCAGTACGATATTCTCCTAAAAAGGTCGCGTTTTAAGTTGAGAAATTGTTTTCAGGTGTATTCACCCTCCCCCCCCCTCTACACCTAAACGTTTAATCTCTGGACCAACATTGTTCAAACTTCAATATCATGCTGAGTCGACTTCCTCTGATTCCTCGGACCTTTTACTGAATAATTTCGTACTTCATTCATCTGAGATATTAGCTTGTGGCTTGAATCCCTGTGTAGATTCAGTGGGTTGTACCTATCCCAACTGAATTCTTGATGCTGAGTTCTACGGCTGAACGAGATGATCTACTGAACCCTATCAGCTACTGAACTCTAGCTAGCCTACTATGTTCCTAACATGCTGAAATCAACTAAGTTATTTCATTATATAAGGTTCATGATTCAGCTAGGGGTTTGAGATCTTCAAATCTTATCATACCGAATCTCATCCCAAAAATTTCCCCCTATTTGATGATGCCAAGACCTTTTACATCAAACTACTACAAATCAATGCTAACCATCTGACAAGGGCAATATCCTTCCCCTTAGCTAAAAATATCCTCATATAAGATCCTATCCATCTATACACAAGAAGATATCAAGTCTAAACCCAGCTAAACACGAGGAACAAGCACAGATAAAGAGAACAAGTGTGTGTGTGTGTCCTGGACACTAAAGTGAGCAGTAGTGTTGAAACGTAAAGCATAACCAAATGACAATGAGTGATTGTCGAAGGCCGAAAGAATAGTATTTCATATGTGATCAAGCAATTACAAGTACAGAAATTCTATCCAATCTAGACTAAAAACTATCAGAGATACAAGAGGAAAACAGAGCAAAGAAACAAAGAAAATCAGCTAAACTTCTTGAATTGTTACAGTCGTGCCTTAAAGTCAGCAGATTTTTTCTCTGGAGGTTCAAGTCATAAGCTCCTAAGACACTTCTTTTGAGCTTCCTGATCTCTTCTTGGTCTTCTGCATCTATAACATCAAGTCCCTTTCTCGCCACGGCATATCCAATATCTTCCTCAATTTCCTTGGTGCAGATATTACCATCAAGAGTACAAGGAGGACGGAGATTCCTGAATTTTGATACCTTGAGAGTTTTATTAGACTGTTGGAGAGCAATCAAAAATCATCAAGAATTGTTTGAAGAGCTTATCTGGCTCAGATGGATCAGCTACTGTCTGCCAGAAGTAGAAACTCTTGATAAAATCGATCTTGATCA
Organism: Lavandula angustifolia; assembly: GCA_028984105.1. Taxonomy (NCBI): domain Eukaryota; kingdom Viridiplantae; phylum Streptophyta; class Magnoliopsida; order Lamiales; family Lamiaceae; genus Lavandula; species Lavandula angustifolia. Next base: position 28,877,378 of record CM054815.1, on the reverse strand, counting down.
GCTCCCATTTCTTATTAATTTTCCAAGGGACCCATGTGTCCACCCTTGGATAGAGAATACATTTGATGTTGTTACCATGAGGTCTGCGTCTGAAGAATTTTGACGCAGTAGGGATGCTCCTGTCCTTCTCAGGTATCCTCTCTCTTACCTCTTTCTCAGTCCTTTGCCTGAGGGCCTCAAGATCTGCTAGTCTCAATCTCTCATTAGCAGTTTGAATCTAGCGAGCCTCAGCAGTCATTTCCAAGCCTCACTCGCAGGCATCCCATATCTCCTTCTTCTCAGCTTCTTATTTCTTTGAAAGTTCAGTAGAGGGGATAGTCTGCTAAGCTTCTGAGTCTTCTAGTCCTGCTTCTGAGTCACTAGGTCCAGTTGACTTTAACTTAGAAGCTTCGCGCTTCTCGGTGGATTTGGACTTTAAGGTCTGAGCGGTAGTTCTGGATTGCCTGGGCACTACAGATCTAGTTCGGGTAGGCACTGGAGATTTGATCTGTATGCCTTTCTTGGCCTTTGTCTTCTTCTCTTCTTCTTGTTCTTTTAGTTCTCGCGCCAGTTTTTCATCATATGTGATCTGCTCATTAAGCGTTCTGAACTTAAGCTTTTTAGCTTTGGGTGAGCTAGGAGGGCTAAGGCCTTGCCTTTGCCTTTGGCAGCTGACCTGACTGGCTCGTCTTCAGTCAGTTCTTCGAAGAACTGAGTTACTTCAGTAACAGCCTCGTTAGCTGGTTCTCTGAGCCTTCTCCCTATTTCTCTCCTTCACCCTTTTCCTTTGCCTCTTTGCTTGGTCCTGCCTCTTCAGCTTTTAAGAGGGTCAGTAGTTTTTTCCTCCTACTTCCTTCCCCCTTTTTGGCATCATCTAACTTATTAAACAAGGTATTAACCTTCATTGTAAGGTCTGCTACTGAAAGGCTGATAGATTCTAGTTTAGCTCCAACATCCCCGACGGTGTCAGTATACTTAGTCCACCGCTTATCATGCTCTGACTGAACGTCTTTACGTATATCAGATTTTGAAGCTTCAGCCCATCGTAGGAATGTTTCAACCAATTCAATAGTTTCGTTCTTAATAGCTTGGCCGACGTGAGCTTGTTCCATAAGTGCTTTGGCAACACTTTCAGTGGTGAGCTTGTTACGCTCTTCTAAGGCCTTGAGGACCTGATCTAGTGCCGAGGCCATTTTATGAGAAAATGAATCGACCTGAGACTACAGGATAATCTGAAATTGAGTCGTCAGATCAGTCCTCTGTGCGTCAAGTGCTTGGCTAAGGGTCTCGTCAGTATTAACAGTAGTGGGTGTACTGATCCTATCCACTTCAGATGTCAACTTACCTAGTTGCAGGGTCTGAGCCTCAGAGAGTCGGCTCCATTTAGCGTTCACGTCTTGAGCGAGTAGATAATTTTTATGACCCTGTCGCTTAAGGCACTTGTTGATTGACACCCATTTAGGTCCTTAACCTCAACAACTTGATATCTAGAATGCTTAGGCTTGGGCTGAGACTTAGACTGCGTAGAGATGATTGCACCTGGTGATGGCAGTGGAGGTGGTGAGTCATCATCTCTGGGAGATTTTCCCTCAGCAGATCCTCCCTAGTCTGCATCCTTGGGTTACTCATCATGAGTGAGTCAGGTTGAGTCTGGGGCTGAATATGTTGTTCAGTAAGCCCCTTCTGACTTAGGAGCATAAGCATCGCTAAGCAGAGAACATCCATAGAAGCTATATTCGCTGGCTATCTGTAGCCTATCTCCTCTCTCAGTGTTTGCTCCTCCTATACCAGTACAGGGACTGTCCTTAGGTCAATGGTCTCAGCCAAAAGATCTCATTCCAGGAATCTGAGACGCATTTGGACCCTATCCCTGACTGCCATGTCTACCAGATCTGAGTGATCCAGTATCTTAGGAATCTGATCCGCGACCTCTTCAGTTGCTCTGAGCTAAGCTATTAGCACTGAAGTCGGGACAGATGTGGAGACCTCAGTCTGAGGTATGTCAGTAGGTGGATCCGACTGAGTCTCCTGAGAGTGTACCCATTTGACTTTGTTTATCAGAGTCGCATCTTCTTTACCGAACTCTGAGTCCTGGACATACACAATCTCAGGAATAATTACTACTTCAGCCTTCCTCAGTAGTTTCCTCTTTTTTTGCTGAGTTGGGTCAGGATCTGTGTGGATGAAAACAGACGCCTATCATGAAGTCCACGCCCAATAGACTTCTCAGCTGCTGCCGCACTTAAGAATTTAATATTTTTCTTATCGAAAGAATATGCGCGTCAGTAAAGGCGCTTCTCCCTGAGCAATAGTCTGCTTTCAAATTAATACTTTGCTCCCATAAAGAAGTTTGCCTTTCGAAATCAGATGTATAGATGTCTTCTCTTCTACAAAGGCAAATTTATGAGTCTGCGCATTGAACTCAGATACGAAAAAATCTGTCCAGTTCACCTGGATGCCATCCATAATTTCCATCATAATCTAAATCTGAATCCTAGAGAGTTGATCATGGGATCAGGCTGAACTGGTAAGTATATGGTTGACAATATATGTAAGTGCTGGTCCGGAGACGATAGTCAGGTGTAGAGGGGGGGGGGTGAATACATCTAATGGCAGTTTCTTTTTCTCGAACCGAAGGACAACTGAGCTGTTTAGTGCAACTGATGAACAATGCCAAATAGTAACCTTCGATCATGGGTCAGAGTGTGTCAGCTACTGAGCTCTCCTACTGACTTGAGTCAGTCGTTCGAAACTCAGTCGGAGACGTTTTGTGTGCGGATAAGTGTGGGGCCCAAAAATTCGTCTCAATTTTGAAAAACGCTTTTCACAAATCAAGTTCTTTTGGCTGTGCGCTTTTGAGACAAGTTTAATGCAAACATATGATTTTGAACAGTTATGATATGTAATAAAACAGTAAAGAACACAAGCGATTTAACGTGGTTCGGATACGCAAGATCCTACGTCCACGGTCCTGACAATGGCAGGATAACTTGTTGATTATATCGAGCAAGCCTCGGCAGTATGCATGCGCTCGGACAGATCCTTCTAAGTTATAGTCCTTAGCGACTTTACAATTCAAACCGAAGTTCGAAAGGGAGGGAATAATCTCCAACTAAGAACGAGTTCTTACAATAAGAACAATTCACTAAAAGTGAACTCCTTTGAAATCTAAGCTATAAATCTGGCAATGAGCTTAGTCCAGAGAAGAACTACTATGATTTCCCCAATATTCTTTTAACCACTAGACAGCTGAGTACCATCTACTGACTCATAACCCAACAATTTCCCCCTAATTAATGATGCCAAAACCTCTATTTCTAACCATCTAGCCTCTATTCTAAAATAAGGAACGGAGAGCTAATCTACTGACAACAATTTCCCCTTGAAGACAATCAAGATGATCAATAAACATTAAGTCAGTAGGCGAGATATAGGCAAAATCAGAGAACGATTATGTGAGTGTGTGTCAGATCACTTAGTGATAAGTTGTGAGAAAACACAAACAAAAGCCATGAAACAATGAGTAATTGTCTGGCAAGCAATAGGAACCAATATATATATAGACAAAGAGTACAAGGGCCCTATTACTATTACAACAAATATGAGATAAGAGATCAAGTCTGACTTCTGAAATTCTTCGTGCGTTTCTTAAAGTCAGCAGACTTGTCAGGTGGAGGGTCCAGGTAGTAATACTTGTAGACTCTTGAGCGTAGAACCTGGATTTCCTCATAATCATCTGGATCATTCATATTCAGACATAGATGAACAACAACTTCTTCTACTTCTCTCTCAATCTCTTTTGTGCACAGCACGCCGCGAGTAGTCCTAGGAGGAGGGATTCGCCTGAAGGCTGGAGCTCTGAAGGGTATTTTCTCTTTCTCCATGATCTGGCGGATCTGATTTCTGAAATCCATATCGAATTGACTGATAAGTCCATCAAAGTGTTGATCAGCTGATTTTTCAGTCTCATAGATACCCCAAACATAGTATCCCTTAATAAATTCTTCTTTCAGTTCCTCCCACTGCTCGTTGAGCTCGGCTGGCACCCATTTATCCACATGAGGTGTAGGCTCCTTTTTGATATAAGGTGCCCTTCTGAACTTGGATCCTCGTGGAATCTGCTTCCTTGGATCCGCTGTTGGCTTTGCGGATAGGCTAATCATTTTAGCCATATCAGCTATCCTCTTTTTCTCTCTGAGAGCCGCTGCCCTTGTATCTCCTCTCCTGAGATTTAGTCCCTGCAGCGTGGCTTCCCAAGTAGCTCTGTCCTCTGCCTCCTGCTCAGGTGTGAGATTAGTCGGGTAATAACTCTGTGCAGTTGGCTGGACCTCAGACACTAAGGCTTTGGCTAGCTCCTCCTGAGCTTTCTTCTCATCCTCAGCCTTCTTGGCCTTGCCCTTTGCAGCTTTCCTTGGCTTCTTGCCTATCTTAGCCTCTTCCAGCTGATGCTCATGATCAAGCTTATCCTGAAGCTGTTGAGCAATCTGAAGATCATAGGCTCCGCTTTTGATTTGAATTTGTGAGCCGGGGAAGATGGAGAAGTGGGTTCAGTAGCGATCTCCTTCCCCGATCTCTGCAGTGGTAATACCTGAGGCTCTTCTACTTCTTCTTGATCCAAGAATTGTGCAACTTCATCTATGTGCTGGGCAGATGAGATGGGTACTTCCTCTGTTACTGTCTGCCTGAGAGGGGTGTATTCCAGCAGGAGTACAGCTGAACTGGGTCCAGCCTGAGCGGCTGACCCTTCTCCTTGAGCTGTGCTGGCCCCTTCCCCCTTACTTCCTTCGTCCAACAGTTCGACCACAGCCGGTTCCGCCTCAGTTTCTTCCTTTACGTCTTCTTCCCCCTTTTTGGCATCATCTGCCTTAGAGAGGTGAGAGCGGATGGCTTTGATTTCTCGTTCAACATTGTGGAGAGATTCTTTAATGAGAGTGGCAGTGGATTCGAAGTCTTTGACGAGGTCACAGTACATTTCCCAATCTTTTCCTTGATCAGCTCTGAATTGCTTAAGCTGCGCGGCTGACTCCTGACGGAGTTTCAGCAGAGCCTGATCGTGGGAATCTGTCATTTCTTTCTGAATGGCCTTAAGGGCCTCCGCCTGTTGTTTTATAGCAGTTTGTAGGCAGGAGGTGGCCAATTTATTTCTTTCATCCATTTCGGCCTTGACTGTAGCAAGAGCCTGAGCCAGCTGCTCAGAGAAAATATTCTGCTGAGTGTGAAGTAGTTGCTGACTCTGGATTTCTAAATCTGCCTTCTGAGCGGTTAAGGCAGTCTCAATTATCTCCTGAATGTTCAGCTGTGGAGTGGTAGCTTCTGAGACTTTCTTAACCCCTTCAGCAGTCGGTCTACACTTGTCGTTTGGGCCTTAGTATACTGAGCCCATTTTATGTGAACATCTTTGGCTAGGAGGCGATTTTTGTCCCCCTGACGTCTTATGGCCTTGTTCACCGACTTAGAGGTGACGGAACCAATTGGTTGTATCTGATACGAGCTTGTTCCGATCCTCTGCTCAGAAGTCGCGAGTAGTTGCTCTCGACTGCGCTTTGAGGCACCCGGGGCATCACCTGATGTGGACGGAGGTGGTGATGTGCCCTTCTCACGGGGAGTAGGACCCTCAGCAGAGCCTCCCAATTCTGCATCCTTGGGTGATCCTGTTCCATCTCCTCATCCTTATTGGTCTCATTATCAGGAGAAGATGGTGGCGAATGACTGTCGCCGAGCACTGAGGTGCGCAAGCTCAGCAGATAGAGCATTACCGCCCTCAAATCTTCGAATGTTGCCAGATCAGCTGGTTCCCCTAACCCAATTGGTGACTGCAACTCTTGCTCTTCAGCAAGTAATGAAAGAGCTGTCTGAGTCCTTATGATCTCTTCGAGTAAGTCCCAACTCAGGAACCTCAGCAGCATCTGAACTCTAGCCTTATGGCTATTTCCACCAGATCTGAATGATCAGATATCTCAGGGATCTGTGAGTGGACTTCACTTGTGTCTTGGAGGCGAGTAGAGTGGATGGTCGTCCACTCAGAGAAAGTCTCTTCAGTCGGAGTCCTAACGTCCGACTGAGTCTCCTCGGAGCTAATCACTTGTACCTTATCCTTAAGTGTGGCTCCCTCCATTCCTGTGTTGGAGTCAAGAATGTGTTCTTCAGTAGGAGGAGGAGAGGCTGGTTTAGATTGTTCTACTGGCACCTCAGCAGGTCCAGTTTTAGTCAGAATATGTGACACAATGTAGGCGAGCCCCCTGTACTGAGGTAGCAGCAGGTTCTTTGGTAGAGCAATTTTGAAACTGATGTCCTGCCTCCCACAGAACTTCTGAACATACGTGTTCATCTCCTTCTCCTTGTAGCCAATAGGAGAAACACCACTGTCTGGAAGATCAAACGCCAGTCCCAATGCATCTCGGATGTTGAAGACGTGCTGACTCACATCCCACGAGTTTGGGATAACCTCCTTCATATATGAGAAGGAAGATTCTTCTCCTCCGGACGTGAGAGTCCTCAAGTTGAGGTATACTTCCGCAACTTGCCTCGGCAGATAAGCCCTAGGCTGCTTGGATACGAGCCATCCAAGTCCAGATTGCTCTAGCGCCTTGAAGACTGGCTCAAGATATGGAAGATCCACTTTGCGAAGCGCTATGGTGGGTTCGAACTGATTCCGTGAGAGTATGATCTCGTTCATATCAGCGGGTTCATGAACATACGCCATAAAAATCTGCAAAACAACTTGTTAGCACTTGAAAATAGAGTGAGTCAGTAGAGTTGTAAGCAAAATTTAATACATTACCAAGTAGTTTTCAGTTCTAATTTTGTCAATCACCAGGTCACCTCGATTTTCGAATACTCGTATAATATGGTACTTCCTGTCTATGTGTTTAGACGCCTTGTGAGATCTAGGTTCCTTAGAATTTGTCACTGCACCCGCTTATCACAATAAATCGTGATCGCCTTAGGCAAATTCTGAACAATATAAAGATCTTGGAGGAAATTCTTGAGCCAAACTCGCCTCTTTCGAAGCTTACGAGCGCCACATACTGCTTCCATGGTTGAGTCCGCAATGCATTTTCGCTTTGCACTCCTCCATGAAACGGCTCCACCTCCCAAGGTAAACACATAACCCGAGGTAGACTTCTTCTCGTCTGACTGGTCAGCCTGGAAATCCGATTCTGTATAACCCAAAGACACTAGACTGTCTGACTGGTAAACAAGCCTATAATCTCTAGTCCGTTTAAGGTACTTGAGAATATACTTGACCGCAGTCCAGTATTCCTTTCCAGGGTTAGACTGATATCTTGAGACCATGCCTACGGCATATGAGATATCTGCTCTTGTACAAAGCATCGCATACACGAGGCTACCGGCAGCGGAAGCATATGGTACTTGCCTCATATTTTCTATCTCTTCAGGAGTTTCCAGGGCATGTCTGAAAGGTACTAAACCTCTCTTGGCTTCTGCATGCAAAAACGAGTAATAACAGTGTCAATGTAGGACACTTGTGACAAGCTTAACATCCTTTTTCTGGCGATCTCGAATAACCTTGATCCCAAGGATGTAAGTAGCTTCACCTAAGTCCTTCATTTGAAACTGCTCGGATAACCACGTCTTTACGTTTGATAACACTTCAACATTATTGCTAATGCGAAGGATGTCATCTACGTAAAATGCAAGAAACACCACTGATCCGTTAACACAAATACGTTACACACACCTCGTTAGGGACGGGATACAAATCCATAGGATTTGACTACTTTCGAAAACGCCTGGTGCCATAACCGGAAATCTTGCTTAAGTCCATGAATAGACTTCTTAAGCTTCCAAATTAGATGCTTTTCACCCTCCTTCACATAACCATCTGGCTGTTTCATGTAGATGTCCCTACCTTTTTCAAGGTGACCGTTTAGGAATGCGGTTTTGACATACATTTGCCAGATATCTAGGTTCATGTGAGCTGATATGGCAAGGAGAATCAGAATGGACTTGATCATTGCTACAGGCGAGAAGGTGTCTTCATAATCGATACCTTCTTTCTGGGTAAAACCCTTCGCCACTAGCCTGGCCTTAAACGCCATGATCTCTTCATTCGGTGCTCTCTCTTTCTCTTCTATACTCACTTACTACCAATAGCATTGCAGCCCTCAGGTAGTTCAGTGATCTCGTATACATCCATATCAGTTATGGACTCAAATTTCGAGTCCATGGTGCATCTACATCTCCCATTGCTTCGTTGTAAGTCCAGGGATCCACGGTATCTTGTTCATCTGCCGGGAGATAATCAAACGTCTCCCCAGTGAACATACCGATCAGGTGTAAATATCACCCCCCCACTACGTTGAACAAGTGTTAGGAGCTATGTTAGCAGTTGTGCGTTACTCGTGGAGTACTATCTTGCACTACCGGCCGTTCAAGTGGAACTCGACCACCTTGTAATTCTTCAAGGATGATGTCGACTCGAGATTTATGGTTACTAGTGTAATCCTCTTCTAAGAACCGAGCGTTAGGGCTAACAACGATCTTTCGTTCTTTAGGATCATAAAAGTATCCACTCTTCGTTTTCTTCGGATGCCCTATGAACAACATCACTTCGAACGTGATTCCAATTTTTCGGCCTTCGCCTATTCAGCACATAAGCGGGATAACCCCAAATCCTTAAGTGGTGCATACTGGGTTTGTGCCCGCTCCACAACTTGAAAGGGATCTTTTGTACCGACTTGGAAGACACACGATTCAGCAAGTATGTTGCAGTCTCTAGGGCATATCCCCAAAAGAAAACTAGCAAAGTTGCATAACTCATCATCGACCGAACCATCTCTAAGAGACTTCGGTTCCTTCTCTCTCGACACACCATTCTCGCCGAGGCGTGCCGTCTTTGTCGGTCACCGGGATGTAATCCCACATTCTGTCAAGTAGTCCTTGAACTCGTTGGATAGGTATTTCCCACCACGATTAGATCGCAGTATTTTGATTTCTTTACCTAACATCCTCTCCACTTCTGCCTTGAATTCCTTAAAGGTTTCAAAGCAATCCGACTTGTGGTGAAGAAGGTAAACATATTCATACCTCGAGTAATCGTCAGTAAATGTGACGAAGTACTCATACCCTCCACGAGCTTGTGTAGACATAGACCCACACAAGTCAGAATGTATCAAACTTAATACTTCTGTGGCTCTATAACCCTTTGCCTTGAAAGGCCTAGTCATCATCTTTCCTTCCAAACGGGTTTCGCAAGTTGGAAATGGTTCAATCTTGGAGAGACTCCATCGATCCATATTCCACCAACCTCGAGTCCCTGTAAGATTGATGTGACCTAGTATTAAGTGCCACAGATAAGTTTGGTTTACCTTAGAAGACTCTTTCCTCTTCTTAGGATTTGATGATGAGGAAGCAATATTAACAGAATTACGCGGTTTACAAGTAATAGTATATAAAGATCCGTTTAATGGTCCACCACAGATAAAATCATCGTCTTTCATGATAGAAACTTCACTATCAAAACTTGATTTATAACCATCCATGGTGCAGAGTTTTGAAACCTAAATAATGTTTCGTCTAAACTCAGGCACATATTAAACATCTTTAAGTACTAAAACAGAACTATCAAAAGATAGATGTAAATCTCCAATGACAATTGTAGGAACTTTCGATCCATTGCCTATTGAGACTACCACCTCGCCATTGCTCAATTGCCTTTTCTGCAAGAAACCTTGCAAGGTGTAACAAACATGACCAGTTGCCCCGAATCCACTACCCATTCGTGGGTAGCAGAGGAAACCAGAATAGTTTCAGTTACAAGTGCGACTCGCGTCTCTTTCTGTTTTTGCCTTGCCATCTGGATAATAACTCTTCCAGTGTCCTTTCTTACCATAATTGAAGAACCTTCCTTTCTTCTTTGGCATTCGCATGCCGCTGATAAGGACCGTCTTCTTACTCCCACTGCTCTTCTTGAATTGTCCACCCTTTCTGCTCTTTTTCTGGTTTCCGCCTTTCGGAGGATTCCTTGAACTACTGGGGATATTCAAGACTTGAGCACTCTTGCCCTTTCCTATAACTTCTTTGACCACTACCAAAGATTTGAGTGACATACTCATAGTAAACTCGTTCTTAGACATAGCGGTCCTTAAACAGAAGTTCTTATAGGACCTTTGCAGAACTTTTATTGGGAGCGGTAAGATATCTCTTCCACTTTGTAAAATTATTTAAAAAAATTGTTAAACCCATTAGGGTTTGATTGGTGAGACTGTTTAGGAACTTGAAAAATTTCGAACAGACATATCTGAAAAAATATAATTTTAAAACATGTATGAATTAATATTTGCACATAATTCGTAATTAACTATCATTGTAACCTTTTGAAAAACAATGATGTTAAAAACCTCGACCAACTCTAAGAATTCCACTAGCAAGCCACGCAGGTGAACGTTTACTAGCATAACCCTAAACCAAGCTATTTACCTAGCTCTTTAATTTCAATCCACGTCAAGGTTCTTGAGACGAATGAAATTAATAGTTCGATATTCTGGACCATGTCAACTCGTTTCTGATGCGGGAAGGGACTTCGAGGGAAGTGAATTGTACCTGCGGTGACATCTAAGCATTGACCATTAATTTGACCAAATAGAATCAAATTCTCGAAATTGACATACTTACTCGAACCATGCCGCATTCAATTTGATCTAATTAGCCATCCTATTTAATTATTATCTTCTAGAGTACTCGAGTTTACTAGGCACGCAAGCCACGCAGGTGGACGTTTACGGCTTCGCTCCCACTACTCAATAATAATCAAATATTGTTTTGGAAAACTCATCTCACAAAACTGGTAGCTCAAAAATGCAAGCAAGCCACGCAGGTGGACGTTTACTTACATAATCTTACTACTTTCGTGTAGAGTCCAATTAATGGAGGTCCGATTAACTGTTTAATATCCAAATTAATGGAATCTAATTAAACATTTAATTTTAAAATTGCTTAGTCTTTTTGTTCAAAAGGTTTGTAACGAATCATGCAATCCCACATAATTCCTAAAGCATGCAATTTCTAAACGCACACAATAAAACGTGCTCGCGAAAAATAAAACATGCTTTTAGAAACGATATAAATCCTATTTACATGCTTTTCTAAGCGCAATTAATCACATAATCGCATGCTAAAGCATAACTAAAAATAAATACGCAAATAGGAAATTTAAAATTGTTATCGGGCTTAAAAACATGTAATCCCTAACTATTACATTTCCCGATCATGATACAGATCTTCGAAATCTTCAAAAATCTTCGAATCTGGAAACCGCGACCTAAAACCGCTTCGAAAAAGCTGCCATTGCCATGTCATCGGGGGATCGCCACGTGGCGGACACACCGGCAAAGGCCGGTCGGCGAGATGGGCGACGTGGCGCGCCACGTCGGCATCGTCTTCTTCATCACCATCGCGCCGCCGCCGCCCGCCCGTCCGGCGTCGCCGAGCGCACCGTCCACGGCCGCCGCCTCCCCGACCGGTGTCGTGACCTCCCCGACCCGGCGCCACCGCGTGAAATCGGCTTGGAGCGCGCGCCCGCGCGATCTGCGCCCGTTGCTTTGCGCGGCGGCCCGCCGCCGCGCGCCGCTGCCGCCGCCGCCTCGCCGTCATCCACGACGTCTCGCGGACGTCTTCCGTGAAGAATAGCCGGCGCCGGCTCTTCAAATGCGAGAAAACGAATCGCCGTGCGCCGCCATCTCCGCCACCCTTTGCCGCTCAAAATTCGTCCTCTCCAAGCCGCGATTCGATCAATTGAAAGAGGGGAAACGTAATTGGAACACTCACGACCACCGGGTAACGGATTCCGGTTGAGATTAGTTCCTCAATTTCCCGAATCTCAAACGATTCGCCGGAACGAATTCAGAACGAGTAGCCTACTTCAGACGTTAATTCTGGTCGCATCCGGGATCGGATGATCCTTTACGACCTATCTACGCGAAGCTCGTAAGATGAGGATTCCAGCGGTTTAAGCCGATCGTCGATCCGACGTCGGATGGGCCGGGAATCTCCGCTGCAAGATGCGGCGGAACCCTAGCCAAACTAGGGTTTTCGCTCGAATTGGGGCTTTTCTGGACAGCACGACCACTTCTCCTTCCCGACGCAATTCCAGAGAAACCGGATATTGTAATGGATCGTGCGACCTATCCAGACGAAGCTAACGAGAAGACAAACAAATCTGTCTGAACGGATCGGAAAACTGATGCTGCACGCACCCGCATGCGCCTCTGCAATCAGGCGCTCGTGCTGCCAGAAAACTAGGGTTCCGCCTTTTTTTCCGTCTTTCTGCACGTCGTGCCTCGATTTTCGTGCAACCCGGACCAAAATACAGTACAAAAACAGTAACACATTGGTCCTATCAACTACTCGTAGATTTTCTCACGAGAAAAACATTACAACGGGGTCAAAACAGTGGCTCGCAGGCCGCCCAAAACACGACAAATAGCCCGATAACGACGGAATTGAAACCTAATCATGCATCTAACAGCAACAATCAGAGCCTAAACCAGGATCTGATACCAATTGTAGGAATATGAAAGGAAGAAATCGATACCTCCTCCTTCGTATGTTGTCGTAGCTCTGATTGTTGCTCCCGTGTCACATCTTCTGATCTGTGTCCCGGCCTTTTTCTTCCTCTGGGTGGTCAGAGAACTGAAGAAAATAAAAATATGTCTCTCTCAAAACTCGCGTGCGTGAGTTATGATTTTTCTGTATTCTGTTCTGAACAGAATACTAATATATATAGGCTTCAAAAGCCAATATAATATTAATATATTTGTAGCCCATTAATTTAATTATATTCCAATGGACTTCCACATAATTAGCCCATAATATAATTAATTAATTTATTGAGCTACTAATATTTATCAATTAATTGGCCCAGCCAATTAATTCCAGATAAATAACATTATTAAATAATGTGAAAAAACATTAATCCATTAATAATGATTTCTGAGAGACAATAAATTACTAGGCAACTAATTGGGCCAGATCAGGGATCCAATACAAGAAATAAAGCAGGGCCTCCAATTAATTAATTATCCATGCTCAGCCCAGAGCAAAATTAATTAATTAACACAGATTCATTGCACTAGAGAATCCGTGCTGACTTGCCCCTTTATCCCAATTTGAGCAAGGGCTTGTATTTTAGACTTAATCAATCTCCGTATTTAAGATAGAAATATTCGTTAATTAATTAAGCTCACTGACAACTTAAATTAATTAACATCTTATATTCCTGAGTAGTACCACTCGACCTTATTAACACACCTGAACTTAATCAACCGGTCGGGTTTAGTGTGCTAATCCTTTCGAGTTCCTCAGGGGATATTATCAACCCATTTTACTAGGATACGGATGCAAGATACAGATAACCAGCCTGAGCCACAAATAACTACTAACACCCAAGATACGTAGATCCCGCCGCTCATTTGACGTTCACCATAGTAGATCAAAGGGATAGATAGCCAAATGCACTCAGCTGAAGTCTTACCAAGCTTAAGATCAGCTAAGTCACCGAGATCTTAGTTCTCCACTAAGGTCAGTTAGGAGAACACACCTCACTGTGATCCTTCAATACACCACCTTAAGTGTACCAGTAAAGACAAGCAGCTAAGACAAGCCACTTCTTATCTAAAGCTGCAGCTTAAACTGACAACTTCATCCTTAAGTTGTCTCAGCTGTGTTAACTGTTTATATCTTGTCAGTTCAACCAACTTGTGTTGTCTTCTGTGATACCCGACACACCACACAAATCTAACTTTTATACAAGATAAAGGATAACATGTGCAAATATACATATTTATCAGATAGGAGAATAAAACAGTGGTAAGGACAGAAACACATTGTATACAAGAATAAAAGTCTTCCAGTATACAAAATCCCAACAGAAATCAGATTGGTTTAGAGATTTTGAAGAAAATACTGATTTGCAGAGGGAGCTCTAAATTTGGAAATGGCGGAAAATGAGTCAAGTAGAGAAGTTGAAAGGTTTTGTAAGATCAAGCTTAATAACCGTTTAGATCGAACGGTCAGGATTTAATCTTTCAATGTTATCTGCGGCTGAGATTAAATATTGTAAACTGAATGATTACAAAGCCGCCTCTACTATAGACCCACGAGGATGATGCGTAATAAGGGTAAGTGAGAAGTCATGCATTAAATGCGCTGCAGGCAGCATTAATTACCAAATCAATTTGAATGAGAACGGTATCTACTGACCATTCCTTAAGAAATTGATGGCGGGAAATAAATGCTTCTTAACTACTGAATGTGAGCGACTGATATAATAAATGCAAGCATGTCAACAAAAACGTTAAGTATTCAATACTACGCAAACCTCTTCAGCTGAACGTTTACGATCAGCTGGTTACCGTTAAGACTTAGGAGGATGGTTGACGTGCTGAAGACCACGTTTCTCCCCTTGCTGTGTACAGTATGATTCTCCCAACTGAATCACTGTACTGATCATCTGACCTGTCATACTGCTTCCTTCCGTCTGATACCAATTGTTGCCAATTGCAGTTATCAGTAGTTGTCCTTTACTGACGTGACTCAGTAGGATCCAGTAGACCTAGCTCAACTGATAGTTCTCTGAATCTGTTCTCAGCTAGTGGTTTGGTCAGTATGTCTGCCCTTTGCTTGTCAGTATGGACTTTCTCCATTCTGATATCCTTCTTCTCGACATGGTCTCTGATGAAGTGGTGTCGGATATCCACGTGCTTGCATCTCGTATGTAGAACTGGATTTTGAGTTATTGCAATAGCACTTGTGGAGTCACAGTAGATGGGCACTTCATTCTGAATGATACCATAATCTCTCAGTTGTTGTCGAAGCCAAAGGATCTTGGCACAACAACTTCCAGCAGCCATAAACTCAGCTTCAATAGTGGACGTTGCTACTGAGTGCTGTTTCTTTAAAAACCATGATATCAGCTTGCTGCCTAGGAACTGACATGTTTCGGAAGTCTACTTTCGATCTATTCTGCATCCTGCATAATCAGCCTCAGAATAACCTGTCAGTATAATATTATCATCAGCAGGATACCATAACCCAGCGTCAGGTGTTCCCCTTAGATATCGCAGAATCTTCTTTGCTGAGTCGAGAAGACTTCGCTTGGGATCCGCTTGAAATCTTGCACATACAACTACAGCATAAGTTATGTCAGGTCGGCTAGCTGTTAAATATAATAAAGAACCAATAATAGCTCTATAATCAGTAGAGTTAACAGAAGCTCCCTCTTTGTCTAGATCGATTTTAAAATTTGTGTTCATGGGGATCTTGACTGGCTTGCTCGAATCGCAGCCGAATCTTTTGAGAAGATCTCAAGTGTATTTAGCTTGATTGATGAAGATTCCTTCAGGTGATTGCTTCATTTGAAATCCAAGAAAATAATTCATCTCTCCCATCATGGACATCTCGAACTTCTCCTATATGGTCTCATTTCTGCAGCCAAAAATGATGTCGTCCACGTAGATTTGCACCAGTAGGATGTCATCTCCTGACTTTATGCTGAACAGGGTACGATCTACTGTCCCCTTCTGAAAACCTTTCTGAAGTAGAAAGTCTGATAGGGTATCGTACCAAGCCCTGGGTGCTTGTTTTAACCCATACAGAGCTTTCCGAAGTCTGTACACCTAATGTCCCTGCTGAAAGCCGGGCGGTTGTTCCACGTAGACTTCTTCCTTCAGTACGCCGTTCAGAAAAGCTGACTTTACATCCATCTGATATACATTGAATCCTTGATGCGTTGCGTAGGCTAGGAAAAGACGAATGGCTTCCAATCTTGCGACTGGAGCGAAAGTTTCATCAAAGTCGATTCCTTCTGCTTGACTGTATCCCTTGGCAACTAGTCGAGCTTTGTTTCTGATGATGATGTTGTTTTCATCACGCTTGTTTTTGAAGACCCACTTAGTACCGATCACATGCTGATGTCTAGGTCTGTCAACAAGCTCCCAAACTTTATTTCTGACGAACTGGTTCAGCTCTTCTTGCATGGCGATGATCCAGTCAGCATCCTAAGAATACCCCTTGATCAGATTTGCTATCAAAGACCTTCAACCGATCTTTCCCGTTATTGTGGATAAAGCACGGACAACCAAAAATATGAAAATGAGAAATAGAAGGAATTCTCTCTTTCCGCAATTCGTATGGTGTCTTCATGTGTTGTTGTGTAAGTAATGAGCGATTTTGAGTGTAGCAGGCTGTGTCAGTAGCATCTGCCCAGAACTTAGAGGGTAGCCCAGAGTCTGCTAGGAGCGTCCTTGCTGCTTCTTTGAGTGTTCTGTTTTTGCGTTCAGCAAGTCCGTTCTGTTGAGGAGTACGAGCAGCTGATGTCTCGTGCTGAATTCCCTCTTTCTCGCAGTACTCTTTAACTACTAAGTTGAGAAATTATGTTCCTCTGTCTGAGCGAATTCTTTGTATCTTGATGTCCTTTTCCACACTGAGTTTTTTCAGTAGTTTAGGCAACTCAATCATGACATCAGATTTGTTGGCGATGAAGATTACCCATGTATATCTCAAGTAGTCCTCTATAACGACAAGGGCATACTTTTTGCCTCGTATAGTCACAGGAGAAACTGGCCCAAGTAAATCCATGTGCAGCAGCTGAAGGATTCCATCAGTAGAAGGTGAAGGAATAGGTGGATTGCTTTTCTTTGTCTGCTTTCCCTTCAAGCATGCTTCACAATTTCTGTCTTTGATGAACAATTCGTTGGGTAGTCCCCTGACTTTAGAGTTCTTGGCGAGCTTGTTCATAGTCTTGAAGTTCAGGTGGCTGAGTCTCTTATGCCATAGCCATCCTGACTTGTCACTGGATTTCGTCTTTGCGAGCAAGCAAGCCTCAGGTTCTGCGGTATTCCAGTTAGCAACGTATATGTTTTTCTTCCGCGAACCTGATAACACTGTTTTCCCTGTAGATTTATCAACAATATCATAGAAACCAACGTCAAAGATTACTCTGTTAAGATTATAACATAATTAACTGACAGAAAGGAGATTATGTTGAAGTCCTTCAACATATGTTACTCTTGGAACTGAAGCAGTCCCAATATTCAGTGTTCCATATCCCCTTGTGTAGCCTTTAGAGTTGTCACCAAACTCAATTCTGGGACCATCTTCTTGTATATAGTTGGTCAGCAGGCTCTTCTGGTACGTCATGTGTCTTGAGCAGCCGATGTCCACTATCCATGGGTCCTTATGCACCTGCAAAACAGAAGCATTTTTAGGTACCCTTTGGTTCAGTTGGGTCCTTACATGTTAGTGGGTGATTTCGGAACCTAAATCTGCCTCGGAACCTTAGAAGTCTGAGACTTCTTCTTCTGAACCTTGTCAGCTTTCTTCTCCACAAGACTCGGAGATACTGACTTTCTGCTGATGATTTTATGTTCAGGGGCTTTCTTCTGAGTCTTTGCGCTTCTCCTGACCCTGGGCTCATAATAGTACGAGCCGTACTGAGCCGGGTGCTCGAATAATGGCTCATGGTACTGTTCTGCTCATCTGACCTTCTTGGTTCCCCCTGAATTTGATCGCGGTGTCCTGGGGCTGGAACCTTTGGTCAGCTGCTTGTTGTTGCTCGACTGAGGTGCAATCATTTTCTGTTTGTTCTTCGCCTGAAGTGTGGTGTCAGCAGCTTGCACCTTTCCTCTGACAAACCTATCAGCCAGCGCTTCTGAGCTTTTCGAGGTAGAAGTTTCGTGGGTATAGCCAAGTCCTTCTTTCATGATAGTTGGCCGTTGTGCTCGGAGCATACTTTCTAGCTTCTCCTTAGCTCCAAGGTATTGTTCAGTCATCAGTCCTCGCCAGACCTCTTCACTCCTCCTGAGTGAGTAATAATCTTTCTGTACGTCTGAGAGCTTCTGACTGAGCTGGGCTATTTCAGTCTCTTTCTCACAATTGTCCTTAGTCAGAACTGAGATCTGAGTCTCTTGAAGCTGAGACTTAGTCATAAGAGGTTCGATCTCTTCCTTGAGTCTCGCAACTAGATTCTCTAACTCAGTAGAGATCTGACAATCAGAAGAAAGTCTCTGATTTTCAGCCTTTACCATCTCCAGTTCCTGGATCGTTCTGCTGAACTCTCTGCTCAGCTGAATCTGTTCCTCTAGCAGATCGTCGTATGCTTGTACCATATCCAGAGGATCATCTGTTACCGAGCACGTGTCGTGTGTGCTATGTGAAGAAGAGAATATATTAAGTTTGGAGTTTACCTCAGTCTCTTCCCCAGCTATCAGACAGTATTCAGCTATTCCTTCAGGAACCGTTTCTCCGACCTCAACTGCTACAAATGCAGCTTCATCCTCAGAAGAATACATAAATGTATCCTCCTCAAGTGAGTTGTCGGATATCTCTCCGGCTATGTAGGCCTGCCTTCTTTGGGCAAAGTTTTCTCTTCTGGTCTGCCGTTCTGCTCGTTGAGCAGCTGAGAGTTCAGGACAGTCGTACTGATAGTGTCCCTCCTTCTTACAGTTATAACAGGTGGATGTTCTGCTGCTTTTTCTAGCTGAAGCTTTGGATGGACTCGCAGCAGGCTCTGTGTTCCCGCATTCAGTAGAAGGATTAGATTCTTCCCTTTTCTGATAATCTTCCTTACTTGAGGGAGAAACTCTTTTGTATTTCCTCAGCTTTCTGACTCTCTCCTTTTCTCTCTAATATTTGAGAGCCATCACAGCCAGCTGGTCAGTGCCTGAAGTCTCACAAGATTTTGCTTCGATCGTGGCCAGTGCCTTGCTTGAGGAAATCGGTTTGGATCCAATTTTGCTGACAGTTTCTTTAAAAGCATGATCGATCTGTGTGTCAGCTGGAGCACTGGAACACCTTTGGGGTAGACTATGCTCAAATTCCTCCGTCTTTAGTTCTGAAAATATAACATCAGGAGTTAGAGCATTTAGATCAGAGCGACGTAAATAAGTAGCAAATAGAAGCCACTTCTGTCGAGGTAGCGCTCTCAAGATCTTTGTGTTCATCTCTTTGTTGGTGAACACCTTCCCCAGCCCATTGATGACATTGACTTGGTTTGTAAATCTGACACTGAGCTCGTCAATGGTCTCACTGGGCTCCATTGCAAAGGCTTCGAACTTCTGAAGCTCTAATTCGAGCTTGTTTTCTTTGATTTGTGGGGTTCCTTGGCTCAGTACAGCCAAAGCATCCCATAGTCTTTTGCCGTTTTGCAGTCCTGCACCCTCCCAAGATGAGAGTCACTGAGCGTTGTCAGTATTACGTTTCGCACAACTCGGTCGAGGTTGTGCAGTTTTTTCTCTTCAGGCGTGAAGGCTGATTTGTCTTTGGGAACCTTAGCACCAATCTGTGCTCCTACACCTCCCGCAGCAGCGAATTGAACGCTGTCAATCATGGGAATGATGGGTCAAGTATCCAGGACATACATCATGCTGTCGTGCAGCGATGTGAGGTGTGCCTCCATTCTCACGCGCTATACCGTGAAGTTCTTTATTGAGAACATCGGCACCATCCTGATACCTGACATGTCAGACATTATGCGAACGGGTATAAGGATGAAAGAAGAGATGCTTGTGCAGTGAAAACGTTTTCAAGGATCTATTCGAGAAGACCAGTAGTAGATGAAAGATCAGTTGAACACCGTTGCTCTCATACCAATTGTTGGTCCGGAGACGATAGTCAGGTGTAGAAGGGGGGGGGTGAATACGCCTGATGGCAGTTTCTTTTTCTCGAATCGAAGGATAGCTGAGCTGTTTAGTGCAACTGATAAACAATGTTTGCTCCTCCTATACCAGTACAGGGACGGTCCTTAGGTCAATGGTCTCAGCCAAAAGATCTCATTCCAGGATTCTGAGACGCATTTGGACCCTATCCCTGACTGCTATGTCTACCAAATCTGAGTGATCCAGTATCTTAGGAATTTGATCCGCGACCTGTTCAGTTGCTCTGAACTAAGCTGTTAGCACTGAAGTCGGGATAGATGTGGAGACCTCAGTCTGAGGTATGTCAGTAGGTGGATCCGACTGAGTCTCCTGAGAGTGTACCCGTTTGACTTTGTTTATCAGAGTCGCATCTTCTTTACCGGACTCTGAGTCCTGGACATATACAATCTCAGGAATAATTACTACTTCAGCCTTCTTCAGTTGTTTCCTCTTTTTCTGCTGAGTTGGGTCAGGATCCTGTGTGGATGAAAATGGACGCCTATCATGAAGTCCATGCCCAATAGATTTCTCACCTGCTGCCGCACTTAAGAATTTAATATTTTTCTTATCGAAAGAATATGCGCGTCAGTGAAGGCGCTTCTCCCTGAGCAATAGTCTGCTTTCAAATCGATACTTTGCTCCCATAAAGAAGTTTGCCTTTTGAAATCAGATGTATAGATGTCTTCTCTTCTACAAAGGCAAATTTATGAGTCTGCGCCTTGAACTCAGATACGAAAAAATCTGTCCAATTCACCTGGATGCCATCCATAATGGCCATCATAATCTAAATCCGAATCCTGGAGAGTTGATCATGGGCTCAGGCTGAACTGGTAAGTATATGGTTGACAATATATGTAAGTGTTGGTCCGGTGACGATAGTCAGGTGTAGAGGGGGGGGGTGAATACACCTGATGGCAGTTTCTTTTTCTCGAACCGAAGGACAGCTGAGTTGTTTAGTGCAACTGATGAACAGTGTCAAATAGTAACCTTCGATCACGGGTCAGAGTGTGTCAGCTACTGAGCTCTCTTACTGACTTGAGTCAGTCATTCGAAACTCAGTCGGAGACGTTTTGTGTACGGATAAGTGTGGGGCCCAGAAATTCGTCTCAGTTTTGAAAAACGCTTTTCACAAATCAAGTTCTTTTAGCTGTGCGCTTTTGAGACAAGTTTTAAGCAAACATATGATTTTGAACAGTTATGATATGCAATAAAACAGTAAAGAACATAAGCGATTTAACGTGGTTCGGATACGCAAGATCCTACGTCCACGGTCCTGACAATGGATGGATAACTTGTTGATTATACTGAGCAAGCCTCAGCAGGTATCTGTGCACTGGACAGATCCTTCTAAGTTATAATCCTTAGCGACTTTACAATTCAAACCGAAGTTCGAAAGGGAGGGAATAATCTCCAACTAAGAAGGAGTTCTTACAATAAGAACAATTCACTAAAAGTGAACTCCTTCGAAATCTAAGCTATAAATCTGGCAATGAGCTTAGTCTAGAGAAGAAAGGGATCTAAATACTCTAGAGAGAAGAACTACAAATATTCTATGAAAGCAAGTTCTTCTCTGTATAATTTGTTGAGTTCGCTAGAGTGTTCTTGAGCTTGAGCTTTTTCCCTTATGAGTCCCGTACGTGGAGCTTCGAATTTCTTCTCTATTTATAGTTGTGAGCTATGGCATATGTCCGTTGGAGACGACGATGCCACGTGTCACAAGCTTCCAAAGAAAACGACCATAATTTCGAATTTGTTGCAGCAGGGCAGTTAATTACTGTACATGAGAGCAGCTTTACTGTATAGAGCAGATATGGCGCTGTCGGCTTCTCATTGGTCGAGGTTTGTAGTTGGTGAGAATGTGTCAGAGTCAAAGTTGACTATTCAAACAACCCCGTAAGATCTTCTGCTGAACTTCGAAAAGACTTGAGCGACTGGGTCGTTTTCTGTCGGATACAGTAGACTAGATAAGTCTCTGTCTTCTTCGACTGAGTCAGCTGACAAGGAATACATTTACTGAGTAGGTCGGTGGCGATGCGAAGGTCTTGAGCTTTTGTATATGTTCTTTCGCGATGGCTTATCGCCGATGGACTGTCTCCCTACGAGGTGAAGATCATTCTTTGGTGAAGAACGCAAGCTCTTACAAAGATGACGTGGGGTTCTGGAAAGTAACTTCGTCAGAAGATCAGTCCAACAGTTTACCCCGTACAGGACTTAGACAAAAGATAATCAAAATAAATAAGTCTAACCTATACATCATCTAATCCTATAGACACACTGCAAGACTGATATCAGCTGGGTTTTGGGATCTTCAATTCCATAGTACTACTATGATTTCCCCTAATATTCTTTTAACCACTAGACAGATGAGTACCATCTACTGACTCATAACCCAATAGTAAGGCCTCGGTATTCAGGGAGCAGTTGATTCTTGGGAAATGCTCCTTTGAACATGATGTCCTTCTGCCCACTGAACTGGCAGAGGTACTTGTTGATCAAAGATTCCTTGTATCCAAAGGCAGAGATCCCAGTGTTAGGAAGCTGAAAGTTGTGCTGAAAGCATTCAGCTACGTCCAAGTTAGCAATCTTCTCCTCCAATTATTGTTACTCATTTCTTGCTTATATGAGATGTAAGAAATATCTTGGAGGTTCTCGCTCTGGCGGAGATTCATATAGAATGCCGCTACTTGTATGGATAGGAACCCGAGATAGAAGTTCCAGAAGACCAGACGATTGAAGAGCGTCGAATATGGGCTCCATACAGTCAATCCCACATGAATGAAAAGCGAGCACAGGCTCAAAAAGCACTCTCTAGTGACGGGTGATCTCCTCCATATCAGACGAAATTAAGACCTCATTACTTGGTGAAGATGCCATTGGTGATTGTCTAGATCTGCAAAACGAACGTTAGCACTTAAAAATAGAGTAAATTAGTGTCTAGTAGATAAGATTAAAGAGATTTACCGAAAAGTTTGTGCTTGAAAGTGGTAGATTTCTAATGCAAGTATGCAGAGCATAAACTTGATCAAAAATGGCGGAAAAAGTAAGGTAAGAGTATGAATACGTGCGCACATATATATCTAATGAATATGAACGATTTTATCAGCGCATGATTGAGATTAAATTGAATTTTAATCGTGGATGACTCAGATTAAATGTTATAATAGGTTATGAATATTGTGATGCCTATAATCTTGGCCTAAGTATACTAGTGATTAAAAGGTAGGTCAGATGACATGCATTTAATGCACCGCATTCAGCCTATGGAATGTCGTGCTTTTATTAATGACATACTAGGAATATTAATGGCGGGAAATTAATGCAATGACATGCTGAATGTAATTTGCTGAATAAATGCTCATAACCTGTTAGCTGAACATAGTAGTCAGCTGATACCACTGTGTAGATGCTGAGTATGTCAGCACTTCCTTTAACCTCACTCAGTAGTACTGAGAGTAAGTTCCCCTTTTCTCAGTACTTCCGGGATCGTCAAACTGAACTAAGCCAGTAGGATCTAGTATACCTAGTTCTACTGAGAGTTTGTTGAATCTGGTCTCAGCTAGAGGTTTGGTCAGTATGTCGGCTCTATGCTTATCAGTATGGAGATTCTCCATTCTGATATCTTTCTTTTTGACATGGTCTCGGATGAAGTGATGTCATATGTCCACATGCTTGAATCTTGTGTGAAGAACATGATTCTGAGTGATTGCAATGGCACTGGTATTGTTGCAGTAGATCGGCACTTCATCTTGACATACATCGTAGTCTCTCAACTATTGTCGCAGCCATAAGATCTGGGCGCAACATCTTCCGACAACCATATATTTAACTTCAGTAGTAGACTAGCTACTGAGTGTTGTTTCTTTGAAAACCAAGATATGAGCTTGCTGCCTAGGAACTGACATGTTCCTGAAGTTGATTTCCTGTCAATTCGACATCCTGCATAATCAACATCATAATAGCCAATTAGTTCAAGTTTATCATCAGCAGGATACCATAACCCAACATCAGATGTTCCTTTCAGCTAACGGAGAATCTTCTTTGCTGAGTCGATATGACTTCGCTTGGGATTCACCTGAAATTGTGCATACACCTACAACATAGGTTATATCAGGTCTGCTGGCAGTTAGATATAATGATGAACCCATAATAGCACGATAATCAGTTGAGTTGACAGATACTCCCTCTTTATCAAGATCAATCTTGAGATTTCTGTTCATGAGTATCTTCATTGATTTGTTGGATTTGCAGCCGAATTTCTTGATGAGATCTTTGGTATATTTAGCCTGATTAATGAATATTCCTTCCTTTGATTGCTTCACTTGAAGTCTAAGGAAATAATTCATTTCACCCATCATAGACATCTCAAATTTATTCTTCATCATCTTTTCGAATTTTGACACAAAATCAGATTCTTAGATCCAAAGATGATATCATACACATAGATCTGCAACAATAGAATGTCATTTTTTTAACGGATAATGAATAGGGTGCGATCTACCTTTCCCTTCTGAAAACCTTTCTTAAGTAGAAAGTCTAAATGAGTATCATACCAAGCCCTGGGTACTTGTTTTAACCCATGAAGAGCTTTTTTGAGTCTGTATACTTGATGTCCCTGCTGAAAGCCGAGAGGCTGTTCTATATAGACTTCTTCCTTCAGTACGTCGTTCAAGAAAGCCGACTTGACATCCATCTGATATACTGTGAACTGCTGATGAGTTGCATAAACTAGGAACAGACGAATGGCTTCCAATATTGCGACTGGAGCGAACGTTTCATCAAAGTCTATCCCTTCAGATTAACAATAGCCTTTAGCAACGAGTCTGGCTTTGTTTCTGATGATGACGTTGTTTTCATCTCACTTGTTTTTGAAGACCCATTTAGATCCTATTACATGTTAATACCTGGGTCTGTCTACAAGCTCCCAAACATCGTTTCTGGTGAATTGGTTGAGCTCTTCTTGCATAGCGGTGATCCAGTCAGCATCCTTCAGTGCATCCTCAATCGACTAAGATTCTTCAGTAGACAAGAAACAGGAGTATAGAGCGCTTTCTCCTTGACAGAATCTGGATCTTGTCTTAACACATGCTGACCGGTCTCTGATTATAAGATCTGAAGTATGAGCGTCTAACCAAGAACGATGGTTTCTTGTTACATCTTCTGAAATTGATTATGCACAGATAGTTAGATTATGAGGGATTTCAGTAGTGTTATTTTGTGCCTGAAGCAATTCAGTAGCAAGATCAGGATCTACTGAGTCACCAGGTTCAAGGGCATTCAGCTTAGGACATCAATAGTTCCCCCTGAGTTGTTATTCTCAGTAGAGGTCTCAGTTACCACTGGGTTTCTTCATCGTCCTGAGTTCCTGGGATTGATTTTGTTCACTAGAATCAATCAGCTCAGCTACATTGCTTGTTGGTTGGTTCTGAATGGCATCATCTGAATCATCATCCCAACAATGCTGGATCTTTTTTATGTTATCGTTCAGGCTTAGATCATGTAGCTTGTTGCTGACTTCTTCAGCATATCCCTGAGAGTTTTGTTTCCTGTTCTCATAAGTAAATTAGTTAAATACAACATGAGGGCTTTCTTCCACGCAAAGGGTCCAATAGTTAAAGACCCTACAAGCTTTGTTGACCCTGGAGTATCCCAAGAATACCCCTTGGTCTGACTTGCTATCAAAGACCTTTAACTGATCCTTTCTATTATTGTGGATAAAGCACGAACAACCAAAGATATGGAAATGTGAAATAGAAGACGTTCTACCTTTCCATAATTCATATGGTGTCTTCAAGTGCATCTGAGTCAGTAAAGACCGATTCTAAGTGTAGCAGGCTGTGTCAGTAGCTTCTATCCTAAACTTTGATGGTAGACCTGAATCTGCGAGTAGTGTTCTTGCTGCTTCTTTGAGTGTTCTGTTCTTTCTTTCAGTAAGACCATTCTATTAAAGTGTACGTGCAGCTGAGGTTTCATGTTGAATTCCTTCAGCTTCGCAGTAGTCTTTCATTATTGAGTTTAGAAACTCTGTTCCACAATTTGAGCATATTTGTTGAATCTTGATATCCTTCTCGACACTCAATCGTTTCAGTAGCTTTGGCAGCTCAATTTAGATCTTAGACTTCTTGGCGATGAAAATCACCCATATATATCTTGAATAGTCATCAATGACTATAAGAGCATATTTCTTTCCTCTGATCGTCATTGGAGAGACTGGCCCAAATAGATCCATGTGCACTAGCTAAAGGATCCCATTAGTAGAAGGTGACTGAATCGGTAGATTGCTCGATTTGGTTTGCTTTCCCTTCGGGCATGCTTCACAATTCTTATGTTTCTTGAATAGTTCATCTGGCAGTCCTCAGACTTTAGCATCTCTTGCTAGCCTGTTCATCATTTTGAAGTTCAGATGACTTAGTCTTCTGTGTCACAGCCACGTGGTTTTGTCATTTGACTTTGTATGTGCTAGCAAGCAAGCTTCAGGTTCAGTGGTATGCCAATCTACATAGTACAAATTTCTTCTCCGCGAGCCTGATAACACAGTTTTTCCTATAGATTTATCAAGAACATCACAAAAACCCGCGTCAAAAGTCACTTTATTGGAGTTATCACATAATTGGCTCACTGAAAGGAGATTATGTTGAAGTCTTTCAACATATGATACTTTGGGAACTATTGCAGTCCCTATCTTCAGTGTTCCATATCCCCTTATGTATCCTTTGGAGTTGTCACCAAATTCAATTCTAGCTCCTTCTTGGTAAACGTAGTTGGTCAGCAAATTCTTTTGATGCATCATATGTTTTGAGCATCCGCTATCCACGATCCAAGGGTCCTTTAGCACCTGCAAAATAAAAACAAATTGTGGTGCCCTTTGGGTTCAGGTTGGATCTTTATATGTTAGTGGATGTTGGGATCCAAATTTGTCTAACAACCCTAGTGGTTTCAAATTTCTTCTTGCCCTTGTTCTCAGCTGATCTCTCTGCTGAGCTGGTAGATACTGACTTTTTTCTCCTCCGAGGTTCAGGTTTCTTCTTCTTCTGCTGAACCTTCGGGCTTTTGTTTCTGGGCTCATAATAGTATGATCTATACTAAGCTGGGTGAGTATAATATGGATGGCCGTACTGCTCTGCCCATCTAACTTTCTTGGTTTCCCCTGAATTAGATCTAGGTGTTTTGGGGCTTGAATCACGAGTCTTTTTCATGTAGCTGGGCTGAGGTGCTTTCATCTTCTTTTTGTTCTTTGTCTGAGGGGTTGAAGATTCAACATATTGGGTTCCTCCTTAGACAAACTTGTCAGCCTGCTGATCTGAGTTTTTCTACCCGGAGGTAGTTGCTTTATATGTATAACCAAGTTCTTCCTTCGTAGAACATGGTCTCTATGATCTCAGCAACTTCTCAAGCTTTTGTTTGGCTCCTAAATACTGCTCAGTCATTGTGGTTCTCCAAACCTCATCACTTCTCCTCAGAGCTTCATACTCAGCTCTAGCCTTTGTAAGCAGACTGGCAATTTCAGTCTCTTTCTGTGAGTTGTCTTTGGTCAAAACTCGAGATCTGTGATTCTTGTTGTTGAGACTTAGTCATCAGAGATTCCATCTCTTCCTTCTGTCTTAAAATAAGTCCTTTAGACTCAGTAGAGTCCTGACTTCTCATTGAAAGTCTCTGATCTTGAAGCGTTCTACTGAACTGTTTGCTCATCTGAATTTGTTCCTCCAACAATTCTTCATATGCAAGGACCACATCCAGGGGTTCACCTGCAATAGAGCTTGTGTCGTGTGTGCAAGGTGAATAGGAGCATATGTTAGAGTTAGAGTTTACCTCAACCTCTTCTCCAGCCATAAGACACAATTCAGTTTCCTTTTCAACTTTGATTGCCATGAATGTTGTTGCTTCTTCATCGGTTGACTCTATGAACACCTCTTCATCACTCGAGCAATCGGATAGCTCTTTAGTTATTTAGGCTTGCCTCTACCTACCAAACTTGCCGCGTCTGGCTTTCCTTTCTGCTCTTTCAACTGTTGCGAGCTCTGGACATTCATATTGGTAATGCCCAGTCTTTTTGCAGTTATAGCATGTTGAGCTTCTTCTTTCCTTTCTTGGTATTTCTTTAGATGCAGTGGAGGCAGTCTCAGCATTCATGCATTCAAGAAGAGATTTAGGTTCACTTTTCGAGTGAGCATTTTCTCTCTTACCTTGATAGTTTTTTGAAGCTTTCTTCATCTTCATCTTCCTGAGCTTGTCCTTCTCCTTCTGGTATTTGACTGAAAGGAGAGCATATTTCTCAGCTAAGTTATCAGCAGTAGGGATTAACATGGAACTTCCAGCTGATTGACTTGTAACTGAGGGACTAGCTCCAGGTGTGCTGACTGTTGCCTTGTAAGCATGATCTATTGGCACTTCAGTCTCAGCACCTTAGGTGTGTGAAAGGTTGAACTCAAACTCCTCTGCTTTTAATTATGAAAATATATAATTAGGAGTAACAGATTTTAAGTCAGGTCTTCTTACACACGTAGCAAAAGAATACCACTTGAGCCTAGAAAGAGCCCTTAAGATTTTAGTGTTGGTCTCCTTGTTGCTGAATACTTTTCCCAGTCCATTGATGATGTTGATTTGATTCGTGAATTGGACACTGAAATCATCAATTTACTCTCCGGGTATCATGGCAAACGCTTCAAGCTTCTGCAGCTCGACCTCTAGTTTATTCTCTTTGATTTGCGGAGTTCCTTGGCTCAGCACTGCAAGAGCATCCTAGAGCTCTTTAGCAGTCTTGCAGTCATGCACTCCGTCGAGGTATGAGTTACTAAGCGTAGTCAGATCGCGTAGCGTGCGACTCGCTCAAGATTGTGCAACTTTCTCTCTTCTGGTGTAAAGAGGCTTTTGTCCTTGGGAACCTTTGGGCTGGTTCTAGCACCTATTGCTGCTACGGTTGTGAGCTCGACATCTGTCATGCTGTCATGCAGCGGCGTTAAGTGCGCCTCCATCCTTACACGACATATCGCGTAGTTTTCTACTGGAAATATGCGTACCGTCATTATACCTGAAATATCAGGCATTTTGAAAAAATATGGTATAAGAAGCTATGAAGAGATGCAAGTGCAAAGAAAACGGTTTTTCAGGATCTGTTCGAGTAGACCGATTTTTCAGAAAATGATGATCAGAAGAACAGAGTTCTGATACCAATTGTTGATCTAGAGATGAGCCTTCAGGTGTGGTGGGGGTGAATACACCTGAATGCAAATTTCAAACTCAAACGCGAAAGTCAGCTTAGCCGAATGTTGCTATTGAACTAGTCTACTGAACTAGTCAGATGGCCAAATAAACTTTCTGGATCGCGTGGGCAGAGATAACCTTATACTGAGTCTATCTACTGACTTTAGTCAGTGAATAGAAGTCCAGCATAGGATTTTGTGTGCGGAAGTGTAGGCCTAAAAATATGTTCATCTCAGTTTGAAAACCCCTTTTTTATCCTGATTGTTTAAAACTCAGTTTATGCAATATGATTAGTAAAAATGCAGCAGTTGAAATCGACACAGGATTTTTAAAGCGGTTCGGATACACAGGATCCTACATCCACTGTCTTGAACTAAGAAAGTCTCAGTTGATATGTTCACTGGACAAATACGTTCTCGTAGTGACTTTAAAATTTCAACCGTAAAAGTTGTGGTTTCTCCAACTATGAAGGAGTTCTTACAGTAAGAATAGTTCAGAAAGTTGAACTCCTTCAAGTTTTCTAAGCTAATGATTTTACAATAAGCTTGCATAGAATAGAGAAAAGGGAACGAATTCTCACGAAATGCAAGTTCTTCGCTAGAATGCATTGTGAGTTTGCTAAAGTATTTGATCGCTTGAATGCTTGTGTTCCCGGTGTTGTTCGTCCGATTCTGCATGAAGACTCTTCTCTATTTATAGCCTCGACGTATGAATAGATCTGTTGGACGGAGTCTAGACACGTGTCGAAAATGACAAGGAACACGACCATCTTCATTTTGAATGATACTGTAGAGGTTCCCTCTTTTTCAGTATCGAAGCAGCTTTACGTCAGAGCGGGTACAGTGCTGGAGGATTCTCATTGGTCGAGGTTTAGCGAGTAGGTGAGGTTTGTTCAAACTCAAATACCATGCTGAGTTGACTTCCTCTGATTCCTCAGACCTTTTACTGAATTATCTCGTAGTTCATTCATCTGAGATATCAGCTCGTGGCTCGAATCCCTATGCAGATTCAATGGGTTGTACCTATCCCAACTGAGTTCTTGATGCTGAGTTCTACGATTGAACTGCAGATGATCTATTGAGCCCTATCAGCTACTAAACTCAAGCTAGCCTACTGAGTTCCTAACATGCTGAACGCAACTATACTATTACATTATTTAAGGTTCATCATTCAGCTAGGGTTTTGGGATCTTCAAATCTTATCATACTAAATCTCATCCCAACAAATTGACTTAATTACGAGAACCATGCCACATTCAACTTGATCTAATTAGTCATCCTATTTAATTATCATCTTCTACAGTACTCGTGTTTACTAGACACGCAAGTTACACAGGTGGACGTTTACGGCTTCGCTCCCACTACTCAATAATAATTAAATATTATTTTGGAAAACTCATCTCACAAAACTTGTAGCTCAAAGATACAAGCAAGACACACAGGTGGACGCTTACTAATATAATCTTGCTACTTTTGTGTACAGTCCAATTAAATAAAGGTCCCCTTAAATATTTAATATCCAATTGATGGAATCTAATTAAATATTCAATTTATTTTCTTGCTTAGTCTTTTTGTTCAAAAGGTTTGGTGAATCATGCAAATCCACATAATTCCTAAAGCATGCTTTTCTAAATTCACAAAATATAACATGCTTAAATAACATAAATCCTATTTTCATGCTTTTCTAAGCGCAATTAAACACATAATCACGTGCTAAAGCGTAAAAAATAAATAAATCCCAAAATAGGAATTTAAACATCGTTATCGGGCTTAAAAAATATTTAATTCCTAACTACTACATAGTCCGAACAACTACAGCTCTTCGAAAATCTTTAAAAATCTTCAAATCGGAGTTGCTGCATCATCGCCATGTCATCAGGCTGACTGCCACATGTCATATATGTGGCAGCCACGTGTACTGCACAGTTAGCACCTATAGCTGATGTTAGCGAACCTAAGGCTGACGTCCGCCCTCATTCTTCAACAAGTTGCAGCATCGCCCGACACCGTGCCGCAACCTGCTGCTATCTGGAGCTGCTGCTTAAGTTACGTGGGACAAGCCCGAGCCTTGTCGCCACCAAAAAATGCGACGCAACAGTGCAAAAAGTGCATGGCCGCGTGCTGCCGCTCTCTCTCGCTGCCATCCTTCGTCCGCCCAATCAACCCCAAACGTCACCCATATATCTGGGTTACTCGAATCCAGTCACAATCGCCGCTCCCGCGACATGTCGCTGCGTAATTAAGTAGCTTGTCGCCGACAAATTCTTCCACCGCCAAAATCGCCTCTTTGAGCTATGATTCGATCAATTGCAAGAGGGGAAACACAATTGGAACACTCACAACCACCGTGTAACGGATTCCGAACGAGATTAGTTCATCAATTTCTCGAATTTCAAATGAATTATCGAAAAGAATATAAATTGAGCTGCTATGTTTTAACATCGATTTCAATCACATCTGAGGTCAGATGACCCCATAGGATATATCAATGCGAAGCTCGTGACAAGACGAACAAAACGGTGCAAGCCGCTTGGCTAGAGGAGGCCGGAGGCGCATCTACTCACCGCTGCAAGTGGCGGCAGAACCCTAAAAATCTACAGTTTCGACAGCCTAGGGTTTTCGCCTTCTACCTCAATTTTCGTGCCTCCCAAACCAAAATTATACTATAATAATACTATAAACATGTAACAAATTGGTCTTATCAACTACACGTGGATTTTCTCATGAGAAAAAATAGTACAAATGGGTCAAAACAGTGGCACACAGGCCGCCCTTAACACGAAACTAACCCGATAACGATGGATAAAACCCTAAACATGCTCCTAAAAAGCAAAAATCAGAACCTAAACTATGCTCTGATACCAAATTAAAGGAACGGAATTTTACTTTCATCCTTCGTGTGTTGTAGTGGCTTTGGTTATTGTTGTCGTTCGGATCTTCTGATCTTCATCCCGACCTTTTTCTTCCTCTACATGGTCAGAGAACTGAAGAAAAGATAAATATTGTCTCTCTCACTCACAAACGTGCATATGCGTGTCTCTATATGTGCATATGTGTATATCATGTATTCTGATTATGTATAGAATACTAATATATATAGGCTTCAAAAGCTTATATTATATTAACATTTCTTACCCATTAATTTAATCATATTCCTATTAGGCTTCCTCATCAACTAGTTCATAATATAATAAATTAATCTGTTGGACTACTTTTATTAATCAATTAATTGACCCAACCAAATAATTCTAATAATTAACATTATTAAATAATGCAAGATTACTATAAGGATATGAGTTAGGAGTTATTTTCGCGTTGTTCTTCTTAGGGGGAAATTGTAGGAATTTCGAAGGATATGAATCAGTGTTATGGGGGAATTTGTATGGAGATGATTCAATACCTCTAATATTGAGTAATTGTTGTATTAATGTTTAAAGAGGAATTGAAGATCCCAAAACCCCTGAATGTGTGATGAACCGACATGATGTAATAGGCTAGAACTGCTTTGATCTTTCTAGATTATTTTGTGTAAGTCGTGTAAGGGGTATATTGTTGGACTGAACTTCAGTAGAGAAGTTAAGGTTCCAGAACCCCATGTCATCGGTTCTGTAGAGCTCTGTCTGTTTAAGAGCTCAATAGTTTGTCTTCGAGTCAGTTGCTGGAAGCACTTAGTTGAAGATCACTCTTCAGCCGACTCAGAAAGAAGACTCAGTATGATCAGCCTTGATCTATTGAATGAGCTGCGACTCTGTTGCAGACCGTACAAGGGAAATCGATAGCCTAACCTTTATCAGTCGGATGTCAGCAGAGGACCACTTAGTGTTCGAGGTTCAGAGGAAGTCAACTCAGCTAGAAGACTGAATGAGAAGCAAGCGAAGCTTACCTGCTCTGACACAAAGCTGCTTTCATGCACAGAAAGCCAACCACTCTTTGCAGCGACATTCAAATTATATGGTCGTTTTCCTTGGAGTCTTGTGACACGTGGCATGGTCCCCTCCAATATATCTATGTATAGGTCACAACTATATAAAGATATCATCTTCAAGAAGAAGACGTTCAATACACGAACCAACGAGGAACAAAGAAGCAAGAAATTCAAAGCATACATTCTCAAGCACTCTAGTAAACGTACTGTTACATCTAGCCAAGAACTAAAAATCTTAGAGATATCCTAGTAGTTCTTCACTCTAGAGTTTATCCCGATCTCTTTTCTAAGCTAACCTTGTTAGATCTTACACTTAGACACTTGAAGGAGTTCACTTTTAGTGAAACGTTCTTATTATAAGAACTCCTTCCTAGTTGGGGAGAAAACTTTCAAACTTCGGTTTGATCTTATAAAGTCGCTAAGACTATAACTTCAAAGGTTATGTCCAGTACACAGAATCTTTCTGAGGCTTGCTCAAATTAATCAACAAGACCTCATGTTCAGCAGGACCGTGGATGTAGGATCATGCGTATTTGAACCACATTAAAAATTGCTCTTGTCATTTAATATTTTATTTTATCTGTGTGTCAACTATTTGCAAAATTATATTTTCAGTAAAACGATTTTAAAAGTGCACTAGCCAAAACTGATTTGGTTTTCATCAAAACGTTTTTCAAAGAGACGAACTTAAACCGAGCCTACACAATTCCGCACTCATTCATCTACTGAGTTTCTCAGTACTGACATCAGTCAGTAGAAAGGATTCAGTCGTTGAATCACTCTGCTCTACGATTAGAAGGCTTAACTGGCAACTGAACTCGTTTAGTTGCAGGCTCAGTAAAATACTGACCTTCGCGTTTGAGCAAAAACTTGGACTCAGTTGTATTCACCCCCCCCCTCTATACACCTGATACTCGTCTCTAGACTAACAATTGGTATCAGAGTGGTGTTCTTTTGATCATCTTTTTGAAAACTTACTGGTCTACTCGAACAGATCCTGAAGAATATTTTCACTGCACGAGCATCTCTTCATTCATCCTTATACTATCTGCTTCAACATGTCTGATATGTCAGGTATTCGAATGGTACCGATGCTCTCAGTAGAGAACTACACGGTATGGCGCGTCAGAATGGAGGCGCACCTTACATCGCTGCACGATATCATAAATGATGTCCTCGAGACAAGAACAATAATTCATATGATCGACAACGTCGAATTTGCTGCTGTGGGAGGTGTAGGAGCACAAACAGGGCCAAAGATTCCCAAATACAAAGTCGCCTTCACGCCTGAAGAGAAGAAACTGCACAATCTTGACCGAGTCGCGCGCAGAATGCAATCTTGACAACGCTCGATGATTCACACCTCGGGAGAGTGCAAGATTGCAAAATGGCGAAAGAACTTTGGGATGCCCTTATTGTACTAAACCGAGGAACCCCACAGATCAAAGAGAACAAGCTCGAGTTGGAGCTTCAAATGTTCAAGATATTTTCCATGCAACCCAATGAATCCATGGACAAGTTTAGCATCAGATTCACAAATTAGATCAATGTGATCAACAGGCAGGGGAAGACGTTCACCAACAAGGAGATTTTTGGTCCAGAGACGAGTATCAGGTATGTGTGTGTGAGGCACGGGGTGAATACACATGATTGCAAATTTTTCCTCAAAAGTGAAGGTCCGCTAAATGCTGAGTTTTGCTACTGAATGGGTTCAGTGTCATATAAGCCTTCTGATAGCGGGGCATAGTGATTCAGTAGCTGAGTTCCTTCTACTGACTGAGGTCAGTATGAGAAGTTCAGTCACAGAATATTGTGCGGATAAGTGTGGGACCCAGTTTAACTTTGTCTCTTTAAAAACGTTTTATGCAAACCAAAACAATTTTGTCTAGTGCACTTTTCAAGTCAGTTTTATTGATAATATGAATTGTAAACACTTTGAGAATAATGCAATAAAACAGTAGACGACACAAGCAATTTTTAACGTGGTTCGGATATGCAAGATCCTACATCCACGGTCCTGCTGAACAGGAGGTCTTGTTGATTTATCTGAGCAAGCCTCATCAAGGAATCTGTGCACTGGACAGACCCTTCTAAGTTATAGTCCTTAGCAACTTTACAAACTCAAACTGAAGTTTGAAGAATGATCTCCAACTAAGAAGGAGTTCTTATAGTAAGAACAATTCACTAAAAGTGAACTCCTTCGAAAGTTCTAAGCTTAAGATATTACAATGAATGCTTAGATAGAGAAGGGGAGCTATAGGATCTCTAGAGAGAAGAACTTAACAAAGATGATCTTCAAGGAGCAAGTTCTTTGATGTATTTGGCTTTGAGTTCGCTACAGATTTGAGCTTTGATTTCTTTGGTTCCCTGTGTTGTATGTCTGCTTGGAGACTCTTCTCTATTTATAGTTGTGACCCGGCCATAGATCCATTGGAGAGAACGATGCCACGTGTCATAAAACTCCAAGGAAAATGACCATATATTTTCGAAATGTTGCCGCAGAGTGGTTGGCGTTCTGGATATGAGAGCAGCTTTTGTGTCAGAGCAGGTAAGCTTTGCTTGCTTCTCATTGGTCAAGGTATGCGGCGGTAGGTGAGACTTATCAGACATCAGTCTTCTACCTGAGTTGACTCTCTAAACCTAGTTTAGTGAATGTTCTCTGCTGATATTCGACTGATAAAGGATAGACAGTCGATTTTCCTTACACAGTCTCAACTGAGTGCAGCCTATCAGTAGATCAAATCTGATTGTACTGAGTCTTCTTTTTGAGTCAGCTGAAGAGGATCTTCTACTGAATGTCATCAGCTTCTGACTTGAAGATAATAAACGGAACTCTTCACTCAATCAGTAGATCAAGGATCATACTGAGTCTTCTTCCAATGTCTGCTAAAGAGAATCTTATGCTGAGTGCTGTCAGCTACTGACTCTGAAGGCTACTGAGCTCTACTAAACCGATGACTTGGGGTTTTGGAACTTTAACTTCTCTACCAAAGTTCAGTCCAATAATAAACCCCGTACAGGACTTAGACTAAAACAAATATATGAAAATCAAGACAAGTCTAGCCTATTACATCATAACAGTTCCACACACAAAGGGGTCAGGATGGGGTTTTGCGATCTTCAATTCTATAACAATACAATTCAGTATCATTTGCAATTTCCCCCATAAACATTATACAATAACATCCCTATAGTTTACATTAATTACTGACTAATAGTCCTACACATCTACTGAGTCAAGTTCTATGTACCCCCTAGCAATAGTCTACTAGACCACTAACTCATATTCGTACAATTTCCCCCTAATTGATGATGTCAAAACCACTAAGCACTAAACTACTAACCCAAAAACTCTGTTAATAACAACTGAAAGAGTTAAACACAGGTTAACAGATTACTAAGATAGGCATATTAGAAGAAATCAGGATAATGAGTGTGTGTTGATCACTTCAGTGATCAGTTAGTGTTAAAATTAAATAACACAACCATAAGACAATGAGTGGTTTTCTGGCCAAATGAAATACTGATTTTATAGATGTAAAGAGATTACAGTACAATTAGTACTATACTAAGAGAGAAAGGAAGAAGAGAGGCAAAGACAAAAAGAAGGCTAAGTCTGCTACTTCTGAGATCTGAACATCTGAATCTTGGATTTGAAGTCAATAGATTTTGCCTCAGGAGGATCAAGCCCATATGCTCTATAGATAGCTTCCCTTAGTCGTTTGATATCTGGAAGATTTTGTTGCAACTGGGAGGAAAGATCGTTGCGTCGCATGGCTATCTCCACCTTGTCTTCTATCTCCTTGGTGCAGATGGCTCCTTGAAGAGTCCTGGGAGGGGTCAGCTGACGATATGCAGGCGCAGTAAAAGGCAATTTGTCCTTGTAAAGGAGCAATTTGATATGTGCTAAGAAGTTGGGGTCATGGTTGTATAGGAATTGATCGAACAATTTGACCGCCGGAACTTCGCTTCAGTAGCATTGACATACATAGTTAGCTTTGATGAAATCTTCTTTTAGACCTTCCCATTACTCATTCAGGTTCCATGGGATCCATTTGTCTATGCGGCGGAATGGAGTTTTCCTGAGATGTAGCTTCTGCCCACCGCGTCTGTAGAACTTTGAAGTCCTTGGGATCTCTCTGCTTTTGATAGGAACTGCTTCCCTTGCTGCTTTTTCAGTACGAGCGATATGCTCTGCCAGTTCGGCTTTTCTTAATCTCTCTCTGGCTTCAGCTGTAAGCCTCTCTCTTGCTCTGAAGTCGAGGCCCATCTCCACTACGTCGCACAAGGCTTTTTCCTCTGCAATTTGTTCTGCTGTAAGCTTGGGAGTCTTCTTCTTTAGCCTTACAGAGAGTGGTAGGTTGTCAGTGTCGGAGTCTTCAGTAGACTCAGAAGCTGATTTTTCAGTCGGTTTTTGCTTCTGCCGAGTCTTTTTAGGAGGTGTTGGCTTCTTTTTCTGAATTCTCATTCGCTGAGCCTGACTCCTTGACGACCTAGGCACTGGGACTTTTGGCTTTCTCTTCAATTTGGCCTCTTCTTCGAGTCGGGCTTCATGATCGAGCTGAGCCTGCAGCTCCTGATCTACTCATTCGTCATGTGCCTCTTGTTCCTTCTTGGATTTGAACTCAGGCGATGGAGGGGGAGAACTTTCAGTAGCAATCTCCCTGCCAGGCCTCTTCGGCGGCGGAGGCTCAATGCCCTCTATTCCCTCGACGAGCTCAGGTACTTCATCAATGAGTGCCTGGGCTGAGGATCCTTCTCCTGATCCGCCAACCTACACTGTCAGCTGCGCAATTATCTACTGAGGCTCTGTATGGCCTTCGGCTGAGGCTTTTTCCTTAACCTGTTCTATCGGGAGGGGGAGAGCAATGAACTCCTCTATCTCTGTCGTTTCTTCCCCCTTATCTTGTTCCCCTTTCTTGGCTTTTGACTTCTCTTTCCCCTTAGCTTCCTTCCCTTTACCTTTCCCCTTTTTGGCATTACCAACCGAGGTTAATAAGGTCTTAAGAGCTGCTACTTCTCCTTCGAGCTTGTAGATAGAAGCTTTGATTTGTTAGGAAGAGGAGTTGAAGTCCCCGACAGCATCGCAATAATGCTCCCATTCAATCTTTTGATCTTGTCAAATTTGCTTGATCTGGGATTCAACTTGAGTTTTGTGCTGTAGAAGAGATGCTTCGAGTGACTCCTTGAAGTCAGACCGGATGAGGTTCAGAGCTATAGCTTGAGTTTCAAGAGCTTTAGCTACGCTAGGGGATACAACTTTGTTCCTTTCATCCATTGTTTTCTGGACATCAACCATTGCCGCAACCAATTGCTCTGAGAATTTCTTCGATTGAGCTTCTAGCAACTACTGGCACTGATTGGCCACGTCCAGGTTCTAAGCAGCCAGAGCAGTCTCGATGATCTCCTGAAAGTTTGGCGTTGGAGTTTTAGAATTTCAAGGCAATGAACAAGCTGGCAAGGGACTCAAAAGTCAGAGGACTGCCCAACAAAGTATTCAATCGAGACAAAAAATGTGAGGCATGCATGAAGGGAAAGCAGACAAAGTCGAGCAATCCACTTATTCCTTCACTTTCCACTGATGGAATCCTTCAGCTGCTGCACGTGGACTTATTTGGGTCAGTCACTCCAGTGACTATAAGAGGAAAGAAGTATGCCCTCGTCGTTATTGACGATTATTTAAGATATAAGTGGGTCATCTTCATAGCCAACAAATCTGATTTCAAGTCTGAGCTACCTAGACTGCTGTAGAAACTCGGTGTGGAAAAGGACATCAAGATTTAGAGGATACGCTCAGATCGAGGCACTGAATTTCTCAACTGAATCATCATGGAGTACTGTGCTACTGAGGGAATTCAGCACGAGACTTCAACAACTCGCACACCTCAGTAGAACGGTCTTGCTGAACGGAAGAAATGAACATTAAAAGAAGCAGCAAGAACGCTTCTAGCAGACTCTGGATTGCCCTCGAAGTTGTGGGCCATGCTACTCTAGAATCGCTCACTACTGAGAAAACAACATATTAAGACACCATATGAACTATGGAAAGGGAGAATTCCTTCTATTTCTCATTTCCATATCTTTGATAGCAAGTTTGACCAAGGAGTGTTCTTAGGATACTCCAGGGTCAGTAAAGCCTTTAGGGTCTTTAACTACCGGACCCTTTGCATGGAGGAAAGCCCTCATGTTGTATTTAACGAGTTTGTTAAGCATCAAGCTACAGGAAATCGAGTGAAAAGTCAAATACTGAAGATGTCAGCAACAAGCTACAGGATCTCAAGCTGAATGATGAAACTGAAAATATCAAGCATTGTTGGGATGATGAGTCAGATGAAGAAGAAACTCAAACCCAACCCACATGCAATGTAGGTGACTTGATTGATTGTACTGAACAGAATCAACCACAGGTAACCCTGATTAATGATGAGGAAGCTCCAGTGGTAACTGAGACCTCTATTGAGAATAACAATTCAGGAGGAATGAATGAAGTTCCTGAGCGAAATGCCCTTTAACCTGGGAACTCTGTAGATCCCAACCTTCTTACTGAATTGCTTCAGTCGCAAAACAGTACAATTGAAATGCCTAACACTCCTAGTGACTGTACAAAAGTAATTTATGAAGAAGAAACCAAGCAAAGACGATCATGGCTAGATGCTCACTCTTATGATCTATCCATTGGAGATCCTTCAGCAAGTGTAAAGACAAGATCCAGATTGTCAAGGAGAAAGCGCTTTATACTCCTGTTTCTTGTCTACTGAAAAACCTCAGTCGATAGAGGACGCACTAAATGATGCTGAATGGATCAATGCAATGCAAGAGGAGCTGAACCAGTTCGTTAGAAATGAGGTCTGGGAGCTTGTTGATAGACCAAGACACCAACACGTGATAGGAACTAAGTGGACACTACTACAAATTTGACCTACGACAACACTAAAAAGATAACGTTTTTGGCAAAAAATCGTTGTCGTATCTCTAAAAACGGTTGTCGTAGACAAAACCGTTGTCTTTTATACCAAAAGTGCGCTAATAGACAAGATTTTGACTAGTGTTGTCGTTGTTGTGTTGTCGTTTGGTGAAAATTGCGCTGATAGACAATGGTTGACACAACCGTTGTCGTATGTGTGTTGTCGTAGCTGAAGGATGCGCTAATAGACAACAGTTTCGTCTAACCGTTGTCGTTGATGCGTTGTCGTAGGTTATGCAATGTGTGTATAGACAACGGTTTTTGTAACCGTTGTCGTTTAACCGTTGTTATAGTTTAAATTTTCACTCATAGACAACGGTTTCATCAACCGTTGTCGTTTATCTGTTGTCTTTTATCAAAATTTGTATATATTAATTACAAAATGCCTATATTTTTTTAATATAATAAAATAAAAATAAAATAATTAAATTAAATTAAATCTAAATCTAAATAAAAAAACAATAATTATATATTTTAATATATGATTTAAAATAACTTATAAAATTAAATAAATTTTAGATTTTTTTTTATTAGTACATAAATTTAAATGATTAATTATAATTATAATTTTAATTAATACTCCACTTATGTATATATAACTTATATAATTTTAATTAAATTAAATTTATGTTTTCCCCAATCGATTTACTCAAACTTCGAAACCCTCTTCACAACACAGGTAACCTACCTAATTCGTTTCTTCACCAAATTCGTTTCTTCCCCATCGAATTTGGAATCGCCTTCCCTCCGCCACCGGCCGACTTGGCTCCTCTCCGCCCCATGTGTTTTCCAATTAATGTTCGACTCATGTATTTTCCTTTTATTAATATTAAATAATTTTAATTAATGTTAAATTAATTATCTAGATTTATTCTAAACAAATTAATTAGTAATTTATTCTAAATTAAAATTAACCCTAATACTCTCCTAATCCTCTCACCCTTAAAATTAACATTAAAATTAACCCTAAAATTAACCTTAATATTCTAAATTCATATTAACCCTACATATAAATACCCTCACCCCACCCTTATTGCTCTCAGCTTTCTCACCCTCACCCCTCTCGCTCTCATCTTCTCACTCTCACCCCTCTCGCTCTTATCTTCTCACCCTCACCCCTCTCGCTCTCATCTTCTCGCTCTCTCTCATCAAGCTCTCTCTCTCTCTCTCATCAGATCTCCCTCGCTCGCTCCGTCTCTCGTCAAGTTCTCTGAAAGAGAAAACCACCATAAATTGGGGAGTAGAAGCGGCGGTTCTCCGGTTCTTTAAGACTGTTTCTCCGTTCTTCAATTCCGGCGAAGATTGCTAGAATCTCCAGTAGGGTAAGTATTTCGTGAGATCAATTTTGTATTTGGTGTGCAGATCTCGATTTCATGTTTTACCAAGTTCTTGATTGTGTTTTGATTTCACAGTTTTATAACAGAAAACTGAATTGTGCCAAAATAGGAGATCTGTTTCACATTAAATTTAAAAAAAGGATAGGGTACTCCCCCAAAAGTAGGGGAAAAATATGGCCTCCCATATTATATGGGAAGGTTTTGAGTAGCTTTGAGGTAGAAACAGTGTAAAAATATAGGGGATTCCCCAATTTTACATCAGCTTTGGAGATGGTCTAAGTGGCACGGTGAGTTTGAAATCTGCTTGAATAGGTAGTGGGGCAAAGATTCAAACGGTGAGTTATGATTGTCGTATTAGAAGGCCTGGAGCCCCGTCGAAGGCGCGGGTCTACACCGATGTAAATGTCATCCGCCCTAAGGAGTATTGGGATTACGAGTCTTTAGCTGTTCAATGGGGGTAATTGATGTTAGATTTTAATTAGATCATTAAATTAATTTTGCTTGAGACACGTTGAATAACAATGGATGCATGGCTTGATAACGTGGCTTCACTTGGAAACGTTGGCATGAAACGTGGCTTCACTTGGTATCTTTTGAACGTTGCATGGCCTTAAGCCTGTGAAGTAAGTATACGTTGTTTAACGAGAAGTTGCATACCTTAATGTTGCTTGAAGTGTGAAACGTTGCATGAATTGTTAGATTTGCATGCGTGACATTACATACATTGTGATTCAAAGGTTGTGTCTATTAAGAAAAGGCATGTCTTGCCTATATATAGACTCACCACCGTGAGATCAAAAACAATCAATTCATTTCTCCAATTTTATTTATGTTTCATTCATCACATTCATCTATATTAGTTTCATTTCCTTAGTCCCAAATATCAAGTAGTTCACC
This sequence comes from Lavandula angustifolia, assembly GCA_028984105.1. NCBI lineage: Eukaryota > Viridiplantae > Streptophyta > Magnoliopsida > Lamiales > Lamiaceae > Lavandula > Lavandula angustifolia. The sequence goes on along the minus strand of CM054815.1, from coordinate 28,835,424 downwards.
GGAATTACGAGAAATAGTGCAACTACTCGTAATTGAGAAGTCGTTGTATCTGAGAGACGAGTGTTATAGACCGCTTGCACCGAGTAGCGGAGCATTATCGTCTTGCGGAGAAAGAGTCCAACTCTTGCCTCGGCTAACGTTATTATCATCATTTCGACACACCCGAACTAACAATCGCAAGACGATAATAGTGTTGAAGAGATGACGACAAGTAGCAGTGATGTACCCGATCCCCTTGTCCAAGTAACGAAAAACAGTAGTAACATGCCGCCGAATTTTAAAACAGAACGAACAACCAAATTCCAAGCGCCCCTGTGCATACGGAAAGGCCGGAAAAATTCTCAGGTTCTGAATTTAAGCGTTGGCAATCTAAAATGCTGTTTTATTTAACTACTTTAAATTTATCTCGATTCTTGAAAGAATCACCTCCAATTATGGGGGGAAAATGAAACTGATGAGCAAAAACGCATAGCGTATGATGCATGGTCTCACAGCGACTACATATGTCACAACTATGTCCTAAATGGACTTGACGACACTCTCTATAGTGTCTACTCGACTGCAAAGACGTCGAAAGAACTGTGGGATTCTTTGGAGATAAAATACAAGACTGAAGATGCCGGTCTAAAGAAGTTCGTCGTTGGACTATTCTTAGACTACAAGATGGTGGATGCCAAAACTGTAGTCGAACAAGTGCAAGAGATTCAATTGATCATACATGATATACTTGCCGAATGTATGGTCCTTTCTGAATCATTTCAAGTTGCTACTGTGATCGAGAAACTACCACCTATGTGGAAGGATTTCAAGAACTATCTCAAGCATAAACGTAAAGAGATGAGTCTCGAAGATCTGATAGTCCGTCTCAGAATTGAAGAGGACAATCGCAAGGCAGATCGAAAGATCAACAAGCCGTCTATAGAGGCAAGGGCTAATCTAGCTGAGTGCAGCAACAGTACTAACCCAAAGAAACACAAGTTCTTTGAAAAGAAGCAAGATTCAAAAAGGAAGAAAATGATCAAAGGGAATTGCTACAATTGTGGAAAAAGTGGCCACATGGCAAAAGATTGCCGCAAGCCAAAGAAGGAGAACAAAGGCCGTCCATAAGCAAATATGGCGGAAGAGAATTATGTGCCCGTCAACATGTCTGAACTCGACCTATCTGCGGTCGTAGATGAAGTAAACATGGTCGGTAATCCGATAGGATGGTGGATTGATACCGGCGCTACCAAACACGTATGTGTTGATAAATCAATGTTTTCAACTAATGAAGTTGTCAAGGAGGAGAAAATGTTATACATGGGAAATTCCTCTACTTCCAAGGTCTATGGAATTGGAAAAGTTTTACTCAAGATGACGTCGGGATTGAACTTGACTCTCCAAAATGTGATGCATGTTCCCGACATTCGTAAGAATTTGGTCTCCGGCTCTATTCTTAGCAAGGCCGGATTTAGAATAGTGATTGAGGGGGATAAGGTTGTATTTTCCAAGAATGGACAATTTATAGGAAAAGGCTATGTAGATAGTGGCCTTTTCAAGCTGAATTGTATCAATGTAAATGCTATCCGTGATAATAAAAAGACCCCCGTTGTCTATTTGACTGAGTTTCCTAATTTATGGCATGATAGATTAGGACATGTAAATCTAAATACACTAAGAAAATTAGTGAATTTAGAATTGTTGCCAAAAATGTCATTTGACAAACATTCAAGATGTGAAATTTGTGTGGAAGCAAAAATGGCTAAACATCCTTTCCATTCGGTGGAAAGATCGACTACACCTCTTGAATTAATTCACACCGATCTATGCGACTTAAAACTTGTGCAAACTAGAGGTGGAAAGAATTATTTCATAACATTCATAGATGATTGCACAAGATTTTGTTATGTATATCTTTTGAGAAGCAAAGACGAAGCTTTCGATGCTTTCAAAAGCTATAAAAACGAAGTTGAAAATCAACTTAACAGCAAGATCAAAATGATCCGAAGTGATCGAGGCGGTGAATATGTTGCACCTTTTGTGGACTTTTGTCATGAAAATGGCATTATTCATCAAACAACTGCACCTTATTCACCACAATCAAATGGTGTTGCTGAACTAAAGAATAGAACATTAAAAGAAATAATGAATGCTATGCTGATAAGCTCGGGCTTACCATATAACATGTGGGGGGAAGCTATTCTTTCGGCAAATAAAATTTTGAATAAGTTACCCTCAAAGAAACAAGATCAAACTCCATATGAACTATGGAAAGGTAGGAAACCATCCTACAAATACACTAAAGTGTGGGGGTGCCTAGGAAAAGTTGAAGTACCTAAACCAAAACAAGTAAAGCTAGGACCTAAAACTAATGATTGCATCTTCATAGGATATGCAAGCAATAGTAGCGCATATAGGTTTTTGGTACATAAGTCGGAAATACCCGACATAAATGAGGGGATGATTATAGAATCCAGAAATGCTGTCTTTTTCGAGTCTATATTCCCTAAGAAAGAAAAGAATGATGTGAGTTCTAAGAAAAATACAAGACGAGGAAAACGAGCGAAAATAGCAAAGTCTTTTGGTCCAGACTTTGTAGTCTATTCATTAGAAGATCAACCGCAAACAATCAAGGCTGCATTGTCAAGTCCCGATGCTCCTCTATGGAGAGAAGCGATTAATAGTGAAATCGAGTCAATTATGAACAATCACACTTGGGAGATTGTTGACCTTCCTCCCGGTTGTAAACCTTTAGGATGTAAATGGATTCTAAAGAAGAAATATAAGGCCGATGGGTCTATTGACAAGTATAAAGCACGACTAGTAGCCAAGGGTTACAAGCAAAAGGAAGGTTATGATTATTTTGAATACATACTCTCCCGTAACGAGGATAACCTCCATAAGAACGCTAATTGTCATTGCTGCTTTAGACAATCTTGAGATACATCAAATGGATGTTAAAACGGCATTTCTAAATGGAGATTTAGAAGATGAAATATACATGGAACAACCTGAAGGGTTTGTTATTCCCGGACAAGAAAAGAAAGTTTGTAAACTTGTTAAGTCATTATATGGACTTAAACAAGCTCCCAAACAATGGGATGAGAAATTTGATCATGTTATGTTGTCAAATGGTTTTAAAATAAACGAGTGTGACAAGTGTGTGTACATTAAAGGCACACCCAACAACTTTGTCATTATATGTCTGTATGTTGATGACATGCTTATTATGGGAAGTAATCATAATATAATTATGAATACTAAAGCAATGTTGAAAAGAATGTTCGACATGAAAGATATGGGAATAGCTGGTGTAATTCTAGGGATTAAGATCTCTAGAACATCCGAAGGAATTACTTTATCACAATCTCACTATGTAGAGAATGTGCTTAAGAAATTCAATGCTTTTGATCTACCTCCGGCTAAAACTCCTGTGGACTTGAGCCTACACTTAGCCAAAAATCGAGGAGATCCAATTTACCAATTGGACTACGCTAGGGTCATTGGAAGCCTAATGTACTTAGCAAATTGTACAAGGCCCGACATAGCATATTCTATAAGCAAGTTAAGTCGGTTCACAAGTAATCCCGGAAAGGATCATTGAACCGCACTAACTAGAGTTCTAAGGTATTTAAAGCATACTTTAACTCATAGTCTGCATTACACAAGGTATCCCATTGTATTAGAAGGATATAGTGATGCAAATTGGATATCCGACACAAAAGATTCCAAGTCCACAAGTGGTTTTGTGTTTACCATAGGTGGAGGAGCAGTGTCATGGAATTCCTCTAAGCAGACTTGTATAGCTCGGTCTACAATGGAATCGGAATTCATTGCTCTAAACAAAGATGGCGAAGATGCCGAATGGCTACGGAACTTCTTAGAGGACATTCCTTGTTGGGAAAAACCCGTGCCTCCCGTCTTAATACATTGTGATAGTATGTCTGCAATAGGGAGAGCACAAAGTAGTATGTATAATGGTAAGTCTCGACATATTCGTCGAAGACATAATACCATTAGACAATTGATCACAAATGGAATAATATGTATTGACTATGTGAAGTCAAAAGACAATATTGCGGATCCGTTTACTAAAGGTATTAACCATGATCAATTGTACAACGCAGTTAGGGGAGTGGGATTAAAATCCACACTAAAAGAACACTCTTAATGGTAACTCTACCATGATAATTGGAGATCCCATGAACATGGTTCAAAGAGACAACTAAGTTAAGAATGTTCAAGTTGTGCACTTGGAAACACAACTAAAAATCCATTCTCGAAGCTGCCCCAAGTGCAAACCTGTAGCTTGTGGGAAAAGGGTAAGCTATAAGCTTTTAATGATTCCTATAGTCTTATTGGTGGAGTATGACAGGATACTCTTAATAGGAGATCACCTATATAAGTCCATAAATAGACTTCTTCGCCTTGTTTAAGTCCATAAATAGACTTCTTAAGCTTCCACACAAGATGCTCTTCGCCTTGCTTCACATAACCTTCTGGTTGCCGCATATAGATGTCCCTACCTTCTTCAAGGTAACCATTTAGAAAAGCGGTCTTGACATCCATTTGCCAAACCTCTAGGTCCATGTGAGCAGCTATGGCTAGGAGTGTTCTGATGGACTTGAGCATCGCTACAGGCGAAAAGGTTTCCTCATAATTGATACCTTCTTTCTGAGTGAATCCTTTCACCACCAGCCTGGCTTTAAAAGCCGTGACCTCTCCATCAGGACCTCGCTTTCTCTTGTATACCCACTTACTACCAATGGCTTTGCAGCCAGCCAGTAGCTCAGTGACCTCGTATACATCCATTGCACTTATGGACTCATACTTTGAGTTCATAGCGAATTGCCATGATTCTGCATCTTGATCTCCCACTGCTTCAGCGTAAGTCCAGGGGTCGACTACATCTTGTTCGTCTGCTGGGAGAAGATCCAAAATCTCTCCCACAAACATGTATCGATCAGGTTGTATAATAACCCTCCCACTACGCCTAGTGGTAACTGGCGTCAACAGATTGTGCAGTTACTTGTGGTAACATTTCTTGCACACTTGGCTCGTTGAGTGAAACTTGATCACCTTGAATTTCTTCAAGGATAACATCGACTTTGGACTTGTGATTATTTACATAATCCTCTTCAAGGAATCTGGCGTTGGTGCTAATAACGACTTTCTGATCCTTAGGACTATAAAAGTAACCACCTTTCGTTCCCTTAGGATAGCCTACAAAAAGCATAGCCTCATATCTAGCATCCAACTTGTCGGGTTGCTTATTCAGCACATATGCTGGACTACCCCAAATCCTTATGTGGTTGAAAATGGGCTTACGCCCAAACCACAACTTGAAAAGGGTTTGAGACACCGACTTGGATGGCACTAGATTCAGCAAATATGCTGCTGTGTCCAAGGCATATCCCCAAAACAAAACAGGTAGGGTTGCATAACTCATCATCGATCGAATCATAACCAATAAGGTTCGGTTCCTTCTTTCTGACACACCATTCTGCTGAGGTGTTCCTGGTGCTGTCAGTTGCGATGTAATCCCACATTCTTTCAAGTAACGCTTGAACTAATGGCTGAGGTACTCGCCACCACGATCCGATCGCAGTGACTTGATACTGGCATCTAACTTCTTCTCCACTTCCGCCTTATATTCCATGAATTTCTCAAAACATTCAGACTTGTGGCGAAGAAGATAAATGTACCCAAATCTTGAGTAATCGTCAATAAACGTGACGAAGTACTCATAACCTCCACAAGCTTGTGTGGACATAGGTCCACACAAGTCAGAATGAATCAATCCCAACACATCTTTGGATCTATTACCCTTTGCCTTAAAAGGCCTGGTCACCATATTCCCCTCCAAGCAGGATTCGCAAGTTGGAAATGGTTCAACCTAGAGAGACTCCAATGATCCATCTTTCACCAACCTTTGGATCCTATTCAGACTAATGTGACCTAGTCTAAGAAGCCAAAGATATGTTTGATTTTCCCTAGAAGACTGTTTCCTCTTCTTAAGGGGTGATGATGTAGTTACAACATAAGAACAAGGTAAAGGTTCGCTAGATATAGTATAAAGATCTCCATTTAATGTGCCACTGCAGATGAAATCATCATTTCGCATGATAGAAACACTATCATCAAAAATAGATTTATACCCATCCTGCTTAAACAGTTTACTGACAGAAATAATATTCCGCATAAAGTCTGGCACAAACAAAACGTTTCTTAATACGAGTACCCTATCTAGAAAACACAAAGATAAATATCCAATGGCGAGTGCAGGAACTCTCGATCCATCGCCCATGGAGATAACCACCTCGCCATCACTCAGATTCCTTGTCTTCAGAAACCCCTACAGGGAGTAACAAACATGATCAGTTGCCCCCGAATCCACTATCCATTTATGGGTAAAAGAGGAAACCAATACAGTCTCAGTTACCAGAGCGATTCGAGTACCTTTGTTCTTTGCCTTGAGCATAGGGCAATCAGCCTTCCAATGCCCATTCTTGCCGCACTTGAAGCATTTGCCCTTCCCCTTAGGCTTAGTCACGCCTCCGAAAGGACCCACATGCTTACTCCCACTGTTTGACTTGGACACTCCACCCTTGTTGCCCTTTTTCTTGTTTCCACCTTTCGGAGGAAACTTTGGGCCCCCAGAGCTGGAAGTGTTCAAGACCTGTGCACCTTTGCCCATGACTCCCTCTGCTGCGACCAAGTCATTGAGTAACTCATTAAGACTATAGTCCCTCTTTGACATCACAACGCTAGGCGAACACTCTCAAAATACTTGGGCAAAGTATTCAGGATGATATCGCACTTGGCCTCAGCCTCGATACCTCCTCCGAGCAAGTCAAGCCTATCCATGAAATTAATCATGTGCATGACATGATCGTGCATAGAACTGCCCTCATCCATGCGACATCTCATGATTTCCCGCATGATGTTGAACATAGCAGTTCTATTAGTCTCGCCTTACACTTCCTCGAGATTTGCCCAAATATCACGTGCATTGGCGAAAGACTGATGTTGCAGCTGTAATGCGGGCGACATGAGCAACATAATCATGGCCTTAGCCATGTTATTTGACCATTCCCATGCCTTCATTGCATCCCGCTCAACATCAGTTGACTGATCAGTGAGATCGGCAGGTTTATCCTCAGTAAGGACAAACATATGTTCCTCAGTGATGAGAACATATTCCAAATTTCTTTTCCACTCAACATAATTATTATTCCCAGTTAAGGGATTCTTGGTGAGAGTGTGAATGATGGGTTAAGAGACATATCTGAAAATAAATAAAATAAACGCATGTAAAAACAATCGCACAAGAATTTTGTAATAAAACAATATTGTAACCCTTTGAAAAAACAATATTGATTTGAAACCTCGAACAGCCCAAAGATCACACGTGCAAGCTACGTGGGTGGACGTTTACCCGTGCAATCCCTGACCATGCTATTCACCTAGCACTTTAATTCTATTCCATGTCAACTTTATATCCTTATGACAAATAGAAATAATAGTCCGATATTACTAGACCATGTCACTATTAAACACTAAGGAAGGGACTTCGAAGAAGTGAATTGTACCCCCGGTGACATCTAAGCATTGACCACTCAATTTGACACAAGACAAACAAATTATTGAAATTAGTACCTCACGAAGAACATACCACTTTCAATTCAATTTCTATAGCCATCTTATCCCAATTCTATCTTCCAGAGTACTTATGAAAAATCAAGCACGCAAGCTACGTGGGTGGACGTTTACGGCCTAACTCTCACTACTCAGTAGTATCGGAATATTTTCATAGAAAACCTATCTGACAAACTTTTGAATAAAGAAGGTAGGCAAGCCACGTGGGTGGACGTTTACCCACGATCCCCATCACTTTATCTAAGGTCCAATTAGTGTAGGTCTACTTCGATAATTTAATTAATCTTAAAATTATCAAAATTATATTTGCTTATTCTTTTGCTTCAAAAGGTTTGTTGAAACGGGCTCGCAAAAACACGTAATCCCTAAAGCATAAATATTCTAAGTACATTTAATAAAACATGCTCGCAGAAAATTAACTCATGTTTTACAATACGAGTAAAAGCCCTAATTTCATGATTTCTAAGCACAATTAATAAAACAATTAATCATGCTAAAACATGAAATTAAACATCCACAACATAAATAAAGCGAGTAATAAATGTCATCGTCGGGCCCAAACACATAGAAAAATAAAATCTATCTATTACATAGCCCGAACAAATACATGTCTTCGAAAACGGAGCACGGAGACGAAGAAACGGGATGAAACGGATGAAACTTGCTGCCCAAGCAGGGGATGCCACGTCAGAAGGCTAGGGCTGATGTTAGCAGGGTCACGTCAGTCCCTAGTCAACGCCACATCAGCACCAGGCGCCACGTCAGCGCCAGGCGCCACATCAGCGCCGACTTGGCGCCACGTCAGCTCCATCTTCAACGGGAGAGAGAGCTTGCGGCGGGCAGCACCGTTGCCGGCGAACCACCACCAGGCGCGGACCACTACGCCGCCCCCGTCACCGCCACGACCGTGGCCCCTTGCCGCAGCGCTCGTCGGCGCTGAAACAAGACCGCCGTCGTGCGCTGAAACCCGCGGCTGAAAACCGCCGCCGCCTCGATCGAGATCTGCAACTGCCGCCGCTTCTCGACACCATCGAGGTCCGCCCAGACGAGGCCGATGCTGCCCAGCCTGGAGGCCGCCGTGGGCAGAGCTCGCGCCGCCAACAGCCGACGAATACCGCCCAGCTAGCCGCCATCAGGTGCGGCCCGCCTTCGCCTCCCTCCAGTCGCTGTACGATTCTGATGGGTAGCCCCGGTCGAGTCCAATTGCTCCGGTCAAACCCGGAAAACCTAGGGTTTTTGACCGCCAATTTCTTCGTGTTCTCGTCGCCGACAACGAACCAATCCGCAAAACAAATTACATAATCGAAGCAGATACATAATATTCACATTGGCCGTAGTCTACTCGTGGATTTATCTCACGAGATTACATATCCAGGATCAAAACAAGTGGCACACAGGCTGTCCCATAAATACGAACCCGACGATGACAAATAAGAAATTAAAACATCCATACAATCGAAAATAACGCAGAGCTAGGAATCTAGCTCTGATACCAGTTGTAGGGAAAGAGTCCCATACTTGAGCGATCATCCTAGATACGATCTTTTCGACTCGGTCCAGAAAAGGTCTTCTGGACTGTTCCAGTGCACAAGCTTCCAACTCCAGATGGACGGAGACGCACGAAAGCTTACGACAAAACACTCGGACTCACTTTTTCCGGAACACACAACAAGAAGCTCATTATTAAGGAAATGGCCCCTTGCCCACTATTTATAAAGGCTTGGTCAAAACCCTAATGGGCCTTTGACCTCCAAGCCCAACCAATAGCTAAGGAGCCACTATCCCATTACCAATTGTTTTGGTCCATTAAAGGGCCAAACAATTCTAGGTAATTAAGTGACCTAGTGAGTCTGAGAGAAAATGTCGCATATGACTGGCCATATAATCGGGCCAGACCAGGGACCTAATACAAGAAATAAAGACGGGCCTCAAGTGAATTAATTTTTCATACTCAGCCCAGAGTATTATTAATTCACAAACATAGATTCATTCCACTAAAGAATCTATGTTGACTTACCCCTTTATCCCAAAAGTTGAGTCAGAGCTTGTATTTTTAACTTCAGTTAATCCCCGTATTTAAGATATCGAATATCCATTAATTGATTAAGTTTACTGACTACTTAATCCAATTAGTATCTTATCCTTGAGTAGTACCACTCGACCTTATTATCATACTTGAACTTAATCAACCTGCAGGGTTTTGAATGATACACCTTTCGAGCTCATCAAGGGGATATCATCAACCCTATAATAGGATACGGATGCATGATGCAGATAACCAGCCTGAGCTACATGCAACAACGCTCACCCAAGATACAGAGATATACGGTCACGATGACCCTCACCCATAGTTAGTAAAAGTGATAGCTAGTCGCGTGCACTCAGCTGAAATCTCATCAAGCTTAAGATCAGCTGAGTCTCCGAGACCTTGGTTCTTCACACGGGTTAGATAGAAGAACACGTATCACCGTGATCCATCAATACATAAAATGTATCAACATAGACAAGTGACCAAGACAAGTCACTTCTTATCTACGTTGCAGCCTAAACCGGTAACTTGTCCTAAAGTTGCCTCGGCTGTGATAACGGTTTATATCTCACTAGTTCAACCAATCACTACATCCTTCTGTATTCTACAACACAATGTACGATCGAACTCACGTGAGATAAAGGACTAAATTGTGCTATTATAATAATCAGATAGGAGAATAATAATAGTGGTAGCAGGATACATTGTATACAAGCAAGTGCGTAGACTGCTTTCAGTATACAAACCCTACAGTCTCATGGCCGGAGAAGAGGCTGAGGTAAATTTTGACCCTAATATATGCCCCTCTTCACCGTGCACACACGACACGAGCTCAATTGCAGGTCAATCGCTGGATGTGGTTCTTGCATACGAAGATCTGCTCGAAGAACAGATCCAGATGAGCCAAGAGTTCAGCAAGACTATTTCGGAGATGGAACTCCCGAACGCTGAAAATCAGAGACTTTCGATGAGAATTCAGGACTCTACTGAGTCTGAAGAACTTGTGTTGAGACAGAAGGAATAGATTAATTCTCTAATGACTAAGTCTCAACATCAAGAGGCGCAGATCTCAGTCTTGACCAAAGACAACTCTGAGATAGCACAGCTCAGTTAGAAACTCGCGGAAGTACAAAACGACTATGAGTTACTCAGGAGGAGTGATGAAGTTTGGCGAGGAGTGATGAAGTTTGGCGAGGACTGACGACGGAGCAATATCTTGGAGCTAAGGAGAAGTTGGAAAGTATGCTCAAAGCTCAAAGTCCATTTTCCGTAAAGGAAGGACGTGGCTATACATATGAGGCATCCACTTCTACCTTCAAAGATTCTAAAAAGCTGGTTGATCGGTTTGTTAGAGAGAAAACGCAATCTGCTGAACCTACAATCCCTCAAGCAAAGAACAAGCAAAAGATGATCGTACTTCATCCCTGCAACAAGAAAGTGACCCATGGTTCAAGAACCAAGACACCCATGTCCAAATCATGGGGGAACAAAGAAGGTCAGGTAGGCCGAACACTATGGCCAACCGAAGTGGACTCACCCAGCTCAACATGGATCATATTATTATGAGCCAAGAGTCCAGAGCCCAAAGGTTCAGAAGAAGAAGAAGGTTGAACGTCTGAAGAAGAAAAATTCAGCATCTCCAAGTTCAGTGGAGAAGCCAACTGACAAAAAGGCAAGAAATCTAAAACCGTCGGGGTTGTTAGAAAAGATTGGATCCAAAAGTCCACTAACATATAAGGATCCAAAGTTGAACCCAAAGGGTACTTGAATCTTATTCTGTTTTGTAGGTGCTAAAGGACTCTTGGATTATGGACAACAGATGCTCAAGTTACATGACGCATCTAAAGAATCTACTGACCGACTATGTTCAGCAAGAAGGAGCTAGAATTGCGTTTGGTGATAACTCCAAAGGTTACACAAGGGGATACAGAACACTGAAAATAGGGACTGCAACAGTTCCTAGAGTATCATATGTTGAATGACTTCAACATAATCTCCTTTATGTCAGTCAATTCTGTGATAACTCCAATAAAGTAACTTTTGACACATGTTTTTGTGATGTTATTAATAAATCTACAGGAAACAACTATTACGTTGAATGGAATACTGTTGAACCTGAAGCTTGTCTGCTAGCACACACGAAGTCAGATGACAGAACTGCATGGCTGCGGCACAGACGACTAAGCCGTCTGAACTTCAAGACTATGAACAAGCTAGCAAGGAATGCTAAACTCAGAGGACTGAACAACGAAGTTTTTAAAAGACACAAGAATTGTGAGGCATGCTTGAAGGGGAAGCAAGCAAAGTCAAGCATTCCGCCAATCCCGTCACCTTCCATAAGTGGGATACTTCAGCTGCTTCACATGGATCTCTTTGGGCCAGTCAATCCAGTGACGATCAGAGGAAAGAAATATGTTCTTGTAGTAATTCATGACTATTCAAGATATACATGGGTGATTTTCATCGCCAATAAATCTGACATCAAATCTGAACTATCGAAACTGCTGAAACGGCTAAGCATCGAGAAAGATATCTAGATTCAGAGGATACGCTCAGACCGTGGAATAGAGTATCTTAACTCAATGAAGGACTACTGCGAAGCTGAAGGCATTCAACGCGAGATCTCAGCGGTACGTACGCCTTAACAGAAGCAGCAAGAACACTACTCGTAGAGTCAGGTCTATCGTGGGCCGAAGCTATTAACATTGCATGCTACACTCAGAACATATCTCTATTGACTCAGATGCACATGAAGACACCATACGAATTATAGAAAGGGAGAACTCCTGCTAACTCTCATTTTCATGGTTGTTCATGCTTCATCCACAATAACATAAATGACCAATTAAAGGTCTTTGATAGCAAGTCAGACCAAGGAGTTTACTTAAGATACTCCAGGGTTAGCAAAGCTTTTAGGGTCTTTAACTACCGGACCCTTTGCGTGGAAGAAAGCCCTCATGTTGTATTTGATGAATTTACTTTTGAGGACAGGAATTCAAACTCTCAGCATGAAGCTGAAGAGGTCAGGAGCAAGCTACAAGATCTAAGCTTAAAAGATAACATCGAAAAGATCCATCATTGTTGGGATGATGATTCAGACGATCAAATTCAGAATCAACCAACAAGCAATGTAGCTAAGGAGATTGATTCTACTAAACCGAATCAATCAAAGGTAATTCAGGTCGATGAAGAAACCCCAGTGGTAATTGAGACCTCTACTGAGAATAACAACTTAGGGGGAACTACAAATGCTCTTAATCTGAATACCCTTGAACCCAGTGACTTAGTAGGACCTGATCTTGTTACTGAATTGCTTCAATTACAAAATAGTACAACTAAAATTCCTAACAATCCTACTATCTGTGTAGAATCAATTTCAGATGAAGTAACAAGACGCCGTCGTTCATGGTTAGATGCTCATAGCTCAAATCTAATAATCGGAGATCCTTCAGCTAGTGTCAAGACAAGATCCAGATTCTGTCAGGGAGAAAGTGCCTTACACTCCTGCTTCTTGTCTACAGAAGAGCCTCAGACTATTGAGGATACGCTGAATGATGCTGATTAGATCACCACCATGCAAGAAGAGCTCAACCTGTTCACTAGAAACGACGTATAGACGCCTTTAGACAGACATATACATCAACACGTGATTGGAACGAAGTGGGTCTTCAAGAACAAGCGAGATGAAAACAACGTCATCGTCAAAAATAAAGCTAGACTTGTTGCCAAAGGTTATTGTCAAGCTGAAGGGATAGACTTCGAAACGTTGGCTCTAGTTGCAAGATTGGAAGCTATTCGTCTATTCCTCGCATATGCAACACATCAGCAATGCACAGTCTATCAAATGGATGTGAAGTCAGCTTTCCTGAATGGCGTACTGAAGGAAGAAGTCTACGTGGAACAACCGCCCGGCTTTCAGCAGAGATATCAGGTTTATAGACTTAAGAAAGCACTGTAAGAGTTAAAACAAGCAACCAGGGCTTGGTATGATACCCTTTCAGACTTTCTCCTTCACAAAGGTTTTTAGAAGGGAACTGTGGATCGCACCCTATTTAATATTACGTCAGAAGGTTACATCCTACTAGTGAAGATCTATGTGGACGACATCATCTTTGGATCAAGGAAACTGACTATGTGTCAGAAGTTTGAACAGATGTTGAAAGAGAAATTTGAAATCTCGATGATGGGAGAGATTACTTAATTCCTTGGACTTCAGATCAAACAATCCAAGAAGGGAATATTCATCAATCAAGCAAAATATACAAGAGATCTCATCAATAAATTCGGCTGCAAATCCAACAAATCAGTAAAGATACCCATGAATACCAATCTCAAGATAGATCTTGATAAAGAGGGAGTATCTATAAACTCTACTGATTATCGTGCTATTATTGGTTCCCTATTATACCTAACAGCCAGCAGACCTGACATAACTTATGTTGTAGGTGTATGCGCGAGATTTCAGGCGAATCCCAAGCAAAGCCATCTAGATTCAGCGAAGAAAATTCTTCATTATCTTAAGGAAACACCTGATGTTGGATTATGGTATCCTGCTGATGATAATCTTGAACTAACTGGTTATTCTGATGCTGATTATGCAGGATGTCGAATCGACATAAACTCTACCTCAGGAACATGTCAGTTCCTCGATAGTAAGCTAATATCTTGGTTCTCCAAGAAATAACATTCAGTAGCTACGTCCACTACTGAAGTTGAATACATGGCTGTTGGATGTTGTTGCACCCAAATAATGTGGCTCAGACAACAGCTGAGAGACTACGACATTCATCAACATGAAGTGCTTATATGTGCAATACCAGTGCAATTGCAATCACACAAAATCCTATTTTACATACTCGATGCAAGCACGTGAACATAAGGCATCACTTCATCAGAGATCATGTCGAGAAGAAGGATATTAGAATGGAAAAGATCCACACTGATAAGCAACGAGCTGATATCCTGACTAAACCTCTAGCTGAGATCAGATTCAACGATCTCTCAGTAGAATTAGGTCTACTGGATCCTATTGACTCGATTCAATAAGATGATCCAGATGGTACTGAGTGAGGGGGAACAACCTCTCAGTACTGCTGAAATACTCAGTGGCATCAACGTGGACTCAACTGACTACTATGTTCAGCTGATAGGTTATGGTGATCAGTATGATATAACATTTATTTCTGGCCATTAATGTTCATCATACTTCATTAAGCATATCGTTCTCATTTAACGCACAATATTCTATATGTTGACTGCGGCGCATTAAATGCATATCATTTCACCTTACCTATTAAGTGATAGAGTTAAGTAGGGCGAGATTATAGGTGGCACAGTAATCATAACATATTATAACATTTAATCTGAGTTGTCCACCTCTATAAAACTGATTAATCTCAGCCACACAAGGAAAAACCGTTCATATTCAGTTTCATATATATCTTTGTGTGTATCTCTAACTTAATCACTTTTCGCCATTAACGATCGATCTGTGCTCTGCATATTACATGCTTAGAAATCTACCACATTCAAGCACACTTCCTTCGGTAATTGCTTCTCTAAACTGCTTCTGCTATACACTAACTTACTTTATTTTCAAGTGCTAACACTTATTTTGCAGATTCAGTTTATACTCAAAACAATGGAAACATCCCCCAACAATGAGGTGCTCATACCAATCGACATGCAGGAGATCATCTACTCTAAACGAGTCCGGTTTGAACCCATCCTCTCATTCCAGTCCTGCAACATAGCATGCATAGACAGCATCTTTGATGCCCGGAGGCCTCTGGTCTATTAACCATTCTCACGAGGTCTCCCTCTCACTGCCTCCCTAGGTAAGTTGCTGAGTTCTTTATGAACATAAGGTAAGATAATGAGGTGACGGACATCACCTACATCAATTATATGATAGAAATGGCCCCCAATGTCTGGTCGGAAAGATCGCAGACGTGGACATCGTCAACTGCCTTCTCCACAACTTCCACTTTATTAAGGAAGGGATATCTCCTATTGGATACAAGGAGTCTTCCATAAATTAGTATCTTTCTCGATTCAGGAGAGAGAAAGATGTTGTATTCAAAGCAGCATTCCCCAAGCATCAGCTGCTCCTTGAATACAGGAGCCTGGCCTATATTGTGAACCATGGCCATAGTGGATGAAGCTCATGTCAACTGAAACGCCTTCTTTGGATCCGAATTTAAGGTGCAGCTCCATAAGTTCACAACTAATGAAGACAAATCGGGTCTTTAGCACATTCCCATGGCCAAACTTCTCTACGGCACCAAGGTCTCCATTATGCTTGAAGATTTTTGCAAGGGAGAGTTGTGTTTGCTCATGCATTTCCGTTCGATCAGAAGAACGTCAAATTTCTGAGTGTAGCAGCAACAGAGAAATTTGTTGGACGGGGACTACACGATAAGTGTCCCCTGGAGACTTCTCAGGCTCCTCATCCAATTCAGCAAAAGAAGAGGAAAACACTGAAGAAGCCTAAAGCTGCTGTAGTGCTTCCAGAGCCTATCTCTGTTGAGGACTCAGGGTCAGGTAAGGAGGACGTGACCCTTAAAAAGAAAGTTAAGAGAATTTTCGATGAGGAGATTCAGTCGGAGCCCCCAACTGAAGCTGACATTCCACATACTGACTCCTCATCCTCGATTCCCGCCTCAGTTCTACTAGCTCAGAGCAGAGCTACTGAGGAAGTCACGGCCGAAATTCTCGAGATCTTAGATCATTCAGATATCATGGGCATAGCTGTCAGAGCTAGGGTGCAGATGCGTTTGAGATTCCTGGAATGGGATCTACTGGAAGATACTATCCGCTTAAGGACTGCTTCTGAATTGGTTAGAGAAGAGCAAACTCTTCGAGAGGAGATTGGCTATGGCGAGTCGGCTGATATAGCCTCAATGGAGGATCTAAGGGCCTCCATGCTAATGCTCCTGAGTCTGAAGTGGCAATCTGATTAACCCACTCAGCCCGAGACTCATTCTGACTCTTACTGCGACTCATCACCCAAGGATGCAGACCAGGGAGGATCTGCTGAGGGACAATCTCCCAGGAACGACTCGCCACCACCTCCTCCTGAATTAGGCGCAGTCATTCCTTCGCCATCCGAGACTCATCCGAAACATCAATCTCGATACCAGATTGCTGAGATCAAGGATTTGAAAATGGCGTCAATTAGTAAGGTTATCAAATGTCAAGGTAACAAGAATCGTCTCCTCCCGGCAGATATGAAAACCAAATGGAGCCAATTCACAAACGCTCCGACCAAGACGCTGGGTACCTTATCTACTGAAGTGCAGAGGATCAACACTCCTACTGAAGTCAATGCTGAAGCGATCCTCAAACAAGCATTTGAGGCACAAAGGACCGATCTGATTACTTAGTTTCAGATCATTTTGCAGAATCAGGCCAAGACTTTCTCTCAGGAAATGGTTTCTGCAACAGATCGGGTCCTGAAGATAGTAGAGGAGCAACATAAGCTCGCTACTAAGAGTGTCGCTGAGGCACTCGTAGAGCAACATGTTGCATGCACACAGATCCGAAAGGAAGCCATCGATTCTGTGGAGGCATATCTCAAGAAGATAGAAGCATCTAAGTCAGATCTACTGAAAGCTATAAACTCAGAGCACGACAAGATATAGACTTCTTATACCGATGCAGCTGGAGATGTTGCAGCCTCTCTCAACTCTATCAGAACATCTATCGAGGGGCTGAACAACAAAGTGAATGCATTGGCAACGATTATAGATGATGCCAAAAATGGGGAAAGTAGTAGGTCTGCACAACTACTTACCCTCTTAAAAGCTGAAGAGGCAGGTCCCAGCGCTGCAGCAGCAAGCAAGGGGGAAGAGAAAGAAGCTGAAGGCTCAGGAGAGCCTACTGACGAGGCCGTCACTGAAGTGACAAAGTATCTTGAAGCATTACCTGAAGAAGAGCCTCCTCTACTGAAGTCAGCAGCAGCTAAAGCCAAAGATAAATGCAAAGCTCCAGCCTCTCCCTCTCGCTCTCCTCCTAAAAAGCTTAAATTCAAAACATACGAAGAGCAGATTTCTTACGAACGAACAGCTCGCGTGTGAGCTTGTAAAGGAAGATGCCTAGAAGACCAAGGCCAAGAAAGGCATACTGATTCGTACTCCAGTTCCTACCAGAACTTTATCAGTACAGCCCAGGTAAACCAGGTCTACGGCAAAGACTTCGACAAACTCCAAACAGGCTAAGAAGCCGAAGCCCGCATCTCCCAAATCTAAATCTGTAGAGCCAAGCGACTCAGATGTACAACGTATCACCACTACTGAACTGTCGAAGAGACAGGAAACAAAGATGAAAGAACTATGGGATAGCTGTGAAAGAGGACTAGATAGAAGAGCTAAGGCCAGACAAATCAGAGAAGCTTGAGAGCGGATACATCTTGCTGATCTGGAGGCGCTCAGGCTAATAACTGAGAAGGAAGCTCGTGAGAGAGTTCCTGAAAAAGATAGAAGTATCCCTACGACTTCAAAGTTTTGCAGAAGAAGGGAACCTGTCAATGAGGTGAAGAGAGCCATATTCAAGAGGACTGATAAGTGGGTGTTGTATAAGATCAACTAGAGACAGGAGCAAATCAAAGTCGATTTTATCTAAAGATTCTATATCTGGAAGATACTCAGAGAGGATCCTGATCCTGAAGAAGCATTCGCAGATTTTTTGAAACATATGTATTCCTTACTCTACGCTGAAATTCAAACAATTCTGGAACAGTCCGGTCAGACTCTGAAAGAGCCTCAGTTTAGAACCTTGCCTCCTCCATGACACACCAAGACAATATTTGAAAAATGAGATTAAGGAAGAAATCTTTGATGTCATCACCAACAAAGGTCTAAACAAGAATGACGAAGAAGACAAGGAAGAGATTAAGGCCCTGAGGCAGCGCGTATATTCAGCATTACGACCTTGATCTTCCGGAGAAGAAGTCTGATGACTTCAAAGCTTGGATGCAACTCTTCAAGAAAAAGTCCAGCTGACTGTCTCCTTAGTCTTCTAGGCTTTAGAATAGATTGCCATGTAAATGTAAACTCCTTTATCTCATATATGACATATCTTTTCTATTGACCTTCGACAACTAATCATTGTCATTTGGCTGTGTATTTTCTTTCAACACTACTGATTACTGAAGTAATTAGCTCACACACTCACATATCTGCTTATATGTTTCTCTATGTTTCTAGTGCTTAGATACTCTTTAAGAGAAATTGCTTTTTCAATGATACGGGGGAAAGTATTTTTAAGTATGATAGAGGGAAAATGCTTCTCCATTTTGGGGGAAATTATTTTCTATGTGTTGATAGATAGTCAGCCTGATAATGCTATGATAATTCATTATGTAACATTGCTGCATATTTGTGTTAATATTCTGATACTTCCCTTTAATGAGAAATTCAGTTGCCTGACATTACTTTGTCTTGTCGATAATTTTGCTCTAATTCTTTGCCCTATTTACCTTGTAATATTCTTTTTAGCATAGTCAGTAGTAGTTGTTGTTGTAAAAGGTTTTGGCCTCTTTAAATATAGGGAAATTGTTGGGACGAACATATATGATAAGATTTAAAGAATCCCAAAACCTCTAGCTGAATGATGGGCCTTGGATATTGTAATAGCTTAGTTTGAGTTCAGCTGAACTCAGTAGGCTAGAGTTCAGCAGTTGTGGATTCAGTAGAAAATTCTGCACTCAGCTGAAGAACTCAGTATCGAGGAAGTCAGTTGGTCTATCAATCACCAACAGAATCTGCAAAGGAAATCGAGCCAGATACTGAAGTGTTCAGATGAATATCGATAGAGGACAATCAAGCGAAGATCCGAGGATTCATAGGAAGTCAACTCATCGTACTTTGAGTTTGAATGAGCCTCACCAACTCTTATATGCCTCGACCAATAAGGAGCCAACAACGCATTATTGTCCGCAGAGGAACACTTAGCGTCCGAGGTTCAGAGGAAGTTAACTCAGCTAGAAGACTGATGTCTGACAAGTCTCACCTACCGCCATACCTTGATAAATGAGAAGCAAGCGAAGCTTACCTGCTTTGAAACAAAGCTGCTCTCATGCACGGAAAGCCAACCACTCTCTGCGGCGACATTCAAATTATATGACCGTTTTCCATGGAGTCTTGTGATACGTGGCATGGTCCCCTCCAACGGATCAATGCATGGGTCACAACTATATAAAGAGACCCTCTTCAAGAAGAAGACATTTAATACATGAACCAATGAGGAACAGAGAAGCAAGAAATTCGAAGCATACATTCTCAAGCACTCTAGCAAACGTACTTTTACATCCAGTGAAGAACTAGAAATTTTAGAGATATCCTAGTAGTTCTTCTCTCTAGAGTTGTTCCCGATCTCTTTTCTAAGCTAACCTTGTTAGATCTTATGCTTAGACACTTGAAGGAGTTCACTTTTAGTGAAACGTTCTTATTGTAAGAACTCCTTTCTAGTTGGAGAGAACTTTCAAACTTCAGTTTGATCTTGTAAAGTCGCTAAGGACTATAACTTACAAGGTTCTGTCCAGTGCACAGAATCTCTCTGAAGCTTGCTCAAATTAATCAACTAGACCTCCTGTTCAGCAAGACCAAGGATGTAGGATCTTGCGTATCCAAACCACATTAAAAATTGCTCGTGTCATTTATTGTTTTATTGCATCTGTGTGTCAGCTATTTGCAAAATTATATTTTCAGTAAAACGGTTTTAAAAGTGCACTAGCCAAAACTGATTTGGTTTGCATAAAAACGTTTTTCAAAGAGAAGAACTTAAACCCGGCCTACACAATTCCGCACTCATTCATCTTCTGAGTTTCTCAGTACTAACATCAGTCAGTAGAAATGATTTAGTCGTTGAATCACTCTGTCCCGCAATCAGAAAGCTTAACTGGCAACTGAACTCGTTAAGTAGCAGACTCAGTAAAATACTGACCTTCGCGCTTGAGCTAAAACTTGGACTCAGGTGTATTCCCCCCCCCCCCACCTAATACTCGTCTCCGGAACAACAAATACATTAATCTATTAATAGTGATTTTTGAGAGATAAGAAATAACTTGACCACTAATTGGGCCAGAAAAGGAATCCAATACAAGACATAAAGTCGGGGGCTCAAATCAATTAATTATATATGCTCAACCCATAGCAAAATCAATTAATAATCAAAGATTCATTCCACTAGAGAATTAATGTTGACTTACCCCTTTATCCGAATTTGAGCATATGCTTGTATTTTAGACTTAATCGATCCCCGTATTTAAGATAGAAATATCCATTAATTAATTAAAGCCACTGACAGCTTAAAATAATTAATATCTTATTATATTTCTGAGTAGTATCACTCGACCTTATTAACACACCTAAACTTAATCAACCGGTCGGGTTTACTGTGATAATCCTTACGAGTTCCTCAGTGGATATTATCAACCTATTTTATAAGGATACGATTGCAAGATGCAGACAACCAACATGAGCCACAAATGACTACGAGCACCCAAGATACGTAGATACGGTTGCGATGACGTTCACCATAGTAGGTCAAAGTGATAGATAGCCAAATGCACTCAGCTGAAGTCTTACCAAGCTGTGATAACAGTTTATATTTTATTAGTTCAACCAATTGAGTAGTCTTTTGTGATCTACAACACACTATACAATCTAACTTATGTACAAGATAAAGGATGACATGTGCAAATATTTACTTATATCAGATAGGAGAATAAAACAGTGGAAAGGACAAAACACATTATATACAAGCATAGAAAATTGCTTCCAGTATACAAAATCCCAATAAATATACGATCCAACTGCCCAGGTGGGCGCCAAAACAGACATAATTTGCATAGTACAAATTAAACTCATCAAACCTCCTTACATTTGAACTATACTTGTCCTCAAGTATAAGAAAAATAAAAGAATGAGTACTATTCAAATTCAGTCAATCCCCAAGACTCAAGACTCAAAAATAAAAGACACCTGACACAAATAAGTAAAGAAACGACATATTAAGATCAAATGTAAATGTAAATCAAATGTAAATCAACGTTATGTATGTCGAACTTGCTTATATTAAGATCATCAAAGAAAGAGAAAAATCACCAACCACTTAAAAAATCAGGTTTCAAATGCTACCAAATCATACACAAGTACCCTTATTCTAATTCATCTTTACCACATTTTTTCGAACTTGCTTCGTGGTATAGACCATTTTTTTAATATATTTTTTTGGAACACACTAGGTACATACTCATCCGTCTGGTCAGCTAGGTCATATTTTCAGCTATTTTAAGTGCAGTTTTCTTCAATGATTTTGGCCAAATTCCATTATGTAGCACGCATCAGCTGGGCAGGCAGAGGACTAAACATTGTTGTCCTCATAAATTGTTGTTCCAATTCAGGTGTAGGGCCGGGGGGGATAAATACACCTGAGTTCAAGTTTAAGCTCAAACGCAAAAGTCAGTCTTTTACTAAGTATACTTACTGAATAATTCAGCTTGCCAAGTTAACTTTCTGATCGCGTGGGCGGAGTGATTCAAGATACTGCTATTGACTTTAGTCAGTCTATAGTAGACTCGGTAGAAGATTAAAGTGTGGAATGTGTAGGCCCGACTTTTATCGGCTCTTGTTTGAAAAATGTTTTTACTGAAAACTATTCAACATATAAATCAGACATTCCTGAATGTGTAGGTCCGGTTTTTGTCGTTCTTGTTTGAAAAACTGTTTGTCTGGTAGATCAAAACTACGAATCAAACATTCCTGAATATCTAGTGGAGCAGTCGTTGGCTCCCATACATTCGGCTGAACTTCCTTCTGATAGGTGATGCATGAAATATCATTTAGTTTGTCTTCATCTCAACGAAGATTATAGTAAAACTCTGTCACTTACCTCAGTAGCCAAAAGTTAAGCTGCCTAGTGAGGAAGGGCTCACGCCGGATGACGACAGAACATTATAGATAAGCCCCATGTACTGAATACCACACTTCTTGAATGCTATCACCGTCTCAAACCAAACTCTATTATTCTTCAGAATATCCTCCATGTCTAAAGCAATGAGGACCAAGTTGTCGGAGGTATTTGCCATTGAAGAGATTCTGCAAAGCATGTATTAACACTTGAAAATAGTGTAAGTTAGTGAATGTAGAGTACGATCAAAATATTTACCGAAACTTTAGTGCTTGATTGTAATAGAAATCTTAATGCAGTTGTGATTATGCAAAGCACGAAAGTTTATCAATGGCGGTAAAGTGACTTCATTTTGATCAAGTAAGATATATGTGAGATATGAATTTGAAGCGGTTTCTTAGCAAATGGTTCAGATGTAATCTTACTTTAAGATACGCGATTGAGATTTCATGTTATTAACAGTAATGATTAGTGTGCTGCCTATAATCTCGACCTACGTATCTTATCTCTAATAAAGTAAGGTGAGATGACATGCATTAAATATGTCACAGTCAGTATGTGGAATGTCATGCTCTTAATGAAATTGATTTTATTAATGACAAATTTTACAAATTAATGAAAGGAAATAAATGTTATGCATGTACTGAATGTTAAATGCTGAATAGGATACACAAACCTGTCAGCTGAACATAGTAGTTAGTTGATACCACTGTGTCGATGCCGAATGTGTTTAGTATTATTGTTTATGTTCCCCTTACTAGAGGCGTCCTGAATCTTCTTACTGAACGGAGTCAGTAGGATCCAGTAGACCTAATTCGTAGTAGATGGACACTTCATCTTGATTAATATCAGCTTCAGTAGTAGATGTCGCTACTGAGTGTTGTTTCTTTGAAAAACATGATATGAGCTTACTACCTAGGAAATGACAAGTTTTAGAAGTTGACTTTCTATCGATTCTGCTACCTGCATAGTCAGCATCAGAGTATCCAGTTAATTCAAGATTATCATCACCAGCATACCATAAGCCTACGTTAGGTGTTCCTTTCAAGTATCGGAGAATCTTCTTTGCGTTGAGTCAAGATGACTTCGCTTGGGATTCACCTGAAATCTTGCTCATACACCTACAACATAAGTTATGTCAGGTCTGTTGGCATTTAACTATAAAAAAGAACTAATAATAGCTCTATAATCAATAGAGTTAATAGATACTCCCTCTTTGACAAGATCAATCTTTAGATTCATGTTCATAGGAATCATGACTGATTTGCTAGAATCGCAACAAATTATTTTTGATGAGATATCTGGTATACTTCATTGCGTTGATGAAAATTCCCTTCTCATATTGCTTACCTTGAAGTCCAAGCAAATAATTCATCTCTCCCATTATAGACATTTCAAATTTTCTCGAATTGTTGACACATGGTCACATTTCTAGATCCGAAGATGATGTCGTCCACATAGATCTGCACTAGAATATCATCTTTTGATATTATGTTGAATAGAGTGCAATCTACGACTCCTTTCAATGACGTTGTTCCTAACAATGATGTTGTTTTCATCTCGCTTGTTCTTAAATGCCCACTTAGTACCAATAACATGTTGATACTTAGGTCTATCGATAAGCTCCCAAACTTCATTTTTGACACACTAGTTCAGCTCTTCTTGCATTGCAATGATCCAGTCAACATCATTCAGTGTGTCTTATATATTTTGAGGGTCTTCAGTAGCTAGGAAACAGGAGTATAAATCACTTTCTCATTGACATAATATGAATCTTGTCTTTACACTAATTGTTGGATCACCAATAATAAGATCAAAAGAATGAGCATCGAGCCATGAGTTGTTAGTCTCAGTGTTTGTCTTAGTTATCACTGGGGTTTCTTCATCGACCTGAGTTACCTGAGACTTATTATGTTTAGTAATTTTAATGGGTTCAGCTATATTGCCAGTTGGGACAATACGGATTTCATCTTCATCATTTGAATCATTATCCCAATAATGCTAGATCTTTTCAGTATTATCTTTTAGATTCAGATCATATAGCTTGCTTATGACATTATCAATATCTTTCTTTGAGTCCTGATGATTGTCTTCAGTGACAAACTCATCAAATACAACATGAGGGATTTCATCCACACAAAGTGTCCGGTAGTTAAAGACCCTAAAAACTTTGCTAACCCTAGAGTATCCTAAGAAAATTCCTTGGTCTGACTGGCTATCAAAGACCTTTAACCGATCCTTTCCATTGTTGTGGATAAAACAAGAACAACCGAAAATATGAAAATGCAAAATAGAAGGTGTTCTCCCTTTCCTTAATTCATATGGTATCTTCATGTGAGCTTGTGTCAGTAGAGAGCGGTTCTGAGAATATCAGGCTCCGTTAGTAGCCTTTGTCCAAAACTTTGATGGTAGTCCCGAGTATGCAAGTAACATTCTTGTTGCTTCTTTGAGTGTTTTATTCTTACGTTCAGCAAGTCCGTTCTGCAGAGATGTGCCTACTGCTGAGGTCTCATGCTGAATTCCCTTATCTTCACAGTACTCTTTAATCACAGAGTTAAGAAATCATGTGCCTCGATCTGAGCGTGTCCTCTGTATTTTGATTTTTTTTTTGTACGATGGTTCCTTTTCAGAAGTTTTGGAAGTTTGGTCTTGACATCAGACTTACTTGCGATGAAGATTACCTATGTACATCTCGAGTCATCATCTATAACCACGAGAGCATACTTCTTGCCTCTGATTGTAACTGGAGTGAATGCCCCGAATAAATCCATATGGACCAACTGAAGGATTCCGTCTGTGGAGGGTGATGGAATGGGTGCATTGCTTGACTTTGTCTGCTTTTCGTTCAATCATGATTCACAATTTCTACATCATTTGAGTACTTCATTGGGTAGATCTTTGACTTTTGAATCTATTGCTAGCTTGTTCATCGTTTTGAAGTTCAGGTATCTGAGTCTTTTGTTCCACAGCCATGCTGTTTTATCAGATGACTTAGTATGTGCAAGCAAGCAAGCTTCAGGTTCAGCGGTATTCCAATCTGCAACGTATGTATGGTTTTTCCTGTAGATTTATTAATAATATCACAGAAACCCGCATCAAAAGAGACTCTATTAAGGTTATCACATAATTGACTGGCTAAAAGGAGATTATGTTGAAGTCTTTCAACATATGTTACTCTAGGAACTGTGACAGTTATATTCTTCAATGTTTGGTATCCACTTGTGTATCCTTTGGAGTTGTCACCAAACTCAATTATGGGTCCTTGTTGTATATAGTTGGTCAGTAGATTCTTTGGGTATGTCATGTGTCTTGAGCATCCACTGTCCACTATCCAAGGACCCCTATGCACATACAAAACAAAAATAAATTCAGATACCCTTTAGGTTTAGGTTGGGTCCCCAGATGGTAGTCTTTTTTGGAACCTAAATCTCGCTAATAGATTCGGAGATGCTGACTTCTTGACATTGACAGACTGAGGTTCAAGGGTCTTCTTCTTCTGAACTTTGGACATTCACCTGACCTTGAGCTCATAATAGTATGATCCTTATTGTGCTTGATGAGTCCACTTTGGTTAGCTATATTGTTCAGCCCATCTGAATTTGTTCTGGGTGTCCTGGGCTTGAATCTCTGGTCATTTACTGATAGCTCTGCTGAGGTGCAGGTGCATTCATCATCTATTCGTTCTTGGCCTGGGGTTGTGGAGATTCTCCATATTCTGTTTCCCGTTGAACAAATCTCTATGTCAGCCTGTCTGAGCTTTTATATATTGAACAAATCTAAGATGATGCACACACGACACGTGCTCTGCTGTAGATTTCTCTTGCTCCAAGGTATTGCTCAATCATTGAGGTTCTCCAAACCTTATCACTTTTCCTTAGTGCTTCACAGTTGGCTCGGACTTGAGTGAGCTTCAGGTTTAGACTGTCAATTTTAGTATCTTTCTCAGAATATCCTTCGTCAAAACTGAGATATGATTTCCTTGTTAAGACTTGGTCATCAGAGAATTGATCTCTTCCTTTTGTCTTAAAACAGGTCCTTTTAACTCAGTAGAGACCTGACTTTTCAAGGAAAGTCTCTTATTTTCAGCTCTTAGGATTTCCAGCTCTAGGAGTGTCTTGTTGAACTGAGTACTCATTTGTATATGTTCCTCTAAGAGACCTTCTTAGGCTAGAACCACATCTAAAGGTTATCTTGTAGTAGAGCACGTGTCGTGTGTGCATGATGAAGAGGGATTTATAATTGGATTATAGTTCACCTCAGCCTCTTCTCTGGTCATAAGACACGATTCAGTTTCTTCTACTTCAGTTGCTATGAACTCGGCTTCATCATCTGATGAATCCATAAGCATCTCTTCTTCACTAGAGCAATCGGGGAACTCTCCGGCTATGTAAGCTTGTCTTCTGTTAGTATATTTGTTTCGTCTAACCCGTCATGCTACTCGTTCACTAGTAGAGAGCTTTGGACAATCGTACTGATAGTGTCCAGTCTTTTGCAGTTGTAACACTGTGAGATCTTGCCTTCTCTGCTCGATGTATTAGTTGTAGTGGCAATCGTCTCAGTGTTCCTGCACTGAGATTGAGAGTTAGACTCTTCTTTTTGTTTGTAGTTATTATTCTTACCATAAGAGTTCTTGGAAACTCTCTTCATCTTTCTAAGTTTGTCATTCTCCTTCTGATACTTTACAACTAGAATGACATATTGTTTAGCAAGGTTATCACTAGTGGGAATTGGCACTGTGCTTGCTACTAATTGACCTGCTGCTGAAGGACTTGCCCCCGGTGTGCTGAAAGTTACTTTATAGGCCTGAGCTATTGAGATGTCAACAGGAGCGCTCAAGCTTGGTTGAGGAAGTAACAGTAGTAACAGTGTTAAGATCTGAACGCCTCAAATAGGTGGCAAATGAATACCACTTAGGTCTAGTTAGAGCTCGTAAGGTCTTAGTGTTCATCTCTTAGTTGGAGAACGTCTTTCCTAATCTATTGATGGCATTAATCTGTTTTGTGAAACTGATTGCCAAGCCACTTAAAGAACATAATCCACGCTATCACAATAAGAGATTGTCAAAGCTACAATATAAAGGAGGTCTTCCGATTTTGGTTGTATTGGGGCTTAGGACTTAGATAATTTTTGGTTGGTAATGGTCCTAGGGGTTCTAAGCTCCATCAAATGTAAATCAGTGTCATGAATATCGAACTTGCTTATATTAAGATCATCAAAGAAAGATAAACATCACTCACTACTTAAACACCATGCATCAAATGCTACAAAATCGAGCACAAGTACCCTTCTTCTAATTCATCTTTACCACGTTTTTTTTTCTTTTTTTTCGTGGTATAAACTTTTTTTTTCTTGCAACACAATGGGTACATACTCGTCTGTCTGGTCAGCTTGGCCATATTTTCATTTCTTTTAACTATAGTTTTTCTTCAATGATTTTGGCCAAATACCATTCTGTAGCACGCATGGAAGGCATAGGACTAAAAATTGTTGCCCTCACACAATGTTAGTCCAGAGACGAGTCTTCAGTTGGGGGGGGGATGACAGCACCTGAATTCAAGTTTAAGTTCAAACACGAAAGTTAGTATTTTACTAAGTTTGTTTACTGAATAATTCAGCTTGCCAAGTTACTCTCTGATCGCGTGGGCAGAGTGATTCAAGATACTGAATGTCATCTACTAACTTTAGTCAATCTAGAATAGACTCAGTAGACGAATAAATTGCGGAATGTGTAGGCCCGATTTTTATCATTTCTTGTTTGAAAATTTTTTTACTGATAATTGTTCAGGATATGCATGTGCATATATTCAGTTTTACTGAAAATCTGATTTATGAATTTTCAAATCGATTTTATGCAGAGTGAACAGTAAACCAATGAAACAGTAAATGCACTGACAATTTTTAAAGTGGTTCGTATCCGCAGGATCCTATGTCCACAGTCTCAAATCCTTAAGTGGTGGAAACTAGGCTTATGCCTGTTCCACAACTTGAAAAGGGTCTTTTGAACCGACTTGGAAGGCACACGGTTCACCAAGTATACTGCAATCTCTAGGGCATATCCCTAGAAGGAAACTGGCAACATTGCATAACTCATCATCGATCGAACCATCTCTAAGAGAATTCAATTCATTCTCTCTGACACACACAGTTCTGCTGAGGCGAGCCCAGTGCTGTCAGCTGGGATGTAATCCCACATTATGTCAAGTAATCCTTGAACTCATTTGAGAGGTATTCACCACCACGATCAGATTGTAGTGTTTTGATTTCTTTACCTAGCTTCTTCTCCACTTCTGCCTTGAATTCCTTGAAGGTTTCAAAGCAATCTGACTTGTGGCGAAGAAGGTAAACATACCTTGAGTAATCATCAGTAAATGTGATGAAATACCCATACCCTCCACAATTATCTGTAGACATAGGCCCACACAAGTCAGAATGTATCAAACTTAATACTCTTGTGGCTCTATAGCTCGTTGCCTTGAAAGGCTTAGTCACCATCTTTCCTTCCAAGTAGGGTTCTGTTGTTCCCGAGATAAACGTTCAGGTGTAGAGGGGGGGGGGGGGGTGAATACACCTGAAAACTTTCTCAACTTAAAACGCGAACAGTCCTTTTCAGGAAGATGTCGTACTAAACAGGTTCAGTAGACAAGATAAGCTATTTTGAATCGCGTGGAAGAGTGACTGACTTCACTGAGGCCTGCTAGCTGACTTAGGTCAGAATTCAGTACCGTTCAGTAGAGGTTCAGTATAGTGCGGAAATGTGTGGGCCCAATTCACTTGAGTTAGAAAACATTTTTAGGAAATCTATTTCAGTATATTAGTGCAGTCTTTTAAGCTTTACTGAAACACAGTTGAATGATTTGTATGATATATCCAGGATGAACAGTAATCAATGCAACAGTAAAATAGAAACACACAGAACACAACGATTTTTAAAGTGGTTTGGATCCAACAATCCTACGTCCGCTGTCCCAAAAAGATCAGGAGGCTATTTTATTATACTGAGTTAGTCTCAGTCGGTTTGTGCACTGGACAAACATTGGTCTTAGTGATTATACTGAGCAAGTCTGAGTTTACAAGATATCAAACTAAAGCGTTTGACAAACTCTCCAACTAAGAAGGAGTTCTTTATAATAAAGAACAGTTCAAGGATGAACTCCTTCGATCTAAGCTATAGATATGGTATGCTGAGCTTAGGTTAGAGGGAAGGGAACGAGAAAGTGTCTTCTGGAGCGATGAACGGTAAGGTATAAACTCTAGGTTCGTGTTCAATCGCTTGGATACTAGAAGCTATAGTTCTGATTCGGATCAGTTCCCTTTGAGCAGGAATGTCGCCTTTCGCTTGGAATAACTCTTTGAAGATCTTGCGGAAAGCTTTAAGTCGATTTGAAGTTGCTTGTAATTGCTCGTGTGTTCTTCGTATGTGTCACGCGCTTTGATTCGAATTCTTCCCTCTATTTATAGATGAGAGGCATGGAAAGATCCGTTGGAGACGATGATCCATGTGTCTCTCTCTTTTGGGTAGCTAACGGCTCTTTCAAAGATTGGTGGCAGAGTCTTTTCCCTCCATTTCCGAAAAAGTGTTGACCTGCAGCTTTAATCAGAAAGTAGACAGCTGGTTGCTTGTCATTAGTCGAGGCTGAGGAAAGTAGGTGAGACAAACAGACTTCAAGATAGATCTGAAGCTGACTTTTCTGTACCTCGTATGACTCTTCTTCTTTGACTTATAAGATTACTGACAATCAGGAGACTGTCTGGCCGTTGCTGAGTCTGATCTATGTTCCGTAGCATACTCCTGTTGAGTCTAGCTCTACTGAAGATCAACTCCGAGTTTAGTGAACTGCTCCTGCTGAGTCCAGTTCCACTGACTCCTTTCAGTATGTTGCTCCTGCAGTGTCCAGCACTACTGAGTCTTCTTCTCATGGTACTGAGGCTGATAGTCTACTGAAGAATCGGCAAACGGAACTGGACGCCTGAACCATGTAGGAAGGATGTCTACTGAGTCTGAAACTCTAAGAGACAAAGACAAAACAAATACAACTGAAAGTTTCACTAATCAAAGTAGGGTTTTGGGATCATTCAAATCTATAAGCACTAAGCTACTGAATCATCTCCCAACAATTTCCCCCTATTTGATGATGCCAAAACCTAACACTACAAACTGTCAGAAACAAGCTCCTTACAAATATTACAAGTAGAATTAGTGGAGTTGTTCATCAAGTTCTAATCTACTGAGGGGAGGGGGGGTACAGGAGAGAAATATTAGAACCTATACAGAAATCTAACAATTTCCCCCTGAAAATCCTATTACAATAAATTACCTCAAGCTTCTAAAGAAACAGATCTATCAGCTAAGCAAAAACAGACAGACACAAATATCAGCAGTGAGTGTGTGAGTCAGTAATCACTTAGGTGATTCTGAGTGTTAAGCATAAATAAACAAGGCCATGGAGACAATAAGGTATTGTCAGGCCGAACAACAAAGATGTTTTATAGATAAGAATACAGTACATTACATCATCTGCTAACCCAGAAAAATAAGAACAGGATACAAAGAAGCTAACAATCTATCTTCTGAACTGCTGGATCCGTGCTTTGAAATCTCTTGACTTTTCCTGTGGCAACGGTAATCCATACATTCTGAAAGTATCTCTCCTGAGCTTCTGTATCTTCGGCATATCATCAGGATCAGATTCATCAAGATTCAGAGCTATGACCGCATTGCTGACTTCTCCTTCTATGACTCCAACATGCAGTGATCCATCAAGCTTCTATGGGGGAGACAGAGGTCTAGGGACTGGGACTCGAACATCAATATTTTCAGCTAAAGGTTTCTGGACTCTGGCATAAATTTCAGGGTCGCTCACTAGAAGCCATTCAGCAAAGGCAGTAATTTTGTCCATGTCAGGCCAGTACCTCCAGATGAAGTACCTCTTGATAAATTCTGCTTTGAGAGTTTCCCATCACTGAGTCTGCTTCCATGGCATCCATGTGTCAATCCTTGGCCATCTGTGAATTTTCAGATCAGTAGGCTTCTTGCTCCTTCTGTACCTATAAGGGATTTCAGATTTACCAGGTACCCTCTCTCTTGCCTCTTTCTCAGTCCTCAGTCTTAATGTTTCTAAGTCGGCAAGCCTGAGCCTCTCTTTGGCTTTGCTGATTTGTCTAGCTTCAGCAGTTCTGTCTAGAGCCCTATCCATCGCGTCCCATATCTCTTTCATCTCCACTTCTTGTGCTTTAGAAGGGATATACGACGGAACATGTTCTTCTTCTTCTTCTGACTCAGCAGGTGTTTGAGATTTTTACTTGGTTTCACCCTGCTGTCCAGTCTGCTGCTGCTGTTCCTTTTATTTTTCCTTATCGGCCTCATTACCGATTTTTAACTCTCTAGGGGGTTTCCTAGATCCTTGCTTCCTTCCCCCTTGGACCTTAGTCTTTGTTTTCGCAGGAGCTTTCTTAGGCTTATTTGCAGCCTCTGCCTCAGCAATTTCCCGGGCGAGCTTCTCATCTGCCCCGATCTGAGCTCTCTCCTCAGGAATAATGTACCTCTTAGCTCCTTTCTTTGGTGGGGTTGGGAGTTTCAGCAGTTTCTTCCCCTTACCTGCCACCGGAGGAGGCAGAGGAGTTTCCTCCTCATCAGAATCCTCCTCAATAAAGGCAGCAACCTCCTTGAAATGTTCACTGGGAGTTAGTAGGAGCACATTGAGAAACCCTGGGCCTGACCTTTGCCTTGGGAGTTAGTAGGAGCACATTGACGTCCAGGTGCTCCTCTTACTGATCTAATCCCCCTCGGTGCTCTTAGTTTCCTTTCCCTTTCCCCCTTTTTGGCATCATCAACTGAGCCAGGGGTAGGGACCAGAATCTTCTTATTCAGACCTTCGTATGCCGTGGCTAGCTGAACCAAAGCTGCCTGCATTTTCTCGAGGCGGAGGTGGAGTTCCTTTCTTCAATAAGCTCATCGCCATACTTCTTATGGGAAGAATCCACTACGGTCTGAATGGCCTGCAACTTAGTATCCATCATATCTTCTGGACTCTTCTGAATAGTTTGAAGTCTGAGCTCTGAGGCTTAACTCATTGAAGAAATGGATTCAGTATGAGCTGACTGAGCTGCTTTAAATCTTCGAGTAGTTTCTTCTGGGCAGCTTCCATCAGTGCTTGTTGCTTTTCGAACTCTGCTCTCTGAGTGGATAGAGCATCTGAGAGAATAGTAGAGAAGTCCGGAGCCGGTGTGTTCTGAATGGAAGTTCTAAGCTTCTTCATCTCTTCACTCTGAGCTAGAGTCGACTGTTTCCACGTCTTGTGGACAGCCTTGGCCAGAAGTCTGTTCTGAGTACCTTTACTTCTCAGGGCCTTGGCAACAATTTGAGAAGATGATGAAGGATAAATTCGAGATGTCAATAACGGGAGAGATGAATTATTTCCTCAGATTTCAAGTCAAACAATCAGAGAAGGGAACGTTCATCAATCAAGGTAAATACACTCGAGACCTAATCAAGAAATTTGGTTGCATATCCGGCAAACCAATCAAGATCCAGATGAACACGAACATGAAAATCGATCTTGACAAAGAGGGAGTATCAGTCGATCATACTGAATTTCGCATAATTATTGGTTCTTTATTATATCTAACTGCTACTAGACCTGATATAACTTATGTTGTAGGTGTCTGTGCTCGATTTTTAGGCAAATCCTAAGCAGAGCCACGTGGACTCAGCAAAGAAGATTCTCTGCTATCTCAGAGGAACACCTGACATGGGTTTATGGTATCCAACAAATGATAATATTGAACTAACATGTTATTCTGATGCTGACTATGCAGGTTGCAGGATTGACCGAAAATCAACTTCGGGAACGTGTCGGTTCCTCGGTAGTAAGCTGATCTCATGGTTTTCAGAGAAACAACATTCATTAGCGACGTCAACTACTGAAGCTGAATACATGGATGCCGGAAGTTGCTGCACCCAAATCCTTTGGCTGAGACAGCAACTACGCGACTATATTGTCATTCAGAATGAAGTGCCGATCTTCTGCGACAGCTCCAGTGCCATTACAATCACTCAGAATCATGTTCTTCATACTAGATGCAAGCACGTGGACATCAGACACCACTTCATTCGTGATCATGTCGAAAAGAAGGATATCAGAATGGAGAAGATCCATACTGACCATCAAAGGGCCGATATTCTGACCAAGCCTCTAGTTGAAGCCAGATTCAGAGAACTTTCAGTAGAGCTAGGTCTGCTAGACCCTACTGACTCAAGTCAGTAACTGGATTCAGAAGAGGAGCATTCAGCAAGGGGGAATGTTCACTCTCAGTACTGGACTCATTCAGTACACGGAGATTCAGCAACCATCTACACGAGGTATCAGCTGACTACAATGTTCAGCTGACAGGTTTGCGTATCTCTTTTCAGTAGCCAACATCGTATTTAATACATTTATGATTCTGATTCAATATCGTATTTAATGCCTTAGAGAATGTCATTTAATATAAATGGTTTCATTAAATGCACGACATTCTATGCTAAGTTTGTTGAATTCTACCGTGCATTAAATACATATCATATCAAGTTACTTCTTTAGCTAGTTACAACTATAATTTGACTTAGGCGGCTATTTTGATCATTGCATATTTTATAAGATCAAATCCTGACCATCCATCTCATAAAGCAAGATTTAAACTGAACCGTCGATCGTAAACTGTTCATCTTCTTGTTCGTATATATCACGTTCAAAGTCAGAAAACCGTCATTTTATCCTCTGTAACTTAAACACTAAGATTTCTAAGAGTTAAATCCTTTACTTGCAAACTGCATTCACTGTTTCTCATAGATTATTATGGTAGATTTCATCGCTTATTCAGTAGATTACCCTTACATTTTATAAATATTATGGTACTGATACTAAGTTTTGCAGATTCTAGATATGACAGCAACCAATGTTGTAGTCGCTTCTCCGACCAATATGATAGAGATCCTTGAGAAAGACTGGGTATGGTGTGAACCGATTATGGAGTTCGACACCTATGAACTCGAGATCATGACGGAGACATTCGAGGCGCTGAGGGCATCAGGCCTTGAGGCATTCTTGTCAAGGAAGCTGGCGTTCTTCCTTCCACGACAAACCTCTGAGTTGTATCTAAACTCAAACACAGTAGACGGAGACATCGTGGGGTGTTTTGTCATTCATCATGTTGCTTGACCCTACCCGTGCTGATTCAGAGAACAAACAAATGCGATCAAGCAAGCTCTTCAGAAGAGCTTTCAGCTACCCAGCTCTGGGATAAGTGTAGCTGGCTACAAGGATGACTTAGTAGTCTAATATCTTGAGATATTCTGTGGCGAACCGACATCCTTCAGGGCGGCATTCCCGAAAAACTGCATGCTGCCATAGTGTCGAGCTTTGGCATATATCGTGACGCAGATACTGACTAGCCAAGCTGGCTCATTCGACCAAGTTTCCAGGCCTAAGCTCCAAATGATTATGGCAATATACGACAGAGCTCAGGTGAACTAGACAGAGTTCTTCCTTAGGGAATTCCAGACATAGGCTGCTAAGTTCGACAAATTCACAAACAGTCTGTCTGTCAAACGGAAGCTTATGTATGGAATGAAGCTGACAATCATGATTGAAGATTTCTGTGGTGCTGACCACATAACCTACACAGACAAGACGTACTTCAATCCGAAGAAATTTTGCTTCCAAAGCAAGGCAGCGGCCCTCCAGCAGATTGAAGCAGGGCCTGCTGAAGCTGGGAAAGGGAAGAAGAAGACTTCCACTCCCACTAAGAAGAGATCTCCACCTCATAAGACTGCTTAGAAGACTCCATTGAAGAAGCACAAAAAGTCTTCTCAACAAGCAGTCATCATACCTCCTTTCAGCCTGCGAGACGACCAAGAATCTTCGGAGAAGATAGTCTCAGTAGAGAAGGCAGTCTCTGCTGAAAGAGAAGCCTTAGTGGAACAGGGGTCAGATGCTGAACCGACAACACCTATCTCTCAGACCCACTGGACATTCCACCTCTCAGCAGTATTCCTTCAGCTGAGAAGGCCACGTCTCCAATAGACTTATACGATATGGAGACAAGCACAGAAACTAAGACTATCGGGTTAGAGGTTGAAGCTCTTCAGAACAGAGCCGCTCGAGAAATCTCTGAGGCCATTCCTGAGATCGCAAGTCATTCAGACTTGGTGTCCATAGCTCAGAAGGCCGGGCTTCACATGCTTATTCGGTTCCAGGATTGGTTCACTCTGAACAGACTCATCTAACATAAATCCTACGAACAACTGAACTCAGAAGAGTTGGAAGATCTAAGGGTGGCAAGCAGATAGGCTACTCAGAGCCTGTGGACATCAGCTTACTGAAAGATCTAAGGGCGGCGATGCTGGCTGTACTTAACGACCGCATCCCTTCAGCAGCCGCGCCTTCTGAAGGTTCTGATCCCGATAATCAGGACCCGCCCAGTGATGCAGACCCTGAGAAGCCTGCTGAGGGAACTCAACTGGAGGAGGGTGCTCAACCCACAGCTGAATTACCTCTCAGCACTCTTCCTCCAGGTAAGTCGGTAGCTGGAACCTCACAAGGTGCGGACCCAGAACAGTTGTTGCTGGGGTCTGCATTTGAGGTTGCGCCCAGCTCCAAAGGCCGACGGTCCAGGACAGGGCCAAGGCCCTAAAGAGTCAAGGAGCCCATAACAGACTCTTGGCCAAAGCTGTCCACCGAAGCTGGAAGAGGTCTACTACTGCTCAGAGTGAGGAAATCAAGGAGCTGAGGACCTCAATTCAAAATTCAGCCGCTCCTGATTTCAGAAAGCAGAGTTTGACAATCAACAGGCATCGCTGGTGGCTGCTTAGAAATCATTGCTGGAAGAATACAAGACAGCCCACTCAGCACACACAACAATAATCTCTTCACTGAGTCAGGCTACAGAACTCAGGATTCAGTCTATTCAGAATTGTGAAGAGAAAATAGATGCCAAGTTGCAATCCATTCAGACATTGGTGGATTCCTCTCAAAAGAAATACAATGAAGATCTTGTTATAGAGAGGAATGACCTTCACCAGAAGTTTGAAAGCATGCAGACAGCCTTGGACAGGCTAGCTACTGCATTTGTAAGATTAAACAACAATGTTGTTCCTTTTCCAACCCCTGGCTCAGCTGATGATGCCAAAAAGGGGGAAAGGACACCGAGGGGGAAGAGATCAGTACTTGGAGCAGCTGGAAGCCAATCAGCTCCTACTAACCCCTCAGGAGCAGCAGCAGGTCAGGCCCAGGGTGTCTCCAATGCCGGCGATGTAGAGCGCGCTGAAACTGGCCCAAGTAGCTCAGGACCGAAGGAGCCCAAGGATTCAGCAACCCAGACTCCTGCAGAACATATTAAGGAGGTTGTTGAGTTCCTTGAGGAGGACTCAGATCAGGAGGACACTCCTCTGCCTCCTCCAGTGGCGGGTATGGGAAAGAAAAAGCTTAAACTTCCAACCCCACTGAAGAAAGGGGCGAAGAGATATATCAGTCCTGAGGAACAAGCTCAGATAGAGGCTGATGAGAAGCTTGTCAGGGAGATTGCTGAACCTGAAGCAGCTAATAAACCTAAGAAAGCTCCGGCAAAAGCTAAGACCAAAATCTCAGGAGGAAGGAAGCCTGGTACTAGGCCTCCTCCAAGAAAGCTGAAAATCGGTGATGAGGCCAATCAAGAGAAAGAGAAAGAGGCTGAACAGTCTAAGAAGTCTGCTACTGATTCTCAGCAGCAACAATCTGAACAGACACAACAGCAGCAGCAGCAGGAAAGGCCAAGAGCAGAGCCCACAATAGAAGAAATGCTGAACTTTAGCATGATTACATTAGACAAGAAAGCTAGACACTATCATCTAGAAGAATACAGGCATCAAGAGGCTCTTGCAAAGGAAAATGCTGCTGAGGCAGCCAGAGAAGCAGAGAGGTTGAAGCCCAGGCCACCACCGCCTAAGGATACTGAGATCCCATACAAGTATAGGCGAGGCAGGAAGCCCACTCATCAGAAAATGCACAGATGGCCAAGGGTGGATAAATGGATGCCATGGGAAAGGACTCAGAAGTGGGAGACTCTGAAGGCTGAGTTTATCAAAAGGTTCTACATATGGAGATATTGGCCTGATATGTACAAGAACCAAGCCTTTGCTGAATGGCTTCTAGTAAGCGAACCAGAGATATAAGACATAGTTCAGAAAGCCATAGAAGACAAAGAAGATGTTCAGGTCCCTCTTCCCAGACCTCTGCCTCCTCCACAGAAGCTTGATGGATCACTCTACACAGGAGTTATTGAAGGAGAAGTCAGAAGTGCTATCTTAGCTTTGGAACTTGATGATTCTGACCCTGCTGACATGCTGAAGATGAAGAAGCTTCGGAAGGACACATTTCAGATGTATGGACTACCTGTGCCTGAAGAGAAGTCTAGAGATTTTAAGGCAAGGATCCAGAGATTCAGGAAATAGCTTCTTATCTTTGTATTTTGTTTTTAGAATAGTAAGAGATGTAATGTACTAACCCTCATTCATATATATAAAATATCTTTGTTGTTTGGCCCGACAATACCTTATTGTCTTCATGGCTTGTCTGTTTATTTAAGCTTAACACTCAGAATCACCTAAGTGATTACTGACTCAGACACTCACTGCTTATATATGTGTTTGTCTGTTTTTACTTAGATTGATAGACTCTATTTGTTTGAGTATGGGGGTATTATTTTTTAGGGGGGTTTTAGGAGGAAATTGTTGTTAGAATTCTGTAATAGGTTCTAATACTTCTTTCGGTATCCCTCAGTAGATTAGAACTTGATGTACAACTCCACTGATTCTACTTGTAATATTTGTAAGGAGCTTGTATTTGATAGTTTCTAGTGTTAGGTTTTGGCATCATCAAATTGTTGGGAGATGATTCAGTAGTATATTTGTTAGATGATTTGAATGATCTCAAACCCTAATTTGATTGGTAAACCATTGAGTTGTAATTGTAATGCCTCTGTCTCTGAGAGTTTCAGACTCAGTAGACATTCCCTCAGCAAGGTTCAGGCACTTAGTTCTGTCTACTAAACCTTCAGTAGACTATCTGCCTCAGTACCATGGAGTGAAGACTCAGTAGTGCTGGACTCAGCAGAAATAGCATACTGAGAGGTATTCATACTCAGTAGTGCTGGACTCAGCAGGAGCAACATACTGAAAGGAGTCAGTAGAACTAGACTCAACAGGACCAGTTCACTAAACTTAAAGTTGACCTTCAGTAGAGTTGGAGTCAGCAGGAGTATACTACTGAACCTAGGTCAGACTCAACAACGGTCTGACAGTTTCCTTAACTGTCAGATAATCTTATATGTTAAATCAGTAGAGTCATCCGAGGTATTCAGAGAAGTCAGCTTTAGATCTGCCTAGAAGTCTGTTTGTCTTAACTACTTTCTACACCTCGACCAATGACGAGCAGCCAGCGTCTAAGTTCTGATTAAAGCTGCAAGTCAACCACTTTCTAGAAATGGAGGGAAAAGACTCTGCCAGATTCTTTGAAAGAGCCGTTAGCTACCCAAAAGAGAGTGACACATGGATCGACGTCTCCAACGGATCTTTCCATGGCTCACCTCTATAAATAGAGGGAAAATCAAATCGAAGCTCACCTAGAACTAGAACAAGAACACATGAGCGATTACGAGCAAACACTTACAGACTTAAGCTTTCCGCAAGATCTTTAGAGATACACTTCAAGCGAAAGGCGACATACTTGCTCAAGGGAACCGAGCTGAATTAGAATCAATAGCCTATAGTATCCAAGTGATTGAACATGAACCCAGAGAGCTTATTCCTCACTGTTCGACACTCTAGAAGCCACCTTCTTGTTCCCTTCCCTCTAACCTAAGCTCAACGGAACCTATCCATAGCTTAAATCGAAGGAGTTCATCCCTAAACTGTTCTTACTTGTTAAGAACTCCTTCATAGTTGGAGAGTTTGTCAAACACTTCAGTTTGATACTTGTAAACTGAGACTTGCTCAGTATAATCCTCAAGACCAGTGTTTGTCCAGTGCTCAAACCAACTGAGAGTAACTCAATATAATAAAATAGCCACCTGATCTTTTCGGGACAATGGACGTAGGATTGTTTGATATCCGAACCACTTTAAAATCCCTGTGTTCTATTTTTACTGTTGCATTGATTATTGTTCATACTGAAAACTATCTTACAAAATCACTCAACTGTGTTTCAGCAAAGCTTAACAGATTGCACTAATATACTGAAACAGTTTTAATAAAAACGTTTTCAAACTTAACTGAATTGGGCTTACACATTTCCGCACTCTACTGAACTCTTAGTGAACGGTACTGAATTCGACATCTATCAGCTAGTAGGCCTCGGTATAGTCAGTCACTTTGTCCACGCGATTCAGAACAGCATATTTGGTCTACTGAACTTGTTCAGCAAGGCACTCTCCTGAATAGGACTGTTCGCATTTTAAGTTGAGAAAGTTTTCAGGTGTATTCACCCCCCCCCCACACCTGAAAGTTTACCTCAGGACCAACAACCCTTCTTGTTCCCCTCCCTCTAACCTAAGCTCAACTGTAATATCTATAGCTTAGATCGAAGGAGTTCATTTTTCGAACTGTTCTTAGTGTTAAGAACTCCTTCATCGTTGGAGATACATTCAAACATATTTTGTTTGACCTTGTAAACTGACACTTGCTCAGTATAATCACAAGGATGTGTTTGTCCGGTGCACAAACCGACTGAGACTAACTCAGTATAATAAAATAGCCTCCTGCCTTGTTCAGGATAGTGGACGTAGGATCTTGCGTATCCGAACCACTTTAAAAGTCATTATATTTATAATTGTTGCATTGATTTAACTGTTCATATTGAAAAACCATTTACAAAATCATTCAACTGAGTTTCAGTAACAAGCTTAACTAACTGTACTAATCTACTGAAACAGCTTTTATAAACAAACATTTTCAAACCAAACTAAATTAGGCCTACACTTTCTGCACACTATTGAACATTGCTGATCGCGTCTGAATTCTGACATCAGGCAGCTAGCAGAGCTCAGCATCTTCAGTCACTCCGTCCATGCGATCTAGAATAGCTTGTCTGGTCTACTGAATTCATTTAGTAGGCAATCTCCGTTAGTAGGACTGTTCGCGTTCTAGTTTGAGAAAAAGGTTTTTAGGTGTATTCACCCCCCCCCTCTACACCTGAACGTTTGACTCGGGACCAACAATTAGTATCAGAGTGGGAGTTCTTCTGGACTTTCATTATCTGAAACGGGTTTACTTGAACTAATCCTTGAAAACGTTTTCACTGCATATCATTCTTCGTACATATCTTTACCTATCATGTCTAGGGGTGTAACGGTTCGGTTCGGTTCGGTTTTTTATGTATTTTAGGAACCGAACCAAACACATAGAAATGGTTCGGTTTGGTTCGGTTCGATTTGTTTTTAAATATCGGAACCGAACCGAACAGCTTATAAATGGTTTGGTTTGGTTCGATTCACCGGTTCACATTTTTATTTATTTTTAATCATAAATAATGCAAGAATAATAGTTTATAAGATGTCACTCGTTCCGAACTCATAAGTATAGAGTTGTTACTCATTTCTCTTCCTTTGTATAGATTAGAATTGATCTTAACTTAAATCTATCTAAATCCAATAACATTCTCATATAAGAAAGATAAATATTAAATTAAAATTAAAAAATATAATATTGGTTCGGTTCGGTTCGAACCGTTCAAAAATTATTGAAACCGCGAACCGAACTGAATGTAAACGGTTCCTAAAAAATTAAACCAAACCATACCGCGAAGCCGAACCGAACCACATTTTTCGGTTTGGTTCGGTTCAATTTGATAGGTTCCGCGGTTCGAAGCGGAACCACTTACACCCCTTCATATCTGATATGTCAAGAATCAGAATGGTACCCATGTTCTCAGTAGAGAACTATGGGGTATGGCGGGTCAAAATGGAGGCTCATCTGACCTCCCTCCAGGATAGCATAACCGAGGTCTTGGAAGACGGACCTATCATCCCCATGGTCGATTGTGTTGACTTTCTAGGAGCCAGCACAAGGAGGAATGACTACCGGAAAGAAGGTGCCAAAAGATAGAAGCCTGTTCACTCCTGAAGAGAAGAAGTTTCACAACCTGGACCGGGTAGCCAGGAACGCCATACTAACCACTCTGAGCAACTCCTATCTCAGAAGAGTTCAAGACTGCAAGTCCGCTAAAGAGATTTGGGATGCTCTAGCGCTACTGAGTAGGGGGACTTAGAAGATTAAAGCCAACAAGCTGGCGCTGGAACTCCAGAAACTGGAGAGATTGTCACTCATGCCCGACGACACGATAGAAGACCTCAACGTCAGATTCACAAACTGATGAATACCATTAATGGGCTGGGAAAGACGTTCTCCAACCGAGAAATGAATCTCAAGATATTGAGAGCCCTGCCGGACGGACCGTGATTATGTGTCTCCTGATCATATTTTTTCAGAATTAAAGGCAGAAGAATTTGAGTTCGGTCTACCGCAAAGGAAGCAGAGAGCTGAAGTGGACACCCAGATTTATCATGCCTTCAAGGCATCAGTCAGCACACTGGCTCCAAAGTCTAGCAAAGCTGAATTTTCAACAAGTGCAATACAAGAAGGGAGCTTAACTGAACAATACGCACTTTTTGCGCTCATGTATCAGAAGGAGAAGGATCGGTGAAGAAATTATCTAGAACTGTCAAAGACTCTAAGAGTAAGCCTGATTTCTCACTAAAGCGCAATCCTAATTCACAAACTCCTGAATGCAGGAAACAAGAGGATTCTTCTCAACGATCGAAAGACACTGACAGCAGAGATAGCAGAGTCACTGCCTGTTACAACTGCAAGAAGCCAGGACACTATCAGTATGATTATCGTGAGCTCAGCACAGCTGAAAAAGCTGCGAGAAAAGCTCGAAGGGAGAAGTTCATCAAGAAGCGACAAGCATATATTGCTAGTGAACTCTCAGATGACTCAGAT
This sequence comes from Lavandula angustifolia, assembly GCA_028984105.1. Taxonomy (NCBI): domain Eukaryota; kingdom Viridiplantae; phylum Streptophyta; class Magnoliopsida; order Lamiales; family Lamiaceae; genus Lavandula; species Lavandula angustifolia. Next base: position 28,792,834 of record CM054815.1, on the reverse strand, counting down.
GAAGTCAACACCTTCATCGATTCATCCGATGATGAAGCCGCCTTTATGGCAAGAGAGCTTGAAGAAGAAACAGAGGAGTGTTTGATGGCTGGAGAAGAGGATGAGGTAAACTCTCCAGAACCTTCTAACCTCCCTTCACACTGCATACAAGACACAATCTCTGGTGCAAATGAGAATTTGGACGTCACGATCACATATGAAAAACTATTGGACGAACAGATTCAGATGAGTATGCAGCTCATCAAGACTCTACAGGATCAGAGACTTTATCAGGAAAGTCAGGTTGCTACTGAGTCGGAAGGACTTTTTATGAGACTCAGGGAGGAGATTAATTCTCTGATGATCAAATCTCAGCAGCAAGAAGGTCTGATTTCAGTATTGACCAAAGACTTGAATCAGCAAGAGACTGAATTGAGCTTGCTGAACTAGAAGTTCTCAGGACTTCACACCGAGTACGAGACTCTCAAGAAAAGTGATAATGTCTGGAGGAACCTGATGACAGAGCGGTATATGGGAGCTGAGAAAAAGCTCGAGGCAATGCTGACCAACAACAAGCCAAAGTTCTGCAAGGAAGGACTCGGGTTCAACCGCGAAGCCTCCTCAACTACTCCCAAAAACTGGCTAACTGATAGGTTTGTTCAAGGGGAGACAATGAATGTTGAACCATACAACCCCGCAGCAAAGAACAAACAAAAGATGAAAGCACCTCATCCCACCTATTAGAAGTCTGACCAGAAGCTCAACTCAAAATCACCACAGCTCAAGCAAGGGGGAACCAACAAAGTAAGATGGGTTGATCAGTATGGACCGCCACAGCTGACGCATTTAGCTCAATATGGGTCATATTACTATTATCCGAATGTCAGAAGGGATCCTAAAGGTCAGAAGAAGAAGAAATCCGTTCAGAAGGCTAAGGTCAGCAGTCCACCAACTCATAAGATCAGGACTCCTGAACCTAAGAAACCTTAGAAGTCAACTTCACCCCGCTCAGCGGTGAAATATGTTGACAAAAGTGGAAAGAAGTTGTCTGAAACCACCAGGGTTGTCAGACAAATTTGGGTTACCAAAAATAACACTTAAGGACCCAAATCAAAAATAAGGGGTACCTGAATATAATTTCTATTTTACAGGTGCACAGGGACCCATGGTACTTGGACAGCGGATGCTCAAGACATATGACGTACCAGAAGAGTCTCTTAAAGAATTATATCAAGGCAGAAGGACCCCGAATAGAGTTTGGAGACAACGCAAAAGGCTACACCAGAGGCTATGGAACACTCAGCATTTGAACTGCCACAGTTCAAAGAGTATCTTATGTTGAAGGGCTTCAGCATAATCTTCTCTCTGTTAGTCAATTTTGTGACAACTCCAATGGAGTGATTTTTTACGCTGGTTTCTATGATGTGCTTGACAAATCAACAGGGAAAACAGTGTTGTCAGGTTCGCGCAAAAAGAATACATACATTGCTGATTGGAACTCAGCAGAACTTGAAGTGTGCTTGCTAGCAAAGAATGAGAACAGAACAGGATGCCTCTGGCACAGAAGACTCAGCCATCTCAACTTCAAGACGCTAAAGAAGCTCACTAGAAACGCTCTAGTCAGAGGACTGCCGAATGAGGTGTTCAGCTAAAACCCTCAGTGTTAAGCTTGTCTGAAGGGAAAGCAAACAAAGAAAGAAAATCCACCAGTTCCATCACCTTCCACTGATGGAATCCTTTAGCTTCTTCACATGGATTTGTTCGGGTCAATCGCTCGATCAAAGGTAAGAAGTATGCACTTGTGGTCATTGATGACTACTCCCGGTACACATGGGTCATATTCATTGCCAGCAAATCTGACGTCAAAACAGAGTTACCTACACTTATGAAAAAGCTCAGTGTCGAGAAGGACATCAAGATCTGAAAGATCCGTTCAGACAGAGGAACTGAGTTCCTGAATGTGATGGTCAAAGAGTTCTGTGAAACTGAAGGAATAGAGCATGAGACGTCTGATGCACGCACGCCTCAAGAAAATGGGATTGCTGAAGGAAAAAACAGAACACTCAAAGAAGCTGCAATAACCCTACTCTCAGATTCAGGACTCCCGTGAAAATTCTGGGCAGAAGCTACTGACACTGCATGTCATACTCAGAATAGATCTCTAAGGACAAAGCAACATCAGAAGATACCATATGAACTATGGAACGGCAGGAAGCCTCTTATATCTCATTTCCATATTTTTAGGTGTTCATGCTTTATCCACAATAATGGAAAGGACCAGTTAAAGTCTTTTGATAGCAAGTCAAACCAGGGAGTCTTCTTATGATATTCTTGGGTCAACAAATCCTTCAGAGTTTTTAATTACCTGACCCTTTGCGTGGAGAAAAACCCTCATGTTGTTTTTAATAAGTTTGCTACTAAGAACAGGAGCAGAAACTCACATTCAGAATCTTAGGACATCAACAAAGAGCTATGGGATCTGAGCTTAAAAGAAAATGTTGAAAAGATCCAACAACGAACGTAGCTGAACAGGGTGATTCTACTGAACATAATCAATTAGAGGTAACTCAGGTCGATGAAGAAACCCCAGTGGTAACTGAGACCTCCACTGAGTATAACAATTCAGGGGGAACAAATAATGTTCACAATCTTAATACCCTTGAACTTGGAAACTCAGTAGATCCTAACTTCGTTACTGAATTACTACAATCTCAGAACATTACTATTGGAATGCCTAACACTCCTTCTATTACTGCAAATGTCATTTCAGAAGACGAATCTAGGCAATGAAGGTCTTGGTTAGATGCTCATACTCCTGATCTTATTATAGGTGATCCTTCAAAAAGCGTTAAAACAAGGTCAAATTTGTGCTTAGGAGAGAGCGCTCTGTACTCATGTTTCCTATCTACTGAAGAGCCTCAATCCTCGAAGAAGCACTTGGCCGATGCTGACTGGATCATAGCTGTGCAAGAAGAGCTCAACCAGTTCGTCAGAAATAAAGTGTGGGAGCTTGTTGACAGACCCCGACATCAGCACGTGATCGGAACCAAATGGGTCTTGAAGAACAAGCGTGATGAAAACAACGTTATAGTAAGGAGAAAAGCTCGACTCATTGCGAAGGGCTACTATCAAGCCGAAAGGATAGATTTCGACGAAACGTTAGCTCCAGTTGTAAGACTGGAGGCCATTAGATTATTCCTCGCTTACGTGACACATCAACGATTCAAATTCTATCAAATGGATGTAAAGTCAGTGTTCCTGAACGGCGTTCTGAAAGAAGAAGTCTATGTGGAACAACCGCCCGGCTTTCAGCAGGGACATCAGGTGTATAGACTCAGAAAAGCTCTGTACGGGTAAAAATAAGCACCCAGGGCTTGGTACGAAATCCGGTCTGAGTTTCTTCTTCAGAAAGGTTTTTAGAAGGGCACCGTGGATCGCACTCTATTCAGCATTCATCATGTGTCAGTAGTTTGAGAAAATGATGAAGGACAAATTCGAGATGTCAATGATGGGAGAGATGAACTACTTCCTTGGATTCCAAGTCAAACAATAAGAAAAAGGAACATTCATTAATCAAGGCAAATACACTCGAGACCTCATCAAAAAGTTCGGTTGCGGATCCAGCAAACCAGTCAAGATCCCGATGAACACGAATATGAAGATAAATCTTGACAAAGAGGGAGTATCCAGTAGGTGTTGGTCCCGAGAGCACATTTAGGTGTAGAGGGGGGGGGGGGTGAATACACCTAAACCTATTTCTCAACTTGTAACACGAACAGTCCCGTTCAGGAGTGTGCCGTCATCGAAAGAGTTCAGCAGACCAAATAGTTGTTCTGAATCGTGTTAAGGCAAAGAGGTACTGACTCTTTTGAGATCTGCTAGCTGACTAAGTCAGAATTCAGTATCTTCAGATGGAGTTCAGTGGTGCGGAAATGTGTAGGCCCAAATCAGTTGAGTGGAAAAACGTTTTCTTAAAAACAGTTTCAGTTCAGATGAGTGAATCAGATAAGTATGTTGAAACTTAGTTGAATGATTTTAAAGATATGATATTCAGTATGACCAGTTAAAATCAATGCAACAGTAAATAAGAGACACAGAGATTTTTAAAGTGGTTCGGATGCACAGGATCCTACGTCCACTGTCCCAAAAGGTCAGGAGGCTATTTATTATCCTGAGTTAGTCTCAGTCAGCTTGGACACAGGACAAAGCCGCGTCTTGGAATTTATACTGAGCAAGTCTCAGTTTACAACGGGTATCAAACTAAAGTGTTTGACAAACTTCTCCAACTATGAATGGGTTCTTTTACAATAAGGATAAGATTCAAAGGTGAACCCCTTCGTCTAAGCTATGGATAAATTCAGTTGAGCTTAGGGTTAGAGGGATAGGGAACTAGAAAGTGGCTTCTAGATCGACGAACAGCTGAGTTGTAACTTTGAGTTCGTGTATCGTCGATTTGGATACTAGAGGCTTTTATATCTGTTTAGCTTGGTTCCCTAAGAGCTAGAAGGTAGTCTTTCGCCGGAGAATGTTCTTTAAGTTCTTGCGGAAGACTTATGCGATATTCTATTTTTGCTCGTTTTTCCGTTTTCTTGCTCGAGAGTGTGTTGGCTCGTTCGTTGCTTTTTGGCTCTCTGCATGCATGAAAAACTTGAATCATCCCTCTATTTATAGAGAAGAGATTAGGAAAGATCCGTTGGAGATGATGATCCCTTTATCTCACTCTTTTGGTAGCTAACGGCTCTTTTGAAAAAGGTGATAGTGTCCTTTCCCTCCTTTGCCGGAAAGTTGTTGACTTGCAGCTTTAGCAGGTAAGGACGGGTGTTGGCTTGTCATTTGCCGAGGTTTTGCAGAGTAGTTGAGACAGAACAAACTTCGAGGCATAATGAAGCTGACTTCTCTCTTCCTCGTATTTGACTATGCTAATTGTTGTTCAAAAGATCCGCGTTCGTAAGATGCTGCCGTTACTCGAGTCCGATCCTAGTAGAGTACTCGAATTTACTCGCCGAAGGTCAGCTCTTAGTTCAGTGAACTACTCCTGCTGAGTTCAGTTCCACTGAGTCTTTCAGTATACTGCTCCTACTGAGTCCAGTACATACTGAGTCTTCTACATTTGGTGCTGAGGCTGATAATCTACTGACCGCCTGAACCAGTGCAGAGTGTCTACTTAGTCTAAATCCTCAGAGACAAAAAACAATTACAAATGAATGGTTCACCAATCAGATAGGGTTTTGGGATCTTCAAATCTTCATGGGATCACTCAGGGTATAAGCCTACTGAGTGCATTTCAGTACGGAAGATAAAATCATTTCCCACTATGTAAAACCGTGCTGAGGACTGAATCATCACCCAACAATTTCCCCCTATTTGATTATTCCAAAACCTAACACTATCTAAAAATCTAACACTATCTATGCTATCAAAGCACTAAACTTATACAGAAACAGAGCTCCTTACAATATTACAAGAAGAATCAGTGGAGTTGTTCTGCAAGTTCTAGACTACTGAAGGGAGCAGAGCCGGGAGTCAGAATAAAAAGATTAAGCATAACCCTGTCTTAACAATTTCCCTTATTACAAGGAAACAATTTCCCTCTATAACATATCAGCTAGTCTAACAGAATCTCAGCAGCTACTGATAAAAGATCAACAAGTGAGTGTGTGTTAGTAATCACTTCAGTGATTCTGAGTGTTAAGCATAAAAACAGAACATGGCTTATAGAGACAATAAGGTATTCTCAAAGCCAAAGAAAGAGATATGTATATCAGATAAAGAAAGTTCAGTACAGATACATCTCTTGCTAAGCTATGAAAGTACAAGAAAAGTCTAAGAACTATGAACGCTTGTACTGCTTGATCCTCTCCATGAAATTTTGCGATTGAGTCTCGGGAAGGGGCAGTCTATACATTCTGAAGGTGTACTTCCTCAGCTTCAGATACTTAGCGAAGTCTGCTGGCTCATCTTCTTCAAGTCCTTTGTGTGCAGCAGCATCCTTCACTTCCTTCTCTATCACTCCAAAGACAATAGAATCATCAAGTCTTCTTGGTGGTGGCAGAATTCTGGGTTCAGGAACCTTGACTTCAATGTTTGCTCTTACAGCATTTTCCATGTAGGGATATAAGTCCGGTTCAGTGATCATCATCCATTCCACGTAGGCTGCCTTTGTCTTATCTGACCAGAAATTCCAAAAATAATTCCTCTTGATGAATTCTATTTTCTGTGATTCCCATCTCTGAGTGAACTGAGCAGGAATCCACTCATCCGTCCTAGGCCATCTCTGAATCTTCATGTCCGTTGGCTTCCTAAACCTTCTGTATTTGTATGGAATATCAGCTTTGGAAGGTACTCTCAGCCTGGCCTCTTGTTCAGTGCGGATTCTGAGTGCCTCTAAGTCTGCCATATAAATCCTATGTCTGGCAGCTTCTATATGTCTCGCCTCTTCTCCTCTGTAAAGATACCGATCCATCTGAGCAAAGATGGCCTCGATCTCAGCATCTTGTTCTTGTCTTTAGATGTACCCTGCTTCTCAGTACTTTTCTGTTGTTGCTGCTGCTCCCTGTCTTCATCATCCTGAACTACCAGTTTTCTGGGAGGCAGCCTAGCAGGAGCTTTCTTCTTTCCTCTACGAGCAGGAGCCTTAGTTTTGGCAGTTGTGGTTTTGGCCTTAGGATTATTCGCTGCTTCAACTTCTGCTATCTCCCTGGCTAGCTTTTCATCAGCTGCGATCTGAGCTGCCTCCTCCTTACTTATATATCTCTTCAGTTGCTTGGAGGGAGGGGTCGGGAGTTTCAAGGCTTTCTTGCCTTTGCCTTCTACTGGAGGTGGGAGAGGTGCCTCTTCCTCTTCGGTACTCATCCTCCTCAAGCATACTCAAGCAATTTCTTTGACCATATCCAACGGGGTCCGAGTTGCCCGAGTTGCTTGTGTTCTCGGTTCCCGAGCCACTGGGGCGCCTCCTCGCTGGGATTCCAACAGAGACACCCTGGGCCTCACCAGTCGGTTCAGTGCTTGCTCCAGCCACTGACCTTGTCTTCCTTGAAGACTTTGGTGCCTGTTCGTGAGCCTTCTGGGTTTTCTCTTCCCCCTTGCTTGATGGCTGCTTTTCAAGTGTCTTTTCCTTTTCAGGCTTCTTATTCTTTTCCCCCTTTTTGGCATCAGCAAATTGAGCCGGGTTAGGAACAGTTACCTTAGTGTTTAGGCTTTTGTAGGATGCTGACAACTCATCAAGTCAAGTGTGGATCTTGTTCAGCTCCTCGTGCAGCTCATTCTTCTCATTAATCAGTTCATCTTTGTATTTCTCGTGAGAAGTATCTGCTACAGCCTTGAACTCATTCAGCTTCAGACTGACCGAATTCTCCAGAGCCTTCTGAATAGATGTGAGACGGAGCTCATTGTCCTGAGATAAGGTGGAGACTGAGTCCGTATGAAGGGACTGAGAGGCCTTGAATTCAGCAAGTAGTTTAGCCAATCCCTCCTGGAATAGTCTGAGATGTTCTTCAAAGTCAGCTTTCTAATAGGCCAGTGCGTTTGATACGATGGAGGAGACATCAGGGGCGACTGATTTTGACAATGATTTCTTCAGCCCCTGAAGCTCTGCACTAGTGGCCTGAGCAGTGTGCTTCCATGTTTTGTGGACAGCCTTGGCAAGGGCACGATTCTCGAGTGCCTTGGCCCGAAGAGCCTTTGCCACCGACTTTGAACGTCGGCCTACGGGGCCGGGCGCTACTTGTAGGTCGACTCCAAAGAAGAGCCGAGCGAGCTCGTTGAGGACGAAGTACCCGGCCGCCGACTTCACAGGGAGCAAGGATACGCAGTGGTAGGTCTGGTTGAGTAGTTGCATCCTCGTCCTGGTGAGTTTCCTCATCAGGCTTCTCAGGGCCTGAATCATGGGGTGGGTCCTGACTGTCGTGGTCAGACCCATCTGAGGGGGCAGAGCCAGTTGCCTGCTGTCTATCATTCAGCAGGGCCAATATTGCGGCCCTCAGATCGTCGAAGGTTCCAAGGTCAGCAGACTGGGAGTAGCCTATTTGCTGCCTTAAGAACTGCTCCTCCTTATGTAGCTGGTCGCAGGAGTAGTGTAGGATGAGGCGGAGCTTAGGATGCCACTCCTGAAACCTTAGGAGCATGTGGAGCCTGGCCTGCTTGGCAAGAGATACCAGATCAGGATGGATAGTAATCTCCGGTATGAGTTCAGTAATCTCTCGGAAGGCTTGAGATCGGAGAGCTGAAGCTTCTATTCCGATCGATTCCTGTTCAGACGCCGTTTCTGAATCTTCAATGTCTATGGCGGACATCTGTTTCTCGGCCAGATGGCAACCGCCGAGTGGAGGGATGTCAAGGGGGCATCCCCGTAGTCTCCAAATCACCACTCTGGACCTCTTCAGTCTGAACCCCTTGGTCCACTTCTTGTGCTTGTTCAGTGGAGACGGCCTTCTCCACTGAGTGAGTCTTTTCAGAGGACTCAGATTCATCAACCAGCTGCACCTGTGGTTGTGTCTGTTCAGTAGGGATCTCAGGAACTTCAGCAGTCGCCTCTGATTCAGTAGGCACGTCAGTGAATGTTTTCTTCAGACGTTTGGTCGGTGCCTTAGGAGATTTTGCTTGAGGAGACCGCTTCTTCATGGGCGCGGCCTTCTGAGGCGGTGTCTGCTGAGCTGAGGGTCCTGACCCTATTTGCTAAAGTGTTGTGGTGCGGTTCTGGAACCTGACCTTTTTCACATTGAAATAAGTCTTGTCGTGGAAGGTGATCTGGTCATCGCCGCAGAAATCTTCAATTATTACTGAGAGCTTGAGCCCATACAGTAATTTTCCTTTAGCGCTCAGTATGAATGAGGCTTTGTCAAACTTGGCAGCCTGGACCATGAATTCTCGGAGGAAAAATTCAGTCCAGTTAATCTGGGCACAATCATGTATCGCCATCATCAGCTGAATCTTTGGTCTAGATACCTGATCGAAAGAGCCGGCTTGGCTCGTCAGCAGTTGAGTGACTATGTAAGCCAGTGCCCTGTACTGAGGCAGCATGGCGTTCTTTGGGAAGGCCGCTCTGAAGGCCGTGGGCTTCCCGCAGAAGACTGAAAGGTAGTCAGCCACCCGATCGTCCAGATACCCGACGGTGCTGACTCCTTTCGAGGGTAGGTTGAAGCTCCTCTTCAGTGCTTCCCTCACTGACATCTTGTTTATCCTCATGGCAGCCTCACCGATTGTGTGAACGGTGAATGTTCCGATGATATCGCCCGCTACTGAGTCAGAGTTGAGGTAAAGTTCAGCGACTTGCCTTGGGAGGAAAAAGGTGGGCTTCTTGGAGAGAAACGCCTCCAATCCAGATTCGCGAAGGGCCGCGAATATCTCTTCCATATACTCCGGCTCGCATGCATCAAATTCCATGACCGGGTTCGCACTGCACACGGTCTTTGTCAAGGATCTCTTGCATGTCTTTAGGGACGATTACAGAGAGGCATGTATTCGCCATTATATCTGTTACAAGAAACGTTGTCAGTATCGAGTTTGATAAAGTAGTTATTATGACGATGCTGAACAAATAATAGAATAAAACTATAACAGATATACAATCATACCAATGAAAAATCTGAGTGTTTATAAAAGGATTTGCAAGTAGGGTGGCTAGAGAGATCTCGGATTTTTCGAAGTAGAAAAGATTTAAGTATGCTAATAGCGGTTTCAAAGATACGATCGAATATTTATATCTAAGAAGAAGATGGACAGTTATCGATCTATGGTTGAATTTAAACTTGCTTTATGAGATGTGCGGTTAAGATAGGATGACATATATAGGTAATGATCAAATAGCCGCCTAAGTCAAAAGCCAGTTGTAATATACCTAAGTAGTAACTATGATACGACATGCATTAAATGCGTGGCAGAGTTCAGCAAACTTATGTATGGAATGTCGTGCATTAAATGTAAGCCGTTAATATTAAATGACAATTCATAAGATACTTAATACGATGCTGAATCTGAACAATAAATGCATATTACTGTTTTATTGGTTACTACTGAGTAGAGATACGCAAACCTGTCAGCTGAACATCGTAGTCAGCTGATACCTCGTGTAGATGGTTGCTGAGTCTCTATGTACTGAAACTATTCAGTACTGAGAGCGAACATTCCCCCTTACTGAATGACCCTCTCCTAAAACCTCTTACTGACTGGGGTCAGTAGGGTCCAGCAGACCTAGCTCTACTGAAAGTTCTCTGAATCTTGCTTCAGCTAGAGGCTTGGTCAGTATGTCAGCCCTTTGTCGATCAGTATGGATCTTTTCCATCCTGATGTCCTTCTTTTCGACATGGTCCCGAATGAACTGATGTCTGATGTCCACGTGCTTGCATCTCGTATGAACTACAGGGTTCTGAGTGATTGCAATGGCACTGGTACTATCGCAGAAAATCGGCACTTCATTCTGAATGACGTCATAGTCGTGTAGCTGCTGTCTCAGCCAAAGGATTTGGGCGCAGCAACTTCCGGCAGCCATATATTCAGCTTCAGTAGTTGACGTAGCTACTGAGTGCTGTTTCTTTTAGAACCATGAAATTAGCTTGCTGCCAAGGAACTGACACGTTCCTGAAGTTGACTTTCGGTCAATTCTACATCTTGCATAGTCAGCATCAGAATAACCAGTTAGTTCTATATTATCATCAGCTGGATACCATAAACCTATGTCAGGTGTTCCTCTAAGATAGCGGAGAATCTTCTTTGCTGAGTCCATATGACTCTGCTTGGGATTCGCCTGAAATCGAGCGCAGATACCTACAGCATAAGTTATGTCAGGGCGAGTAGCTGTTAGATATAATAAAGAACCAATTATAGCGCGAAATTCAGTTTGGTCTACTGATACTCCCTCCTTATCAAGATCGATTTTCATGTTCGTGTTCATTGGGATCTTGATAGGGTTGCCGGATGTGCAACCGAATCTTTTGATGAGGTCTCGAGTGTATCTGCCTTGGTTGATGAACGTTCCCTTTTCAGATTGCTTAACTTGAAAACCGAGGAAATAGTTCATTTCTCCCATCATTGACATCTCGAACTTGTCCTTCATCATTTTCTCAAATAGTTGGCACATGATGACATTCTTTGATCCAAAGATGATGTCATCCACATAGATCTGCACAAGTAGTAGATCGTCTTCCAGTCGAATGCCGAAGCAGTGCGGTCTCATCGTGCCTTTACGAAAACCTTTACGAAGAAGAAACTCGAGATAGGGTATCGTACCAAGCCGTGGGTGCTTGTTTTAACCCATACTGAGCCTTTCCGAGTCTATAAACCTCGATGTCCCCGCCTGAAAGCCGGGCGGTTGTTCCACATAGACTTCTTCTTTCAGCACGCCGTTCAGGAACGCAGACTTCACATCCATTTGATAGACTCTGAATCTTTGATGTGTTGCGTAGGCCAGGAATAGTCTAATTACCTCCAATCTTGCAACTGGAGCGAAAGTCTCATCGAAGTCTATTCCCTCAGCTTGACAGTAGCCTTTTGCCTCGAGTCTTGCTTTGTTCCTTACTATGACGTTGTTTTCATCTCGCTTGTTCTTGAAGACCCATTTAGTTCCAATAACATGTTGATGCCGGCGTCTATCAACAAGCTCCCAAACTTCGTTTCTCGTGAACTAATTCAGCTCCTCCTGCATGGCTATGATCCAGTCAGCATCTTTTAGTGCATCCTCAATCGTCTGAGGTTCGTCAGTAGATAAGAAGCAAGAAAATAATGCGCTTTCTCCTTGACAGAATCTGGATCTTGTCTTTACACTTGCTGAGGGATCTCCAATAATTAGATCAGCAGTGTGAGCGTCTAGCCACGATCTACGATGTTTCAGTACTTCATCTGAAATTTATTCAACACATATAGTAGGTGAGTTAGGCATTTCAATTGTACTATTCTGAAATTGAAGCAATTCAGTAGTGAGAGCATGATCTACTGAGTCACCAGGTTCAGGGGCATTCAGCTCAGGAACATTACTAGATGTTCCCCCTGAGTCGTTATTCTCAGTAGTGGTCTCAGTTACCTCTAGGGTTTCTTCATCGACCTGAGTTACCTGGGATTGACTCTATTCGAGGAGAGTCAACTGTTCAGCCTATGTTTTCGCCGGTTGAGATTCGATAAACTTGTCTTCGTTTCCTCATCTCGAATCATCATCCCAACAAAGCTGGATCTTTTCGACTTTATCTTTTAGGCTTAGATCATGTAGCTGTCTACTGATGTCCTCAGATTCAGAATTAGAGTTCTTGCTCCTGTCTTCAGTAGCAAACTCATTAAAAACAACATGAGGGCTTTCCTCCACGCAAAGGGTTCGATAGTTGAATACCCTAAAAGCTTTGCTGACCCAGGAGTATCATAAGAACATTCCCTAATCTGACTTGCCATCAAAGGTTTTCAGCTGATCTTTCCCATTATTGTGGATAAAGCACGAACAACCAAAAATATGGAAATAGGATAGAGAAGGTTTCTTGCCGTTCCATAGTTCATATGGTATCTTCTTCTGTTGCTTTGTCAGCAGAGATCGGTTCTGAGTGTAACATGCAGTGTCAGTAGCTTCTGCCCAAAATTTGGTTGGGAGTCCTGAGTCTGCGAGTAGAGTTCTGGCTGCCTCTTTTAGAGTTCTGTTCTTTCATTCAGCAACTCCATTTTGCTGAGGTGTGCGTGCAGCTGAAGTCTCATGCTTCATTCCTTCAGTTTTGCAGAACTCCTCCACCATAAAATTGAGGAACTCAGTTCCTCTGTCAGAACGGATTTTGATAATCTTGGTGTTCTTCTCGACACTGAGCCTTTTCAGAAGCCTTGGTAACTCTGTTTTGACGTCAGACTTGTTGGCAATGAATATGACCCAAGTATAGCGCGAGTAGTCATCGATGACCACTAAAGCATATTTCTTGCCTCTGATCGTCACTGGAGAGACTGGACCGAACAAATCCATATGTAGTAGCTGAAGGATTCCATCAGTGGAAGGAGATGGAACAGGAGGATTTTGATTCCTTGTTTGCTTTCCATTCAAGCATGCTTCACACTGAGTGTCTTTGCTGAATACTTCATTCCTCTTGCTAGAGTGTCTCTTGTAAGTTTGTTGAGCGTCTTAAAGTTGAGATGACTGAGTCTCCTGTGCCATAGCCACCCCGTTCGGTTGTCGTTTTTCGCCAACAAACAAGTTTCAGGTTCAGCTGAGTTCCAGTCAGCTACATATATGTTCTTCTTGCGCGAACCTGATAATACTGTTTTCCCTGTGGATTTATCAATAACATCACAGAAACCAGCGTCAAATATCACTCTATTCGAGTTATCACAAAATTGACTAACAGAGAGAAGATTATCTTTGAAGTCCTTCAACATATGATACTCTAGGGGACCGTGGCGGCCCAATGCTCGAGTGTTCCAAATCCTCTTGTGTAGCCTTTAGCGTTGTCTCCAAACTCGATTCTCGGGTCCTTCTTCGGGGATATAATTCTTATGGAGACTCTTTTGGTACGTCATGTGTCTTGAACATCCGCTATCCACGTACCATGGGTCTTTGTGCACCTACAAAACGTAATTATATTCGAGTACCCTTTATTTTTGATTTTGGGTCCTTAGATGTTAGGTTTGGTAACCCAAATTTGTCTTACGACCCCGGTGGTCTCGCACATCTTCTTTCCACTTGAGTCAACGTACTTGACCACCGGACTGGGGTCGAAGCCGACTTCTTAGGCTTTTCGGGTTCGGGAGTCCGGATCTTTTCGGAGGCGGTGGACCGCCGACCTTTGCCTTTTGTGCGATTTTCTTCTTTTTCTTCGACTCTTGGGTCCTCTTCCGACTATAGGATCATAATAATATGACCCATACTGAGCAGGATGTGTCAGCTGAGGTGGTCCATACTGATCAGCCCATTTGGATGTGTCAGCTGAGGTGGTCCATACTGGGGTATTTTGGTACTGATCTTCTTGTCAGAATGCTGATGTGTAGGATGAGGTGCCTTCATCTTTTTTTTTGTTTTTGGCTAGGGAATTCAGTATTTCAGTATTGATTGTTTCCCCTCGAACAAACCTATCAGCAAGTCGCACTTCTGAGTGTACGGGGGCAGATGAGGAAGCACCCTGGCTGAAACCAAGACCTTCCTTGCAGTGCTTGGGCTTGTTGCTAGCTAGCATAGCCTCCAGCTTCTTTTCAGCGCCCATGTACCTCTCAGTCATCAGGTTCCTCCAGACATCATCACTTTTCTTCAGTGTGTCGTGCTCGGTCTGAAGTCCTGATAGTTGTTGCTTCAATAGACTCAGTTCAGTATCTTTCTGAGTTAAGTCCTTGGTCAGAACTGAGATCTAATCTTCTTGATGCTGAGACTTGGCCAACAGAGAGTTTATCTCCTCCCTGAGTCTCAACACAAGTCCTTCAGACTCAGTAGAGACCTGACTCTCATGAGAAAGTCTCTGATTCTCCACTTTCAGGGTATCCAATTCCTGAAGAGTCTTACTGAGCTGCAGACTCATCTGAATCTGTTCGTCTAATAGTTCTTCATATGCTGATCTGACGTCCAGATTCTCATCTGCACCTGAAATAGTGTCGTGTGTGCAGTGTGAAGGAGAGTTAAAAGATGCATGAGAGTTTAGCTCATCTTCTTCTCCTGCCATCAGACACTTTTCAGTACTTCCTTCAGCTTCAAGCTCCAAAGCCATGAAAGCAGTTTCATCATCTGATGAATCCATGAAGGAGTCGACTTCTTCTGGGTCGTCTGAGAGTTCGCCAGCAATGTAAGCTTGTCTCTTCTTGGCAAACTTCTCTCTCCTTGCTTTGCGTGCTGCCCGTTCAGCACTACTGAGCTCAGGACAATCATACTGATAGTGTCCTGGCTTCTTGCAGTTGTAGCAAGCGATGACTCTTTCTTCTTTGTTTTCGCTTTCTTTTGAAGGTGCTAAGTCATCTCTTTTCCTGTATTCAGAAGTGTTCGAGTCAGGAGTGCGTTTTGGTGTATATTCGGACTTACCTTTTGTTTCTCGATAGGCTTTAGTCACTTTTCTGCGCCTCTCCTTCTCCTTCTGATATTTTACAGCGAGCAGCGCGTACGTCTGAGCTAAACTTCCTTCTTGTATGTCAGTTAGTGAAGGTTCAGTTTTGCTTGACGCGGGAGATGCTGTGTTGACTGATGCTTTGAAAGCATGGTCAATTTTGGTGTCAGCTTCAGTTCGCTGCTTCCGTTGAGGTCTGTCGAACTTGAATTCCTCTGCCTGAAGTTCTGAAAAGATATGGTCAGGAGTAGCAATATCTAGATCAGAATGGTGTAATAAGGTGGCAAAAGGAGTCCAATGTCCATCTGGCAGTGCCCTCAGTATCTTGAGATTCATTTCTTGGTTGCAGAATGTCTTTCCCAGCCCGTTGATGGAGTTCATCAGATTCGTAAATCTGACATTTAGATCTTCTATTTTGTCACAAGGCATGAGAGACAAACTCTCCAGCTTTTGGAGTTCCAGCGCAAGTTTGTTAGCTTTGATCTTCTGAGTCCCCCGACTCAGTAGCGCTAGAGCATCCCAGAGCTCTTTTGTTGTCTTGCATTCCTGAACCCTGCTAAGATAATAATCACTAAGAGTGGTTAGTATGGCATTCCTGGCAACTCGGTCTAAATTGTGAAGTTGCTTCTCCTCAGGAGTGAAGAGACTTCTGTCCTTGGGAATCTTCTTCCCGGTCACCATTCCTCCTCCAGCTGCTGGATCCTGAGTCACGACACTATCGATCATAGGAACGATAGGTCCTTCCTCAAGTACTTCGGTCATGCTGTCGTGGAGGGAAGTCAGATAAGCCTCCATTCTGACTCGCCATACACCATAGTTCTCTACTGAGAACATAGGTACCATTCTTATTCCTGACATATCAGACATGTTAAATAATGATATGAATGAAGAGTGATATGCAGTGAAAATGATTTTTCGGATCCGTTCTAGTAGACCAGTTTCAAGATAACAAGAGTCTTATAGAACTCCTGCTCTGATACCAATTGTTGGTCCCGAGAGCACGTTTAGGTGTAGAGGGGGGGGGTGAATACACCTAAAACCTATTTCTCAACTTGTAACACGAACAATTCCGTTCGAGAGTGTGCCGCATCGAAAGAGTTCAAGCAGACCAAATAGTTGTTCTGAATCGTGTTAACGCAAAGAGGTACTGACTCTTTTGAGGTCTGCTAGCTGACTAAGTCAGAATTCAGTATCTTCAGATGGAGTTCAGTGGTGAGGAAATGTGTAGGCCCAAATCAGTTGAGTGGAAAAACGTTTTCTTAAAAACAGTTTCAGTTCAGAAGAGTGAATCAGATAAGTATGCTGAAACTTAGTTGAATGATTTTAAAGATATGATATTCAGTATGAACAGTTAAAATCAATGCAACAGTAAATAAGAGATACAGAGATTTTTAAAGTGGTTCGGATGCACGGGATCCTACGTCCACCTGTCCCGAAAGGTCGGGGAGGCTATTTATTATCCCGAGTTAGTCTCGGTCGGCTTGTACACAGGGACAAAGCCGCGTCTTGGAATTTATACTGAGCAAGTCTCAGTTTACAACGGTATCAAACTAAAGTGTTTGACAAACTTCTCCAACTATGAATGGGTCCTTTTACAATAAGGATCAGGTTCAAAGGTGAACCCCTTCGTCTAAGCTATGGATAAATTTAGTTGAGCTTAGGGTTAGAGGGATAGGGAACGAGAAAGTGGCTTCTAGATCAACGAACAACTGAGTTGTAGCTTTGAGTTCGTGTATCGTCGATTTGGATACTAGAGGCTTTTATATCTGTTTAGCTTGGTTCCCTAAGAGCTAGAAGGTAGTCTTTCACCGGAGAATGTTCTTTAAGTTCTTGCGGAAGACTTATGCGATATTCTGTTTTTGCTCGTTTTTCCGTTTTCTTGCTCGAGAGTGTGTTGGCTCGTTCGTTGCTTTTTGGCTCTCTGCATGCATGAACAACTTGAATCATCCCTCTATTTATAGAGAAGAGATTAGGAAAGATCCGTTGGAGACGATGATCCCTTTATCTCACTCTTTTGGTAGCTAACGGCTCTTTTGAAAAAGGTGACAGTGTCCTTTCCCTCCTTTGCCGGAAAGTTGTTGACTTGCAGCTTTAGCAGGTAAGGACAGGTGTTGGCTTGTCATTTGTCGAGGTTTTGCAGAGTAGTTGAGACAGAACAGACTTCGAGGCATAATGAAGTTGACTTCTCTCTTCCTCGTATTTGACTATGCTAATTGTTGTTCAAAAGATCTGACAGTTCAGAAGACTGTCTACCATTACTGAGTCTGATCCTGTAGAGAGTACTGAATTTACTCTACTGAAGGTCAGCTCTTAGTTCAGTGAACTACTCCTGCTGAGTTCAGTTCCACTGAGTCTTTCAGTATACTGCTCCTGCTGAGTCCATTACATACTGAGTCTTCTACATCCGGTGCTGAGGCTGATAATCTACTGACCGCCTGAACCAGTGCAGAGTGTCTACTGAGTCTGAATCCTCATAGACAAAAAACAATTACAAAGGAATTGTTCACCAATCAGATAGGGTTTTGGGATCTTCAAATCTTCATGGGATCACTCAGGGTATAAGCGTACTGAGTGCATTTCAGTACGGAAGATAGAATCATTTCCCACTATGTAAAACCGTGCTGAGGACTGAATCATCACCCAACAGTAGGCCATATTGAATTTCATGCTATTATTGGTTCATTATTATATCTTACTGCTAGTAGACCTGACATAACTTATGTTGTAGGTATCTGCGCTCGATTTCAGGTGAATCCTAAGCAGAGCCACATTGACTCGACAAAGAAGATTCTCCGCTATCTTAGAGGAACACCTGACATGTGATTATGGTATCCAAGCAGATAATGATACTGAACTAACTGGTTACTCTGATGCTGACTAAGCAGGTTGCAGGATTGACCGAAAATCAACTTCAGGAACTTGTCAGTTTCTCGGCAGTAAGCTCATTTCATAGTTCACCAAGAAATAACATTCAGTAGCAATGTCAACTACTGAAGCTGAATACATGACTGCCGAGTGTTGTTGCACCCAATTCCTTTGGCTGAGACAGAAGCTATGAGACTATGACGTCGTTCAGAATGAAGTGTCAATCTACTGCGACAGTACCAGTGTCATTGCAATTAACTCAATTCTACACACAAGATGCAAGCACGTGGACATCAGACACCACTTCATTCGTGACCATGTTGAAAAGAAGGATATCAGAATGGAGAAAATCCATACTGATCGTCAAAGGGTTGACATACTGACTAAACCTCTAGCTGAAACCATATTCAGAGAACTTTCAGTGGAGCTAGGTGTGCTGGACCCTACTGACTTAAGTGGTTTCAGAAGTAGTGATCACTCAGTAGAGTCGATCACAGTAGAGTAAGAGCATTCAGTAAGGGGGACTCTCAGTACTGAAGACGTTCAGTACACAGAGATTAAGCAACCAACTACACGAGGTATCAGCTGACTACAATGTTCAGCTGACAGGTTCGCGTATCTCTTTCAAAAGTCAACTCAACATATTTTTAAAAGGTGTTTTGTCATAAAGAAGTTCAACATCGCACTTAATGCTTTAAAAAATGTCATTAATTAAAATCGTTTACATTTATTACACGACATTGTATGCTCAAATTGTTGAACTCTGCTTTGCATTTAATGCGAGTCGTATCACCTTGCTTATAAACAGCTATTTAAGTCTGAGATTTGACCGGGCGGCATGGTCATCATTACTCTTTTTATCTCATAAAATCATGACCATCCACTGAAAAAGCGGGATTTAATCTCAACCGTCGATTAAAAAACATTTCACATTCAAATATAACTATATATCGACGTTATCTTCTTCAACCCGCCATTTTCGTCATTACCATTTCTACAAATTCCTTAAGAGTTATCTGCAATCATTCAGCATCTATACTTGCTTTCACATAATTCAGAGTTCATCTTACGGTAACACTTATTCTCTAAAGCACTTACTGACTAACTCTAGTTTCAAGTGCTAATCATCTTTTTTGCAGATAATCATGACGAACCTTGAAGTTATTTCTCAAGCTGATTTAGTCGAGATCCTGGAGAAGGATAGGGTTTGGTTTGAGCCCGTTATAGAGTTTGACTCCAGTGGCTTAGACTTTTTGGAGGACATATATGATGCCTTGCGAGCATCTGGCCTGGAGTTGTTTCTGTCCAAGAAACCCTCCTTCTTCCTCCCTCATCAGATTGCCAAGCTATATCTCAACATGAAGGAGGAAGATAAGGATTTGGTTGGATCATTCAAGGTTCATGACATTCAGAATCCAACCAAGGTCGTTCCTTTCCTGAAGAAGATCTCTCTGAAGCAATCTCTTATCATCAACTTCAGACTTCCTCCAGACGGCATGAGTCCTGCCAGTTACAAGGACGACGTATTAGACGAGTACCTCACGATGTTTTGCGGGAAGCCTACTATGTTTCGAGCTGTATTCCCCAAGAGCAGCATGCTTCCGCAATTCAAAGCTTTGGCCTACATCGTAACACAAATCTTGACAAGCCAGGCCAGCTCATTCGATCAGGTTTCTCGACCTAAACTTCAGATGATGATGGCCATATATGATAGAGCACAAATCAATTGGGCCGATGTGTTCATCAAGGAGTTTCAGGCGCAGGCAGCGAAGTTCGATCGGTCAGCTCCCCGACTGAGTGCCAAAGGGAAATTATCATATGGCATGAAGCTGTCCATAATGATCAAAGACTTCTATGGATCTGATCCTGTCACTTATGCTGACAAGGATTATTTCAACACCAAGAAGATCAGATTTAACAACCAAGCCAGCTCGTTGCAGCAGATTGGAGTTGGTGCTGGAGAGGGTAAGGGCAAGAGGAAAGCCCCGACCCCAGTAAAGAAAGGAACTACTCCTCAGAAGAAGAGGAAGCCTCAGCAGAGAAGGTCGTGGTAGTTGCTCCCACTGTTCCTCATTTAATTGATGAGGACATTGAGTCAGCTAAGGCTGATTCAGGAGAGAAGGTAGATTCAGCTGAGCAAGATGCTACAACTGAACAATGCGTCTCAGTAGAACAGGGGACGCCACCTCATGTCTCGACTCCTCCTCCTCTGTCTCCACTGGACCTCCCTCCACTTAGTAGTTTGCCTTCTACTAAAAAGGATCAGTCTCCTATCGACGTGGCTGAGTTGGAGACTGATACTGAAGCCGAGATACTTGGGTTCGAGCTTTCCTTGCTTGAATCCAGAGCTGCCCAAGATGTCTCTAAGAACATTCTTGAGATCACCAGTCATTCTGACTTGGTCGACATTGTCGTCAGGGCAAGGCTTCAGATGCTCATCAGATTCCGGGACTGAATCACCCTTGAACAGATGATCAGATTCAGGTCCGCGAAAATTCTGAATTCCGACGAGCTACAGCTTCGTCAATAGATAGGCTATGAAGAGCCTGCTGACGTTAGCTCCCTTGATGACCTTAGGGCGGCCATGTTGGCCATACTTGAAGAGAGATACCCTTCTTCTGAGGCTGTCCCTATGGAAGGTTCAGCTGGTCAAGATGACCCAGAACCACCTAGTGATGCAGGAACTGAGAAACCTACTGAGGGTACTCAATAGGAGTAGGAGGAAGCTCAACCTTCTGATGATCTCTCTCACTCACCTCCTCCTCCTGGTTCGGGCAGGCACCTCTAACCCTGCTGACCTAGAACAACTACTGCTGGGGTCAGTATACGCAGTTGGCTTCGTTGCTAAACGCCGAAAGTCGAAGGCGGTGGCCAAGGTGCTTCTAAAGTAGGGGACTCATAATCGTCTCCTTGCCAGGAACGTTCACAAGATATGGCGCTCAATGCGAGGAAGTCAGGGGACTGAAGACATCCATTCAGACCTTGCCTTTTGTCCCTAACTTCAGCTCTATCCTCACCAATGCTCTTACCGCACAACAAGCCAAATTCAACGAACAACAAGCATCGATTCAAGATCAACTGAAGACTGTCAATACCTCACTTCCTGAATCCTTCAAGGCAACTCAGTCTGAACTCCAGAATCAGATCACTCAGCACACTCTAACCCACGAACAGAGAATCTCGAAGCTTCAGAATGAGTGCGAACTGAAGATCGATGCTCAACTAAAGAAGATTGAAGAACTAGTAGATCGCCCTTAGCGCAAATATGCTGAAGAACTTATAACTGAGAGGAACGATCTACACTAGAAGTTCGAACATCTTTAGAAGACATGAGCTCTCCACTTCCTATCTCAAGCTCAGCACCAAGGCAGTTACACTTCCCACCCCATCCCCATTGGATGATGCCAAAAAGGGGGAAAAGATTGAAAAGATTATGACCAAGGGGGAAAGGTCAAAAGCTGTAAGGATTAAGGGGGAAAAGACTCAGGCTGAGGAAACCATAGCTGAACTTATTCAGAGCAAGTCTAAAGGGAAGGAAGTAACTCTGGTTATGGCCCATGGTGTCTCAGCAGGGGATGTAGCAGCTTAGATAGGCCCAAGTGGCTCAGAACCCAAAGAGGTAGAAACTGGCACTTCTGAACCTCCTCAGACACACATTGAGGAAGTGACCAGGTTTCTAGAGGAGTCTGATGCTGAAGACTCTCCTCTGCCTCCACCTGTATCTAGGAAAGGTAAATCTATCCTGAAAATTCCACCCTGTCCCAAGAGATACAGTAGCCCAGTAGAGCAAGCACAAATTGATGTTGATGAAAAGCTTGCTCGGGAGATTGTTGAGGCTGAAGCGGCAAATAAGCAAAAGAAGGCACCGACCAAAGCCAGGAATAAGGTTCCTGTAAGGAAGCCAACTCAAAGGCAGGTTGTCAGAAAGCTTTCTCTCCGTGATGATACTGACAGAGAACAGGAGAAGGAGAGGGAAGCTGAACAGAAGAAGGCTGAAGAATCCCAGCAAATGAAGAAGAAGCCAGCTGAGCCTACTATCGAAGAGATAATCAACTTCAGCATTATTTCTCTTGACAAGAGAGCTGAATGGCATCATCTCGAAGAATTCAGAAGAAAAGAGGCTCTAGCTAAGGAGAAGGAGGCTGAAGAGGCAAGAGAAGCTGAAAGATTAAAGCCTAGGCTACCTCCACCGAAGGACAGGGACATCCCAACCACTTGCAAATTCTTCAGACGAGGCCGCAGACCTGATAATCAAAAAATTCATAGATGGCCTCATATAGATCAGTGGATGCCCTGGGGAAGGACTCAGGCATGGGAGACGATCAAAGATGAGTTCATCAAGAGATATTATATTTGACAGTTTTGGCCCGACTCTCTGAAAAATGAAATGTTTGCTAAATGGATCCAGAAGTGTGATAATGAGATCTACGAGATAGTTGAGAAAGCCCTTGAAGCCGATATTGATGTAAGGATCCGACTTTCAGAACTCTGCCTCTACCACGGAAGCTTGATGGATCTCTATACTCAGCTGTTATAGAAAAGGAAATTAGGAACGCATCTTTAGCTCTTAATCTTGAACCTAATAATCCAGAAGCTATGTCGAAGATTCAGAAGCTGAGATGAGACACTTTCAAGATGTATGGACTTTCTCGGCCCGAAGATAAATCGAATGATTTTAAGGCAAGGATTCAGCACTTCAAATCTGTTAGGAAGTAGTCTTGATAGGTCTGTCTGTAGTTCCTAGTGTAGCAAGTGATGTAAATGTACAGAATTTCTCATATATATCAGTACATCAACTGTTACTTGGCTTGATAATTTCTTATTGTCTCCATGGTCTGCTTCGTTTTACTTTAACACTCATAATCACCTAAGTGATTACTGACTCACACTTACTGATTATCTGTGTATTCAGTATTCTACTTAGCTTAGAAGACTTGAAGATACTCTCCATTGTTTCCCATTGTAATACTTGTAAGGAGTTTGTATCTAACAATTCTGTAGATTCTTAGATAGTGTTAGATAGCTGATAGTGATAGGTTTTGGCATCATCAAATAGGGGGAAATTGTTGGGAGATGATTCAGCAGTAGATCAGTTGCTTAGTGATTTGGCTGATCCTAAAACCCTATGTTGATTGGTGAACCATTTCTTTGTATTTTTAACGCCTTTGTCTTTGAGTTCTTCATAACTCAGTAGACTCGCCTTCAACATGGTTCCGGCTCAGTAGTTCTGTCCGCTGTCCTTCAGTAGACTATCCACCGCAGTGCCATGGAGTGAAGATTCAGTAGTGCTAGACTCAGCTGGAGCAGCATACTGAAAGGTGTTCAAGAGTCAGTAGAACTGGACTTAGCAGGAGCAGTTTACTGAACTCAGAGTCTTGATCTTCAGTAGAGTTGAACTCAGCATGAGTGTACTACTGAACCTTGGGTCAGACTCAGCAACGACCTGTCAGTTTCTTTAACAGACAGAGCACTTCGGAGAATAAATCAGTAGAGTTGTCCGAGGTAGTATATCAGAGAAGTCAGCTTCAGTAAACCTTGAAGTCTGAATATGTCTCAACTACTTTCTATACCTTGACTAATAACAAGCAGCCAACTGGAAAAATATCTGTCAAAAGCTGCAAGTCAACCACTTTCCTGTAAAGTTAGTGGACTCTGCGGAAATTCAAAAAGAGTCGTTAGCTACCCATTGAGTGACACGTGGACAGTTCGTCTCCAACGGATCTATCCATAGCTCACATCTATAAATAAAGGGAAGATCAAAATTGAAGAAGAAACAAGAGAGCAATGAGCAAAAAGAACACAAGCTATACGCGACGAACTTTAGAGCACAATCTAAACGTGAAAAGCATTCAACTTGCTCTAAGCGGATTTCCTTGGGGGGGGGGGGGGGGGGGGGGGGGGGGGGGGGGGGGGGGGGGGGGGGGGGGGGGGGGGGGGGGGGGGGGGGGGGGGGGGGGGGGGGGGGGGGGGGGGGGGGGGGGGGGGGGGGGGGGGGGGGGGGGGGGGGGGGGGGGGGGGGGGGGGGGGGGGGGGGGGGGGGGGGGGGGGGGGGGGGGGGGGGGGGGGGGGGGGGGGGGGGGGGGGGGGGGGGGGGGGGGGGGGGGGGGGGGGGGGGGGGGGGGGGGGGGGGGGGGGGGGGGGGGGGGGGGGGGGGGGGGGGGGGGGGGGGGGGGGGGGGGGGGGGGGGGGGGGGGGGGGGGGGGGGGGGGGGGGGGGGGGGGGGGGGGGGGGGGGGGGGGGGGGGGGGGGGGGGGGGGGGGGGGGGGGGGGGGGGGGGGGGGGGGGGGGGGGGGGGGGGGGGGGGGGGGGGGGGGGGGGGGGGGGGGGGGGGGGGGGGGGGGGGGGGGGGGGGGGGGGGGGGGGGGGGGGGGGGGGGGGGGGGGGGGGGGGGGGGGGGGGGGGGGGGGGGGGGGGGGGGGGGGGGGGGGGGGGGGGGGGGGGGGGGGGGGGGGGGGGGGGGGGGGGGGGGGGGGGGGGGGGGGGGGGGGGGGGGGGGGGGGGGGGGGGGGGGGGGGGGGGGGGGGGGGGGGGGGGGGGGGGGGGGGGGGGGGGGGGGGGGGGGGGGGGGGGGGGGGGGGGGGGGGGGGGGGGGGGGGGGGGGGGGGGGGGGGGGGGGGGGGGGGGGGGGGGGGGGGGGGGGGGGGGGGGGGGGGGGGGGGGGGGGGGGGGGGGGGGGGGGGGGGGGGGGGGGGGGGGGGGGGGGGGGGGGGGGGGGGGGGGGGGGGGGGGGGGGGG
Organism: Lavandula angustifolia; assembly: GCA_028984105.1. Taxonomy (NCBI): domain Eukaryota; kingdom Viridiplantae; phylum Streptophyta; class Magnoliopsida; order Lamiales; family Lamiaceae; genus Lavandula; species Lavandula angustifolia. The sequence continues at coordinate 28,768,277 of CM054815.1, read as the reverse complement.
GGGGGGGGGGGGGGGGGGGGGGGGGGGGGGGGGGGGGGGGGGGGGGGGGGGGGGGGGGGGGGGGGGGGGGGGGGGGGGGGGGGGGGGGGGGGGGGGGGGGGGGGGGGGGGGGGGGGGGGGGGGGGGGGGGGGGGGGGGGGGGGGGGGGGGGGGGGGGGGGGGGGGGGGGGGGGGGGGGGGGGGGGGGGGGGGGGGGGGGGGGGGGGGGGGGGGGGGGGGGGGGGGGGGGGGGGGGGGGGGGGGGGGGGGGGGGGGGGGGGGGGGGGGGGGGGGGGGGGGGGGGGGGGGGGGGGGGGGGGGGGGGGGGGGGGGGGGGGGGGGGGGGGGGGGGGGGGGGGGGGGGGGGGGGGGGGGGGGGGGGGGGGGGGGGGGGGGGGGGGGGGGGGGGGGGGGGGGGGGGGGGGGGGGGGGGGGGGGGGGGGGGGGGGGGGGGGGGGGGGGGGGGGGGGGGGGGGGGGGGGGGGGGGGGGGGGGGGGGGGGGGGGGGGGGGGGGGGGGGGGGGGGGGGGGGGGGGGGGGGGGGGGGGGGGGGGGGGGGGGGGGGGGGGGGGGGGGGGGGGGGGGGGGGGGGGGGGGGGGGGGGGGGGGGGGGGGGGGGGGGGGGGGGGGGGGGGGGGGGGGGGGGGGGGGGGGGGGGGGGGGGGGGGGGGGGGGGGGGGGGGGGGGGGGGGGGGGGGGGGGGGGGGGGGGGGGGGGGGGGGGGGGGGGGGGGGGGGGGGGGGGGGGGGGGGGGGGGGGGGGGGGGGGGGGGGGGGGGGGGGGGGGGGGGGGGGGGGGGGGGGGGGGGGGGGGGGGGGGGGGGGGGGGGGGGGGGGGGGGGGGGGGGGGGGGGGGGGGGGGGGGGGGGGGGGGGGGGGGGGGGGGGGGGGGGGGGGGGGGGGGGGGGGGGGGGGGGGGGGGGGGGGGGGGGGGGGGGGGGGGGGGGGGGGGGGGGGGGGGGGGGGGGGGGGGGGGGGGGGGGGGGGGGGGGGGGGGGGGGGGGGGGGGGGGGGGGGGGGGGGGGGGGGGGGGGGGGGGGGGGGGGGGGGGGGGGGGGGGGGGGGGGGGGGGGGGGGGGGGGGGGGGGGGGGGGGGGGGGGGGGGGGGGGGGGGGGGGGGGGGGGGGGGGGGGGGGGGGGGGGGGGGGGGGGGGGGGGGGGGGGGGGGGGGGGGGGGGGGGGGGGGGGGGGGGGGGGGGGGGGGGGGGGGGGGGGGGGGGGGGGGGGGGGGGGGGGGGGGGGGGGGGGGGGGGGGGGGGGGGGGGGGGGGGGGGGGGGGGGGGGGGGGGGGGGGGGGGGGGGGGGGGGGGGGGGGGGGGGGGGGGGGGGGGGGGGGGGGGGGGGGGGGGGGGGGGGGGGGGGGGGGGGGGGGGGGGGGGGGGGGGGGGGGGGGGGGGGGGGGGGGGGGGGGGGGGGGGGGGGGGGGGGGGGGGGGGGGGGGGGGGGGGGGGGGGGGGGGGGGGGGGGGGGGGGGGGGGGGGGGGGGGGGGGGGGGGGGGGGGGGGGGGGGGGGGGGGGGGGGGGGGGGGGGGGGGGGGGGGGGGGGGGGGGGGGGGGGGGGGGGGGGGGGGGGGGGGGGGGGGGGGGGGGGGGGGGGGGGGGGGGGGGGGGGGGGGGGGGGGGGGCTCCCCCCCCCCCCCCGCGGGGGGGGGGGGGGGGGGGGGGGGGGGGGGGGGGGGGGGGGGGGGGGGGGGGGGGGGGGGGGGGGGGGGGGGGGGGGGGGGGGGGGGGGGGGGGGGGGGGGGGGGGGGGGGGGGGGGGGGGGGGGGGGGGGGGGGGGGGGGGGGGGGGGGGGGGGGGGGGGGGGGGGGGGGGGGGGGGGGGGGGGGGGGGGGGGGGGGGGGGGGGGGGGGGGGGGGGGGGGGGGGGGGGGGGGGGGGGGGGGGGGGGGGGGGGGGGGGGGGGGGGGGGGGGGGGGGGGGGGGGGGGGGGGGGGGGGGGGGGGGGGGGGGGGGGGGGGGGGGGGGGGGGGGGGGGGGGGGGGGGGGGGGGGGGGGGGGGGGGGGGGGGGGGGGGGGGGGGGGGGGGGGGGGGGGGGGGGGGGGGGGGGGGGGGGGGGGGGGGGGGGGGGGGGGGGGGGGGGGGGGGGGGGGGGGGGGGGGGGGGGGGGGGGGGGGGGGGGGGGGGGGGGGGGGGGGGGGGGGGGGGGGGGGGGGGGGGGGGGGGGGGGGGGGGGGGGGGGGGGGGGGGGGGGGGGGGGGGGGGGGGGGGGGGGGGGGGGGGGGGGGGGGGGGGGGGGGGGGGGGGGGGGGGGGGGGGGGGGGGGGGGGGGGGGGGGGGGGGGGGGGGGGGGGGGGGGGGGGGGGGGGGGGGGGGGGGGGGGGGGGGGGGGGGGGGGGGGGGGGGGGGGGGGGGGGGGGGGGGGGGGGGGGGGGGGGGGGGGGGGGGGGGGGGGGGGGGGGGGGGGGGGGGGGGGGGGGGGGGGGGGGGGGGGGGGGGGGGGGGGGGGGGGGGGGGGGGGGGGGGGGGGGGGGGGGGGGGGGGGGGGGGGGGGGGGGGGGGGGGGGGGGGGGGGGGGGGGGGGGGGGGGGGGGGGGGGGGGGGGGGGGGGGGGGGGGGGGGGGGGGGGGGGGGGGGGGGGGGGGGGGGGGGGGGGGGGGGGGGGGGGGGGGGGGGGGGGGGGGGGGGGGGGGGGGGGGGGGGGGGGGGGGGGGGGGGGGGGGGGGGGGGGGGGGGGGGGGGGGGGGGGGGGGGGGGGGGGGGGGGGGGGGGGGGGGGGGGGGGGGGGGGGGGGGGGGGGGGGGGGGGGGGGGGGGGGGGGGGGGGGGGGGGGGGGGGGGGGGGGGGGGGGGGGGGGGGGGGGGGGGGGGGGGGGGGGGGGGGGGGGGGGGGGGGGGGGGGGGGGGGGGGGGGGGGGGGGGGGGGGGGGGGGGGGGGGGGGGGGGGGGGGGGGGGGGGGGGGGGGGGGGGGGGGGGGGGGGGGGGGGGGGGGGGGGGGGGGGGGGGGGGGGGGGGGGGGGGGGGGGGGGGGGGGGGGGGGGGGGGGGGGGGGGGGGGGGGGGGGGGGGGGGGGGGGGGGGGGGGGGGGGGGGGGGGGGGGGGGGGGGGGGGGGGGGGGGGGGGGGGGGGGGGGGGGGGGGGGGGGGGGGGGGGGGGGGGGGGGGGGGGGGGGGGGGGGGGGGGGGGGGGGGGGGGGGGGGGGGGGGGGGGGGGGGGGGGGGGGGGGGGGGGGGGGGGGGGGGGGGGGGGGGGGGGGGGGGGGGGGGGGGGGGGGGGGGGGGGGGGGGGGGGGGGGGGGGGGGGGGGGGGGGGGGGGGGGGGGGGGGGGGGGGGGGGGGGGGGGGGGGGGGGGGGGGGGGGGGGGGGGGGGGGGGGGGGGGGGGGGGGGGGGGGGGGGGGGGGGGGGGGGGGGGGGGGGGGGGGGGGGGGGGGGGGGGGGGGGGGGGGGGGGGGGGGGGGGGGGGGGGGGGGGGGGGGGGGGGGGGGGGGGGGGGGGGGGGGGGGGGGGGGGGGGGGGGGGGGGGGGGGGGGGGGGGGGGGGGGGGGGGGGGGGGGGGGGGGGGGGGGGGGGGGGGGGGGGGGGGGGGGGGGGGGGGGGGGGGGGGGGGGGGGGGGGGGGGGGGGGGGGGGGGGGGGGGGGGGGGGGGGGGGGGGGGGGGGGGGGGGGGGGGGGGGGGGGGGGGGGGGGGGGGGGGGGGGGGGGGGGGGGGGGGGGGGGGGGGGGGGGGGGGGGGGGGGGGGGGGGGGGGGGGGGGGGGGGGGGGGGGGGGGGGGGGGGGGGGGGGGGGGGGGGGGGGGGGGGGGGGGGGGGGGGGGGGGGGGGGGGGGGGGGGGGGGGGGGGGGGGGGGGGGGGGGGGGGGGGGGGGGGGGGGGGGGGGGGGGGGGGGGGGGGGGGGGGGGGGGGGGGGGGGGGGGGGGGGGGGGGGGGGGGGGGGGGGGGGGGGGGGGGGGGGGGGGGGGGGGGGGGGGGGGGGGGGGGGGGGGGGGGGGGGGGGGGGGGGGGGGGGGGGGGGGGGGGGGGGGGGGGGGGGGGGGGGGGGGGGGGGGGGGGGGGGGGGGGGGGGGGGGGGGGGGGGGGGGGGGGGGGGGGGGGGGGGGGGGGGGGGGGGGGGGGGGGGGGGGGGGGGGGGGGGGGGGGGGGGGGGGGGGGGGGGGGGGGGGGGGGGGGGGGGGGGGGGGGGGGGGGGGGGGGGGGGGGGGGGGGGGGGGGGGGGGGGGGGGGGGGGGGGGGGGGGGGGGGGGGGGGGGGGGGGGGGGGGGGGGGGGGGGGGGGGGGGGGGGGGGGGGGGGGGGGGGGGGGGGGGGGGGGGGGGGGGGGGGGGGGGGGGGGGGGGGGGGGGGGGGGGGGGGGGGGGGGGGGGGGGGGGGGGGGGGGGGGGGGGGGGGGGGGGGGGGGGGGGGGGGGGGGGGGGGGGGGGGGGGGGGGGGGGGGGGGGGGGGGGGGGGGGGGGGGGGGGGGGGGGGGGGGGGGGGGGGGGGGGGGGGGGGGGGGGGGGGGGGGGGGGGGGGGGGGGGGGGGGGGGGGGGGGGGGGGGGGGGGGGGGGGGGGGGGGGGGGGGGGGGGGGGGGGGGGGGGGGGGGGGGGGGGGGGGGGGGGGGGGGGGGGGGGGGGGGGGGGGGGGGGGGGGGGGGGGGGGGGGGGGGGGGGGGGGGGGGGGGGGGGGGGGGGGGGGGGGGGGGGGGGGGGGGGGGGGGGGGGGGGGGGGGGGGGGGGGGGGGGGGGGGGGGGGGGGGGGGGGGGGGGGGGGGGGGGGGGGGGGGGGGGGGGGGGGGGGGGGGGGGGGGGGGGGGGGGGGGGGGGGGGGGGGGGGGGGGGGGGGGGGGGGGGGGGGGGGGGGGGGGGGGGGGGGGGGGGGGGGGGGGGGGGGGGGGGGGGGGGGGGGGGGGGGGGGGGGGGGGGGGGGGGGGGGGGGGGGGGGGGGGGGGGGGGGGGGGGGGGGGGGGGGGGGGGGGGGGGGGGGGGGGGGGGGGGGGGGGGGGGGGGGGGGGGGGGGGGGGGGGGGGGGGGGGGGGGGGGGGGGGGGGGGGGGGGGGGGGGGGGGGGGGGGGGGGGGGGGGGGGGGGGGGGGGGGGGGGGGGGGGGGGGGGGGGGGGGGGGGGGGGGGGGGGGGGGGGGGGGGGGGGGGGGGGGGGGGGGGGGGGGGGGGGGGGGGGGGGGGGGGGGGGGGGGGGGGGGGGGGGGGGGGGGGGGGGGGGGGGGGGGGGGGGGGGGGGGGGGGGGGGGGGGGGGGGGGGGGGGGGGGGGGGGGGGGGGGGGGGGGGGGGGGGGGGGGGGGGGGGGGGGGGGGGGGGGGGGGGGGGGGGGGGGGGGGGGGGGGGGGGGGGGGGGGGGGGGGGGGGGGGGGGGGGGGGGGGGGGGGGGGGGGGGGGGGGGGGGGGGGGGGGGGGGGGGGGGGGGGGGGGGGGGGGGGGGGGGGGGGGGGGGGGGGGGGGGGGGGGGGGGGGGGGGGGGGGGGGGGGGGGGGGGGGGGGGGTTTACGGGGGGGGGGGGGGGGGGGGGGGGGGGGGGGGGGGGGGGGGGGGGGGGGGGGGGGGGGGGGGGGGGGGGGGGGGGGGGGGGGGGGGGGGGGGGGGGGGGGGGGGGGGGGGGGGGGGGGGGGGGGGGGGGGGGGGGGGGGGGGGGGGGGGGGGGGGGGGGGGGGGGGGGGGGGGGGGGGGGGGGGGGGGGGGGGGGGGGGGGGGGGGGGGGGGGGGGGGGGGGGGGGGGGGGGGGGGGGGGGGGGGGGGGGGGGGGGGGGGGGGGGGGGGGGGGGGGGGGGGGGGGGGGGGGGGGGGGGGGGGGGGGGGGGGGGGGGGGGGGGGGGGGGGGGGGGGGGGGGGGGGGGGGGGGGGGGGGGGGGGGGGGGGGGGGGGGGGGGGGGGGGGGGGGGGGGGGGGGGGGGGGGGGGGGGGGGGGGGGGGGGGGGGGGGGGGGGGGGGGGGGGGGGGGGGGGGGGGGGGGGGGGGGGGGGGGGGGGGGGGGGGGGGGGGGGGGGGGGGGGGGGGGGGGGGGGGGGGGGGGGGGGGGGGGGGGGGGGGGGGGGGGGGGGGGGGGGGGGGGGGGGGGGGGGGGGGGGGGGGGGGGGGGGGGGGGGGGGGGGGGGGGGGGGGGGGGGGGGGGGGGGGGGGGGGGGGGGGGGGGGGGGGGGGGGGGGGGGGGGGGGGGGGGGGGGGGGGGGGGGGGGGGGGGGGGGGGGGGGGGGGGGGGGGGGGGGGGGGGGGGGGGGGGGGGGGGGGGGGGGGGGGGGGGGGGGGGGGGGGGGGGGGGGGGGGGGGGGGGGGGGGGGGGGGGGGGGGGGGGGGGGGGGGGGGGGGGGGGGGGGGGGGGGGGGGGGGGGGGGGGGGGGGGGGGGGGGGGGGGGGGGGGGGGGGGGGGGGGGGGGGGGGGGGGGGGGGGGGGGGGGGGGGGGGGGGGGGGGGGGGGGGGGGGGGGGGGGGGGGGGGGGGGGGGGGGGGGGGGGGGGGGGGGGGGGGGGGGGGGGGGGGGGGGGGGGGGGGGGGGGGGGGGGGGGGGGGGGGGGGGGGGGGGGGGGGGGGGGGGGGGGGGGGGGGGGGGGGGGGGGGGGGGGGGGGGGGGGGGGGGGGGGGGGGGGGGGGGGGGGGGGGGGGGGGGGGGGGGGGGGGGGGGGGGGGGGGGGGGGGGGGGGGGGGGGGGGGGGGGGGGGGGGGGGGGGGGGGGGGGGGGGGGGGGGGGGGGGGGGGGGGGGGGGGGGGGGGGGGGGGGGGGGGGGGGGGGGGGGGGGGGGGGGGGGGGGGGGGGGGGGGGGGGGGGGGGGGGGGGGGGGGGGGGGGGGGGGGGGGGGGGGGGGGGGGGGGGGGGGGGGGGGGGGGGGGGGGGGGGGGGGGGGGGGGGGGGGGGGGGGGGGGGGGGGGGGGGGGGGGGGGGGGGGGGGGGGGGGGGGGGGGGGGGGGGGGGGGGGGGGGGGGGGGGGGGGGGGGGGGGGGGGGGGGGGGGGGGGGGGGGGGGGGGGGGGGGGGGGGGGGGGGGGGGGGGGGGGGGGGGGGGGGGGGGGGGGGGGGGGGGGGGGGGGGGGGGGGGGGGGGGGGGGGGGGGGGGGGGGGGGGGGGGGGGGGGGGGGGGGGGGGGGGGGGGGGGGGGGGGGGGGGGGGGGGGGGGGGGGGGGGGGGGGGGGGGGGGGGGGGGGGGGGGGGGGGGGGGGGGGGGGGGGGGGGGGGGGGGGGGGGGGGGGGGGGGGGGGGGGGGGGGGGGGGGGGGGGGGGGGGGGGGGGGGGGGGGGGGGGGGGGGGGGGGGGGGGGGGGGGGGGGGGGGGGGGGGGGGGGGGGGGGGGGGGGGGGGGGGGGGGGGGGGGGGGGGGGGGGGGGGGGGGGGGGGGGGGGGGGGGGGGGGGGGGGGGGGGGGGGGGGGGGGGGGGGGGGGGGGGGGGGGGGGGGGGGGGGGGGGGGGGGGGGGGGGGGGGGGGGGGGGGCCCCCCCCCCCCCCCCCCCCCCCCCCCCCCCCCCCCCCCCCCCCCCCCCCCCCCCCCCCCCCCCCCCCCCCCCCCCCCCCCCCCCCCCCCCCCCCCCCCCCCCCCCCCCCCCCCCCCCCCCCCCCCCCCCCCCCCCCCCCCCCCCCCCCCCCCCCCCCCCCCCCCCCCCCCCCCCCCCCCCCCCCCCCCCCCCCCCCCCCCCCCCCCCCCCCCCCCCCCCCCCCCCCCCCCCCCCCCCCCCCCCCCCCCCCCCCCCCCCCCCCCCCCCCCCCCCCCCCCCCCCCCCCCCCCCCCCCCCCCCCCCCCCCCCCCCCCCCCCCCCCCCCCCCCCCCCCCCCCCCCCCCCCCCCCCCCCCCCCCCCCCCCCCCCCCCCCCCCCCCCCCCCCCCCCCCCCCCCCCCCCCCCCCCCAGTCTTAGTGACTTTACTTAGGGTTTCAAACACCAGAGTTTGACATTTTCTCCAACTATGAAGGAATTCTTAAAAGTAAGAACAGTTGAAGAGATGAACTCCTTCGGTTAGCTTGGATGTATAGAGATGGGAATTAGATTACTTTAGAGTAAAGTACTATAATGTTTTCTATCAGTTCTAGGGTTCTTTGTTGAGTTAAGCTTTGAGCTTGCTAGAGTATGTGGGCTTGAATGCTTTGTGTTCTCAGTGTCTTCAACGCAAGAAAGACGATCTCTATTTAAAGTTGTAACTTGTGAATAGATCCGTTGCAAGGTGATCTATGCAGTGTAGCAACACGACAAGCAAAACGGTCTTCTCTTCAAATTTCAATAGCACTGTAGATATTCTCTATTTTTCAGAGTTGACTGCGACTTTATTTTAGATTGGATACATCGTTGGCAGTCTCTCATGGGTCGAGGTCAGTTGGTAGATGACTCCAAGATTGATGCTGAGTTGACTTCCTCTGAATAGATTCCTCAGACACTTTAGTGAGTCAATATATACTAACATTCTTTCTGTCTTCAATGTTGGAATTTTGTATACTGGAAGCAACCTTTTGCTTGTATACAATGTGTTTTTCTTTTCCACTATTTTTATTCTCCAATCTGATTAATCATATTCGCGCATGTTGGTCCTTCATCTTGTATAGAGTTAGATTGTGTAGTGTGTTGTAGATCACATAAGACTACACAATTGGTTGAATTAACAAGATATAAACAGTTATCACAACTGAGAAAACTTAAGGACAAGTTGCTAGATTAAGCTGCAGTTTAGATAAGAAGTAGCTTGTCTTGGCTGCTTGTCTATACCGGTACACTGAAGGTGTTGTATTGATGAATCACAGTGAGATGAGTTCTTCTAGCTGACCTTAGTGGAGAACTAAAGATCTCGATGAATTAATTTGGTCTTCAGCTTGATAAGATTTCAACTGAGTGCATTTACGGTTATATGTATCTTGAATTAATTTGGTCATCGCGGCTGGATCTACGTATCTTGGGTGATAGTAGTTATTTGTAGATCAGGTCGGTTATATGTATCTTGCATTCGTATCCCTGTTAATTGGGTTGATAATATCCCCTAAGGAACACATAATTAGCACACTAAAACCGACCTGTTGATGAAGTTCAGATTTGTTAATGAGGTCGAGTGGTACTACTCAGAATATAATAAGATGTTAATTAATTTAAGCTGTGAGTGAGCTTAATTAATTAACATATATTTATTTCTTAAATACAGAGATCAATTAAGTCTAAAATATAAGTCCATGCTCAAGTTGGGATAAATGAGTAAGTCAACATGGATTCTCTAGTGGAATGAATATGTATTTATTAATTAATTTTGCTCTAGGCTGAGCATAGATAATTAATTAATTTGAGGCCCGACTTTATTTCTTGTATTGGATCTCAGGTCTAACCCAAATAGATGTCCAGTATTTATAATGCTCTCTTGGGAATTATTATTAATAGATTAATGTATTCATATATTATTTAATAATATGGAAATTATTCATTTGGAATTAATTGGCTAGGCTAATTAATTGATAAATAGGTGGCCCAATTATTATTAATTATTTTATAGGCTGATATTAATTTATTAGAAGTCCATTAGCAATATAATTACTAATGAGTACAATTATAATATAACGTTCATATTATTATTCACGCCATTATTACTCATTCAAAAAAACCGTGAGAAAGTGAGAGCAAAAGTTATTTCCTTTAGATCTGTGTCCACGCGGAGGAAGGAGATGGTTGGGACACAATCTAGAAGCACCATACACGAGCAAAATCAGAGGCATTTCAAGGATGCATGTATGATCGTCCATCCAATCCTTCATTCAATCAGTTGACCGTTGTTTCTTCTAACTACACAATTCACACTTAATAGGTTCCTGAACTATATTGAGTCTTCAGACAACTTGTCTTCTGAAACCACCGAACATAATACTTCACTGAGTTTGAGAAGTTAAAGAAAACGCTATCTAGCCTACTTAGCTCAACTAAGTTAAACATCTATTACATGATATTGGTTCATCAATCAACTAGGGGTTTGAGGATCTTCAAATCTTATATTATTCATCAACACCCAACAATACCTGATAAGAATGATCCATAATTGATCGGTTACTTCATGCGACTTTACCACTTCACCTGATTCAGGTTTTAGGCGATCAAGAGAGAGGCGATCTCGGTATTGGGCAAGAGAGATGAGGTGTTGGGTGAGGAGGGTTTTGGGCAGTGATAGGAAATGCACCAATTTGTGATGTTAGGGATTTGGCGATTTGTAATGTTGGGCGAAGAATTTATCATTTTCAAATATAAAAATATTAGGATATGACAATTATCATTTCCTTTCGCTATCCAAAGTCCAAACCCTTTCTCGCCCAAAACCTCATCTCTCTCGCCCAACAAGATTTGTGATGATGGAGTTTGAGATTGGGGCTCGATGACGGTGATGAATAAACTTAGGCGAAACTTTCTTACACCTTGATTTGATATTGTGGATCCAACCTAAATAAAAGAAGAAAAAAAAAAATACTCCCCCACTAACAAGAAATGAATATGGGGGCATAAAAAACTATTTAAGGAAAATCAAAGACATCTAAAATATACTCCCCCCGTCTAACTAGAAATAACACGTTTTCTTTATCTGAATGTCCCACTACAAATGACACTCTTAAAATATCAAAGATTGTGTGAACCATATTTAACTAGTAAAAGTCAAACAATCTACATTACATAACACCATTATTTTAATTTTCATGTAAAAAGAAACGTGGCGTTTCTAATAAGATAAGAGAGTATCATACAAGTACTCCCTCCGTCCCGCTTGACTTGTCTTGTTTTCCTTTTTGGGTTGTCCTGCTTGACTTGTCTTTTTTTTAAAATAGAAAATTATTACTACACAAACTCCCACTTTTTCTTTATGGAGCGTACCTCTTTACACACAATCACTCACTCATCTATACACAACCACCCACTCATCTTAATCTCCGTGCAAAAAAAAAAACAAGACAAATCAGGCGGGATAGAGGGAGTATTTTTTTATTTTTTAATTTTTTATATATACAAAAAAAAATCGAAAATTTTGGTATAATTAAATTAATATAGATGAGTGGTAGGAGAATCACGTACAGCATTACATGAAGGAAAACAGAAAGGCAATAATGAATACTATGTCGGTGGAAATTGAAAAAATATTGGGTGAACCAATCCGACTATACATACTTTTAATTAATTTAATTTAATTTAATTTAATTAATTACGCCCTAAAATAGATCAACGCTGCACTGCACACGCCCACGCACACATCTGTATCTATTCTGTATCTATCATTTTTGTTCACCTGTCTTTGCATCTTCCCCCCGAATCATTTTCTCTCTCTGGTCTCCCTTTTTCAGCCTCACCTACACATGCAAATACAAAAACAAATACAAATACATACACAAATTTAACATCAATTACTTTCGCTTTGCTGCTTTGACCAAATCAAGTTTGGGCAAAACCTCGTTAAGGTTCTTTTTTGCTGCTTCATTTATGGGGTTATTCAGATTTTTTGTGGATGAAAGTGGGTTTTGTTCACCTTTACTTTTCTGATGATGCTTCGCTCTTGCGTTCATATTTAGAATGTTTTTTTTTCTGGGTTTGGGATATTGACTTTGATGACTGAGTATAGCTGTCTGTATGAGGTGAGTTACTGAGAGTTAAAACAGCAAAAAGAGGGGAGTTCTTTGGGAGTTGTTTCAGTAAAATTGGGATTTTTGGTTAAGAACTGTTGATTTGGTTCCTCGGAGTTGACCCAGATTTGAATATTTGCTAAAAGTAACTTCCTCGAGATTCAAGTTGTGTAATTGGTGGTGAGCTTGTAAATGGAAATGCAGTTATCCTAATTGTGTTTTTTCCTTTAATCTGTAATAATCCTACTTTATGGCTTTCTTTAAATAGGCGTGGAATAGGAGTTGTTAGGGTTCCCTGGCCGAATGTTGGTTCTGCTGCTTGCAACATTTGACATGACCGTACACAAATTACCTATTAGAATGTTTAGCCTATGCTATTGAATTTGATTCCTGAGATTCTGGCTTATTTGTTGAATATTTCTGCAAGTCTTTGATTCGTTAAAGATGTATATATAGTTAATTGCTGAGAGACCGTGCAACTTGATTGATATTCTTTTTTGGTTCACTGAATGGGTGTGCTTTTCTACTTTTACTTGGTGTTTGCAGAGTTCTGAGCTTAAGATACTCATATAAGCAGTGGCTGCTTGAACACTTATATGAAGTACTAGTAACTGCATAGGATGTATGAAGTCCTAACTTTTGAGGAACGGTTGTGGAAGCCTAGAGTCCTCTTTTTGTTTATATAGAATTTAATTTGCTGCATTGGGATGGGCTGTCACTGTTCAAAGCTGACATTCTGTTGTTTTAAGTCAGAGTATAATGGACCTGTTCATGAAGGCAATAACACTGGTTTGTCCAAATAACTATTTTTGGTCTACTTTTTACTGATTTCCAAGCATTACGTTATAATGTTTATGATACAGAGAAAGAGGAGAAAAGTGAAACCAGTGATTTACCTGTATTTTGTGAATTTTCCATTGAACAACTGAGGACGGCTACGTCTGGGTTTGCAGTGGAGAACATAGTGTCCGAGCACGGGGAAAAAGCCCCTAACATGGTTTATAAGGGGAAATTGGAGAATCAGAGACGGATAGCTGTCAAACGTTTTAATAAGTCTGCTTGGCTTGATGCCCGACAGTTCATGGTGAGAAGGAACTCCTTAATGTATTTCTTTTGCATACTGCTCATTTAAGATTATTCACAGATCTATACTGTTTATATATCAACTTGTCTCTATGTTACGCCTTACATCACCTAGATTTTTTGAGTTTCCGTTCTTTCATTGCCCCAGAGTTTTTAAGGAATTAGATGTGTATTACACTGTTTGCATGTATTATATAATATTTTGATTGGTTGGAGTAATTACTTCTGACAAGTTATGAATCTTCTTTCAAAACTTTTATTACTATTAATGAACATAACTTTAAACTCCAGGAAGAAGCCAAAGCTGTTGGCCAACTTCGGAACTACAGATTGGCTAATTTGCTGGGCTGCTGCTGTGAAGGTGATGAGAGGTTACTGGTGGCCGAATTTATGCCCAATGAGACTCTTGCAAAACATCTCTTTCATTGTAAGTACATGTTAGGAGTAACTGGTAACTTGACCAACTTCAGAATTTTGCAGTCAATTTAAAGTGCTTTGATGTGCCCGAAATTAGTGCATTGGTGTCCAGTCTACATATAATAGAGTCAGGCCTTACATGGCAGAGGAACCAGCAGGGGAGTGGACCCATCTCACTAGGGTTCCTATAACTCAGCTTCTTCGTTGTGTGAAAAGGCTATTGTCTCAGTTACTGGTGTTAAATAGCATGCCTATCACGACTCAATTAATAAATATTGTTCTATCGATCCATGCTTGCATCTAAACCATCTAGACATCTCCCATATGAATGGCTTTGGATTCAATGATGAGTAATAGCTTTCTTTTATTTCTAGGTATATAGTGATAAATACAGTCCTGTGGGTAACTAGTTTGATATACAAGCAAATTGATAAGATCATAATTTATTTAAAGAATTTTATTTGGACATATTCAAATTATCTGAATAGTTTAAGTAGTTGGTCGGTGGAAGAAAATGATCTTTGAGATTTAATTCAAAATAAGGAGAAAATACACTACTGGAAGCTTTGAGTAATAGCTTTCTTTTATTTCTAGGTATATAGTGATAAATACAGTCCTGTGGGTAACTAGTTTGATATACAAGCAAATTGATAAGATCATAATTTATTTAAAGAATTTTATTTGGACATATTCAAATTATCTGAATAGTTTAAGTAGTTGGTCGGTGGAAGAAAATGATCTTTGAGATTTAATTCAAAATAAGGAGAAAATACACTACTGGAAGCTTTCATGTTCTTAAGATTCAATACGACAGCTGTTTCAAGTTGAAATTCTTCATTCTTGGTTGAGTTATGACTTCTCATGTTTGGTGGGTTCTACGCCTTGATTAATCTATTTTAGGCAATGAGATGTTTCCTTGAGTTTTGTAGCATAAGTTTCTGATGTCTTCATTCCACGGTTCTACTTTAGTTGTGTACATGAGTTTCTGTGGACTACATTCTTAGCCAATCCAACTCATCTGAGAAACTTATTATAGGCAGGTTGCGGTGGCTGGTGGTCCGACTTAACACTCTTCATAGTTTAAAGTTGAGGTCTCAAATTATGGTTTTTCTCCCGTAAATTTACTTGAAGTTAGGATATTTCTCTGAATCATGATGACAGTTTTCAGTTGATCTAGTTAACTGGAGTATATGTGACTCTACTTCTGATGTATTCAGTCCTTTTTCTATTGTTATGCTTTACTTTTGTCTAATCTCAGGGGAAACACAACCTATGAAGTGGGCAATGCGATTAAGAGTTGCTTTATATCTTGCACAAGCTTTAGAATATTGCACGGGCAAGGGGCGGGCGCTCTATCATGATCTTAATGCCTACAGAATTGTCTTCGATTATGTAAGTGCCGAGTTCCTATTGTTCTTTTCTCAATTTTCAGCATTTGTACTAATAATTGCAATCCTTAAAGTGATGCTGGTTTAATTCTTTCCATTGGGGTGTATTGTATCTTCCAGGATGGCCATCCCAGGCTCTCTTGCTTTGGGTTGATGAAGAACAGCAGAGATGGAAAAAGCTACAGTACAAACTTGGCATTTACACCACCAGAGTACCTAAGGACTGGTATAAAATCTCACTCTAGAGTAGAAAGAAATATCATAGCCTGTAACTGGTGATACTGATTTATGAATTTTAAAAGATACAATTGGGTTTTACAGAAAGTAAATTTCATGGCTGAGGACGATCTTACTTATAGTTTGGAAAGAAAGGATAAAAATGTTAGTTCAAGTGTTCCACAATGTTTTGTACTTTGGTTATCCAATCTTGGTGGGTCTACTTTGCTACCAACTGATCGTCATTGGAAGAAAAGGCTTTCAGGCTGATTTGTAAAATCATTCCGTATCCAGTGTTGTGGGGTTAACTTAAAACTTGAATCATAAATGCTGAAGTTTTTGGAGGACAGTTTGGTTTATTTTCTTGTATTTTAGTATTTGATGCCCTAAGTTTCTTTCTTCTTGAGAGATCTAGAATCTGCCGCTGCCTCTTACGATATGTATTTTTTAAGCTATATAGCATGAATCTGTTATGTTATATGTTCAGTTAGTCTGCGTTATTCATGGACTATTGCATCCTACACTGCTTTAGGTCAATAATTGACAGAGATGATGGTCTTGTAAAACTAGTAGAGGGCATTCATGAAGAACTAAATCATCATAGGTTATACTTCATCCCTGACATTGTGGATAAGTATGACAGTGTTTTGGAATTATAGATAATATATATAAATGTAGTAAATAGTGCAATGAAAGCATGCTGCTAACTTGCTATATTCTTATGGCAAAAAGAAAAGAAATTAGCTTTGTTTTGGAATATGTAAAAAGCTCTTCTAGTTTCATGAATATAGATTGTCAGAAGCTAAGTGATTAAGACCATTTAGGGATGTGGAGATTTGCTTATAAGTCGGTCATATGACCTCATGGCCTGAACACGTGACATGCCTGAGAAAAAAAAAATGTAGACAAAGATTCACAATGTTGATATTTGGTAGAAAAAGCTGCTACCTAATTAGCTGACATATAATTCATCTCATTATACGCGATTATTCTCCTTTTGCTTTTCTTGTCTGGAATTTGAACTCTTGAGGATGAAAGTTGCTTCTTCCATAGGTACTCTATGAAAGTTATGGCGGCGCAGTTGAAGCTCTAAACTGTATTTTGTTTGATGAATTAGTGGATAATAGTAAGTATATTGTTAATATTGAAGATTGCTGTGACACCTTTGATGGTTCGTGTAAGCGTGGAAAAAGGGAAAGGGACAAATAACTTTCTCTTCTAACAATTGGACTTTAATCCTTTCTAAGTAGCCCACAAGTTATTTGATCTCTGTTCATTCATTGTTTTGAGAGATTAGGGTCATGAATGCTTTGAACTCGTGTCTGTGTTTTATAATTCTTAGATTTAAAACTTGCAACTGGCAGACAATTGACGTTCTGATTTTGTTAGGAAGAGTTACCCCAGAAAGTGTAATTTACAGCTTTGGGACACTTTTGCTTGACCTTCTAAGTGGAAAACACATCCCACCAAGTCATGTAAGTACTTTTGTTCTGTTGGTACGACTTTCTCTTGAAATTACACGATTACATCTTCTGGTAATATGTTAGAAGTTAATTTATGATAAATATTTTTGTATAAGCTTGTCGTTGGAAAGTTAGTTGTCATGTTTTGTGCTCGAGACCATGTCATCCTGCATCTACAGTTAAGTTATGTATTGCACATGGATCCCCTGCTAAATGGTTAGCCTTGTCCTATCAGCATCTGAATCCTTTATTCTCCATCTTTCTCTGAATCTGATATTTTATTTTTCTTTGACAATTATTCCCACTATTGGAAACCTCTTTTCTTATTGCACCTGGGGTGCCTTTGCTTAGATTTCATGATGTGCACCTGTCACTTCTTTGTGTTTTGTTGAGTTTGAAGCTCAAAGAATAGTGTTCTGGATCTGTAATTGGAGCTTATGCACATAATAGCTGAATTTGTCTCCTGCTTGCATTCTTGTTTTTTTCTTTCCCCACTGTTCAGTACTTTTATGTAATGGAAGCAAGTAATAAAAGAACTGTTACAAACTGATATCATGCTCAGGTGTTCGTGTAAATCCTATTTTTGAGAACTACTTTTGTTGATGGACCCTGTGGTGAGCGCAATGAAGTAGTACCATATTTGAATACTCTCAGAAAGGTTATTCTGGGTTTGAGTTGTACGTAAAGATATGACTAATTAAAACATAAGAATCAGTCATATAAATTTCAGATTAGGACTTTTCTGCCAATTTCTTGTATTCTTAGTTTATGCAATCAGTACTTTACGTGATAGGTTGTACTTGTAGATCAAGTTTTTATGAACTTATTATAACATAATTCATCATTTGATATTTAACATCTCTTAGTTTTTAGTAGCTTCTGACCAGAGTTATTCATTCAAGTATTGACACTACTATTTATAATACAGGCCCTTGACTTAATTAAGGATCGGAATCTTCAGATGTTAACAGATTCTTGTTTGGAAGGTCAATTTTCCAATGAAGATGGAACAGAGTTAGTGCGTCTAGCTTCAAGATGTTTACAGTATGAACCCCGTGAGAGACCAAATCCAAAATCATTAGTTGCTGCATTGATTCCTCTTCAGAAGGAAACTGAGGTTGGTTCGAGATTATTTTTAGTACATTAAATGATGCTACCATCAACAGTATGCCCTTTTGGTGGTATGTATTTTCATATTCTCCTTATAGTTGAAGTAAGACAGAACAGGAATAAAAGCACAAATGAATTTTGAAAATTCTTTATTCTATGAAACCATGAAAATATTTACCAATAAAAGTATTGAACAAGCCCTGAAAAGAATTATTGGTGGTCACTATCAGTGTTAGGGAAATCCCAAAAATATCACAAGCATATGAAGCAAACCATATGCTGCATGACTCATGTATATGCTTAGGCAGCACTACGTACAAGCATGACCGTCTGGCCTCTTCATTGCTGTATAGAAATGTATAGGCATCCTTTTTCTTTCAGATCTTGACCTTGTATCAAATTTTATTTGCTTATGCATGAAAGTAACATGCTGCAATTTTGCAATCCTCTTCAGATTCCTTCTCATGTATTAATGGGTATTCCTCAAGGTGGAGAGGTTGTGTCTTTGACAGCCCTTGGTGAAGCATGCTTAAGAATGGATTTAACAGCCATTCATGAGATATTGGAAAAACTTGGTTACAAAGATGACGAGGGGGCGACAACTGAGGTTTGTTTCTAGTTAACCTTATAGTAATCCTTGCTTGATCCTTAGGATGAACAAGTTTTGTCAGGCTCTATAGTAGGCGTGGAAGTTTAATGTGCGTTGTTGAGGATTTAAATATGACATCTTGTGTTAGGGTAGTTATGAAAGACTTATGCTGTGAAAACAGCGTTTACATTGAGTAGTGAAACTCTTGTTATCTTCATGTTCCCTTGAATTAATATTTCATTTTTTATTTATTTCTTGTCTTATATCCTTTCGATCAACTTTTTTGACCCGAGTCAAAGTTATCATCTTGGTATCCATGCCTTATTCATCAAGTCTGCAAGTAGCTCTGAGTAGTTTGTCACGGTCAGTTCGCAATTTAAATATATTGTCTTTTGGCGGTTTAGTCATTTTGGAAAACTTTAATGCGAGGAACTACAAAGTGCTTCTCAATGTAGCACAAATTGTTTAACCTCGGCCTGAGTTCTTTCTCTCTGATTAATTGGCTGGGAATAGGTCCTAGTTGTAGTTTCTGTCGAGTTGCTATTCCTAGTTTATGGTAAATTGGTAAATTTACACAGTTAGTTTATCTCTTTGCTATATGCCCAATTTCATGGCTTACACTTTCTTTCTTCTACTGTCTTAAATTCCACCTGCTAAACAATTGCCGATTTTGCAAGCTGATATCTGTTGGTACCATGTAGGTGGTAAATAATCTCAAATCATAATTGTAATTCCCCCTTCGTTTTTATGACTTGACAATCGTGAGGGGTTGTTTTTGTGATCTACCCACATATTTTATGGTTAAATCACATTTCTTATATTGGAGCATGAAAATCAAAGTTTTTCTTGTTTGCGTGTCTCGTTAGAAGCATTATTTCTGTACCTAATACATCCTTTATTATAACTGGCCCTGAGCAGTTTGGACAGCTAAAGAGATTGTTTTCTCGTGCAGCTTTCATTTCAGATGTGGACAAATCAAATGCAGGATACATTGAACTCAAAGAAAAAAGGTGATGTGGCTTTCCGGCATAAAGAATTTAGCGTTGCCATTGAATGCTACTCACTGGTTAGCACTTCTATTTCCTTTGTTTTGGTGGCAATATAGCCTTGATCAATTGTTATTTGGCTACTCTAGCTCTCTACTTATGATGTATGAAGAGTAATACCTCGTATTTATATGTTGTTAATGCAGTTTATTGATGTTGGAACAATGGTTTCCCCAACTGTTTATGCTCGCCGAAGTTTGTCACATCTGATGAGTGATATGCCTCAGGAGGCCCTGAATGATGCAGTGCAAGCACAAGTTATATCTCCGGTTTGGCATATAGCTTCATATTTACAGGCCGCTGCTCTTTTTGCTTTGGGGAGGGAGAACGAGGCACAAATTGCACTAAAAGAAGGTTCCATACTGGAAGAGAAGAGAAATGTGATATCCTAAGACGGGAGATGATAATATCAGATGTATAAATCACAAGGTTCGTGGTTCATGACGATCAAATTCCGTCCGAGCAACTCTAGTAAGAACTTACTCTTGTTACCCTTGGCATCCATGAGATTTGATTGGTAGTGTTTGTCTACATAATTGGATGGAGGGTTGTGTTTGGTTAACAATGAGGGCAATCTTTGTAGGTAATGAATGATTGCAGTGCATGTGAAATGGGATCACCCTGTTGATAGAAAACACCTGCTGTTTTTCCTGTTTGTATTTTGTCCAACATTGCCTTTTCTTATTTGTGGGTTTTAGACAATTTCATTTGCCTAGGTAAATTATTTGTATTTCGCATTGTTATTTAACAAATGAGTGCTTGAATTTTGTTGAAAACAGATTTGACGCTTTTAAACGATTAATTATATATAATAAACAACTAATGTGGGTTTTCTTGTGGTAAAGGTTACAAGTTCTAATTGCACAAATGCCTCCGTATTGCCTTATATGTTTACTTCAGTATAGTTTATCATTTTGTGGTTATATTTTTCCACGCCTGATCATGAACAGTATTTTGAAACCTGGTCTAGCCCGACCGGCTCGACCCGTCGACCCAGTTCGCCCAAGATATGTATGTATTTCAAAAAATAAAAAAGTAAAAAATAAAAAAAGAAAATCCTAAATGCCTAAGTGTCGTGTAACTCGCATGCTCCTAATCCACCGTTTTCGCGTTGCACAAGGCTCACTCTGAGCTCTCAAATTTCTTCTCGATTCTCCAGCAAACCCATCGTTGTGCTGCGTTTTCTTGGAATCGTGGATACTGGTAGCGTGGTAACTAACCATTTCACACTTTTGTAGAGAAGTGAGAAACTTTTTCAAATTTTGGACATTAAATTTCTTGAAATCTTGGCTACACCAACTATTCATACTTTTGTCGAGAGAGGAGAAAGCTTTTTGAATTTTGACATTATAAGACGTGTTAAAATTTTTGTAGGCTATCCTTATTGTTCGGATATAGTATACTGAAAACAATTATGTTCACTAATTTTTTTCTCCTATCTGATTGTTATATTTGCACATGTTTTAAAGTTCTATTATTTCATACAAAGTTAGATTATGTAGCGTGTTGTAGATTATAGAAAACTACACAATTAGTTGAACTAACGAGATAATACATACTACAAAAATTTCCCGTTATATCGATGGAAAAAAAAGCGGGTCGCCCATTTCCAATGGCGACAGATTATCAACCGGCCTCATTCTTTATTTTTATTGACAAATTACCGACGGATATACCTGTCAATAAAGTTAATGATAGATGTTATCCGTGAGTGTTTGTTTTATTATTATTATTATTATTATTATTAGTATTATTATTATAATATTTATTTATTAAATTGCTAGCGACAGAAATGGACATCGTTAAATAATTAAATTAGTTTATCGAATGAATTTTATGTACCGACAGATTTGGCCATAGGCAGTCCATCAGTAATGCCCTAATATTCCGCGATTGAGAACATAAGACATACTTGCAGAGTCATCCCCAATTTTGTAATGTCTGACGATTTCTGTCCGTCTCCGACAATATTCATCCGTCTCTTCGTCAAGTTTATCTCCGGCGAACTCAATCGACGACAAGATGCCAGTCTTCAATTGCGGGCTGATGATTTTGTTAGCAGCTTGTGTTTTCTTCTTGTTTTCGATAAGTAGCTAGCTTTTGATTCTTGTAATTTCAAAGTCTACTCTCCTCCAATCGTGTCCTCTCTCTTTCTCAATCTCCTATCCTTGTTTATAACCGACGAAACACCGTAAAATAATAGAGTTATACTACGGATTATCTGTCAAAAAATCTGTCAGTTAAGCTACCGACAGAAATATCTATCTACATTTCGTCGCCCTGGCCTCATCGGAGGTCATCGTTGGAGAAAATTCAACGATAGTGCTGCCATAATAATTTCGTATGTATAACCTACAAATTCTTCCAATAAGTCCATATTTACCGACTAATTTTTTTAGATCATATCCGTTGATCCGTCGCTAAAACACGCATTTTTGTGGTGATAAACAAGTATCACAATTGAGACAACTTTAGGCATAGTTGTTGGTTTAAGCTGCATCTAGATAAGGAGTAACTTGTCTATTTTGATACACGTAAGCGCATTGAAAACATGTTCTTATTACTGACCTAAGTGAAGAACCGAGGTCTGAGTGACCAAGCTGATCTTAAGCTTGATAAGATCTCAACTAAGTGTATGCAACTAACTATCACTTTGACCTACTATGTTGAGGATCATCCTGACATGTTGGGTGATGATATACTATAAAATTTGAAGATCTTCAAACCCCTAACTGAGTGATGAACCAACATAATGTTAGGAGCTCAGTAAGCTAGATATAGTTCAGTAGTTGTTGTAGACTCTGTATGATTCGGCCGAATCTACTGAATGAGTGATATGTATCAGTATCGAAGGATCAGCCTACATGCTGAATCTTTCAGAGAATGTCAGTAGAGAACCACTCAGTAAAGTGTCCGAGGTATCACAGGAAGTCAACTCGGCATCAGTTTTGGAGTTTGAACAAGTCTCACCTACCAATCAACATCGACCAATGAAGAGTTGCTAACACTGTATTTACCTTGACATAAATGTGCGCTCAAGTTGAAAAAGAGAGAATCTCTACAGTGGCGTTCAAAATATAAATGACCATTTTCCTTGTCGCTTTTGACACGTGGCTAAGTCCCCTTAAACGGATCTATTCATGGGGCAAGACTATAAATATAGATTGATCTTCAAGCGTTGAAGACACTGGGAGCACAAAACATTCAAGCAATCAAAGCTCTAGCACTCTCAAAGCATACAAAGCGAAGAACTCTCAAACTGTAGGAATCTAATATAGTTCTTCACTCTAGAGTGACTAGGTTCCCATTCTCTATACTCTAAGTATTTATTATTAGATCATAACCTTAGAAGCCGAAGGAGTTTCTCTTCGAACTATTCTTATTGTAAGAACTCCTTCACAGTTGGAGAAAAGCTCGAACCTTGTAAAGTCACTAAGACTATAACTATTGATCTGTCCAGTACATACATCCACTGAGACTTGCTCAGTATAATCTATTCAAGACCTCCTGGTAATTTAGGAGAGTGGACGTAGGATCTTATATATTCGAGCCACTTTAAAAATTGTGTGTTGATTTACTATTTTAATTATTACTATTCATTCTGCACTAAAACTGTTTTGAAAAATCATAACTCTGGATTTTCAGTAAAATTGATAAGACACGCATAAGCATAAGAAACTCAGATAGGGTATCGTACCAAGCTCTGGGTGATTGTTTTAACCCGTACAGAGTCTTTCTGAGTCTATATACTTGATGTCCCTACTGAAAGCCGGGAGACATTTCTACATAGACTTCTTCTTTCAGTACGCCGTTCAGGAACGCTGACTTCACATCCATCTGATATACTCTGAAGCGTTGATGTGTTGCGTAGGCAAGGAATAGTCTGATAGTCTCCAATCTTGCAACTGGAGCGAACGTTTCGTCGAAATCTATCCCTTCGGCTTGACAGTAGCCTTTTGCCACGAGTCTAGCTTTGTTCCTTACTATGACGTTGTTTTCATCTCGCTTGTTCTTGAAGACCCATTTAGTTCCGATCACATGTTGATGTCGGGGTCTATCAACAAGCTCCCATACGTCGTTCCTTGTGAACTGATTCAACTCCTCTTGCATGGAAATGATCCAATCACCATCTTTAAGTGCGTCCTCAACTGACTAAGGTTCTTCAGCAGACAAGAAGGAGGAATATAGAGCACTATCTCCCTGACATAATTTGGATCTTGTCTTTACACTTGCTGAAGGATCTCCAATGATAAGGTCTGAAGAGTGAGCATCCAGCCACGATCAAGGATGTCTTATCTCTTCACTGAAATTTGTTCAACACAGATTGTAGGTAAGTTAGGCATTTCAGTTGTACTATTATGAGATTGAAGCAATTCAGTGACAAGAGTTGGGTCTACTGAGTCACCAGGTTCAGGGACATTTAGCTCAGGAACTTCATTTGTTCCCCCTGTGTTGTTATTCTCAGTAGAGGTCTCAGTTACCACTTGGGTTTCTTCATCGACCTGAGTTACCTGGGATTGATTCTGTTCAGTAGAATCAATCTGTTCAGCTACGTTTGCTGCTGGCTGAGATTCAGTAGTTTTTACTTCATTTTCCTCTTCTGAATCATCATCCTAACAAATCTGGATCTTTTCAACATTATCCTTTAAGCTTAGATCCTGTAGCTATTTACTGATGTCCTCAGATTCTGAATTTGAGTTTCTGCTCCTGTTCTTAGTAGCAAACTCATTAAAAACAACATGAGGGCTTTCCTCCACGCAAAGGGTCCGGTAGTTAAAAACTCTGAAGGCTTTGCTGTATAAGGAGTATCCTAAGAAGACTCCCTGGTCTGACTTGCTATCAAAAGTCTTTAACTGATCCTTTCCATTATTGTGGATAAAGCACGAACACCCAAAAATATGGAAAGAAGATAAGAAAGGCTTCCTGCCGTTCCATAGTTCATATGGTATCTTTTGATGTTGCTTTATCAGTAGTGATCTATTCTGAGTGTAACATGCAGTATCAGTCGCTTCTGCCCAGAATTTAGATGGGAGTCTTGAGTCTGCGAGCAGGAGTCTTGCTCCTTCTTTGAGTGTTCTATTCTTCCTTTCAGCAATCCCGTTTTGTTGAGGCGTGCGTGCAGCAGACGTCTCATGCTCTATTCCTTTAGTTTTGCAGAACTCTTCCATCATCGAATTCAGGAACTCTGTTCCTCTGTCTGAGCGAACCTTTCTGATTTCGGTGTTCTTCTCGACACTGAGCTTTTTGAAAAGCATAGGTAACTCTGTTTTGACATCAGACTTGTTGGCAATAAATATGACCCATGTATAGCGCGAGTAGTCATCAATGACCACTAAAGCATACTTCTTGCCTCTGATCGTCATAGGAGAGACTGGATCGATCAAGTCCATGTGCAGGAGCTGAAGGATTCCATCCGTGGAAGGTGATGGAACTGGTGGATTTTGCTTCTTCATTTGCTTTCCCTTCAGGCATGCCTCGCACTGAGTGTCCTTGTTGAACACTTCATTCGGCAGTCCTCTCACTAGAGCGTTTCTAGCAAGCTTGTTGAGCATCTTGAAGTTGAGATGGCTGAGTCTTCTGTACCAGAGCCACCCCGTTCTGTTGTCGTTCTTCGCCAGCAGGCATGCTTCAGGTTCTGCTGATTTCCAGTCAGCAACGTATATGTTCTTTTTGCGCGAACCTGATAACATTCTTTTCCCTGTAGATTTATCAATAACATACAGAAACCAGTATCAAAAATCACTCTTTTCGAGTTATCACAAAATTGATTAACAGAGAGAAGATTATGTTGAAGTCCTTCAACATATGATACTCTTGGAACTGTGGTTGTTCCAATACTGAGTGTTCCATAGCCTCTGGTATAGCCTTTTGTATTGTCTCCGAAATCGATTCTGGGTCCTTCTTCAGTAATATAATTCTTCAGTAGACTCCTCTGTTACGTCATGGGTCTTGAGCATCCGTTGTCCATGTACCATGGGTCCTTGTGCACCTGCAAAACAGAATTATATTCAGGTACACTTTATTTTTGATTTTGGGTACTTAAGTGTTAGTTTTGGAAACCCAAATATGTCTTACGACCCTGTTGGTCTCAGATAGTTTCTTTCCACTCTAATCAACATACTTCATGACTGGACTGGTTGATGTTGACTTCTGAGGCTTTGCAGGTTTAGAAGTCCTGATCTTCTGAGGTGGTGGACTGCTGACCTTAGCCTTCTGAACGACCTTTTTCTTCTTCTTCTGACGCTTGGAACCCCTTCTGACTATAGGATCATAATAATACGACCCATACTGAGCTGGATGTGTCAGCTACGGCGGTCCATACTGATCAGCCCATTTGATCCTGCTAGTTCCCCCTTGATTGAACTGGGGTGATTTTGAGCTAATCTTCTTATCAGATTTCTGATAATTCGGATGAGGTGCCTTCATCTTCTGTTTGTTCTTTGCTAGGGGATTCAGTGATTCAACATTGATCGTCTCCCTTGAACAAACCTATCAGTAAGCCGATTCTCTGAGCGTATGGGGGCAGATGAGGAGGCTCCATGGCTGAACCCGAGTCCCTCCTCACATTGTTTAGGCTTGTTGTTGGCTAGCATCACCTCAAGCTTTTTCTCGGCTCCCATATACCGCTCTGTCATCAGGTTCCTCATACATCGTCACTTTTCTTGAGAGTTTCATGCTCGGTCTGAAGTCTTGAGAACTTCTGCTTCAGTAGACTCAGTTCAGTATCCTTCTGAGTTAAGTCATTGGTCAGTACTGAGATCAAATCTTCTTGTTGCTGAGACTTGGCCATCAGAGAGTTAATCTCCTCTCTAAGTGTCAAAGCAAGTCCTTCCGACTCAGTAGCAACCTGACTCTCCTGAGAAAGTCTCTGATTCTCCACTATCAGGGTATCCAACTCCTGAAGAGTCTTACTGAGTCGCAGACTCATCTGAATCTGCTCATCGAGTAGTTCTTCATAGGCAATCGCGACGTCCAGATTCTCATCTGCACCTGAAACAATGTCTTGTGTGCAGTGTGAAGAAGAGTTAAATGGTTTGTGAGAGTTTACCTCATCCTCTTCTCCTGCCATTAGACACTTTTCAGTATCTTCTTCAAGCTCTTGGGCCATAAAGGTTGCTTCATCGTTTGATGAATCCATGAAGGAGTCGACTTCGTCTGAGTCGTTTGAGAGTTCACCGATAATGTAGGCTTGTCGCTTCTTGATGAACTTCTCCCTTCGAGCTTTTTGTGTAGCTCTTTCAGCTGTGCTGAGCTCAGGACAGTCGTATTGGTAATGTCCTGGCTTCTTGCAGTTGTAGCAGGAGGTGACTCTGCCTTCTCCGTTCTCGCTGTCTTTCGACTGTGCAGAATCCTCCTGTTTCCTGCATTCAGAAGTATGTGGTTCAGGAGTGCGCTTATGTGAGTATTCAGACTTACTCTTTGAGTCTGTGACGACTCTAGACAGTTTTCTGCGCCGCTCCTTTTCCTTCTGATATTTGATGGCAAGCAGTGCATATCGCTTAGCTAAGCTTCCTTCTTGTAAGTTACTGGTTGAAGGCTCAACTTTGCTAGATGCTGGAGCTGCTGTGCTGACTGATGCTTTGAAAGTATGGTCAATCTTAGTGTCAGCTTCAGCTCGCTGCTTCCTCTGTGGTAGACCAAACTCGAACTCCTCAGTTTTCAATTCAAAAAATATATGACCAGGAGAAACAATATCAAGATCAGAATGTCTAAGCAATGTAAAATGGAGTCCAATGTCTGTCTGGTAGTGCTCTCAAGATTTTGAGATTTATTTCTCGGTTGGAGAACGTCTTTCCCAGTCGTTGATAGTATTCATCAGATCTGTAAATCTGACATTAAGATCTTCAATTGTGTTGCCGGGCATGAGAGACAGTCTCTCCAGCTTCTGGAGTTCCAGCGCTAACTTGTTAGCTTTAATCTTCCGAGTCCCCCGACTCAGTAGCACTAGAGCATCCCAAAGTTCTTTGGCGGACTTGCAGTCCTGAACTCTTTCGAGATATGAGTCGCTCAAGGTGGTCAGTATGGCATTCCTGGCAACCCGGTCAAGATTGTGAAGCTTCTTCTCTTCTGGAGTGAAAAGGCTTCTGTCTTTAGGAACCTTCTTCCCGGTTACCATTCCTCCTCGTGCTGGATCCTGGAGATCAACACTATCGATCTTGGGTATGATAGGTCCGTCTTTCAAGACCTCTGTCATGCTGTCGTGGAGGGAAGTTAGATGAGCTTCCATTCTAACTCGCCATACCCCGTAGTTCTCTACTGAGGAAATGGGTACCATCCTGATTTCTGACATATTAGACATGTTAGGTAATAGTATGAATGAAGAATGATATGCAGTGAAAACGTTTTCAGGATCCGTTCAAGTAGACCAGTTTCAGATAACAAGAGTCTTAGAGTACTCCTGCTCTGATACCAATTGTTGTTCCCGAGATAAACGTTCAGGTGTAGAGGGCGGGGGGGGGTGAATACACCTGAAAACTTTCTCAACTTAAAACGCGAACAGTCCAAATCAGGAGAGTGTCTTGCTGAATAAATTTAGTAGACCAGGCAAGCTGTTCTGGATCGCGTGGACAAAGTGACTGACTATACTAAGGCCTGCTAGCTGACTGATGTCAGAATTCAGTACCGTTCAGTAAGAGTTCAGTAGCGTGTAGAATAGTGTAGGCCCGATTTAGTTGAGTTTGAAAACGTTTTTATTAAAACTATTTCAGTAGATTAGTGCACTTAGTTTAAGCTTTGCTGAAACTCTGTTGTATGATTTTGTAAAATGATTATCAGTATGAACAATAAATCAATACAACAGTAAATGAACACAACGATTTTAAAGTGGTTCGGATATCAAACAATCCTACGTCCACTGTCCCGATAAGATCAGGAGACTATTTTATTATACTGAGTTAGTCTCAGTTGGCTTATGCACTGGACAAACACGGCCTTGAAGATTATACTGAGTAAGTCCCAGTTTACAAGGATCAAACTATAAAGTTTGACAAACTCTCCAACGATGAAGGAGTTCTTAACAATAAGAATAGTTCAAGATATGAACTCCTTCGGGTCTAAGCTATAGATATTTCAGTGGAGCTTAGGTTAGAGGGAAGGGAACAAGAAATGGCTTCTAGAGTGATGAAAATGAGGAATAATCTCTCTGGGTTCGTGTTCGATCACTTGGATAATAGAGGCTTTGATTCTATTCAGCTTGGTTTCCTAGAGCAAAGTAGTCGCCATTCGCTTTTAGTGTTTCACTGAAGTTCTTGCGAAAAGCTTGTGTTCTTGTTCGTTTGTTGCTCGCAAATTGCTCTGTGTTCTTGTGTTTTTTCCTTCGATTTGATTTTTCCTCTATTTATAGAGGTGACCCATGGATAGATCCGTTGGAGACGAACTGTCCACGTGTAACTCTCTTTGGTAGCTAACGACTCTTTTAAGGAATCACGCAGAGTCTTTTCCTCCATTTCTAGAAAGTTGTTGACTTGCAGCTTTTACCAGAACTTTGACACCTGGCTACTTGTCATTGGTCGAGGCGTAGAAACTAGTTGAGACACACAGACTTCAAGGCAGATACTGAAGCTGACTTCTCTGATGTGAACAACCTCGGACGACTCTACTGATTTAACATAGAAGATTATCTGACAAGCAAGGAGACTGTCAGGCCGTTGCTGAGTCTGACCTGGGTTTAGTAGTATACTCCTACTGAGTCCAACTCTACTGAAGGTCGACTACGAGTTCGGGATCGCTCCTCTGCCGAGTCCGGTTCTACCGACTCCTTTCGATATCTTTGCTCCCGCCGAGTCCAAAGACTACTGCGAATCTGGACACCTCTCAGTATGCTGCTCCTGCTGAGTCTAGCACTACTGAGTCTTCACTCCATGGTATTGAGGTGGATAGTCTACTGAGGGATCAGCAGACATAACTCTGAGCCTGGACCATGCTGAAGGAAAGTCTACTGAGTCTGAAACTCTCATAGACTAAGGCGTTACTATTACAACGAAATGGTTCACCAATCAAATTAGGGTTTTGGGATCAGCCAAATCTTCTAAACAATATACTGCTGAATCATCTCCCAACAGAAGGGGATGCAAAACGTAAGTCAGCAGCTGCTGACTAGATAGAAAGAGAAAGGGAAGCTTCAGTTGCTGAAGGATCAAGAGGAGTAAGACCCTCAACACAAGCTGTCAGAGAGGAGATTGCTAATTTGTCGATAAGCCCGTATCATAAGCAACAACTCTCCAATCTTACCTCCTCTATTGCCCAAGAAGAAATTCACCAACACTGATGATCAATTAGCATATGATGAGAAAATGGCTAACGAACTACAATATGAAGAAGAATTTGCAGCCAAGTAGAAAGCACAGAAAAAGAAAGGCATAATGATCAGGACGAAAGTTCCTAAGCAAACTAGGACTGTTGTACCCAGACACTCCTGCGCTGCAGCATCCAAATCTCAGATAACCAAAAGAGCTAAAGTCTCTAAGCTTACTGAATTGCCAACGCAAGATTAAAAAAATGAAGTTGAACATAGTCCTACTGATCACCAAATTCTTTCAACTTGGCTGGCTAAGGATCAAGAAACAGAAGCTAAAGCACTATGGGATGCATGTGAGAGAGGATTGGACATAACAGCTGAGGCCAGACAGATAAGAGAGGCCAGAGACAGACTTAAGAAAGCTGGGATCGATGCTCATGTGGCTAGAACTCCAAAGGAAGCTAGAGAAATGATACTTGAGATGAGCCGCGAGATTCCTACCACTTCAAGTTCTTCAGATGCAGAGTACATGATAATTTTAAGAAACCATTATACGCTCGTATTGACAAATGGATTCCATGGGAACTAAACCGAAGAGGGTAGTCAGTTAAAGCTGAATTCATTAGAAGATTTTACTGCTGGATGTTATGGCAAGATAAAGATGCAGATCAGCTACTTGAAGAAATGCTTATAACATACGATCTTGAACTACTTGTTAAAGTCCAAGAATTGCTAATGAAAGAAGGACTGCAACTCAAAGCTCATGAATACAGAATTCATCCTCCGCCCATGACTCTTGATGGCAATATATGTTTAAAAGAAGTGGAAAATGAATTCAAGGATGTAGTATTAAAGAAAGAGCTTCCCATGATAGAGAAACCAGGCCAAGTAGAGATCAAACAAATCAAAGCTATTATTTACAGAATTTATAGGCTATAACCTCCAGAAGAGAAGTCAGCAAACTTCAAGGCAATACTTCAAAAGTTTAGAGCGAAGAAGGAGTAGTTGTATAGTCTAGGTCTCTCTTAGTTTTGCATAATCTCTAGTGATAGTACTGATTCATGTAATTGCAAACTCCTTTATCTTAATGGAATCAGTATCATCCTTTTGGCCAGACAACTACTCATTATCGCATTGGCCTTAGTATTTCAATTTAACACAACTGATTACCTAAGTGATCGACTGACACACACTCACATTTATGCATTATTGTTGACTTTTTTTGTGATGTGTTCTTTTGACTTGTAATGGTTTTGGCATCATCAAATACGGAGAAATTATTGGGTGATGATTTATTATAAGATTTGAAGATCTTCAAACCTTAGCTGACTGATGAACCAACATAATCTAATAGCTTAGTTGAGCTCAGCATGTTAGGAGCTCAGTAACCTAAATAGAGTTCAGTAGTTGTTGTAGATTAAGTAGGATTCAGCCGAATCTACTGAATGAGTAATATGTATCAGTAGCGAAGGATCAGCCTACATGCTCAATCTTTTAGAGAATTTCAGTAGAGAGCCACTCAGTAAAGTGTGTGAGGTATCATAGGAAGTCAACTCAGCATCAATTTTAGAGTTTGAACAAGCCTCACCTACCAATCAACCTCAACTTCAGTTACATGTAATGACATCCCGCATGATCATGATTATTTATTTATCAACTATCATTTATTACTAATCTTAGCTATTAGGATCATATAAATATGTACATACATGTGAACACTTGATATTTAACATTACACATGTTTATAATATAATATCAAGCATTCAAAATATGCAGTTAATATGTTGAGGAGAAGGATCTAGAACCAGTCGGCCGACCTTTAATCCATAGTGCAAAACTCTAGATAGAGTCCAGTCACTTCCAACAAAATCTAAAAAAAAACATATTGCATTTGGTGAGTTGTAATCTCAATAAGTATAATCCAGTAACCAATTATTTAACACCAATGCAAGAACATATAGTATCCATATCATAAGTCAGTAACTATCAAGCATCCATCATTAACACGTAGAACACATTCACTCTACATCATTTATAAATAATATAACACATTGTCAATAATCACATCTCAGAATAAGTCCATTTCGATTCCAACCATGAAAATTCACGTGTTTTCCATTTTCATTACCTGTTATGGTCTAACTAATACCGAGAGAATCGTGATCACAAAAATGGCCATGACACTCTGTAACCATATATCATATATCCGTAGGAGTTTAATGAACTCAAGTGCCCGTAAGGGACTCTGTCATCTAAGTATACTGGAAGATTCTTTAACACATGGCTCATGATCATTAGTGGTCATAACAATATCCTTTAGTCTCTGATGAATGCATATTATATGATCATGTATCATTTTTATCATCAAACAACTAGAAATTCACAATCTCGTATATATAACACATTATCTTCAAATAAGACGTCAAACAACAATGTAAATTCATTCAATAATCATTAATCACAACACCATAGTGGTCAAATAATATGTTATCAAATTATACTTACCACAACACTTCCAATCCCAACCTTTCTTCTCTAATGATCCTCTTCTGCCGGTGGTGATGTGAGAGTTTGAACAAGCATAACCTACCAATCAACCTCGACCAATGAAGAGTTGCCAATACTGTACTTGTCATGACATAAAGTTGCGCTCAATCTAAAAAAGAGAGAATCTCAACGATGCGTTCAAAATGCATATGACTGTTTTTCTTGTTGCTTTTGACATGTGGCTAAGTCCCCTCCAACGGATATATATATGGGTCAACATAATAAATAGAGATTGATCTTCAAGCGTTGAAGACACTGGGAACACAACCTCTTGTATTGAATTGGCAGTTAACTGACTTCAGTCAATGAACAGTGTTCAATAACTTGAAACTCTTTGCCCACGCAATCAAAAAACTTACTTGGCGAGCTGAACTATTCAGCAAGCAAATTTAGTACAATACTGACTTTTGCATTTCAATTAAAACTTGGACTCATGTGTACTTACCCCCCCCCCCCCCCAAATCTGAACACTCGTCTCTGGACCAGCATGACCTGGTCTGCGTATATTGGGTGATGGTAGTTGCTTGTAGCTCGTGCTGACTATCTGTATCTTGCATTCGTATCCTGTGAAGGCTAACTATATCCTATTGAGTAGCTTGAAATGATCATCACACTAAACCCTGCATGTTGATTAAGTTCAGGTGTGTTAATAAGGTCGAGTGGTACTTCTCTAGGATAAGATGCTACTGAATTAGGTTGTTAGTGAGCTTAATTAATTAGTGGATATTTGTATCTTAAATATAGATATTAGAATAATTCTTAAACACAACCCTGACTCATTTTTGGATAAAAGGTTAAGTCAGTACGAATTTTCTAGTGGAATAAATTTGTGTTTATTGGGATTTCAGTGAAGCTTTCCTGAGTCATTTCCAACTAGAAGGAGGGTAAGGGTTCAGTTATGGGTTTTCTCAACTAGAAAGAGTTCTTACAATAATAATTGTTCAAAGTTGAACTCCTTCCACCTAAACTTGAAAGAATTCAAGACCTCCCCTATTTATAGTCCCAGCTGAGAATAGATCAGTGGTGATAGTTGTTTCCAAACCTAAAAAAATTCCTGCACACACTCAGAATCTTATAGTTAGTATAGGTCAGGGTCGAACTCATGGAACAGTGGAATTCAACTATATCTATCCTTTCTATCAGAGTTTTGGTGATGCCACCACGCACAAATTTGGGTTTACTACCTAGGTAAACAAATTAAATAGCAGAAAAGTAAATTAAGAGGAAATAAATAGAGAAAGACAAACTCGACTCAAGTAACTCATATGAAATCACTACTTCGATCATTGATGAATAAATTTAATTAATTTCTAAGATCAAGCAGTTATAGGATGCAGTGTTGAATACGTACCCCAACTCCAACTTAGTCGGTAATAGCTTGTTGAACAATCCTCCAATTACTCCCTAACCTAACCACAACCTAACATGTTGAACAACTTTTAGATTTGATGTTTAGATAACATTACGGTGAAGGAACCCTGTTCTAATTATCTACTGTTGTTGAACAATCTAACATAGACAATTAATCTAATTAATTCAACTATCGCTAAGATAGCTTCACCACCTAAGTTGTTGAAAAATCTGGGGCATTAATCTCCATAACCTTAATTGATCAGGTTTAAGTTAGTCCAATTAAATTTTTCTGCCACGAATTAAGTCGAAATCCTAGTCTTTAATTACTATGTTTCAATTAGATCTCATGAAAGTTGTATTTCATACTTGTTACTGTCGTCGAAGCCCCAGAAGATTATCTAAGCATATTTAACTTGGACAAGCAAAAAGTAGTAACAAACATGATTACCGTTCAAAATAAATCACACAAAGCGAATAGCATGCAAGAGAAAAAAATTGCAAGAATTAAAAGATGAAATGACTTAAACTTAATGCTAAATTTGAAACTAAAATCTAAAGTGTCTAAATTACCCAAAAGTTGAATTTGAAACAAAATAAACATGAAATTAGAAGAGCGTTTGTGTTCTTGAGCTGAATTCTAAAACTAAGCTATCGGTCTAAAGATTGAAAGGCTACCGAAAAACAAGAATGAGAGGCAGTCAATTTTAATGTAGACAGGTGTAGAGATGTCCCCAATTCGGGCAGCTTCCAGCCCTTTATATAGATTTTCAAAGGCCTAGTCTTCATGAAAAATGTCTAGGGCAAATCTTGTGGGTTTCTATCTTGTAGATTCCCTTTCCTTGTATAACTCCATCCCAAGAATATCTTCAAGACCTTCATTATCTTCTTCAAATCTTCCCTTCTCGATCCTAGCCCCTTTCTAGCTCCAAAATCACACCAAATAATTCCAAATCAGCTCAAATCTTCCACATCATCTTCGGTCAAGATTATGCTGCATTTTCTGCATTTTTGGACAGAAATAGTCTCAACTTGGACAAACAGAACGTTAGAACTGGGTAAATTCGAGTAGTACAAAACGTACACATCAAACATCTTCACACTTGAATCATACTACTACTAAAGTTTGGAATGAACAACATAATACTACTCTTCGAATCACCATTCCCCACGACTCAATACAGACTCAAGGACAGAAATAAAAAATACTAAGATATGAGACTTAAATTCAAAGAAGAGAAATTAAGCATGGTAGACTTTAACACAATAGACTCAACAAGAAGCATACCAAGCGTAAACGAAACGTCCATGATTCTCAATCTCTACCCAAACATGAAATGCAATCACAACTATTACCAAACAGTCAAGGAGCATAATTCTCGAACCATGAATTTAGATATTAGAATGGTCAAAACATAGACATAATTGAACTAGCTCACCGATTCACTCTTCTCTCTGTAATCTAGTCCGGGTAAGCCACTCATAAGAACATAGTCACGCAGTTTCGATAGCAAGTGGTAAATCTAGAAACTCAAGAAGGTCTTTCTCTCGGATGTAATGGGGCTTAAGGACCATTCAAATGCATGATGTGGTTGAGAATCCTAGGGGTCACAAGCTTCAGAAAATTAAGCACAAATATGCAGCATATAAATTATTGAGGTATTGATTTAAGCAGATAGATAGTAAGCACAGGAGATGAACAACTTAAAACAGATTGGAGCTCATTCAAGCTGGGTAAGGCATAATATAATTATTCAGACTTCATCTTTTCATTTCTTTCAACCAAACAACCAAGCCCTTTTCTCTCTTTTTTCTGTAAGTTTTTTTTTTCTGCTCCTTATCATTCTTTTCTTTTTTTCAGCCCCCCTTTCACTATTTTTTTCCTTTTAGTACCATACTCTGCCTGGTCAAACAGACTGCGACAGAGTTCAAAATGTATAAGAGATCAATTCAAAATCAATCTCCAATTAATCACAAAAAATCTCCTTTAATCATAAGCTGCCCAAAATTATGAATTACCACAGTAAGAACTTGCATACATAAGGTTAAGAGAAAGGCTTTGAAAGGCTTGACTTATTTCAATAACTCATGAAAGAAGGAGACAAGGCTTCAAAGTGTCTAACTATGGGCTGAGCAAAGGTAGGTACTGAAAGAATTAAAAGCTCAATTTGTTCGCCCTAATTTTCCTCCTATCATCTATCACATATGACCACAAGCTATTGAAACTTTGCAACACACCAGTCTCAATAAAATAATGGGAAGTATCCCACCTGTAGGTCAAATCTCTATTTAGTTATGGGGTTTTAAACATTCAACTTTGTATGCCTAAACTCCTCATCTCAAGCCACATACAAAATCCTTCATAATCAAAGAAAATATGCAGTCCAATCATGCAAGAATTTAATCATGGAAGCATGCAAAAATTTTGGGCAAATTTATCAAATTATATCAAGAATCATATATTCCTAGAATGCTTCGACCTCTAATGAAAGACACAAATAAAAATAGAAACAACCTCCTCACACTTCAACATGTTCGCCCTCGAACAAGTAAAATAAAGCAAAGAAGTATGCAAACTAGACACTAACAAAACAAAACAAAAAACTAAAATAAAGACACAAACAGTAAAATAAAATAAAAAATGGACTGGGGGACTGGTTGTTGTTCAGCTCCTCCAAGCGAGCATAAACCTCTTTCTAGAAATCATCCAACTGCTCCTGCAAATTTGCCAATTTGTTCAATTCGGCCCAGCCTGTCCCGCTCATCCTCCTGTCCTGCACCCATGGATTGGCTAGGGGCATTAGGATCCGACCTAAACAACTTCTCCAGACCATCAGTACCAATAAAGGTCAGCTTAGCCAACCTTAACCTACTCAAGGTCATAGTAGCAAGAGGGTCATAGAGAGGCATTAATAAATAGGAAACCAAAGTAAAGCTCCTAACAGACAGAGTAGCAAGCAAATGACACAGGGTATGATATCTAGCAGGCCTGGCAGCTATGTTATCAAAGCAATGAGCAACCCAAAGCATCCTAAATCAAGCTTCGTACTCGTATACATACACAATAGAAAGTACAACTCAGTAGCACTCACTTTAGCAAAACTCGTGGTAGTACCAGTCAATGAAATAATGACACATATGAAGCACGAAAGTTTCAACATGATAAATGGCAGAACGAGAAGCATACAGATCATTTGGATCTGACAGAGCAAGCAACTTCCAAGCATTATTAGGACCTATATAATCTGGATTTGTTTCCAGCAAACCACGCGAATACAAATCATATGTATCTTCACAGAATTCAACATAATCTATCAATCACAAACACAATTCCAATCCCATAAGCAACTAGTAAACTCATGACCACACAAACATAATGCAATATAATCACATTCCAATTTCCAACATCAACAAATTGCAATGCACTGAAGAACACATAAACCAAATCCTTCGACAGACGAAAAATGATGAGGGGCTAGCAACCAACTCCAACCAATGCTTTGAAAATAACCAAAGAACTCGACACGCGCACCAATTTTACTCAAAACTTTAGCATCAAGAAACATACTTGACTTGCAATCCCGAAACTGTCGTTTCTCACACTTCACGGCCAACTCCGGATCATCAAACTGGTGAAGACGAAGGTGATCTTCCTAAGATATGATATGGATCACGAACAATATTATCATATCCGTCTTCGACCGGCTCAGAGTGTGATATCCCTATTTTCTAGAAGAAATTAAGAAGATCCTCTGATTCTTATGGATTAACTAGCAGTAGATTTACATTTGCCGAAAAAAAAGAATTAATAAATGATCATTTTGATTTCAAGAAATGTCTAAGTTTTTAAAATAAATGATAAAGATTATAGTCTTTTATGTTATATTATCAAATGGAATAAAATAACGTAGAGTGATAAGTTTATCGACATATGTTGATAAGATGTATGTACAACCCTTGCATGCAAATTTTACCATATATGGTTTCGTGTAAAATCAACTTTCATGCATTAATTTAATTAGTTGTCATGCTATTATCTATTAGTCACTTTTGTGATAATAATCATCAAGTGTTATTTGACTCTAGCTATACAAATATTTTAGATAAGTCTATAGGTAACGTGGTGCTATCATGTTACAAAAAGCATGATATTTACGTAGTAGACTAGTCAAACTGTAAATCTGATACATGCCTAAATGCCAGAAGCAACTCAGACGTAAGGTAGCTTTGGCACAAGTGACTGAATCATCTAGATTTCAAGGCAAAAAATATAATTTCCAGAAAGTCACTTGTGACTTGAATGTCGAATGAAGTATTCAACACAGATCAAGAGTGCGAAGTCTTCAGAAGGGAAAGCAGACCAGAAGCACACGTCAAGAGAAGTTAAACCTTTCAACTAGTGGAATATTGGAACTGCTGCATATGGATCTTATTAGTCCAGAGATGAGCCCTCAGGAGTGGAAGGGGGGGGAGGTTGAATACACCCGAGTGCAAATTTCGACTCAAACGCGAAAGTTAGTATCTACTGAAATGTGCTACTGAACAAGTCAGTTGGCCAAATAAAATTTCTCGATCGCGTGGGCTGAGGGTATCTGTCTACTGAGTCCTATTTACTGACTTCAGTCAGTGAACAATGATTCAGTATAGGATACAATGCGGAAGTGTAGTCCCAAATAATTTGTCTCAATTTGAAAACACGTTTTATGCTGAGTGTGATTTTTAAAGATCAGTTTGTATGCAATATGAATAGATAATTAATGAAATAGTAAATCATCACAGTCAGTTTTTAAAGTGGTTCAGATACGCTATCCTACGTCCACTATCCTGAACAAAGCAGGAGTTCTTGATTACTTATACTGAGCAAGTCTCAGTAGATCTGTACGCTGGACACATACTCTACTTACAGTCTTAGTGACTTTATAGTTTCAAACACGAGGTTTGGTTTTCTCCAACTATGAAGGAATTCTTTGTTGGGATTTTATATACTGGAAGCAAATTTCATGTTTGCATAGAATGTGTTTTTGTCCTTACCACTATTTTATTCTCCTGTCTGATAAATATTCTTTTGCACATGTAATCCTTTATCTTGTATAAAATTTAGATTTGTGTAGTGTGTCGGGTATCAGAGAAGACTACACAATTGGTTGACTTGACAAGATATAAATAGTTATCACAGCTGAGATAACTTAGGATAAGTTGTCGGTGTAACCTGCAGTTTAGATAGGAAGTGACTTGTCTTGACTACTTGTCTTTACTGGTACAGTTAAGGTGGTGTATTGATGGATCACAGTGAGATGTGTTCTCCTAACTGACCTTAGTGGAGAACCAAGATCTCGCTGACTTAACTGATCTTAAGCTTGGTAAGACTTAAGCTAAGTGAATTTGACTATCTATCACTTTGACCTACTATGGTGAACGTCATCGCGACCGGATCTGCGTATCTTGGGTGCTACTAGTCATATGTGGATCAGGCTAGTTGCCTGTATCTTGCAACCGTATCCTAGTAAAATGGATTGATAATATCCATGAGGAACTCGTAAGGATTAACACACTAAACCTGGCCGGTGGATTAAGTTTAAGTGTGTTAATAAGGTCGAGTGGTACTACTTAGGAACATAATAAGATGTTAATTAATTTAAGCTGTCAGCGGGCTTAATTAATTAACGTATATTTCTATCTTAAATACGGGGATCGATTAAGTTTAAAATACAAGCGCATGCTCAAGTTGGGATAAAGGGGCAACTCAACACGGATTCTCTAGTGGAATGAATCTGTGTTTATTAATTAATTTTGCTCTGGGCTGAGCATAGATAATTAATTAATTTGAGGCCCGACTTTATTTCTTATATTACATCCCTGATCTGGCCCAATTAGTTGCGTAGTTATTTATTGTCTCTCAAAAATTATTATTAATGGATTAATGCATTTTGCATTATTTAATAATATTATTTATCTGGAATTAATTGGCTAGACCAATTAATTGATAAATAGATGTAGTCCAATAGATTAATTCATTATATTATGGGCTTATTATGTGGAAGCCTATTAGAAGTATAATTTGGCAAAAAAAAGCACAAAGATGTCCAAGTTTGCAATTTTAACACGCTTTTCAAAACTTAGTCAATTAAATAACGAAGTTTCAATTTTTTGCAATTTAAGACACGCTCCGACCCCTAATTTTTTTTGGCCATCGAAAATACTGACATGGACACCTACATGGCCATCCCAAAGTAATGTTGTTTTGACTATCAAATGTATTTGCAAATTAAATCACCACATTTTCAGTTTTTTGCAAATTAAATATACATCGTTCAAGATTTTGCAAATTTAATCACCATCTTTCAAGATTTTGCAATATAAGTCATTTAAAAAAAAAAAACCAGAATTTGAACTCTACAAAATTTCATTGGATAAATAAAATTATCATCATTCAATTTCATGTTTCTAACAAAGAAAATAGAATGTGATATTACATTCAAAACAAATTTCAAAACATGTCATGATCGAGTAGAATCTGATTTTACATGATTGAGCATTAAATTCAAAACAAATTTTAAAACATGTCATGATCGAGTATTAAATTCAAAACAAATTTTAGCTGCGACTCTCTTGAGTTTCCATGACATCTTCTTGTTCTCTAGAGCAACTCCCCTTTCCTCTCAACGTCGACCTCGACCCCGACCTTCACCTCGACACATGATCTGGCTTCTTGAGCTGGTACCGACCTCCCATGTAGAGTTCATTTGACGCTTATCATTAGCTATATGTCAATCAAGCAAATTAATATTGTCATGTTTCGAATTTTGCAAAGTGAGTTTGAAAGTATTATATTCATACCCTTGCATAAATTGTACCCGATTCACCAACCAAAATACCTAATCCTTGTTTGGCCTTCAATTTTCGTCAGATAAAATTCAAGGTTGGTTCGAAGATAAATAATATAGCCAAAAAAAAAATAATGAACTACAGATGAGAACTAGAATTGAGTATCGTCTGCTTGTGCTCTCTCCTTCATTAAATGGTTGAGTTTCAGATTGTTGAGATGTTTATCTTTTTTCCCTTTGTTGTTGGGAGCTTTGCTCGACTCCTGAGCTTTGTCCTTGTTAGGTGGAAGATGGTCTTTTTTATGGTCTTCCACGTTTCGCCTAGAAAAGTTAAAAGTAATTTAATACTCGATCATGACATGTTTCGAATTTAATACTCAATCGTGTAAAATCAGATTCTACTCGATCATCACATGTTTTGAAATTTGAATAATGTTATTTTTATTTTCTTTGTTAGAAATATGAAATTGAATAACGTTAATTTTATTTGCCCAATGAAATTTTGTAGAGTTCAAATTCTGTTTTTTTATATGACTTATATTGCAAAAACTTGAAAGATAGTGATTTAATTTGCAAAATCCTGAAAGGTGGTGATTTAATTTGCAAAAAAACTTAAAAAGTGGTGATTTAATTTGCAAATAAATTTCATACTCAAAACGACGTCGTTGTGGGATGGCCACATAGGCATCCATATCAGCATTCCGGTGATCGGAAAAAATTGGGGGTCAAAGCGTGTCTTAAATTGCAAGAAATCAAAACTTTGTGATTTAATTGACCAAGTTTTAAAGAGCATGTTAAAATTGCAAATTTGAACAACTTTTTGTTTTTTTTGCCAAAACCTCTTAAACTAATGGGCTAAAAATATTTATATAATCTTGGTTTTTGAAGCCTATATATATTAGTATTCTGTTCATAAAATATAGACATTCACATTCTCATAAACGCATACGCGCGATTGAGAGAGAGAGAGAGAGAGAAAGTATTCCTTTTTCTTCAGTTCTCTGACCACATGGAGGAAGAAAAGGGTCGGGATACAAATTACCAGATTTGAAACACGACCAACAATCAAAGCTGCAACAACATACGTTGAGGAAGGTAATCAATTTTTCTCCTTCAATTCCATCAATTGTTATCAGAAGCAGATTTTAGGCACTGATTGTTGCTTTTAGGAGCATGTCTAAGGTTTTTACAGTCGTTATCGGGCAATTTCTCGTGTTTGAGGTGGCATGCGAGCTACTGTTTTGACCCATTTCTAACGTTTTTCTCATGAGAAAATCCACGAGTAGTTGATAGGACCAATATGTTACGTGATTATACTATTATTGTACTATGATTTGGTCCGACGGGCATGAAAAATGAGGCAGCGGCGAAAATCCCCAAATTGGCCGAAAAACCCTAACTTTCTAGGGTTCCGCCGCATCTTGCGATAGTGATTACCGGTGCGTCCGGTATTCGATCGAAGATCGGTTTAAACTATTGGATTCCTCGTCTCCGGGCTTTAGGTCGATAGGTTGTATGGGATCATCCGATCCCGGATGCAACCGGAATCGATGTCTGAAGCTTGCTGCTTACCATGTATTCTTTCCGGCGAATCGTTTGAAATTCAGAAAATTGATGAACTAAGTCGGCCGAAATCCGTTACACGGTTGTCTTGAGTGTTCCAATTTTATTTCCTCTCTTTCAATTGATTGAATCGTGGCTTATAAAGAGTCCAATTTCGACGGTAGAGCTCGCCGGCGATGGGCTGCAAAATTTCGCAACTACTGCTCGCATCGGCGGCTCCAGGCAGCAATTCATCACAGCCCAGATATCTCGGCGACGTCAGACCTAGATGGACACGATAGAGGAACGATCGCGCCAGGCGCGGCAGCCGCGCGTCTGCTACTGGCAGTCGTGCCGTACGCGGACAACAATTCCTACTGATGTAGGCGGTGACGCATGGCCCAGGGAGTGCGCATGGTTACGATGTGGGCGGCAGGAGGGCACGTCGGCGGCGACATCGACGATCGCGGCAGTGGCGGCGTGATTTGCTGGCTAGAAGACGTGCTGACGTCAGCCCTTGCGTTGCTGAATCAACAGGTGACGTGGATGCCACGTGTCCCACACATGGCAGTCGCCTTGCTGACGTGGCACTGACATGGATTTGTACCCGGTAGCAATTTTCGATGTAATGTTCAGATTCGAAGATTTTCAAGATTTCGAAGAGCTGTAGTTTGATCGGGAAATGTAAAGTTAGGAATTACGTATTTTTAAGCCCGATAACGACGTTGTTTTTAATTCCTATTTTTGCATTTATTTATTCTTATGCTTTAGCATGCGATTATGTGTATAATTGCGCTTATAAAATTATGAAAATAAGATTTACGTCGTATTAAGCATGTTTATTTTTTTTCGTGAGCATGTTTTATTATGTGCGTTTAGAAAAGCATGCTTTAGAAATTATGCGGATATACATAATTCAACGAACCTTTTGAAGAAAAAGACTAATCAAACAATAAAAAAATTAATGTTTAATTAGACTCCATTTAAATTGGGTATTAAACATTAATTCGGACCTCCATTAATTGGACCCTACACGAAAGTAGGACAATTATATACCTAAACATCAACCTGAGTGGTCTGCATGTATTTTTGAACTACGAGTTTTGTGATACGAGTTTTCTAATAAAATATTTAATTATTATTTAGTAGTGGGAGCGAAGCCGTAAACGCCCACCTGAGTGACTTACGTGCCTAGTAAACACGAGTGCTCTAGCAAATAATAATTAAATAAGATGACTGAATAAATCAA
The DNA here is from genome assembly GCA_028984105.1 of Lavandula angustifolia. Taxonomy (NCBI): domain Eukaryota; kingdom Viridiplantae; phylum Streptophyta; class Magnoliopsida; order Lamiales; family Lamiaceae; genus Lavandula; species Lavandula angustifolia. Next base: position 28,725,765 of record CM054815.1, on the reverse strand, counting down.
ATTGAATGTGGTATGGTTCTCGTAAGTATGTCAATTTTGAGAGTTTGATATTAATTCAGTCAAATTAATGGGCAAAGCTTAGATGTAACCGCGGGTACAACTTCCTGAGAAGTCCATTGCCGCATTTTAATATTATTAGTGACATGGTCTAGAGATATCGGATTATTAATTCCATTTGTTTTAAGAACCTAGGCATGGATTGGAATTAAAGAGCTAGGTATATAGCTTGGTCTAGGGGTAGTACACAAGTAAACGTCTACCTGACAGGCTTATGAGTGTGATCTTTAGGGCTATTCGAGTATTTAACGTCATTGGTTTTTTCAAAAGGTTACAATGATGGTTAATTGTGATTTATGTGTGAATATAACATGATTTTATATTATATATTTCAGATATGTCTGTTCGCACATTTCATGAGTTCCTAAATAGTCTCACCAACCAAACCCTAACGGGTCTAACTAATTTCACAGAGTGGAAGAGATATCTTACCTTCCCAATAAATACTCCGACAAGGTCCTATGAGAACTTCTGTTTAAGGACCAGTATGTCAAAGATAGAGATTACTCTGAGTAAGATATTCAATTCTTCGGTAACGGTCAAAGAGGTTATAGGAAAGGGTAAGAGTGCTCAAGTCTTGAACATCCATAGTAGCTCAAGGAATCATCCGAAAGGCGGAAACTAGAAAAAGAGCAGAAAGGGAGGGTGGTCAATTCAAGAAGAGTAGTGAGAGTAAGAAGACGGTCCTTACCGGTGGCATGCGGATTCAAAAGGAGAAAGGAAGGTTCTTCAATTATGGTAAGAAAGGACACTAGAAGAATTCTTATCCAGATGTCAAGGCAAAACAGAAAGAGACGCGAGTCGCTCTTGTAACTGAGACTGTTCTGGTTTCCTCTTCTACCCACGAATGGGTAGTGGATTCAGGGGCAACTGATCATGTTTGTTACACCTTGCAAGGTTTCTTGCAGAAAAAAGGATTGAGCGATGGCGAGGTGGTAGTCTCAATGGGCAATGGATCGAGAGTTCCTGCAATTGCCATTGGAGATTTACATCTATCTTTTGATAGTTCTGTTTTAGAACCTAAAGATGTTTTATATGTGCCTGAGTTTAGGCAAAACATAATTTCTGTTTCAAAACTCTACATCATGGATGACTATAAATCAAGTTTTGATAGTGATGTTTCTATCATGAAAGATGGTGATTTTATACGTGGAGGGCCATTAAGCGGATCTTTATATGGCAACTACGACTAAGTCACATCAATCGGAATAGGATCCAAAGGTTGGTGAAATATGGATCATTGGAGTCTCTCCAAGTTGAACCATTTCCAACTTACGAATCTTGCTTGGAAGGAAAGCTGGTGACTAGGCCTTCTAAGGCAAAATGTTATAGAGCCATATAAGCATGAAGTTTGATACATTCTGACCTGCGTAGGCCAATGCCTACACAAGCTCGTAGAGGGTATGAGTATTTCGTCACATTTACTAATGATTACTCGAGGTATGGATATGTTTACCTTCTTCGCCACAAGTCATATTGTTTCGAAACCTTTAAGGAATTCAAAGCAGAATTGGAGAAGAAGTTAGGTAAAGAAATCAAAACACTGCGATCTGATCGTGGTGGGGAATACATGTCCAACGAGTTCAAGGATTACTTGACAGAATATGGGATTACATCCCAGCTGACAGCACCGGGCACGCCTCAACAAAATTGTGTGTCAGAGGGAAGGAACCGAACTCTCTTGGAGATGGTTCGATCGATGATGAGTTATACAATATTTCCGGTTTCCTTTTGGGGATATACCCTAGAGACTGCAGCATACTTGCTGAACCATGTGCCTTCCAGGTCGGTACAAAAGACCCCTTTCGGGTTGTGGAGCGGGCATAAGCCCAATTTGCACCACTTAAGGGTTTGGGGTTGTCCTGCTTATGTGCTAAATAAGCAGGACGACAAGTTGGAATCACGTTTGGAAGTGATGTTGTTCATAGGGTATCTAAAGGAAATGAAGGGTAGTTACTTTTATGATCCTAAGGAACAGAAGATCGTTGTTAGCACCAATGCTCGGTTCTTAGAGGAGGATTTTATTATTAATCACAAGTCTTGAGTTGAGATCATCCTTAAGGAATTACAAGGTGATCGAGATCCACTCATACAGCCAGTTGTGCAAGATAGAGCTCCACAAGCAACTGCACCATCTGTTAACACATCGCCTGACACTCTTCGACGTAGTGGGAGGGTGATAATTACACATAATCGGTATAAGTTCACTAAGGAGACGTCTGATCATCTCCCAACAGACGAATAAGATACCGTGGATCCCTGGACCTACAATGAAGCAGTAGGAGATATAGATGCAGATTCATGGCGAGTCGCCATGGACTCAGAATTTGAGTCCATAACTAGTATGGGTGTATACGGGGTCACAAAATTACCTAAGGGCTGCAAGGCTATTGGTAGTAAGTGGGTATATAAGAGAAAGAGAGGACGAAATGGAGAGATTGTGGCATTTAAGTCCAGGCTAGTAGCAAAGGGTTTTACCCAGAAAGAGGGTATCGATTGGCAGCTCACATGAACCTAGAGATCTGGCAGTTGGATGTCAAGACCGCGTTCTTAAACGATCACCTTGAAGAAGGTAGAGACATCTACATGAAGCAGCCAGAAGGGTATGTGAAAGAGGGTGAAGAGTATCTAGTATAGAAACTTAAGAAATCTATTTATGGACTTAAGCAAGCTTCACGGTTATGGTACCAAAATTTTGATGAGGTAGTCAAAACCTATGGTTTTGTATCCTATCGGAACGAGGTGTGCATTTACCATTAACGAATCAGTAGTATTTCTTGCACTTTACGTAGACGACATCCTTCTCATTGGAAACAATGTTGAAGTGTTATCAGATGTAAAGACGTGGTTATCCGAACAGTTTCAAATGAAGGACTTAGGTGAAGCTGGTTACATCCTAGGGATCAAGGTTATCCGAGATCGCCATAAAAGGATGTTAAGCTTGTCACAAGTGTCCTACATTGACACTGTAATTGCTCATTTTAGCATGCAAAATGGCAAGAGATTCAATACCTTTCAGACATGGCATTTTTCTATCTAAGAATCAGTGCCCAAAAAGGCCTGAAGAGATAGAAAGTATGAGGCTAGTACCATAAGCTTCCGTTGTCGGTAGCCTCATGTATGCAATACTTTGTACGAGACCAGATATCTCATCTACTATAGGCATGGTCTCAAGATTTCAGTCTAATCCTGGACAAACGCACTGGACTGCGGTCAAAAATACTCTCAAGTACCTTAAACGGACTAGAGATTATATAATTGTCTACCAGTCAAACAGCCTAGTGCCTTTGGATTATACAGATTCGAATTTCCAGCTGACAGAGACGAGAAGAAGTCTACCTCGGGTTATGTGTTTACCTTGGGAGGTGGAGCCAATTCATGGAGGAGTGCAATGCAGAAATGCATTGCAGACTCAACCATGGAAGCAGAGTATGTTGCTGCTTCAGAAGCTTCGAAAGAGGCAGTTTGGCTCAAGAATTTCCTTCCGGATCTTGATATTGTTCCAAATTTTCCTAAGACTATCACTATTTATTGTGATAATGCGGGTGCAGTGGCGAATTCTAAGGAATCCAGATCCCACAAAGCGTTTAAACACATAAATAGAAAGTACCACATTATACGAGAATTCAAAAACTAAGGAGACGTGGTCATTGAGAAGATCGAAACTGACTAGCTGATCCTTTCACGAAGAGCTTTCCAATTCTGGCTTACGAGAAGCATGTTCGTGGGTTAGGAGTGGTAGAGATGCCCCCCACTTAGAACTGTAGAAACTTTTTTATAAGTCGGAGAATATGAAGTTATAGATATGACAGACAGCTGAGTCCTAGTTAGTACTAGAACTGACACATTGTATACTAAAAGTTTGCCTTAGTATAAGTGGGAGAATTGTTGGGATTTTGTATACTGGAAGCAAATTTTATGCTTGTTGTCAATGTATTTTTGTCCTTACAATTATTTTTTTTCTCCTATCTGATAAATATATATTTGCACATGTAATCATTTATCTTATATGAAAGTTAGATTTGTGTAGTATGTCGGGTATCACAAAAGACTACACAATTGACCTGCCAAGATATAAACAGTTAACACAACTGAGATAACTTAAGGATAAGTTGTCAGTTTAAGCTACAGTTCAGATAGGAAGTGGCTTGTCTTGGCTGCTTATCTTTACTGGTACACTTAAGGTGGTGTATTGATGGATCACAATGAGATGTATTCTCCTGACGGACCTTAGTTGAGAACCAAGATCTCAGTGACTTAGCTGATCTTAAGCTTGGTAAGACTTCAGCCAAGTGCATTTGACTTTCTATCTCTTTGACCTACTATGGTGAACGTCACCACGACCGAATCTGCGTATCTTGGGTGCTAGTAGTCATTTGTGGCTCAGGCTGGTTGTCTGTATCTTTCAACCGTATCCTAGTAAAATGGATTGATAATATCCTTGAGGAACTCGTAAGGATCAACACACTAAACCTGACCGGTGGATTAAGTTCAGGTGTGTTAATAAGGTCGAGCGGTACTACTCAGGAACATAGATAATTAATAAATTTGTGGCCCGACTTTATTTCTTGTATTAGATCCCTGATCTGGCCCAATTAGTTGCTTAGTTATTTATTGTCTATCAGAAATCATTATTAATGGATTAATGCATTTTGCATTATTTAATAATGTTATTTATCTGGAATTAATTGGCTAGGCCAATTAATTGATAAATAAATGTAGCTCAATAGATTAATTTTGTTGGGAGATGATTCAGTAGCCTAGTGCTCAGTAGATTTGAATGATCCCAAAACCCTACTTTGACTAATGAACCATTTAGTTGTATCTGTTTGTTCTGTCTCTGAGAGTTTCAGACTCAGTAGACATCCTTGCAACATGGTTCATGCGTTCAGTTCTGTCCGCTGGTTCTTCAGCAGACTATCAGCCTCAGTACCATGAGAAGAAGACTCAGATATCTTGGACTCGGTAGGAGCATGATATGCGAAAGGAGTCAGTGGAACTGAACTCAGCAGGAGTAGTTCATTGAACTCCGAGCTGATCTTCAGTAGAGCTGAACTCAGTAGGAGTATGCTACTGAACATAGATCAGACTCAGCAACGGCCAGACAGTCTTCTGACTGTTAGGAGATCTCATAAGTCAAATCAGCAGAGTCATACGAGGTATAAAGAAGTCAACTTCAGATCTACCTTGAAGTATGTTTGTTCACCTACTTTCTTTAGCCTCGACCAATGACAAGCAACCAGCTGTCCACTTTCTGATTAAAGCTGCAAGTCAACATCTTTCCAGAAATGGAGGGAAAGGACCCTCTCACCATACTTTGAAAGAGTCGTTAGCTACCCAAAAGAGAGAGACACATGGATCGCCGTCTCCAACGGATCTTTCCATGTCTCTCATCTATAAATAGAGGGAAGATTTCAAATCAAAACTCACGACATATATAAGAACACGAGAGCATTTACGAGCAATTCAGAATCGACTAAAAGCTTTCCGCAAGAACTTCAAAGAGTTATTCCAAGCGAAAGGCGACATACCTACTCAAAGGGAACCGAGCTGAATCAGATCATAAGCCTCTAGTATCCAAGCGACTGAATACGAACCCAGAGTTTATACTTAACTGTTCGTCGCTCTAGAAGCCACTTTCTCGTTCCCTTCCCTCTAACCTAAGTTCAGCAGACCATATCTATAACTTAGAATGAAGGAGTTCATCCTTTAACTGTTCTTTATTATAAAGAACTCCTTCATAGTTGGAGAGTTTGTCAAACACTTAAGTTTGATACCTTGTAAACTGAGACTTGCTCAGTATAAATCTCAAGACCAGTGTTTGTCCAATACACAAACCGACTGAGACTAACTCAGTATAATAAAATAGCCTCCTGATCTTTTTGGGACAGTGGACGTAGGATTGTTGGATCCGAACCACTTTAATATTGCTTGTGTTCTATGTGCTCTGTTTTTACTGTTGCATTGATTACTGTTCATACTGAAAATATCTTTCAAATTATTTAACTGTGTTTCAGCAAAGCTTAAAAGATTGCACTAATATACTGAAAAAATTTTCCTAAAAACGTTTTCTAACTCAGCTGAATTTGGGCCTACACATTTCCGCACTCTACTGAACTTAAGCTGAACGGTACTGAATTCTGACCTAAGTCATCTAGCAGGCCTCAGTGAAGTCAGTCACTCTGCCACACGATTCAGAATAGCTTATCTGGCCTACTGAACCTGTTCAGTACGACATCTTCCTGAAAGGGATTGTTCGCTTTTTAAGTTGAGAAAGTTTTTAGGTGTATTCACCCCGCCCCCTCTACACCTGAACGTTTATCTTGGGACCCTCCCTGGACATGAGTTCTTTATCATAACTGAGACTTTACTCCTATACAATAACTTGCCCTTAGGGATCAGTTGAAGAGAGATCTTCTTCACATCCACAATGAACTTTTGATACGGGGCCTTGAATTCAGTAATGAGGAATTCAGTCAAGTTAACTTGTTGGTCCCGAGATAAATGTTCAGGTGTAGGGGGGGGGGTGAATACACCTGAAAACTTTCTCAACTTAAAATGCGAACAGTCCTTTTCAGGAGAGTGCCTTGCTGAAAAGGTTCAGTAGACCAAATAAGCTGTTCTGAATCGCGTGGCAGAGTGACGGACTATAGTGAGGCCTGCTAGCTGACTGATGTAAGAATTCACCACCGTTCAGTAAGAGTTCAGTAGAGTGCGGAAAAGTGTAGGCCCAATTCAGTTGAGTTAGAAAACGTTTTTATTAAAACTGTTTCAGTATATTAGTGCAATCCTTTAAGTTTTGTTGAAACACAGTTGAATGATTTTGAAAGATATTTTCAGTATGAATGTAAATCAATGCAACAATAAACACAGAGCACACTAAACACAACAATTTTTAAAGTGGTTCGGATATCAAACAATCATACGTCCACTGTCCCGAAAAGATCGGAGAGGCTATTTTATTATACTGAGTTAGTCTCAGTCGGTTTATACACTGGACAAACACTGGTCTTGAAGATTATACTGAGCAAGTCTCAATTTACAAGGATCAAACTAAAGCGTTTGAGAAACTCTCCAACTATGAAGGAGTTGTTTACAATAAAGAATAGTTCAAGAATGAACTCCTTCGATCTAAGCTATAGATATGGTCAACTGAGCTTAGGTTAGAGGGAAGGGAACAAGAAAGTGGCCTCTAGAGTGATGAACAGTGAGGAATAATCTCTGGGTTCGTGTTCAATTGCTTTGGGATACTAGATGCTTTGAATCTAATTCAGCTTGGTTCCCTCTGAACAAGAATGTCGCGTTTCGCTTGAAGGTTTTCTCTGAAGTTCTTGCGGAAAGCTTAAGTGGGTTGGTTTTCGCTCGTAATCGCTCGTGTGTCCTTGGTCTCTAGGTGAGCTTCGATTTGAATTCTTCCCTCTATTTATAGACATGTGTCATGGAAAGATCCGTTGGAGACGATGATCCATGTGTCACTCTCTTTAGGTAGCTAACGGCTCTTTCAAAAGAAATCTGGCAGAGTATTTTCCCTCCATTTTTGGAAATATGTTCACTTGCAGCTTTAATCAGAAAGTAGACAGCTGGCTGCTCGTCATTGGTCGAGACTGTAGAAAGTAGTTGAGGCAAACAGACTTCAAGGCAAATCTGAAGCTAACTTCTCTATTCCTCATATGACTATACTGATTTAACAAGTAAGATCACTGACAGTCAAGAAGACTGTCTGGACATTGCTGAGTCTGACCTTGGTTCAGTAGTATACTCCTGCTGAGTCCAACTCTATTGAAGGTCAACTCTGACTTCAGTGAACTGCTCCTGCTGAGTCCAGTTCCACTGACTCCTTTCGATATCTTTGCTCTTCGCCGAGTCCAAAGACCTCCGAGTCTTCACTCCATGGTACTGAGGCTAATAGTCTACTGAAAAGTCGGCAGACAGAACTGAGCGCCTGAACCATGCTGAAAGAATGTCTACTGAGTCTTAAACTCTCAGAGACAGAGGCAATACAATTACAACTCATTGGTTCACCAACCAAATTAGGGTTTGGGATCATTCAAATCTACTAGCACTATGCTACTGAATCATCTCCCAACAATTTCCCCCTATTTGATGATGCCAAAACCTAACACTACAAACTATCAGAAACAAACTCCTTACAAATATTACAAGTAGAATCAGTGGATTTGTTCATTAAGTTCTAATGTACTGAGGGAATACAGGAGAAACATATCAGAACCTATATAGAATTCTAACAACAATTTCCCCTTATGAATCCTTATACGCTAAATTCTCAATCAACAATTTCGCTATATGCAAGAGAAATCTATCAGCTAAGAAGAAACAGACAAACACATATATCAGCAGTGAGTGTGTGAGTCAGTAATCACTTAGGTAATTATGAGTGTTAAGCTTAAATAAACAAGGCCATGAAGACAATAAGGTATTGTCGGGCCGAACAACAAAGATGTTTTATATATGATAAGAAAATTTCAGTACAGTACATCTCTTGCTATTCTAAGAAACAAAATAAGATACACGAAGCTATCTATCTCCCGAACTACTGGATCATTGCCTTGAAATCTCTGGATTTTTCTTCTGGCAGAGGCAATCCATATATCTGGATAGTATCTTTTCTGAGCTTCTGCATCTTCAGCACATCAGCAGGGTCAGAGTCATCCAGTTCTAAGGCTTTGATGGCACTTCTGACTTCTCCTTCTATCACTCCAGTATATAATGAGCCATCAAGCTTCTGTGGAAGAGACAGAGGTCTAGGAACGGGAACTCGGACATCTTCCTAATTAGCTAAGGCTTTCTAGACTCTGGTATATATCTCAAGGTCACTCACCAGAAGCCATTCAGCAAAGGCGTTGCTCTTATGCATATCGGGCCAGTACCTCCACACGAAGTACCTCTTGATAAATTCAGCTTTAAGCGTTTCCCATCTCTGTGTCCATTCCCATGGCATCCACTTGTCAACTCTTTGCCATCTGTGAATCTTTTGGTCAGTGGGCTTCCTGCCTCGCCTATATTTATATGGAATTTCAGCTTCCTTATCAGGTACCCTCTCTCGAGCCTCTTTATCAGTTCTCAGCCTGAGAGCTTCTAAGTCCGCAAGTTTGAGCCTCTCTCTGGCTTCACTGATTTGCCTTGCTTCTGTTGTCCTGTCCAAGGCTCTTTCCATCGTGTCCCAAATTTCTTTCATCTCCAATTCTTGTTCTTTTGAAGGGACGTAGAACGGAACATGCTATTCTTCTGACTCAGCTGGTGATTGTGATTTGGATTTGAAACTGAAGTATCACCCTGTTGTCCAGACTTGGACTTTTCCTGCTACTGCTGCTGTTCAGCTTCCTTCTCTTTGTCGGCCTCATCGCCGATTCTCAATTTTCTTGGGGGAGGCCTAGTTCTAGTCTTCTTTCCCCCTGAGATATTTGTTTTACCCTTTGCCGGAGCTTTCTTTGGTTTATTGGCAGCTTCTACTTCAGTAATCTCCCGGGCAAGTGAGTCCTCCTCAATGAAGTTAGTAACCTCCTGAATATGTTCAATGGGAGTTTGGGTTGCTGAATCCTTTGGTCCTGAGCCGATTGGGCCGGTCTCAGTGCGCTCTACATCACCTGTGCCTGAGACACCCTGGGCTTGACCTGGAGTCCCTTGGGGATTAGTGGGAGCTGATTGTCGTCCAGCTGCTCCACGCGCTGACCTTGTCCCCCTTGGTGTCCTCAGTGTCATTTCCCCCTTTTTGGCATCATCAGCTGAGCCAAGGGTAGGGACCTGAACTTTCTTATTCAGACCTTCAAATGCAATAGCCAGCTTATCCAAGGCTGTCTGCATTGTCTCAAGGCGTTGGTGGAGGTCGTTCCTCTATGTAATTAGATCATCACTGTACTTTTTATGTGAGGAATCCACCAGTGTCTGAATGCTTTGCAACTTAGCATCAATTTTCTCTTCAAGAGTCTTCTGAATGGATTGAGTTCTGAGCTCGGAAGCTTGACTCAGTGAAGAAACATATTCAGTATGTGCTGAGTGAGCTGCCTTAAAATCTTCCAATAGTTGCTTATAGGTAGCTTCTAGCGATGCTTGTTTCTTCTCAAACTCTTCTCTCTGAGTGGATAAGTTATTGGTGAGTATAGTTGAGAAGTCAGGAGCTTCTGAGTTTTAAATGGAGGTCCTAAGCTCCTTTATCTCCTCACTCTGAGCAAGAGTAGACTTCTTCCATGTCTTATGGATAGCCTTGGCCAAAAGTCGATTCTGAGCTCCTTGACTTTTTAAGGCTTTGGCAACAGTCTTGGACCATCGGCTTTTCGGGCTGGGCGCAACCTCGAAAGCAGACCCCAACAACAGTCGTTCTGGGTCCGCAGCCTGAGAGGTTCCAGCCACCGACTTTACTGGAGGGAGGATGCTCAGAGGTAGTTCAGCAGTTGAGGGTTGGGCACCCTCCTCCAGTTGAGTTCCCTCAATAAGCTTCTCAAGGCCTGTGTCAGTAGGCGGGTCCTGATCATCAGGATCAGAACCATTAGAGTGTGCGGTTGCTGCGGGAATACAGTCGTTCAGAACAGTCAGCATAGCCGCCCTTAAATCTTTGAGGAAACTGATGTCCGCATGCTCGGAATAGCCTATCTGTTCGCGGAGTATCAACTCCTCTTCATGCAATTGTTCGCAGGTATGGTGTAGAATAAGCTTGTTCAGAGTAGACCATTCTTGGAACCTGATTAGCATGTGAAGCCTGGTCTGGCTCGCTAGAGCGATCAAGTCGAAGTGACTTGATATCTCCGGTATGGCCTCTGAGACTTCTCGGGAGGCTCTATTCTGAAGAGCTTCAGCCTCTAATCCGATGGTCTCGGCTTCTGTGCCTTTCTCCGAGTCATCCAATTCAATTGGAGACGTGGCCTTCTCAGCAGAAGGGATGCTATTGAGGGGTGGAATGTCCAGTGGGGTCTGAGAGATAGGAGTAGATGGTTCAGCTTCGGACCCCTGTTCCACTATCGCTTCCCTTTCAGTGGAGACTGCCTTCTCCAATGAGACTGTTTTCTCAGAAGAGTCTGACTCATCTCGCAGCCGGAAGGGAGGAGTAATAACTGGTTCAGAAGTCTTCTGTTTCTTAGATGGAGTCTTCTGAGCAGCTTTTGGTGGTGTTCTCTTCTTAGTCGGAGTGGACTTCTTCCCTTTCTTAGGCTTAGCAGGCCCTGCCCCAATTTGCTGAAGGACTGCTGCCTTGCTGCTTCTTTGGGTTAAAATACGCATTGTTTGCGTATGTGATGTGGTCAGCACCACAGAAGTCCTCGATCATTATTGTCAGCTTCATTCCGTAGAGAAGCTTTCCCTTGGCAGTTAGGCTATTCGTGACCTTATCGAACTTGGCAGCCTGAGTCTGAAATTCTTTCAAGAAGAATTCCGTCCAATTGACCTGAGCTCTATCGTAGATTGCCATCATCATCTGGAGCTTCGGTCTGGACACTTAGTCAAAAGAGCCAGCCTGGCTAGTTAGAATCTGAGTGACTATGTATTCCAGTGCTCTGTATTATGGCAGCATGGAGTTTTTTTGGGAAGGCAGCCCTGAATGAGGTTTGCTCGCCGCAGAAAATCTCCAAGTATTCATCGATCAGGTCGTCCTTATACCCAGCGACACTGATCCCTGTGCTTGGCAATTGAAAGCTCCTCTAAAGAGCTTGCTTAATTGACATCTGCTTAATCTCGGAGTCAGCACGGGCGAGGTCTATGACATGGTGGATGATTAAGCACCTCAAAATGTCTCCGTTTGCATGACTCGGAGTTCAAGTATAACTCCGAAACCTGACGCCCTCAGCGCCTCAAACACGTCTGACATGGTCTCGAGTTTGCAGGTGTCGAACTCCATGATCGGCTCGCACCAAACTCTATCCTTCTTGAGGATCTCTACAATGTTGTCGGAGTAGAAACTGTAACATTCTTCGCTGCCATGTCTATAATCTGCAAAACTTAATATCAGTATCGAAAAAATATCATAAGTAAACATGGGATACTGAATAACCATGTAATATTATCGTAATAATTTCTGAGAATTTTGAAAGCAGTTTGCAAATAATGGATTGAGTTCTAAGAAAATTTAGGGTTTAGTTGTAGAGAGTGAAAATGGCGGTTTTTCATACTTTGAACGTAATATATATGATCAAGAAGATGAACAATTTCATATCGATGGTTCAGTTTAAATCTGCTTTATGAGATGGACGGTCAGGATTCAATGTTATAAAATAGGTAATAATCAAACTAGCCGCCTAAGTCAACTTACAGTTGTAAATAGCTAAAGAAGTAACTTGATAAGAAAAGCATTTAATGCTCGACAGAGTTCAGCAATCTTAGCATAGAATGTCGTGCATTTAATGAAAACCGTTTTATTAAATGGCATTCTCTTAAGGCATTGAATACGATGCTGAATCAGAATCATTAATGCATTAAATATTATGTAGGCTACTGAGAAGAGATACGCAAACCTGTCAGCTGAACATCGTAGTCAGCTGATACCTCGTGTAGATGGTTGCTGAGTCTCCATGTACTGAGTCCAGTACTGAGAGTGAACATTCTCCCTTGCTGAATGCTCCTCTCCTGAATCCTCTCACTGACTGGAGTCAGTAAGGTCCAGCAGACCTAGCTCTACTGAAAGTTCTCTGAATCTTGCTTCAGCTAGAGCCTTGGTCAGAATATCGGCCCTTTGACGGTCAGTATGGATCTTCTCCATTCTGATATCCTTCTTTTCGACATGGTCACGAATGAAGTGGTGTCTAATGTCCATGTGCTTGCATCTAGTATGTAGTACCAGATTCTGAATGATTGCAATTGCACTGGAGCTATCACAGAAGATCGGCACTTCATTCTGAATGACGACGTAGTTGCGTAGCTGCTGTCTCAGCCAAAGGATTTGGGCGCAGCAACTTCCGGCAGCCATGTATTCAGCTTCAGTCGTTGATGTCGCTACTGAATGTTGTTTCTTTGAAAACCATGAGATCAGCTTACTGCCAAGGAACTGACAAGTTCCTGAAGTTGATTTTCGGTCAATCCTACATCCTGCATAGTCAGCATCAGAATAACCAGTTAGTTCAATATTATCATCTGCTGGAACCATAAACCCATGTCAAGTGTTCCTCTGAGATAGCGAAGAATCTTCTTTGCTGAGTCCATATAGCTCTACTTAGGATTCGCCTGAAATTGAGCGCAGACACCTAGAACATAAGTTATGTGAGGTCTAGTAGCAGTTAGATATAATAAGGAACTAATTATAGCGCGAAATTCAGTATGGTCTACTGATACTCCCTCTTTATCAAGATCAATTTTCATATTCGTATTCATCGGGATCTTGATTGGTTTACCGGATGTGCAACCAAATTTCTTGATGAGGTCTCGAGTGTATTTGCCTTGATTGATGAACGTCCCCTTCTCTGATTGTTTGACCTGAAATCCGAGGAAATAATTCATCTCTCCCATCAATGACATCTCGAATTTATCCTTCATCATCTTCTCAAATTGTTGACATATAGTGATATTCTTAGATCCGAATATAATGTAATCTACGTATATTTGCATAAGTAATATGTCGTCGTCGAGTCAAATACTGAATAATGTGCGGTCTACTGTGCCCTTCTGAAAACCTTTATAAAAAAGAAACTCAGACAAGGTATCGTATCAAGCCCTAGGTGCTTGTTTTAACCCGTACAGAGCCTTTCTGAGTCTATAAACTTGATGTCCCTACTGAAAGCCGGGAGGCTATTCTATATAGGCTTCTTCTTTCAGCACGCCGTTCAGGAACGCAGACTTCACATCCATTTGATAAACTCTTAAGCGCTGATGTGTTGCGTAGGCTAGGAATAGTCTAATTGCCTCCAATCTTGCAACTGGAGCAAACGTTTCGTAAAAGTCTATCCCTTCGGCTTGACAGTAGCCTTTTGCTACTAGTCTTGCTTTGTTCCTTACTATGACGTTGTTTTCATCTCGCTTGTTCTTGAAGACCCATTTAGTTCCAATCACATGTTGATGTCGAGGCTATCAACAAGCTCCCATACTTCATTTCTCGCGAACTGATTCAGCTCCTCCTGCATGGCGATGATCCAATCAGCATCCTTAAGTGCGCCCTCAACTGACTGTGGTTCTTTAGTAGACAAGAAGCAGGAATATAGTGCGCTTTCTCCCAAACAGAATATGGATCTTGTCTTTACACTAGCTGAAGGATCTCCAATCTAGTGTGAGTGTCCAGCCACGATCGACGATGTTTTAACTCTTCATCTGAAATTTGTTCAACACAGATAGTAGGCGAAATAAGCATTTCAGTTGTACTATTTTGAGATTGAAGTAATTCAGATACTAGAGCCGGGTCTATTAAGTCACCAAGTTCAGGGGCATTCAGCTCAAGAACTTCATTTGTTCCCCCTGAATTATTATCCTTAGTAGAGGTTTTAGTTACCACTTGGGTTTCTTCATCGACCTGACTTACCTGAGATTGACTCTGCTCAGTAGAGTCAATATATTCAGCTACGTCTGCTGCTGGCTGAGATTCAATAGTTTTATCTTCAATTTCTTCTGCTGAATCATCATCACAACACAGCTGGATCTTTTCAACATTGTCCTTCAAGCTCATATCTTGTAGCTGCTTACTGATGTCCTCAGATTCTGATTTTGAGTTTCTGCTCCTGTCTTCAGTAGCAAACTCATTAAAAACAACATGGGGGCTTTCCTCCACGCAAATGGTCAGATAGTTAAAAACTCTAAAGGCTTTGCTGACCCGGGAGTATCCTAAGAAGACTCCCTGATTTGACTTGCTATCAAAAGTCTTTAACTGATCCTTTCCATTATTGTGGATAAAGCACGAACACCCAAAAATATGGAAATAAGATAAGAAAGGCTTCCTGCCGTTCCATAATTCATATGGTGTCTTCTGATGCTGCTTTGTCAGTAGAGATCTATTCCGAGTGTAACAGGCAGTGTCAGTTGCTTCTTCCCAGAATTTAGATGGGAGTCCTGAGTCTGCGAGCAGGGTTGTTGCTGCTTCTTTGAGTGTTCTGTTTTTCCTCTCAGCAATTCCGTTTTGTTGAGGTGTGCGTGCAGCAGACGTTTAAAGCTCTATGCCTTCAGCTTTGCAGAACTCTTCCACCATTGAATTCAGGAACTCAGTTCCTCTGTCTGAACGTATCTTTCTGATTTCGGTGTTCTTCTCGACACTGAGCCTTTTCATAAGCGCTGGCAACTCTATTTTTCAGACTTGTTGGCAATAAATATGACCCATGTGTAGCGTGATTAGTCATCAATGACCACTAAATCATACTTCTTGCCTTTGATCGTCACAGGAGAGACTCCATCAGTGGAAGGCGATGGAACAGGCGGATTTTGCTTCTTAGTTTGCTTTCCCTTCAGACATGCTTCACACTGAGTCTCTTTGCTGAAAACTTCATTCGGCAGTCCTCTTGCTAGAGCATTTCTAGCTAGCTTGTTGAGCGTCTTGAAGTTGAGATGACTGAGTCTTCTGTGCCAGATCCATCCCGTTCTATTTTCGTTCTTCGCCAGCAAGCATGCTTCAGGTTCAGCTAAGTTCCAGTCAGCTATGTAGATATTCTTTTTGTGCGAACCTGATGACACTGTTTTCCCTCTAGATTTATCAATGACATCACAGTAACCAGCGTAAAAAATCAGTGTATTCGAGTTATCACAAAATTGAGTAACAGAGAGAAGATTATGTTGAAGTCCTTCAACATATGATACTCTTGGAACTGTGGCGGTTCCAATGCTGAGTGTTCCGTAGCCTCTAGTATAGCCTTTTGCATTATCTCCGAACTCGATTCTGGGTCCTTCTTCAAAAGTATAATTCTTCAGTAGGTTCCTCTGGTACGTCATATGTCTTTAGCATCCGCTGTCCACGTACCAAGGGTCCTTGTGCACCTGCAAAACGGAATTATATTCAGGTACCCTTTATTTTTGATTTTGGGTCCTTAGATGTTAGTTTTGGAAACCCAAATCTTTCTCACGACCCTGGTGGTCTCAGACAGTTTCTTCCCACTTTGATCAACATAATTGACCACTGGACTGGTCGATGCTGACTTATGAGGCTTTACTGGTTCAGGAGTCCTGATCTTCTAAGTTGGTGGACTGCTGACCTTAGCCTTCTGAACGGCTTTCTTCTTCTTCTTCTTCTGACTTTTGGATCCTCTCCTGACTATAGGATCATAATAATACGACCCATACTGAGCTGGATGTGTCAGCTGCGGAGGTCCATACTGATCAGCCCACTTAACTCTGCTAGTTCCCCCTTGACTGAACTGGGGTGATTTTGAGCTAATCTTCTTGTCAGAATACTGATTGCTAGGACGAGGTGCCTTCATCTTCTGTTTGTTCTTTGCTAGGGGGTTCAGGATCTCAGCATTGATAGTCTCCCATTGAACAAACCTATCAGTTAGTCGGTTCTCTGAGCGTACGGGGGCAGATGAGGAGGCTCCATTGCTGAACCCGAGTCCCTCCTTGCAATATTTTGTCTTGTTGTTGGCTAGCATCGCCTCAAGATTTTTCTCAGCCCCCATGTATCGCTCTGTCATCAGATTCCTACAGACATCATCACTCTTCTTAAGCATTTGACGCTTCTTGATGAACTTCTCCCTTCGAGCTTTTCGTGCTGCTCTCTCAGTTGTATTGAGCTCAGCACAGTCGCATTGGTAATGTCCTAGCTTCTTGCTGTTGTAGCAGGAGGTGATTTTGCTATCTTTGCTCTCATTGTCTTTCAACTGAGTTGAATCCTCCTGTTTCCTGCAATCAGAAGTGTGTGGTTCAGGAGTGCGCTTGGGTGTATACTCGGACTTACCCTTTTAGTCTCTAACGACTCTCGAGAGCTTTCTGCGCCTCTCCTTCTCCTTTTGATACTTCACGGCAAGCAATGCATATTTCTTAGCGAGGTTTCCTTCTTGTAGATCGTTGATTGAAGGCTCAACCTTGCTAGATGCGGGAGCTGCTATGCTGACTGATGCTTTGAAAGCATGGTCGATCTGGGTGTCAGCTTCAGCTCGCTACTTCCTTTGGGGTAGGCCGAACTCGAACTCCTCAGCTTTTAATTCTGAAAAGATATGATCAGGAGAAATAATATCAAGGTCAGAATGTCTAAGCAATGTAGCGAATGGAGTCCAATGTCCGTCCGGTAGTGTTCTCAAGATTTTGAGATTCATTTCTCAGTTGGAGAACGTCTTTCCCAGCCCATTGATAGTATTCATAAGATCCGTAAATCTGACGTTGAGATCTTATGTAGTGTCGCCAGGCATGAGAGACAGTCTCTCCAGCTGTTGAAGTTCCAGCGCTAGTTTGTTAGCTTTAATCTTCTGAGTCCCCCAACTCAGTAGCGCCAGAGCATCCCAGAGTTCTTTTGCGGACTTGCAGTCCTGAACTCTTCCGAGATAGGAGTCACTCAGGGTGGTCAGTATAGCATTTCTGGCAACCCGGTCTAGATTGTGAAGCTTCTTCTCTTCAGGAGTGAAAAGGCTTCTATCTTTGGGGATCTTCCTCCCGGTCACCATGCCGCCTCCTTGTGCTGGATCCTGGACTTCGACGCTATCAATCATAGGAATGATAGGTCCGTCTTCCAAGACCTCTGTCATGCTGTCGTGGAGGGAAGTCAGATGAGCTTCCATTCTGACTCGCCATACCCCGTAGGTCTCTACTGAGAACATGTGTACCATCCTGATTCCTGACATATTAGACATTGTAAATAGTGATATGAATGAAGAATGATATGCAGTGAAAACGTTTTCAGGATTCGTTCAAGTAGACCAGTTTCAAAAAACAAGAGTCTTAGAGAACTCCTGCTCTGATACCAATTGTTGGTCCCGAGATAAACATTCAGGTGTAGAGGGGGGGGTGAATACACCTGAAAACTTTCTCAACTTAAAATGCGAACAGTCCTTTTCAGAAGAGTGGCTTGCTGAACAAGTTCAATAGACCAAATAAGTTGTTCTGAATCGCGTAGCAGAGTGACTGACTATATTGAGGCCTGCTATGTCAGAATTCAGTTCGTCCAGTAAGAGTTCAGTAGAGTGCGGAAAAGTGTAGGCCCAATTCAGTTGAGTTAGAAAACGTTTTTATTAAAACTGTTTCAGTATATTTGTGCAGTCCTTTAAGTTTTGCTGAAACACAGTTGAATAATTTTGAAAGATATTTTCAGTATGAAAATAAATCAATGCAACAGTAAAACAGAGCACACAGAACACAACAATTTTTAAATTGGTTCGGATATCAAACAATCATACGTCCACTGTCCCGAAAAGATCAGGAGACTATTTTGTTATACTGATTTAGTCTCCGTCGGTTTGTACACTGGAAAAACACTGGTCTTGAAGATTATATTGAGCAAGTCTCAGTTTACAAGGATCACACTAAAGCGTTTGACAAACTCTCCAACTATGAAGGAGTTCTTTACAATAAAGAACAGTTCAGGAATGAACTCCTTCAATCTAAGCTATAGATATGGTCAACTGAGCTTAGGTTAGAGGAAACGGAACAAGGAAGTGGTTTCTAGAGCGACGAACAGTGAGAAATAATCTCTGGGTTCATGTTCAATCGCTTGGATACTTGAGGATTTGAATTTAATTCAGCTTGGTTCCCTCTGAGTAAGATTGTCGCCTTTCGCTTGAAGGTTTTCTCTGAAGTTCTTGCGAAAAGTTTAAGTCGGTTGGTTTTTTCTCGTAATCGCTCGTGTGTTCTTGGTCTTTAGGTGAGCTTCGATTTGAATTCTTCCCTCTATTTATAGAGATGTGTCATGGAAAGATCCATTGGAGACGATGATCCATGTGTCACTCTCTTTGGGTAGCTAACGGCTCTTTCAAAGAAATCTGACAGTCTTTTCCCTCCACTTCTGGAAATATGTTGACTTGCAGCTTTAATCAGAAAATAGACAGCTGGTTGTTCGTCATTGGTCGAGACTGTAGAAAGTAGTTGAGACAAACAGGCTTCAAGGCAGATTTGAAGCTGACTTCTCTGTTCCTCGTATGACTCTACTAATTTAACAAGTAAGATCACTGACAGTCAAGAAGACTGTATGGCCGTTGCTGAGTCTGATCTTGGTTCAGTAGTATACTCATACTGAGTCCAACTCTACTGAAGGTCAACTCTGAGTTCAGTGAACTGCTCCTGCTGAGTCTAGTTCCACTGACTCCTTTCAGTAGGCTGCTCCTGTTGAGTCCAGCACTACTGGGTAAGAAAGCCTCTCAGTATGCTGTTCCTGCTGAATCCAGCACTACTGAGTCTTCACTCCATGGTACTGAGGCTGATAGTCTACTGAAAAGTCGGCAGATAGAACTGAGCGCCTGAACCATGCTGCAAGAATGTCTACTGAGTCTGAAACTCTCAGAGACAGAGGTAATACAATTACAACTCAATGGTTCACCAACCAAATTAGGGTTTGGGGTCATTCAAATCTACTAGCACTATGTTATTGAATCATCTCCCAACATAACTTGAACTCAATCTATGAGAGGCATCATGATCTGAATCCTGACTCTGTACAACTTATCAAAGGAGCCAGCGGAGCTTCTAAGAATATGGTTGACTATGTAAGCCAAGCCCCGATATTAAAGAAGCAGTAGATTCTTTGGGAATGCTGCTTTGAATTTGATGTCTTTCTGGCTACTGAAACGGCATAAATACTTCTTGATGGAGGTTTCCTTGTAGCCAACTGGAGAGACCCCTTCATTAGGGAGATTGAAGGTCCTGCTGAGACATTCAACTATATCCATATCAACGATTTTAGACTCCTATTTATTTTCTGAGAGTTCCTTCTAATAGGATATATAGGAAATATCCTTGAGCTCATCGTCATTTTCTCTTAGGTTCATGTAGAACTCAGTCACTTTCCTCGGAAGGCTCAAATGTGGAACCCTAGTCATAATTTTTTGAAGACAAGATGATTGGAGAGCGTTGAAGATAGGTTCCATGCACTTTATGTCACACGCTCTGAAAGCCATGACTGGCTCAAACTAGACGCGCTTATCGTGAATGATCTGCTCCATGTCAGATAGAATAAGAACCTCATTGTTTGGTGAACTCGCCATTGAAAACAGGATCTACAAAAACATGTTAGCACTTGAAAATAGAGTAAGTTAGTTACCGAAGATTAATTTAAGAGATATACCAAAGAATTAGTGCTGTAGAAGTAGTAGATATCGAATGCAGTTAATTGCAATACACTAAGTTGATCGATAATGGCGGAAAGTAAATTATCAGATCAGCGAAATGTATATATATATACCGTATATAAATATGAACGGTTTATTCAACATGCGGTTCAGATTGATCTGAATTTGAGAGATGGACGATAAAGATTTAATGTTGTAAGAGGTTATGATTACATTTTCGCATATAATCTCGACCTACGTATCTATCACCCAAAAGGTAAGGTGAGATGATATGTATTTAATGTGCCGCAGTTAGTATATGGAATGTCGGCTTTTAATTTGAATTTTTTTATTAAGGACATCCTTTAGAAATTAATGGCGGGAAATAAATACAGTAAGTACTTAACAAAGTGTGCTGAATAAATACTCAAAACCTATCAGCTGAACTTAGTAGTCTGCTGATACCACTGTGTCGACGTTGAGTAGTTCAGCTATGGTGAGAGTAGGTTCCCCCTTACTCAGTACTTCCGGGATCACCTTACTGAGTTAAGTCAGTAGGATTTAGTAGACATAGTTCTACTAAGAGTTCGTTGAATCTGGTCTCAGCTAGAGGCTTGGTCAGTATGTCGGCCCTCTATTTAATAGTGTGTATTTCAACATTCTGATGTTCTTATTTTCGACATGATCTCGGATGAAGTGATGTCTGATGTCCACATGCTTGCATCTCGGATGAAATGATGGCTAATGTCCACATGCTTGCATCTCGTATGTAGAACTGAATTCTAGGTAATTGCAATAGCACTTGTATCATCGCAGTAGATCGACACTTCATCTTGGTAGATATCATAATCGCGCAACTATTGTTGAAACCAAAGAATCTAGGCACAGTAACTCTAACAGCTATATATTCAGCTTCACTAGTGGAGTTGCTACTAAATTTTGTTTCTTTGAAAACCACGATATGAGCTTACTGCCGAGGAACAGACAAGTTCCTGAAGTTGATTTTCTATTGACTCGACATCCTGCATAATCAGCATCAGAATATCCAGTTAGTTCAAGATTATCATCAGAAGGATACCATAATCCAACATCAGGTGTCCCTTTTAGGTATTAGAGAATCTTCTTTGCTGAGTCTATTGAGTCACCAGGTTCAGGGGCATTCAGCTCAGGAACGTTAGTAGTTCCCCTAAGTTGTTATTCTCAGTAGAGGTCTTAGTTACCACTGGGGTTTCTTCATCGACCTGAGTTACCTGGAATCCATATTGTTCAGGAGAATCAATCAGTTCAACTACATTCGGGTTTCTCCAGACATCATCTTCTTTCTTCATCGACCAGCTAGTATTGCCTCAAGCTTCTTTTCATTGCCCATGTACCGCTCTGTCATCAGGTTTCTCCAGACATCATCACTTTTCTTAAGCGTTTCATGCTCGGTCTGAAGTCCTGACAACTCTTGCTTTAGTAGACTCAGTTCAGTATCCTTCTGAGTCAAGTCATTGGTCAGTATTGAGATCTGATCTTCTTGATGCTGAGAAGCAGACTATAAACAGCCTGCCAAAGGCAAAACCAAAGTTCAAATGGGAAGGAAGCCTGGGACAAGGCAACCCCCTAGAAATTTGAAGATTAGAGATGAAGCTGACAAAGAGAAGGAAAAAGAGCAGCAGCACCAGACTGGTCAGCAGGGTGGATCAAAGTCTAATTTACCAACACTTGCTGATTCAGAAGAAGAGCAAGAGCACATTCCATCCTATGCCCCTTCTAAGGCCCAAGAGCAAGAAATGAAAGAAATCTGGGATCAGATGGAAAGGTATCTGGACAGGGGAGCTGAAGCCAGATAAATAAGTGAAGTAAGAGAAAGGCTCAGACTCGCTGACCTAGAAACTCTAAGGCTTAAAGCTGAGAAAGAGGCACGAGAAAGGGTTCCTGAGAAGGCTGAAATTCCTTACAAGTACAGAAGAATCAGGAAGCCCACTGATCTCAAAATCCACAGATGGCCCAGAATCGATAATTGGATGCCATGAGAGCGAACTCAGAGGTGAGAGACTCTTAAAGCAGATTTTATCAAGAGGTACAATATCTGGAGGTATGGGCCGGACATGCATAAGGCGATAGCTTTTGCTCAGTGGCTTCTGAAGAGTGATCCAGAGATATATGCAAGAGTTCAGAAGGCCCTAGCTGAGAAGATAGATTTCAGAGTCCAGCCTCCTAGACCTCTGCCCCCTCCACTGAAGCTCGATGGTTCCTTACATAGTGGTGTTATTGAAGGAGAGGTCAAAAGTGCAGTTCAAGCCAATGATCTTGATGAGACTCATCCTGCTGACATGGTGCAGATACAGAAGCTGAGAAGAGATACATTCAGAATGTATGGATTGCCGCTACCTGAAGAGAAGTCTAGAGATTTTAAAGAGCGGATCCAGCAGTTCAGGAAATAGATGATAGCTTCCTTATATCTTTGTTTTCTTTTTTAGAATAGCAAGCTAACGTCCTGTACTTAAACTTTCTGATATATATAAAACATCATTGTTGTTCGGCCCTGACAAAACCTTATTGTCAACATGGCCTTGTTACTTATGATTAAGACTCAGAATCACCTAAGTGATTACTGACTCACACACACTTACTGAATATTTACATATGTGTCTGTCTGTTTTTACTTAGATTAATAGATTCCAATTTGATTAAGATTGTTTGGGGAAAATTGTTGTTAGAAAGGGGGAAATTGCTGTTAGATTTTTGTATAGGTTCTGATATTTCTTCCCTGATCTCCCTCAGTAGTCTAGAACTTGAAGAACAACTCCACTGATTCTACTTGTAATATATGTAAGGATTTTGTTTCTAACAGTTTGTAGTGTTAGGTTTTGGCATCATCAAATAGGGGGAATTGTTGGGAGATGATTCAGTAGCCTAATGCTCAGTAGATTTGAAGATCCTAAAACCCTACCTTGACTGATGAACCATTCAGTTGTATTCGTTTGATCTGTCTCTGAGAGTTTCAGACTCAGTAGACACCCTTCGACATGGTTCAGGCGTTCAGTTCTGTCCGCTAGATCTTCAGCGGACTATCAGCCTCAGTACCATGAGAAGAAGACTCAGTAGTACTGGACCAGTAGGAGCAGTATACTGAAAAGAGTCAGTGGAACTGAACTCAGCAGGAGTAGTTCACTGAACACAGAGTTGATCTTCAGTAGAGCTGAACTCATCAAGAGTATGCTACTGAACCTAGATCAGACTCAGCAACGGCCAGACAGTCTTTTGACTGTTAAGAGATCTCTTAAGTCAAATCAGCAGAGTCATACGAGGTATAGAGAAGTCAGCTTCAGATCTACCTTGAAGGCTGTTTGTCTCACCTACTTTCTTCAGCCTCGACCAATGACCAACGACCAGCTGTCTACTTTCTGATTAAAGTTGCAAGTCAACAACTTTCCAGAAATGGAGGCAAAGGACTCTATCACCATACTTTGAAAGAGCCGTTAGCTACCCAAGAGAGAGAGACACATGGATCGTCGTCTCCAACGGATCTATCCATGTCTCTGCTCTATAAATAGAGGGAATATTTCAAATTAAAGCTTACGACACGACACATACAAGAACACACGAGCATTTACGAGCAACTCAGAATCGACTTAAGCTTTCCGCAAGAACTTCAAAGAGTTATTCCAAGCGAAAGGCGACATATATGCTCAAAGGGAACCAAGCTGAATCAGATCATAAGCCTCTAGTATCCAAGCGACTGAATACGAACCAAAAGTTTATACTTAACCGTTCGTCGCTCTAGAAGCCACTTTCTCGTTCCCTTCCCTCTAACCTAAGCTCAACAGACCATATCTATAGCTTAGAACGAAGGAGTTCATCTTTGAACTGATCCTTATTGTAAAGGACTCCTTCATAGTTGGAGAGTTTGTCAAACACTTAAGTTTGATACCTTGTAAACAGAGACTTGCTCAGTATAAATCTCAAGACCAGTGTTTGTCCAGTGCACAAACCGACTGAGACTAACTCAGTATAATAAAATAGCCTCTTGATCCTTTTGGGATAGTGGACATAGGATTGTTGTATCCGAACCACTTTAAAATTGGTTGTGTCTGTGTGCTCTGTTTTTACTGTTGCATTGATTATTGTTCATACTGAAAATATCTTTCAAAATCATTCAATTGTGTTTCAGCAAAGCTTAAAAGATCCCACTAATATACTGAAACAGTTTTCTTAAAAACGTTTTCTAACTCAACTGAATTTGGGCCTACACATTTCCGCAGTCTACTGAACTTCTGCTGAACGGTACTGAATTCTGACCTAAGTCAGCTAACAGACCTCAGTGAAGTCAGTCACTCTGCCACGCGATTCAGAACATCTTATCTGGTCTACTGAACCTGTTCAGTACGACATCCTCATGAAAGGGACTGTTCGCATTTTAAGTTGAGAAAGTGTTTTCAGGTGTATTCACCCCCCCCCCTCTACACCTGAACGTTTATCTCGGGACCAACACTACTGACACCGCATGCTATACTCAGAATCGCTCACTACTGACAAAGCAACACATGAAGACACCATATGAACTATGGAAAGGGATAATTCCTTCTATTTCTCATTTCCATATCTTTGATTGTCCTTGCTTTATCCACAATAATGGAAAGGATCAGTTAAAGGTCTTTGATAGCAAGTCTTATCAATGAGTGTTCTTAGGATACTTAAAGTCAGTAAAGCCTTCAGGGTTTTTAACTACCGGACCCTTTACATGAAGGAAAGCCCTCATGTTGTATTTAACAAGTTTGCTACTGAGGACAGGAAATCAAACGAAACAAATACTTAAGATGTCAGCAGCAAGCTACAGGATCTCCAGCTGAATGATGAAACTGAAAAGATCCTGCATTGTTGGGATGATGAGTAAGATGAAGAAGAAACTCAAACTCATTCCACAAGCAACGTAGCTGACCTGATTGATTCTACTAAACAGAATCAACCTCATGTAACCTCGGTCGATGAAGAAGCCCCAGTGGTAACTGAGACCTCTACTGAGAATAACAATTCAGTGGGAATGAATGATGTTCTTGAGCAAAATGCCCCTGAACCTAGGAACTCAGTAGATCCTAACCTTCTTATTGAATTGCTTCAGTCGCAGAACAGTACTACTGAAATGCCTAACACTCCTACTGACTGTACAGAAGTAATTTCAGAAGAAGAGACCAAGCGAAGACGATCATGGCTAGATACTCACTCTTCTGATCTCATCATTGGAGATCCTTCAGCAAGTGTAAAGACAAGATCCAGATTCTGTCAAGAAGAAAACGCTTTATACTCCTGTTTTTTGTCTATAGAAGAACCTCAGTCGATAGAGGATGCACTAAACAATGCTGACTGGATCATTGCAATGCAAGAGGAGCTGAACCAGTTCGTCAAAAACGAGGTCTGGGAGCTTGTTGATAGAACTAGACACCAAAACGTAATAGGTACAAAGTGGGTCTTCAAGAACATGTGTGATGAAAACAACGTCATTGTCAGAAACAAAGCTCGACTAGTTGCCAATGGAAATTGCCAAGCAGAAGGAATCAACTTCGATGAAACGTTCGCTCCAGTCGTAATATTGGAAGTTATTCGTCTATTCCTAGCCTATGCAACACATCAAGGATTCAAAGTATATCAAATGGATGTGAAGTCAACTTTTCTAAACGGCGTACTGAAGGAAGAAGTCTACGTGGAACAACCGTCTGGTTTCAGCAAGGACATCAGGTTATAGACTCATGAAAGCTTTGTACGGGTTAAAACAAGCACCCAGGGCTCGGTACGATACACTATCAGACTTTTTAGTTCATAAAGGTTTTCAGAAGGGGACAGTAGATCGCACTTTGTTCAACATCAAGCTAGAAGACGACATTCTACTGGAGCAGATCTACGTGGACGACATCATCTTCGGTTCAAAAAACGTGACCATGTATCAACTATTTGAAAAGATGATGAAGGAGAAGTTCGAGATGTCAATAATGGGGGAAATGAACTATTTCCTTAGTTTTCAAGTAAAGCAATCAAAAAAAGGAACGTTTATCAACCAAACCAAATACACTCGAGACCTCCCGAAAAGATTTGGCTATGAATCGAGTAGGCCAGTCAAGATCCCCATGAATACAAATTTCAAAATCGATCTAGACAAAGAGGGCTCTTCTGTTAACTCAACTGATTATAAAGGTTCTTTATTATATTTAACAGCAAGCAGACCTGACATAACTTATGTTGTAGGTGTATGTGTGAAATTTCAGGCGAATCCCAAGCGAAGTCATCTAGATTCAGAGAAGAATATTATGTAATACCTGAAGGGAACACCTGACGCAGGGTTATGGTATCCTGCTGATGATAATCTTGTTTTAACTGGATATTCTAACGCTAATTATGCAGGATAGATTAAAAGTTAACTTCTGGAACTTGTCTGTTCCTAGGTAGTAAGCTCATATCATGGTTCTCCAAGAAACAGGATTCAATAGCAATGTCCACTACTGAAGCTAAGTATATAGTTGCGGAAGTTGTTATGCCCAGATCCTTTAGCTTCGACAACAACTGCGTGATTATGGTATATATCAAGATGAAGTGCCCATCTACTGCGACTCCACCAGTGCAATTGCAATCACTCAAAACCCAATTATTCACACAAGATGCAAGCGCGTGGATATCCGACACCACTTCATCCGAGACCATGTCGAGAAAAATGATATTAGGATGGAGAAAATCCATACTGATAGGCAAAGGGCAAACATACTGACCAAGCCGCTAGCTGAAAATAGATTTAGAGAACTCTCAGTTGAGCTGGGTCTACTGGATCCTACTGATCCGAGTCAGTAAGGCGATCAGTACAACAAATCAGTAAGTCAGACTCAGTACTATGGTTTAGTAGGGTGAACTATACAGTACTCAGCAAGGGGGAACGTGAGATCATGTGGACCATAGAATTGGTACCAACAATTGGTATCAGCCGCATCAACAATGGTATCACGATGATATCTCCTGATTTGCAATTGGTAAAAGCTGACTACTATATTCAGCTGTCAAGTTTGAGTATATACATTCAGTAGCCTGCATCGCATTTAATTGATATCAGTAGCATACGTTTAGTTGCATGTTCCGCATTAATTTCCCGCCATTAAGTCCCCTAGGATGCATTCAATAAAACTATTCTCATTAAAAGCACGACATCCTAAGAACTGACTGCGGCGCATTAAATGCATGTCTTCTCACCTTACTCCAACGTGCAAATCTTACATAGGTCGAGATTATAGGCGGCTTAGTAATCATTCCTTTTATAACATTTCATCCTAACCGTCTACAATAAAGCGAGATTTAATCTTAACCGTCGATCTAAAAATCGCTTGGTATTCAAATCACATATAATCTCTCTCGTTTCATCTTCACACCTATTACCCCCATCATCCGGTCTTACGAGCCCTCGCATTCTCTGCATATAGAAACTGATTTCTAAGACTTCTATCATCTTTTAAGCTCTTAACTTACGATAATTTTCTAATATCTTGTCTGCATATTCTGACTTACTCTATTTTCAAGTGCTAACACTTGTTTTGCAGATTCTAGATATAATAGCATCTCTCGCAAGCATCGTTCGGACTCCAGCCGATACCCAAGAGATCATCCAGACCCGAGTCTGCTTCGAGCCGACCATGGAGTTCCACAAATCAGAACTGCCATATATGGAGGGCATTTACAACGCTCTTCAGGGGTCTAGTCTGAAGAAGCTTTTGACGAAGCAACCCCATGCTTGTCTTCCGAGACAAGTCATTGAATTCTATTTCAACATGCGTCAAGTGGAGGACACAGACGCTGAGGTTACTGCAGTGAGATACATGGAGGAGGTATCTCAGCAGAAGTGGGAGGAGAGCCACATGGACATCAATATTCTCAAAAGGTTGAAGTCTATTTTCAGCCTTCCCAACTCCGGCATATCTCCCATTGGATACAAAGAAGCCTAGATTCATGACTACATCAGGCAATTCTGCGAGAGAGATGACATATCCTTCAAGGCTGCATTTCTGAAGAGTCAGCTCCTGCCAGAATTTAGAGGTTTGGCTTACGTTGTTATCCACATCCTCACTAGCGCGGCTGGTTCTTTTGACCGCTGTCAAACTTAGAATCCAGATCATGATGGCAATAATGGACGGAGTCAAGGTAAACTGGGCTCAGTTCTTCCTTTCAGAACTGAAGGCTTAGTCTCAGAAGTTTGTCAAGAGAGAAGGAGGAGAGAGAAGACTATCTCCCATGGGCAAACTACTCTACGGGACTAAGGTTTTAGCGTTGATAGAAGCCTTAGTGTCCTCAAAAGCTTTGTTCGAAGACATGAAATACTTCGACAAGAAGCTAATCAAATTCACAATGAGGACCGCTGCTGAAAAGTCCATCGGTCGTGGAGCTGCACTGAAAAAGCCTTCTACTAAATTGCCTCCATGAACCGAATAGCCTAAGAGAAAGAAGTTTGCAAAGAAGGAAGCTTCTAAGGCTGATTCTCCACCCCTCCTCATGTGGAAATCATACTGGACTCGGACATAGGAATGGAAGGAGCCACCATCAAAGATAAAATCCTGAGAGTCAGTACTGAAGAGACTTAGTTGGAATTCGAAGCTGAACCAACTATTGAGGTATCTTCAGAGCTACCGACCACAGTTCAGCTGACCAGACTTAGAGCTGAATCGGAAGTCATTAAACAGATCCTTGAGATTGCCAACTAATAGGATCTGGTGGACGTAGCTGATAGGGCAAGGATACAGATGCTGCTAAGATTCATTGACTGGGATATTCTTGAAGAGACGATCCAAGCAGTACTCTATTCCCACTCTATTAGCAGAGGAGCATCAACTTCAGTCTGAGATAGGGTTTTCCCTCCTTTGAGAACTAAAGGTCAGCTATGCTCTACCTACTTGAGCAGAAGTCTGCCTCCTCTCTTACCAAGGGTCCTTTACCGGCTGACGACCCTGCTGAGGATGATGACTCAGTACCCAAGGATGCATAGCGGGGAGACTCTGCTGAGGGCAAAACTCCCAGGGAGAAGAGCGATTCACCATCACCACCTCCTACATCTGGTGGTGCCCCTGTTGCGTCTTCCTCAAGACAACAACAACTCGCCCCCTCTAATCAGAGGATCAGTAGTTCTTCATATCAGATCAAGCCGATCACTACTGTATCTTCGAGGAGCATCAACAGAGCAATCTGCAAGCAAGGAGACAAAATCGTCTCCTAGCTAAAGATGTGCACTTGAAGTGGACACAGTACACAAAAGCTCAAACTGAGTGGATTGATTCCCTCATTGGAGAAGTCAAGAAGATTTCTGAAGCTCCAACGCCTAACATTCAGGAGATCATCGAGACTGCTCTAGCAGTTCAGAAGCAGGACTTAGCCCCACAGTGCCAGCAGTTGCTAGAATCTGAAGCTCAGCAATTCTCAGAGCAACTCGCTGCAGCAGTGGCTGAAGTCTAGAAGACGATGGATGGAAGGAACAGAGTTGCATCATCAAGTGTGGCTAAAGCTCTTGAAACTCAGGCCACAACTCTGGACCTCATCCAGTCGGACTCCCAGGAGTTACTTGACGCATCCCTACTGCAGCACAGAGCCCAAACAGATTCCCTAATCAAGGAAATTCGCAGTGATCATGAAAGGAACTGGGAACAATACTGTGATTCCATCGAGGACCTCAAATCTTCCTTCACCTAGATCAGAACCTCTCTATACAGCCTATGAGATGACGTAGTTGATGTGAAATTCTTCCTAACCTCGGCTGATGATGCCAAAAAGGGGGAAGATAAGGGGGTAGAGAAGAGGGTAAGGGAATGAGATGATGGAAAAGAAGGAAAGGACGGGGTACTGAATAAGGGGGAAGCAATCAAAGAGATTGAGGAGTTTATTGTATTAGATCTCCCCCTCCCCACAACCCTACAGGAAGAAAAGGCGAAGGAAGTAGCCAAGGAAAAAGAGCAGATGACAGTGCAGGCTATAGGATCAGGAGAAGGATCCTCAACTTAGGCACACATCAATGAAGTTGCCGAGTTTATCGAGGGGACAGAGCATATTCCACTTAAGAGGCCTGGCAAAGACATTGCAACTGAAAGCTCTCCCCCTCATTCGCCTAAATTCAAAATTGAGGAAAGAACAAGAGGCGTATAATGAACTCATGGCTCAACAGCTGCAGGCTTAGCTGGATCGAGAAGCCAGAATGGAAGAAGAGGTCAAACTGAAGAGAAAGCCAAAAGTCTCTTTGGCAAGACAGTCGAAGACTCAGGCTCAGTGGAAGAAAGCTCAGTTGAAGCTAACACCTCCTAAAAAGACTCAGCAGAAGCCTATTGAAAAGCCTACTGAAAAATCTGCTTCTGAGTCTAGTGAAGAGTCTGACACTAACAATTTGCCATTGTCTGAAAGGCTGAAGAAAGCTCCTAAGCTTACAGTGAAACAAATTGCTGAGGAGAAAGCCTTGTGGGACGCAGTAGAGATGGGCCTCGACTTCACAACCAGAGAAAGACTGATAGCTAAAGCCAGAGAGAGACTAAGGAAAACTGAACTGGCAGAGCACATTGCTAAAACTGAGAAAGCAGCTAGGGAAGCTATTCC
This sequence comes from Lavandula angustifolia, assembly GCA_028984105.1. Lineage (NCBI taxonomy): Eukaryota > Viridiplantae > Streptophyta > Magnoliopsida > Lamiales > Lamiaceae > Lavandula > Lavandula angustifolia. The sequence goes on along the minus strand of CM054815.1, from coordinate 28,695,028 downwards.
AATCAAGAGCAGAGAGATCCCGACCACTTCCAAATTCTATAGGCGCGGTGAACAAAAGCCTCATTTGAAGAAAACTCCATACCGCCGCACAGATAAGTGGATCCCGTGGAACCTCAATGGGCAATGGGAGAGTCTGAAAGAGGACTTTATCAAGAGTTACTATGTATGGCAATGCTTCACATGCGACACTACAGTAGATAAGTTGTTCGATCAATATCTCTACAACTGTGATCCCATTTTTCGAGCTCAGATCAAAATCATTCTATACAAGGAGAAGTTGCCACTAAAAGTGCCTGCATACAGACAATTGACTCCCCCGATGACTCTTGAAGGTAACATCTGCACCAATAGAGAAAGAAGTCAAGATAGCCATACGCTGCAATGATCTTTGCTCTCAGACGGAAGAAGATAGTCCACATATCAACCGTCTGAGGGAAGCTATCTACAGATGTTACGGCTTGATCTTCCAGAGGCCAAGTCTGCTGACTTCAAATCAAGAATTCAGAAGTTCAGATCTTAGTAGCAGCAGACTCAGCCTATCTTTCAGTCTTTGCTTCTCCCTCTCTCTCTTTCTCCTTCTAGTGTAGTAATGTTGTATCTGTAATCACTTCCATATCAATATAATCAGTATTTCACTCGGCCAGATAAACTCTCATTGTCATATGGCTATGTTGTTTGTTTCACACAACTGATCACTGAAGTGATCAACACACACACTTACTTCCTGAATTTCTTATGATGTTCCTTTGAGTAAGCTGTTAACCTGAGATGTATTTCTTTCAGTTATTTATAACTAAGATTTGTAGTTAGTAGTTTCAGTGGTTAAAGGGTTTTGGCATCATCAATTAGGGGGAAATTATAGGGATATGAGTTAGTGGTCAAGGAGATCATTGTTAGGGGGATGCATATGATATGACTCTAGATGTTTCTGCATATTTTGAGTCAGTGATTGTCTTGGGGAAAATTGTAGCGATACTATTTGTATTGTCATGAGGAATTGAAGATCTCAACCTTTGTCCGAACCCCTTAGTGTGTGATGAACCGTCATGATGTAATAGGCTAGACCTATGTTGATCTTCATAGATTATTTTGTCTAAGTCCTGTAAGGGGTAAATTGTTGGACTGAACTTCAGTAGAGAAGTTAAAGTTCCAGAACCCCGAGTCATCGGTTCGGTAGAGCTTAGTAGTCTTCATAATCAGTCACTGGAAGCCCTCAATAGAAGATCACTCTTCAGCCGACTCAGACAGAAGACTCAGTACGATCATCCTTGATCTACTGAATGGGAGACGAGCTCAGTTGATTGTCTTCGAGTCAGAAGCTGAAAGCACTTAGTAGAAGATCTTTCTTCAGCAGACTTAGATGGAACACTCAGTAGGATTAGCCTTGATCTACTGAATAGAGCTGCAACTCTGTTGCAGACAGTACGAGGAAAATCGACAGCCTGACCTTTATCAGTCAGATATTAGCAGATGATACTTATGTCTGAGGTTCAGAGAAAGTTAACTCAGTTAGAAGACTGTTGTCTAACAAGTCTCACCTATCGTCACACCTCGACCAATGAGAGGCAAGCGAAGCTTACATACTCTAACACAAAAGCTGCTCTCACACACAAAAAGCCAACCACTCTACGGCGATATTCATTCAAAATTATATGGCCTTTTTCCTCGGAGTCTTGTAACACGTGGCATGGTCCTCTCCAACGGATCTATGCATGGGTCACAACTATATAAAGAGATCGACCACAAGAGACCAACGTTCACAACATGAACCAAAGTGAACAGATACGCTTTGAAGCTCAAGAATATTTTCTCAAGCACTCTAGCAAACTCACTGTTACATCCAGCGAAGAACTAGAAATCCCAGAGACATCCCTGTAGTTCTTCTCTCTAGAGTTGTTTCCCGATCTCTTTTCTAAGCCTTCATTGTAATATCTTAAGCTTAGAACCTTCGAAGGAGTTCACTTTTAGTGAATCGTTCTTATTCTAAGAACTCCTTCATTGTTGGAGACAAAACCCCTTCAAACTTCGGTTTGATTGACTATAACTTAGAAGGTTCTATCCAGTGCACATAAACCTTGCTGAGGCTTGCTTAGATTAATCAACAAGATCTCCTGTTCTGCAGGACCGTAAATGTAGGATCTTGCGTATCCGAACCACGTTAAAAACTGCTCGTGTCATTTACTGTTTTATTGCATCTGTGTTTAAACTGCTTGCACAATCATTATTTCAGTAAAACAGCTTTAAAAGTGGCACTAGCCAAAACTAACTTGGTTTGCATAAAACGTTTTTCAAAAAGACGAGCTAAAACCTAGCATACACTATTCCGCATAATGTTCCTCTACTGAACTTTTAAGTACTGACATCAGTCAGTAGAAAGAGTTCAGCAGCTGAATCACTCTGCCCCGCGATCAGAAGGTTTAACTAACAACTGAAAACTGAATCCATTCAATAGCAAACTCGGTACAAGACTGAGCTTCGCGTTTGAGGAAAAACTTGGACTCAGGTATTCAACCCCCCCCCCTCCCCGCAACACCTGATACTCGTCTCCGGACCAACAATAAGATTGAACTGTACACTTTTTTTTTTTTTTTTTTTTTAAGGTAAAGCTCAACAAGCAATGATACATTTGATGTTTTGTGGGCGGAATGTCATGGGTTCAAAATCTATCAATCGCTATGTGTGAGTCTGTCACCTATGGTTAGCCTAGGTTGGTTAAACTCTTCTATCTTGTTTGCAGGCAAGAGCACATGAGCGAGGTAGTGCGCACTTTGGTAGCAGCTGCGGGTTACCCTCATCATCCAAAAAAAGATTTGATGTTAATAAGTATTGACATGTGGTCAATACTGTTGTGATTCGGAACATAAAAGGACATACAAAAATAAAGCATACAAACCGCTCCGCATGCCAATGCATATCAATAGATAGTTGGGCACAATTGTATGTATATCTGACGGTAAAGGTTAAATAAATAAATAAATAAATTCAAAAAAAAAAAAATATTTGATGTTAATAAATATTGACATGTGGTCAATACCTTTTTGATTCCGAACATACAAGGACATATAAAAATAATACATAGAAGCGGCTCCGCATGTCCCTTCATATAAACGTGCTCTCTTAAAACTTGTGTAGTTAAAAACAGTTTATTCTTACAATTTTTACATGGACATCTAATTTTTTCCCTGTCTGTATAACCTGTCTGACTACTTGGCCAATCAATGAAATCCTCAATGCTATTCACAAATTGAGGATTCAATGAACCGTCTACTGCCCACCGTATATACATCCACAAACGACTCATTATTTCAAATCCTAATTAATATTGTTCACTAAAAGTTCTACGCTCACTCCAATCCTATGTAAACACACGAGCATTAAATAGGTTTTTCATTTTTGGAAAATATTAATCTAACAAAATCTGCCAAAGCTATATTCCAAATTTTAATATTCATATGTAGTAAATACAATAAGAATCAGTGAATCTTCATTAAATAAATTGTCCTTCATTCATTCAAGTCCAAAGGGACAACAGAATTAATAAACAACTCTTCAACAAATAACAATATGTCATACCCCATCTATTACGCAGTTTCCATCATCTCTCCTGAACTGCTTGCGGTACTAAAAAAGGATGAGGACGTTTAGCAGAATGTTTTCCTAAAACATATGAAGCATGTAACTCTTTAGGCATTAGTCCAAGGTGCCATGTGATTAATACTACTAGGTCAGAGACCAAAACAACCTAGAAACTGTATTACGACCAATCTGCCCAGAAGCTTAAATCGCAAAACAAAGGTGATATAAATTGATATACTACACTATCAACAAGGTGATTATGAGAAACTCACAACGAGATAACTTTGTCAAGAAAGTCAGCTCTAGGTTAAAGTTAGGAAAAGGTAATAGGATCATCTTAGTTAGGAACTTAGGCCAGTAGCAATTGGAAGAAACTACTCAAAAACTGCACCAAGTAATAGACATCTAGCCGAATCCGCCCTTTTCCAAGAAAATAAAGGGTAATTTTTATCATACAGCTAATTGAAACATAATAGCAGAATATGCAGCAAGGAACATAAATTCAAAAGTTCAAACTAACATCAATCGGCACTAGAAAAAAGACAATCAAATTGTTTAGCTTGGGTGTAATTTTTATCATTCAGCTAATTGAAGTCAATCACAATTCACAAACAGAGCAACAAGAAAAAACAAAGGAGGAAACAAACATTCTTGATCGGAATCGATTCTATGATTGAAACTCGGAGAGAGAGACTCGGAGAGAGAGACAGAGAGGCTTTTATACCTGCTAACTCCTAGGATGAGAAGTAGGTCCGGCAACGGCGACGGGCGGCGGGAGAGGCGGCGGGGGAGGCGGCGGGCGGCGGGGAGGCGAGCGAGCTTTGCCGAACCAACGAAATGTCTTTGGTTTAGCTAGGTTCTGCCCGTATATGATTTAGGGTTTATCGACGAATTTACCGACGGAAAATTCCATCGGTAAATTTTATACTTACTACCGACGGATTATTCCGTCGGTAATAAAATTTCATAATAATTATTTAATTTTTAAATAAAAATACCCGTCGGCAAAAAAAAACTTAAAAAAAATTAAAAAATCAAGACTTACCGGATGGAATTTTCCGTCGTTAAGTCAACGACGGATATGTTCCGTCGGCATTCCGTCGGTAAAATCGTCTATTCGGAATCCGTCGGTAATCCGTCGGTAAGCCGACCCGTGTTTTATTTCCGTCGGTAAAAACGGTATTTCTTGTAGTGGTAAAAAAAAACGTAAAAAAAATAAAAAAAACGTAAAAAAATAAAATAAAATAAAATAAAAAAATTAATGATGTCAGCGGATCAAACACGGGTCAATGCGGGTTAACGGGTCAAAATTGGGTAATTGGATCATGTTGCATGTGCAACATGATGCACACAAGTTTTTGCCTAAATAAATAAACAAGCGAAGCAAGCGTGTAACTGAACAATGGGGAATCGCCGCTTCGCAGTACCTACCAGCGACGACGATGACGACGCGCCGCCGCATCGCAGTTTGAATGGCGATGAAACCAAAATCCAAGAAAAGCGTAAAAAGGTTCACCTCCCCTCCGATGATGAGGAGTGGGAGGAGCAAAAAGAAATTGAGGAACCGAAAATGAGTGAGCGTTACAAGAAAAAAAAGATGAAGTAGAGCGAAGAACCTGAACCTGAAACTGCGAGTGAGAACGAGGAGCAGGAGGATGTGGAGGCGCTGCCGGTGGGAAAGCCGATTAGGTCGTCGGGGAGAAGGAGAGGGAAGACGAATAATTATGAAGCTATCGATTACGATGGTATTCAGTATCAGCTTGTGAGTTTTCGTGATTTCTAACGTTTTGGTTTTTCTGAATGCGTAATTGCTCTCTAGGGTTTTCATTTCCTTTAGGGCTGTAATTTGGTTCTTTATTTTACTTACATGACTTTTTTAATCAGTTTTTACTTGCTTCGCAATTTGATGCTTTTGAAGGAATGGAGTTCACGGGTGTTCTATCTATTTTATGTCACTGTATCTCACTCTTATTGAGCATATTGGCAGGAAACAGGCTTGAATTTGTATTTGATTGTGTATCCTGGACTAATGATGTCGTGAACATGTATATTTTTTGGCCGTAATCGAATTTTTACCTTACCGCTTTAGTATTCAGGTTCTAACTGCAATTCAGGGCTTCAAGGTTGGAGGTCCCAGATTTTACTAGTAAACTGCTACAACGATCAAAGAAGAGAATTGAAAACTGTATTTGCATCATGCAAGTTGCCTTCTGAAATGGACACAAACGATTTTTGGGCGTTAGTAGTTTTATGCATCCGTTTGTCGTATTTTTAGGAGAAATGAGTGTACATTTCTTGATTTTCTCTATAATTTTTTTCCTCTGGTGACTATTTTTCTGTTCTTAGGCGGGAATTTAGTATACCATTCTCAGAAGATTTTACTTTTTCTTACTGTAGATAGATTAAACATGGACCTCTTCGCTCTAAGCCTAGATCATTCAGGAAAATGTATTTCTTATGTTCGGTTGATCATTTAATTTCAATTTTTTGAATGCTAGTGTAGTAACTCCCCTTGGAAGATATAATTGATGATAACCCATGTTAAGATAGTTTACGGATTAGCTGGCTCACACCTTACGTTGTATTGGTTCTTTTAGGAGGATCCTGTGCTTTTGGTTCCTGAGAAAGAAAACCAAAAACCTTGTGTTGCCATAATTAAGGTGATCTCTCTCTATATCACACACACACACACACACACAGAGAAAGGAAGACTCGCAAATTGAATATAAAATTCCCATTTATAAGAGGTTGCATTTCAGACCTTTTGTGGTTCGTGTTTATGAATTACTTCTATTCTTTATGATGTTATGAATACTCTATTAATTTATGATGTTTTTGTTGTTCAATATAATAACATAAAGACATTTGCTTGTTCCTATCCTTCAACTAACGAGTAAGATGCAACTTAAATTCACAATTCCTGGTTTTGGGTTTGGGTAAAATTTAGCAATACTCGTTATTGTTTGTGGATCATATTCATGATAATATGCTGAGAATCAATTAGAGTATCCATAAATGATTCCAAGCGATGGAGGTTTGAAATAAAATGTTTAAATCACATAATTACCTTTTAGGATTACCTTTCCCAGTGCATCTGGGGCTTGATTGAGCTTCAAGTGGCTGTTATGTTCTCAACATGAGAGTTGCTTGACACATCTTATTCTGACCCTTGACTTATTTGCGCCAATTTCTATGCTTTAATTGGTTTACTGTGTACTGTATACTTTACTTTATCATAGAAATTCAATGTTGTGAGATTTTCTGTCTTTTTTTCATATTTATGTGGTCTTTTTATATCAGTTGTAGTATGTTCTGCTCTGGTCTACAGGATATTTCTTCAAAGAAGGAAGGGAGCTTGAAGGTTACAGGGCAGTGGTTCTATTGTCCAGAGGAGGCCGAGAAAAAAACTGGTGGAAATTGGCAATCACAGGATACGAGGGAACTATTTTATAGTTTCCACAGAGATGATGTGCCGGCAGAGTCTGTCATGCATAAGTGTGTTGTACACTTCATTCCTCGAAATAAGAAAATACCTAACGGCAAAGAACACCCTGGTTTTATTGTGCAAAAAGTATACGAAACTGATGAGAGGAGGCTCTTTAAGTTAACTGATAAAGACTATGAAGATAACAAGCAGCATGAGATTGATCTCCTTGTTCAAAAGACTGTTGCACGACTTGGAGACATACCTGACATTGAGTCAGAGGATGCTAATATGCATCATGAAAACCAAATTAAGAATAAGCGACTTTTAAGGAAGAAGAATGTTTCACCTTTGGATGTTTAAAGGGATGATGAAGGAACCTGCAAATCTCAATTACTCAATGCAGAAACTCCTGGGAGGACTCCTGCTGGTGCTTCAGAATATTATACAATTCTGTCAAATTTTAAGATGTTGATTGGGGAAATGCAGCGTGATAAGTGGTTGGAAAAACTGTGTTGGTCCCGAGAGCACGTTTAGGTGTAGAAGGGGAGGGGGGTGAATACACCTGAAAACCGATTTTCTCAACTTAAACACGAAAAGTCCTTTTCAGGATAATGTTGTACTGAACAAGTTCAGCAAACCAGATAAGTTGTTCTGAATCGTGTGGCAGAGTGACTGACTCTACTGAGATCTGCTAGCTGACTGAGAGTCAGAATTAAGTATCTTCCAAATAGAGTTCAGTAGTGCGGAATAGTGTAGGCCCAAATTCAGTTGATTTAGGAAAACGTTTTTATCAAAAAGGTTTCAGTAGATTAGTGCAATCTGTTAAGTTTGCTGAAACTCAGTTAAATGATTTAAATGATAGTTTTCAGTATGAACAGTAAATCAATGCAACAGTAAAAACAGAACACAAGACACAGATTTTTAAAGTGGTTCGGACACAAAAATCCTACGTCCACTGTCCCGAAAGATCAGGAAGCTATGTATTATACTGAGATAGTCTCAGTTGGTTTGTACGCAGGACAAACACTGGTCTTGAGATTTATACTACGCAAGTCTTCAGAAGTGAACTCCTTCGTCTAAGCTATGGATATATGCTATTGAGCTTAGGTTAGAGGGATAGGGAATAAGGATGTAGCTTCTAGAACGACGAACAGCTGAATGTAAGCTTTGGGTTCGTGTAACGTCGTTTGGATACTAGAGGTTGTATTAAGCAGTTTAGCTTGGTTCCCTAAGAGCAGAATTGTAGTCTTTCGCCGGAGATTGATTCTTCGAACTTCTTGCGGAAGACTTAGGCTTTTTCGATTTTGTTCGTTTGAATGCTCTGTGTGTTCTCTTGTGTATGCGAAGGTTCGGTGAGGTTCGTGTATCGTGAGCTTCAAAATTTGATTTATCCCTCTATTTATAGAGAAGAGATTAGGATAGATCCGTTGGAGACGACCATCCTTTGTCTCTCTCTTTTGGGTAGCTAACGGCTCTTTTAAAGTATGGTGCCAGTGTCCTTTCCCTCCATTTCTGGAAAGTTGTTGACTTGCAGCTTTAGTAGATGTAGGGTACGTGTCTGCTTGTCATTGGCCGAGGTTCAGAAAGTGGTTGAGACAGAACAGACTTCAAGGAGATCTGAAGCTGACTTCTCTCTTCCTCGTATTGACTCTGCTGAAATGACTTCAAAGATCCCGGTCGCCGAAGCTGTCGGCCGTTCCGAGGCCGATCTCGATTCGATAGCATGCTCCTGCTGAGTCGGCTCTACTGATGATCAACTCTGAGTTTAGTGAACCACTCCTGCTGAGTTCAATTCCACTGACTCCTTTCAGTATACTGCTCCTGCTGAGTCCAGTATCAATGAGTCTTCTACTTCTGGTGTTGAGGCAGGTAATCCACTGAGTGCCTGAACCAGAGCAGAGTGTCTGCTGAGTCTGAAACCTCAGAGACAAAATATATTATAACGTAATGGTTCACCAATCAATATAGGGTTTTGGGATCTTCAAATCTTCACAGATTCCTTCAGAGCACACGGCTACTGAGTAAATGTCAACACAGAAGACTGGGTCATTTCCCACTATTTACCAATATTGTTGAGGATAGAATCATCAGCCAACATTTTCCTCCTATTTGATGATGCCAAAACCTAATAACTAATCAACCTAACACTATGACTTATCAGAAACAGAGCTCCTTACAAATATTACAAGTAAGATCAGTGGAGTTGTTATTCAAGTCCTAGACTATTGAGGGGATCAGCGCGGAAGGTCAGAACATATACAGAGTTTAATCAACATTTTCCCCCTGTCTTAACAACATTTTCCCTCAATACTAACAAGTCTATCAGAATCTAGCTAAGCAACAACTGACAGCAAAATAACAGACAGTGAGTGTGTGAGTCAGTAATCACTTCAGTGATTCTGAGTGTTAAGCGTAAACAAACACGGCTATTCAGACAATAAGGAATTGTCAAAGCCAAACAGAGATTTTATATATATGAGAATTTCAGTACAGTTACATCTCTGCTTGACTAAAGAAAGAAAGATACACGAAGAATATAGAAGCGAGAAATCATTTGAACTGCCTAATCCTGTCTTTGAAATTCTGAGATTGAGTTTCAGGAAGAGTCAGTCCATACATGCGATATGTGACCTTTCTCAGCTTCAGTATCTCAGCAAAGCCCGCTGGGTCTTCTTCATCAAGGAATTTGGCTTCAGTCCTTCACTTCTTTCTCTATTACACCGTAGTGAATGGATCCATCAAGCATCTGTGGGGGTGGCAGGATTCTGGGATCAGGAACTCTTACTTCAACATTTTCTTTGACAACTTTTTGAAGTCTGGCATACATATCCAAGTCAGCTCTCATGATCCATTCAGTATATGCCACTGACTTACGTTTCTCAGACCAGAATCTCCAGAAGTAGTTCCTCTTTATGAACTCAATCTTCAGTGCTTCCCACCTCTGAGTCAATTCCACTGGTATCCATTCATCCGTTCTTGGCCATCTTTGAGTCTTCAGATCAGTAGGCTTCCTGAGTCTCCTGTATCTATAGGGAATGTCAGCCTTTTCTGGGATCCTTTGAGTTGCTTCCTTTTCAGTCCTCAGCTTGAGAGCTTCAAGATCAGCCATTCTTATTCTCTCTCTGGCTGTTTCTATTTGTATGGCCTCTTCACCTCTATATAGATATCTGTCTAACTGAGCCCAGATTTCTTCTATCTCTTGTTCCTGTGCCTTTGATGCAGTATAGGAGGGCTTATGAGGTGGCTCTTCTTCTGAGTCAGCAGGCGTGGATGATTTTTCTTTAGAAGTCCCCTGGTGCCCAGCTGATTGCTGCTGCTGCTGCTCCTTTTCCTTTTCTTTATCAGCTTCGTCGCTGAGTTGAAGCGTTTTTGGAGGCAGCCTAGCACCTGTTTTCTTACCTCCAGCTGGAGCCTTGGTTTTGCCTTTGACAGGCTTCTTCTTAGGTTTATTGGCGGCTTCAGCTTCGGCTATCTCCCTAGCTAGCTTCTCATCTACTGCTATCTGAGCCTCCTCCTCTGGGGTTATGAACCTCCTGGGTCCTTTCTTCTTGGAGGGAGGGGTTGGAAATTTCAGTGCCTTTTTGCTTTTTTCGGCAACTGGAGGAGGGAGAGGAGCTTCTTCCTCTTCTGACTCCTCGTCAGCATACTCAGGAACTTCCTTTATAATATCAAGAGGAGTTTGAATTGCCTGAGCTGTAACTTCTTTGGCTCCTGAGCCACTTGGGCCAGTCTCAGTTGATGCTGCAGTTACAGCTGAGACACCCTGGGCCTCGCCAATTTCAGTAGGTCCAGTAGGGGCAGATGACAGAGTTTGAGTTGCCCCTGCTACTGACCTTTCTTTCTTTGCTGCTTTCAGTATCAGTTCCTTAGGTGCTTTCTCTATAACACCTTCCCCCTTTTTGGCATCAGCAATTAGGGTTAGGGGCTGAGCAGATACCTTTCTATTCAGGCTTTTGTATGAGTCTGACAGATCGTCCATCTTATTATGTAGCTTTGTCAGAGCCTCATGCAGCTCGTTTCTCTCATTTGTCAGCTGATCGCTGTATTTCTTGTGTGAGAGATCAGCCGCAACCTTGAATTCTTTCAGCTGCTTCTCCACCTTCTCTTCAAGGGCCTTCTGAATATTCTCTATTCTGAGTTCATTGGCTTGAGAGATGGCATTGACGGATTCAGTGTGAGCGGTTTGAGCGGCCTTGTAATCATTCATCAGTCTGTCCTGGCCTTCCTGAATCGTCTTGAGCTGAGCTTCGAAGTCAGCTCTCTGCGCAGCTAGGGCATTCATCAGAATGCTGGAGAAGTCAGGGAGTGGAGATGTTGAGATAGAGGTTCTGAGTCCCTGCAACTCTGCAGTCTGAGCCTCTGTGGTTTGCAGCCAAGTCTTGTGGATGGTACGGGCGAGTAGGCGATTCTGAGCGCCTTGGTTCCTCAGTGCCCTGGCCACTGATTTTGATCGACGGCTCTTTGGGTTGGGCACTACTTCGAAAGCAGATTCGAGAAGGAGCTGAGCAGGATCAGCTGCCTTCGAAGTACCAGCCACCGTCTACCCGGGACCAAGGATGCTGAGTGGAGGGTCAGCAGTAGATTTTGTGGCATCCTTGTCCGGTTGAGTTTCCTCATTAGGCTTCTCAGGGCCTGAATCACGGGGTGGGTCCTGACCATCGGGGTTAGACCCATCTGAGGGCCCAGATGCTGTGACAGGTTGTCTGTCATTCAGCAGTGCGAGCATTGCTGCCCTCAGATCTTCGAGCGTGCCGAGGTCAGATGGCTCTGAGTAGCCAATCTTCCCTCTGATCAGCAGCTCTTCTTCGTCGAGCTGTTCGCAGGAATGGTGAATGACTAGTCTTTTCAGGTTGTGCCATTCCTGGAACCTAATAAGCATGTGGAGTCTCGCCTGCCTAGCAAGTAGGACAAGATCAGAGTGGCTGTCGATCTCCGGAATCACTTCAGCAATCTCTCGAGAGGCTCTGGATTTTAGAGCAGAGGCCTCCATCCCGACAGATTCTGACTCCGAGGCTGTCTCCGAGTCCTCGACCTCAATTGGAGATGCTGTTTCTCAGCAGACGGGATGCTGCTGAGTGGAGGAACATCCAAGGGGCTCTCCAGTGTCTGAACTTCTTCAGCCTGGACTTCTTCAGTTGGGACCCCTTGGTCCACAGTTTCACCCTTCTCAGTGGAGACGGCCTTCTCCACTGATTGTGTCTTCTCAGAAGACTCTGGCTCGTCTCGCAACTGTAGTGGCTGCTGAGCAATGACGGCCTCTGGTTCCGCCTCAGTTTCTGTAGGCATAACCTCGCTGACCTTCTTCAGCCTTTTGGTTGGTGCCTTAAGCGTTGTTTTAGGCGGGGACCTCTTCTTCTTCGGCGTTGAGGTCTGCTGAGTCCTGGCCTTAGGTGCAGCGGGCCCTGAGCCAATCTGCTGAAGGGCCGCTGCCCTTTTCTGGAATCTGACTTTCTTCACGTTGAAGTATTGCTTGTCGGCGAAGGTGATTTTGTCAGATGCGTAGAAGTCCTCGATCATGACTGAGAGCTTCAATCCGTATAGGAGCTTTCCTTTGACGCTCAGCCTATTGGATACCTTGTCAAATTTGGCTGATTGCATTATGAACTCTCTGAGGAAAAACTCAGTCCAGTTTATCTTGGCCCGATCATATATCGCCATCATCAGTTGCAGCTTGGGCCTTGACACTTGGTCAAATGAGCCTGCTTGACTCGTCAGAAGCTGAGTCACTACGTACGCCAATGCTCTGTACTGAGGGAGCATTACGTTCTTGGGAAAGGCGGCTCTGAAGACTGTTGGCTTCTCGCAGAACTCTGTGAGGTACTCATCCACCAGATCATCTTTGTAAGCGATGGTGCTGAGTCCTGTATTGGGTAGATTGAAGCTTTTCTGAAGAGCTTCTCGGATTGACATTTGTTTCACTTCTATATCTGTGCGTGAGGGATGGCCTACTGTATAGACGATGAATCTGCCTCTGATGTCTCCATCCACTGAGTCGGAGTTCAGATAGATCTCTGCTACTTGTCGCGGGAGAAAGAAGGTCGGCCTCCTTGTCAGGAATCCTTCTAATCCGGTCTCGCGGAGGGCGTAGAAAATCTCCTCCATGAAGTCAAGATCACACTCGTCAAACTCCATGACTGGCTCGCACCACACACGATCCTTTTCAAGGATCTCTTGCATATCTGCCGAAGCACCTACTTGGTTTCCTGTCATTCTAACAATCTGCATACACAGTATAGGTCAGTATCGATTAGAATATAAGAGAAATAAAATCATACGATACTTAATGATCATTGAAGAATTACCGAAAGATTTTTTGAAGATTTTTAAGAGAATTTTGATAGAAGGTAATAAGTATCTCGGAAAATCTCGGGTACTTAAGATATTTGCAGATATGAAATAGCGGTGTCAAAATTTTTGAATGCATATATATATATCTTAGAGAAGATAAACAGTTAAGGATCAAGGGTTCAGTTTGAACGCATTTTTTGAGATGGACGGCTAGGATTAAGTTTTATAAAATAGGCAATGATCAAATTAGCCGCCTAAGTCAAAACCCAGTTGTAAATAGCCTAAGTAGTAACTTGATACGACATGCATTTAATGCGTTGCAAAATTCAGCATGCTTGTACATAGAATGTCGTGTATTAAATGAAGTCCGTTAAAATTAAATGACATTTCCTAAGGTATTGAATACGATGTTGAATCTGATTCATAAATGCACAAAATTGTTCTATAGGCTACTGAGTAGAGATACGCAAACCTGTCAGCTGAACATCGTAGTCAGCTGATACTTCTTGTAGATGGTTGCTGAGTCTCTACGTCCTGATTTTACTCAGTACTGAGAGTGAACATTCCCCCTTACTGAATGCTCCTCTCCTGAATCCTCTTACTGACTGGAGTCAGTAGGGTCCAGCAGACCTAGCTCTACTGAAAGTTCTCTGAATCTGGCTTCAGCTAGAGGCTTGGTCAGTATATCAGCCCTTTGATGGTCAGTATGGATTTTTTCCATCCTGATATCCTTCTTTTCGACATGGTCACGAATGAAGTGGTGTCTGATGTCCACGTCTTGCATCTTGTATGAACTACAGGATTCTGAGTGATTGCAATGGCACTGGTACTGTCGTAGAAGATCGGCACTTCATTCTGAATGACGTTAGAGTCGCGTAGCTGCTGTCTCAGCCAAAGGATTTGGGCGCAGCAACTTCCGGCAGCCATGTATTCAGCTTCAGTAGTTGACATCGCTACTGAATGTTGTTTCTTTGAGAACCATGAGATCAGCTTACTGCCGAGGAACTGACACGTTCCAGAAGTTGACTTTCGGTCAATTCTATATCCTGCATAGTCAGCATCAGAATAACCAGTTAGTTCAATATTTTAATCAGCTGGATACCATAAACCCATGTCAGGTGTTCCTCTGAGATAGCGGAGAATCTTCTTTGCTGAGTCCATGTGACTCTACTTCGGATTCGCCTGAAATCGAGCGCAGACACCTACAGCATAAGTTATGTCAGGAAGAGTAGCTGTTAAGTATAATAAAGAACTAATTATAGCAAAAAATTCAGTTTGGTCTACTGATACTCCCTCTTTATCAAGATCAATTTTCATATTCGTGTTCATCGGGATATTGATTGGTTTGCCGGATGTGCAACCGAATCTCTTGATGAGGTCTCGAGTGTATTTGCCTTGATTGATGAACGTTCCCTTGTCTGATTGTTTGACATGAAAGCCGAGGAAATAGTTCATCTCTCCCATCATTGACATCTCGAACTTTTCCTTCATCATTTTCTCAAACTGCTGACACATGATGACGTTCTTCAAATCGAAGATGATGTCATCTACGTAGATCTGCACAAGTAATAGGTCGTTTTCCAGTGGTATGCTGAATAATGTGTGGTCTAATGTGCCCTTCTGAAAACCTTTTCGAAGAAGAAACTCAGATAGAGTATCGTACCAAGCCCTGGGTGCTTGTTTTAACCCATATAGAGCCTTTATGAGTCTATAAACTTGATGTCCCTACTGAAAGCCGGGAGGTTGTTCCACATAGACTTCTTCTTTCAGTACGCCATTCAGGAATGCAGACTTCACATCCATTTGATATACTCTGAATCTTTGATGTGTTGCGTAGGCTAGGAATAGTCTGATTGCCTCCAATCTTGAAACTGGAGCGAATGTTTCATCGAAATCTATCCCTTCAGCTTGACAGTAGCCTTTTGCCATGAGCTTTGCTTTATTCCGTACTATGACACTTTATTCCAATCACATGTTGATGTCGTGGTCTGTCAACAAGCTCCCAAACTTCGTTTCTCGTGAACTGATTCAGCTCCTCCTGCATGGCTACGATCCAGTCAGCATCTTTCAGTGTGTCCTCAACTGACTGAGGTTCTTCAGTAGACAAGAAGCAGGAATATAATGCGCTTTCTCATTGACAGAATTTGGATCTTGTCTTTACTCTTGCTGAAGGATCTCCAATAATTAAATCAGAAGTGTGAGCATCCAGCCACGATCTACGATGTTTCAACTCTTCATCAGAAACTTGTTCAACACAGATAGTAGGTGAGTTAGGCATTTCAGTTGTACTGTTATGAGATTGGAGCAATTTAGTTACAAGAGTGTGATCTAAGGTTCAGGGGCATTTAGCTCAGGAACATCATTAGTTCCCCCTGAATTATTATTCTCAGTAGAGGTCTCAGTTACCATTTGGGTTTCTTCATCGACCTGAGTTACCTGGGATTGACTCTGTTCAGTAGAGTCAATCTGTTCAGCTACTTCTACTGTTGGCTGAGATTCAGTGGACTTGTCTTTAGTTTCTTCATCTGAATCATCATCCCAACATAGCTGGATCTTTTCAGTTTTATCTTTTAAGCTCAGATCCTGTAGCTGCTTACTGATGTCCTCAGATTCAGGTTTAGAGTTTCTGCTCTTGTCTTCAGTAGCAAACTCATTAAAAACAACATGAGGGCTTTCCTCTACGCAAAGGGACCGATAGTTAAAGACTCTAAAAGCTTTGCTGACCCGGGAGTATCCTAAGAACACTCCCTGATCTGACTTGCTATCAAAAGTCTTCAGTTGATCTTTCCCATTATTGTGAATAAAACACGAACACCCAATAATATGGAAATAAGATAAAGAAGGCTTCCTGCCGTTCCATAGTGCATATGGTGTCTTCTTATGCTGCTTTGTCAGTAGAGATCGGTTATGAGTGTAACATGCAGTATCAATAGCTTCTGCCCAGAATTTGGTTGGGAGTCCTGAGTCTGCGAGCAGGGTTCTTGCTACTTCTTTAAGTGTTCGATTCTTCCTTTCAGCAACCCCATTTTATTGAGGCGTGCGCGCGGCAGACGTCTCATGCTCTATGCCCTCTACTTTGCAGAATCCCTCCACCATGAAATTCAGGAACTCAGTTCCTCTGTCTGAAGGTATCTTGACGATCTTGGTGTTCTTCTCGACACTGAGCCTTTTCAGAAGCCTTGGTAACTCTATTTTGACGTCAGACTTGTTGGCAATAAATGTGACCCATGTGTAGCGCGAGTAGTCATCAATGACCACTAATGCATACTTCTTGCCTCTGATCCTCACTGGTGAGACTGGACCGAACAAATCCATATGTAGCAGCTGAAGGATTCCATCAGTGGAAGGAGATGGAACAGGTGGATTTTGATTCCTTGTTTGCTTTCCCTTCAGGCATGCTTCACACTGAGTGTCTTTGCTGAATACTTCATTCAGCAGTCCTCTTGCTAGGTGTTTCTAGCCAACTTGTTGAGCGTTTTGAAGTTGAGATGGCTGAGTCTTCTGTGTCAAAGCCACCTCGTTCTGTTGTCGCTCTTCGCCAACGAACAAGCTTCAGGTTCAGCTGAGTTCCACTCAACTACATAAATATTCTTCTTGCGCGAACCTGATAACACTATTTTCCATGTGGATTTATCAATAACATCACAGAAACCAGTGTCGAAAATCACTCTATTCGAGTTATCACAAAATTGACTAACAGAGAGAAGATTATGCTGAAGTCCTTCAACATATGATACTCTTGGAACTGTTGTTGTTCCAATGTTGAGTGTTCCATAGCCTCTGGTGTAGCCTTTTGCATTGTCTCCAAACTCGATTCGGGGTCCGTCTTCAGTAGTATAATTATTCAGCAAGTCCTTTTGGTATGTCATGTGTCTTGAGCATCCGCTGTCCACATACCAAGGGTCCTTGTGCACCTGCAAAACAGAATTATATTTAGGTACCCTTTATTTTTGATTTTGGGTCCTTAGATGTTAGTTTTGGTAACCCATATCTGTCTTACGACCCTGGTGGTCTTAGACAGTTTCTTCCCACTTTTGTCAACATATTTGATCACTGGACTGGTCACTGCTGACTTCTGAGGCTTTTCAGGTTCAGGAGTCCTGATCTTCTGAGTGGGTGGACTGCTGACCTTTGCCTTCTGCACGGCTTTCTTCTTCTTTTTCTGACTATTGGATCCTCTTTTGACTATTGGATCATAGTAATATGACCCATACTGAGCTAGCTGAGCCAGTTGTGGAGGTCCATGCTGATCAGCCCATTTAGCTTTGTTGGATCTCCCTTGACTGAACTGGGTGATCTGGTGCTGATCTTCTTGTCAGAGTGCTGATGACTAGGATGAGGTGCCTTCATCTTCTGTTTGTTCTTGGCTAGGGGGTTCAGTATGTCTGCATTGATGGTCTCCCCTTGAACAAACCTATCAGCTAGCCGGTTTTCTGAGCGTACGGGGGCAGATGAGGAGGCTCCCTGGTTGAATCCAAGACCCTCCTTGCAATGCTTGGGCTTGTTGCTTGCTAGCATAGCCTCTAGCTTCTTTTCAGCGCCCATGTATCGCTCTGTCATCAGGTTCCTCCAGACATCATCACTCTTTTTCAGCAGTTCATGCTCGGTCTGAAGTCCTGACAACTCTTGCTTCAGTAGACTCAGTTCAGTATCTTTCTGAGTCAAGTCTTTGGTCAAGACATCATCACTCTTTTTCAGCAGTTCATGCTCGGTCTGAAGTCCTGGCAACTCTTGCTTCAGTAGACTCAGTTCAGTATCTTTCTGAGTCAAGTCTTTGGTCAAGACTGAGATCTGATCTTCTTGATGCTGAGACTTGGCCATCAGAGAGTTTATCTCCTCCCTGAGTCTCAACACAAGTCCTTCTGACTCAGTAGTGACCTGACTCTCCTGAGAAAGTCTCTGATTCTCCACTTTCAGGGTATCCAATTCCTGAAGAGTCTTATTGAGCTGCAGACTCATCTGAATCTGCTCGTCGAGTAGTTCTTCGTATGCGATCGCGATGTCCAGATTCTCGTCTGCACCAGAAAGAGTGTCGTGTGTGCAGTGTGAAGAGGAATTAAATGGTTCATGTGAGTTTACCTCATCCTCTTCTCCTGCCATGAGACACTTTTCAGTATCTTCTTCAGCTTCAAGCTCTAAGGCCATGAAAGCTGCTTCATCGTCAGATGAATCTATGAAGGAATCGACTTCATCTGAGTCATCTGAGAGTTCACCAGCAATGTATGCTTGTCTCTTCTTGATGAACTTCTCCCTTCTGGCTTTGCGTGTTGCTCGTTCAGTAGTACTGAGCTAAGGACAATCATACTGACAGTGTCCTGGCTTTTTGCAGTTATAGCAGGTGGTGACTCTTTCTTCCTTACTTTCACTGTCTTTTGACTGTGCTGAGTCATCCTTTTTCCTGCATTCAGAAGTATGCGAGTCAGGAGTGCGCTTAGGCATATATTCCGACTTACCCTTGGATTCTCTGAGGGCTTTAGTCACTTTTCTGCGCCTCTCCTTCTCCTTCTCATATTTTACGGCGAGCAGTGCTTACTTCTTAGCTAGATTTCCTTCTTGTATGTTACTGAGTGAAGGTTCAGCCTTGCTAGACGCTGGAGCTGCTGTGCTAACTGATGCTTTAAAGGCATGGTCGATTTGAGTGTCAGCTTCAGCTCGCTGCTTCCTTTGAGGTAAGACGAACTCGAACTCCTCTGCTTTAAGTTCTTAAAAGATATGGTCTGGAGTAACAATATCTAAATCAGAATAGCGTAATAGAGTAGCAAAAGGGGTCGAATTTCCATCTGGTAGATTCATCTCTCGGTTGGAGAATGTATTTCACAGCCCGTTGATAGTGTTCATCAGATTCTTAAATCTGATGTTGAGATCTTCAATAGAGTCACCAGGCATGAGAGGCAATCTTTCAAGCTTTTGAAGTTCCAGTGCAAGTTTATTTACTTTGATCTTCGGAGTCCCCCGATTCAGTAGCGCTAGAGCATCCCAGAGTTCTTTCGCGACTTGCAGTCCTGAACTCTCCCGAGATAGGAATCACTCAGGGTGGTCAGTATAGCGTTTTTGGCGACGCGGTCTAAGTTGTGGAGCTTCTTCTCCTCAGGGGTGAAGAGACTTCTATCCTTGGGGATCTTCTTCCCGGTCACCATTCCTCCTCCATCTACTGGATCCTGAGCTACGACGCTATCTATCATAGGAATGATAGGTCCATCCTCCAGAACCTCTGTCATGCTATCATGGAGGGAGGTCAGATGTGCCTCCATTCTGACCTGCCATACGCCATAGTTCTCTACTGAGAACATGGGTACCATCCTTATCCCTGACATATCAGACATGATGAATAATGACATGAATGAAGAATGATATGCAGTGAAAACATTTTCCGGATCCGTTCAAGTAGACCAGTTTCAAAATAATAAGAGTCTTATAGAACTCAGGCTCTGATACCAATTGTAGGTCCCGAGAGCACGTTCAGGTGTAGAGGGGGGGGTGAATACACCTGAAAATCGATTTTCTCAACTTAAACACGAACAATCCTTTTCAGGATAATGTCGTATTGAACAAGTTTAGCAGACCAGATTAGTTGTTCTGAATCGTGTGGAAGAGTGACTGACTCTACTGAGATCTGCTAGTTGACTGAGAGTCAGAATTCAGTATCTTCCAGATAGAGTTCAGTAGTGCGGAATAGTGGATGCCCAAATTCAGTTGAGTTAGGAAAACGTTTTTATCAAAAAGGTTTCAGTAGATTAGTGCAATCTGTTAAGTTTGCTGAAACTCAGTTGAATAATTTGAAGGATAGTTTTCAGTATGAACAGTAAATCAATGCAATAGTAAAAACAGAACATAAGACACAGAGATTTTTAAAGTGGTTCGGACACAAAAATCCTACGTCCACTGTCCCGAAAGATCAGGAAGCTATGTATTATACTGAGATAGTTTCAATTGGTTTGTACGCTGGAAAAACACTGGTCTTAAGATTTATACTGAGCAAGTCTCAGTTTACAGGGTTATCAAACTAAGTGTTTGAAAAACTCTCCAACAGTGAAGGAGTCCTTTACAGTAAGGAACAGTTCAGAAGTGAACTCCTTCGTCTAAGCTATGGATATATGCTATTGAGCTTAGGTTAGAGGGATAGGGAATAAGGATGTGGCTTCTAGAACGACGAACAGCTGAATGTAAGATTTGGGTTCATGTAACGTCGTTTGGATACTAGAGGTTGTATTAAGCAGTTCAGCTTGGTTCCCTAAGAGCAGAATTGTAGTCTTTTGCCGGAGATTGATTCTTCGAACTTCTTGCGGAAGACTTAGGCTTTTTCGATTTTGCACGTTTGAATGCTCTGTGTGTTCTCTTGTGTATGCGAAGGTTCAGTGAGGTTTGTGTATCGTGAGCTTCAAAATTTGATTTATCCCTCTATTTATAGAGAAGAGATTAGGATAGATCCGTTGGAGACGACGATCCTTTGTCTCTCTCTTTTGGGTAGCTAATGGCTCTTTTGAAGTATGGTGCCAGTGTCCTTTCCCTCCATTTCTGGAAAGTTGTTGACTTGCAGCTTTAGTAGATGTAGGGTACTTGTCTACTTGTCATTGGCCGAGGTTCAGAAAGTGGTTTAGACAGAACAGACTTCAAGGAGATCTGAAGCTGACTTCTCTCTTCCTCGTATTGACTCTGCTGAAATGACTTCAAAGATCCCGACGGTCGAAGACCTGTCGGCCGTTCTTGAGTTCGATCTCTCGATTCGAGTAGCATGCTCCTGCTGAGTCGGCTCTACTGAAGATCAACTCTGAGTTCAGTGAACTACTCCTGCTGAGTTCAATTCTACTGACTCCTTTCAGTATACTGCTCCTACTGAGTCCAGTATCACTGAGTCTTCTACTTTTGGAGCTGAGGCAGGTAATCGACTGAGTACCTGAACCAGAGCAGAGTGTCTGCTGAGTCTGAAACCTCAGAGACAAAACATATTACAACGTAATGGTTCACCAATCAATATAGGGTTCTGGGATCTTCAAATCTTCACAGATTCCTTCAGAGCACACGACTACTGAGTAAATGTCAACACAGAAGACTGAGTCATTTCCCACTATTTACCAATATTGCTGAGGTTAGAATCATCACCCAACAAACTGCTTCAGTCAGTTCAATTCATGTGCAGCCCTGCTGATGGAAAACAGAAAGATGAGGAACAACAAGGTGGAATAAAAAATGGTGGCTTAGATCATAGAAATGAATCGCCGAATAAGGTTTTAACTTTATGTGGGAAATGTGAAATTTCTACTAAAATGCTACTCTCAGACCATTATTATTCGCCGTTAAATATTTGTTTACGTGAATTACAGAGCTATACTACTAAATTATGGTGAACTAATTTGTTATTTTTCGTTCATGCAGAGTAAATGGTATTTTTTGAGGTACGTAGCCAGGTCGGCTAAACCTACTCAAAGTTTTATATCTGAAGCAAGTTTTCGGCGGTGACTCCCTACATGCACAATTCTGTGAGACTAGCCCTTTCGGCCATTTGATGGAATGGGAGGGGAGTGTAAGTG
The DNA here is from genome assembly GCA_028984105.1 of Lavandula angustifolia. Lineage (NCBI taxonomy): Eukaryota > Viridiplantae > Streptophyta > Magnoliopsida > Lamiales > Lamiaceae > Lavandula > Lavandula angustifolia. The sequence goes on along the minus strand of CM054815.1, from coordinate 28,673,209 downwards.
CGAGCAAAGCTCTCCACCAGCTCATGTGCCGTGAAATTTCCGTGGGCGACGTTGTATCCAACAACATTTGGTTTCTAATAACGGATCGTCAATTGAAGTTTGGTCCGCTGGAATTCGCCCTGGTCTCGGGGTTGATGTTCGGGTCATCCACATTTGACCCAACAATGGAGCATGATGCTTCCACGGTTCGTGCAAGGGCCATATTTTGTGGCAATAGGAGATTGAAAATATCCGAGTTGGAGGATATTTTCAGAGAACACGCGGTGAACGGCGCATCGGCAGCCGACTAGGTGAAAGCGGCAAATGTGTTGATGCTGCACCTACTAATCTTAGGTGTTTCGAGGCCGAGACTAATCAATGACTTCGTTTGGGTGTTAGTGGACAACCTGAACGCATGGAAGGAATTCTCGTGGGGAGCGTATGCATACCGAGCATTGCTTCACTACAAGCAATTCATCCCCAACACTCTTGCGGGATGTAAAGTGTCTTATATGTTCAGCGGGCCCGTTTGGGCCTTACATGCATGGGTTTACGATTGCATCCCCAAATTCGGGAGGGCTTGTGCGAACTTGGTGGACCGACATGCGCTTCCACGTCTGTTGAGGTGGAATTTCCCGAGAGTGAGAGGGACCTTCGCTGGATTCTTTGACGATGAGGTAAAGAACTATATTTGTTCACTCCAAACACAAATATGGTAAAATTTATTTATACTGTGGAGAACTGTAATCTTATACATATTTATAGGTCATAAGAAACTATATAAAATAATATATCTCTATTTAAATTATATATTTTGCTGTTTTATATTCTGATTATGTAACATTGCTTGTTTTATACATAGTTGGAATGCGTTACGATGGTTGAGGAGGAAGCAGAGCTCTTCACTGATTATTATGCGAGCACGATGTCCGGCGAGGCACTTGGCGTGCCGTATGGAGAGCCGGTTGTTGTCCAGTTTGGATCTGAGCGAGCCAGAGCGATGGACATTCCTCGTCCACGCGGCCCTGCAGCACCCCACTCTCCGCCTGCATCCCCACCAAGCATACAAAGACGATCCGAACAAAATCGGGCTCCGGCGAGTTTGGAGGGGTCTAGCAGTCTTGATACTCAAGACATGACTCCTCGAGAGAAAAAGTTTTGGAAGAAGATCAAAAAAATTTTCTCCAAAAATAAGTCGGAGCGGAAGTCAGCGGATGAGGGAGGACGATCGTACCGCCCGGATAGTCATGTCGAGGAGGGTCGTCGACACTCAGTTTCATATAGTCGCGGCATCTCCGATAGTCACGGTATCTCCGGTCGACATTTCGAGAGTTGCGACATCTCTGGTCGACATTCAATTTCTTGTACTCGCAGAGCAACTCCGCATGCATCATCTGGTCGGGTCGACCCAGTTGTTTATGCCGTGACTGACAGCAGCGACTCGTCCGTCGCATTCGAGGCACGCACGAAGAAGTTTCATGATCGACCCGTGTCCACCCAGCCGTTGCTGCTTCCATACCATGAGCTCGCGCAGCCTTCTGCTTCTCCCAGTCCGGTGTCAGAGGTAGGCTATTACTAGTTTTATTGAGACTTTTGTACTTTGTACGGAGATATATACATAAATTTAACGTAAACATTTCTTATATAGGAACCCGATGAAGATCACTCCCTATACGGTGATGATTTCTCCGCATCATGGGCACTTATTGTGTCCCCGATACAAGTTGAACCGTTGAAAGTGGTGCTGGCGGAAGATGCCAGTATCAGCCGGAGAGGAGGAAAGGGAAAAGAGAAGGCCCCCGTGGAAGAAGATCCGAGTAGTCCACGTGGACGTGGAATGCGCACAAAAAGACCCTCTCGTGCAATTACGTCGCCGTATGTTGCCCCGAAGAGGAATCTCGCCCGTTTCCTCGGCGATTGGTCTGTCCTTGGCTTCAAGGAATATCGGGCGTGGCGTCGCGCACACAATGAATTTGGTGACCACGTCTACACAGCCACGAGATATCATTTGACGCACTCGTGGTTTGATATCCTCGAAGATGTTTCCAAGATGCTTACCCATGACATGATCGAATGCTATTTGGGTACCCTGAGGAGGCAATTGGCGAGAGGAGACGGTCTACTTCATGGTGTGCGGAGCGGCACAACTCTCATTCTTCCCATGGGCACCGGGGCTGCAATACGTAAGTTATATCTTCGAATTTAATTAAAATGCAGTGATATATTAGTGTAATGCAGTGAACTAATGTTCTTTTACGGATTGCTATAGCTCATACTTGTTTGCTTTGTCACGAGAGCTCACTGGGTCACCGTGCGCATCCGTCTGCATGCATAGACTGTCGAGTTGTACGACTCGTTGTGGGTGATTTCCGACGAATCATATCGGCAGATGCGGAGAGAGAGCATACAACCGATTACACGGATGATGTACAGATTGTTCGATTACAACATGTACTTCGAACGGGTGTACGGGCAACCACGTCAAGAAGCTTGGCGTGATATGCATTTGGAGGTCTTCGAACGAGCACAGTTCGTACAAAGAGACCAAGTCAATTGCGGTGTATATGCCCTATTATCCGTGCATCGGTTAATCGATGGTCTACCGAGGACAGAACTCACCCAGAATGAGCTCGACATTTGGAGTATCCGGCATATTGTGGGGATGCGAATTTGGTTTATGTGCGTCGTGGTAGAACCGATTGATGATTAGTAAGGCATTTATGCTATTTATGATTATGTAAGACATTTTATGTAAGACATTTTATATATCTCTCCGGAGATATATGATATTTATATTCGGATATATTCATTTATTATGCTCCGTATATTTATCTTTTACCTATGATATAATATTTCCGTATATAACATTGAAATTTTACGGATATTTATAAGTTATCTTCTGAGATATATGACGATGTATACTTTATTAATTAATTTAGAAACATAAAATAACATAGTTCTCCATACATATTTTATTTTTAATATCTAAATGCATAAATTATCGGAATATTATTTATATAGAGATATATAGATATTGTACGGAGAACTATAAATGCATATTATCTTTTACCTATGATATAATATTTCCGTATATAACATTGCACATTTTCCATATATAGAAGGTAACGAATATAGAGTACTATAAATCCATTTGGAGAGAGTACTATTAAAACAACTTTCAGTCAATTTAAACTGAAAGAGTACTATTAAAACAACTTTCAGTCAATTTAAACTGAAAGAGTACTATTTAAACTGACGAAGATAGTTTTTGTCTCAATTTCTCTCAATTTTATCAATTTAAATTGAGAGACTACTATAAATCTATATATCTCAATATTTCTCTCAATTTTTTCTCAACTGTCATGAAACAACGAAAAATCAATGCAACTTTCACTCCCTGTTGCATAAAATAACGTAAAACAACTTTCTCTCAATTTTTGAATCTTTCTCTCAATTTCTCTCAATTTTTTTAATCTTTCTCTCAATTTCTCGCAATTTTTGAATCTTTCTCTCAATTTCTCTCAATTTCTCGCAATTTTTGAATCTTTCTCGAGATGTTTCTCGCAATCTTTCAAATATTTTCTTAATCTTTCTCTCAATTTTCTCAACTTGCATAAAACAACGTAAAACAATTAATGGAAGATTTGTATAACGGTTTGTATAACGGATTGTATAACGTTTACGAGAATTTATAAATAGTATTCTGCGATCTATTACGTAATATACTTTAGACGTTAATGGAAAAACGTGTAAGAGCTTAGTTCTCCATACATATTTTATATTTAATATTATAATGCATAAATTATCTGAATATTATTTCTATGGAGATATATAGATATTTTACGGAGAACTATTAATGTTTTGATCTTTAATTGTCATTATAAAATATAATAAACCAACGTTCTTCACATAAACGTCATATGTCGCGGATACTTAAACATCAAACTTATATAGAGAAACATCGAAAATATATAGAGAAATAAGATCACAGTCTGGTGGGACAGGTCCTCCTTGTATGCCCATGCTCTTTGCAGAGGCCACACTTCCTAGATCCTCTAGTTCTTGTACCGACGCTTGCCTCTAAGCCAGATCTATATCGTTGTGACCTCGGCCGACCGACGGATCTTCTCGTCAAGGGAGGGAGCACTGTTGGCACATCTGATATTTCTTCAGGCACGGTCCAGAGCTGATGTGGAGGTAACGCATGAAACTGGTGATCATATAAATCTCTATGAACTTCTGTACTGTAGAGCGCCGATATGAATTCATACATATCGTTGCCGCTGTGACTGTCGGTAACTTTTTGTTAGTGTACTTATAACAGAAATAGTCTGTAAGGGAATATGTTAAAAGTAATGAACACTTACATAATAGCGGCTGCAGCATGCTCACATGGAATAAGATCCAGATCGAATTTACGACACTGGCAGCTTCGTCTGTCTCCTAACCGGACCTTAAAATCTCGTTCCCCATTGTTCACTGTGAAAACGTCCTCTCCAACGATCGTTACTGGATACGTGCGTCCTCTTTCAACCTGCTCGTGCAACTTCATTTTAGCAACCCTGACTAGGCTATGGTCGTGAGCATGCATGTTCGCCCGCCGCTCGTTGAACCAACTCTCCATGATGAACCGCACAGTATCAATTAGGGAACATATCGGCAGACGTTGGGCCCACAATAGCCTCGCGTTTAATGACTCGACGCAATTTGACGTCAAAAAACAGTGACGCCGAGAAGTGCAATGCGAGAGGGCCCATCGTTCTGGACCAATGTCCATGACTTTATCGTGTGCCTCCTGACTCTTCGCCTTTAGTGAATCCATTTTTCTCCGGAACTCCGATTTTGTGTATGCTTTGGCGGCCCTACGAAATATCCTTACTGCTGCGCGACCGTAAGGAGCGAGGTTGTTGCTCAGATGGACGCAACACAGGCAATGAGTTGCCTCAGGATACATCTCTTCAACGACATGCTTAATACTCATGTGTTGGTCAAACACGATGACTAGGCCCTCGGTCGGTAGGTACACTGTCCTTAATTTGGTCATAAACCATGTCCACGAATCATTATTCTCTATCGGGCCAATGCCTATCGCAAGCGGCAGGACTTGCTCGTTGCAGTCTTTCATCACTACTACGAATAGCATACCGGTATTCTTCCCTTTCAGATGTGTGCCATCAACTACGATGACCTGCCTTAAGTTAAACATAAACGCATTTATGCACGGGCCCCACGCGACAAAAACGTACTCGAACCGATTGTCTTCCCCGGTACTGTAATGTGTTATCATTTCGGGGTTTAACTGCTTGAGCATATGGAGGTACTTGGGTAGCAGCTCATAAGAATCATCGTGGTCGCCGTAAATCATCGTGATGGCCATGTTCCGACCACGAAGTGCCTTGTAGTACTTAACTTCGACACCGAATCTACGACGTAACTCGTCAATTATGTCGCGAGGCCTTATCATGGACCCCTCTCTCCGCATTTGTCGACCGAAATATACACCGATAGTCTTCGCACTCACAGTTCTTGGCACCAATCGTTCGAAGTCGAACTCACATGTGTGTTTCTTGTCCACCTTGTATATTTCCCAAACATCTGCATCCTTTTTCGCACGCAACATAAAAGGACACGACTTCCCGTGCAAACACCCGAACTACGTATATTTCCAGTCAGCTTTTAACACCATAAAAGACCGTCGATGCTCTAAGTGCCACACTCCCACGGCACCCGTAAGCTCGTCTCTACTCCAGAAGATCGAATCCACCTCAAGAACGCCGTTGTTAACCGCATCCAAATCAGGACATCAAATGATGCCGGTTTGAGCGATAGGGAAGAACGGAACTAGCCAGTTTGCTATATCTGGAATCGAGTCGCCATCTTCCTCCTCCAACGACGAAAAGGTGATGGGTAGGTTACTCGGTTGTTCGAGTAATGTCATTAACCGATTGTAACCGCCCTCGTTTCGCATCCACGTTGCAAACTCCAACATGGTACCGTAGATGCTTTGATGTTCGCCGTGCTCATCTTCATCGGACTCCTCTTCGGCAGTGTAATCCAGATCATCCGAATCCGTCAAATCTTCGTTATGTGGTTCTTGTTCTACCTCCTCCTCCTCTTCCGCCTCCTCCTCCTCCTCATTTTCCTCCTCCTCTTGCTCTACCTCCTCGTATTCCTCCTCCTCTCGTCCGTCACCGAAGAACTTATGTCTGTCGAAATCCCTAATGGATTGCTCAACTAGGTCCTGATCATCAGAATAAGGGACATGTGATCGGGTTTGTCACATACTTGTTCCAACCCGATCACTCAGACTCGTCGTCACAACACAGACAGTGGGATCTGCCTCGAAGCCGATGAGTCGATTTAAATCTTCATCACTCGTCATTAGTGACTTCACTAGCCGACCGACGCGATTTCTCTCGAGGGAATACAATAGATACGGGGTACACATCGAATTAGTTTGCGTGATTGAATCAATAGTAGCTCTTAGAGATGACAACGAAAGTAGACAGTGCGGAATTGCTGCAAGTTGTTCATCCCCATATTTGTATTCGGAACTCTCGAATATTCCTCCGTACTTGTTTGTTATTCGTGTCCATTCTGCCATCTAACCATATTTGGAAATATAAAACATCTTAGTTCTCATGAAAATTATTGTATATCTATGTAATAATGTAAATATATTCGAAATACGAAGAACTAAAATACATTTTTGTCCTGTAAATGTGGAAATTCATGAAATACAATTTTAAACGAAGAAATATGTTTTACATCTCAGTATAAACGTCGTATATCATGAAATTATAAAAAATCAATATAGCAAACAGAGAACTATATCAAATTTTACGTAGTAAAATCCATGCTAGTTGATTAAATGCAATATTAACTATATTTACAATGTCACGTTTTAAAAATATATGCAGTGTAACCCTATTTACAATTAACACTATTTAAATTCATAGAAGCGCTTTAAATATATATAAAATTATAGAAAATGCTTTAAAGTATATACAACATACCTTCGGCGAATATGATGATAATGTATATCGAGATCCAATTTTGCGCAAAATACGAATATAATTTTTTTTTCTCTCTCTAAATCTTTCTCTCTCTAAACTGATGAAGAATGGTATGAATACATGCATAACTACTTTATATATAATTTTTGGATGGCTCACGTGATATTAATAATTAAATAATCTATAAAAAAATTAATAAAACTAACTACATGACAAAACACGAAATTTTCTACATTTATTTTACAGTTGCATGGCTCACGTGATATCTCAAAATCATCAATTAATTAAGTCTGACGAAATTGACTACTTTAAATATTGTTTGACTCCTTTTTATGTGCACTCTTGTGACTGCTGACGCTGACATGGACTGCCGACGCTGACATGGACTGCTGCGCTGACATCCATGACTGCTCCGCTGACGCCGCTGACGAAATGGATGCAGGGGGGGGACCGCATAGGACTGCAAGCTGCAGTCTATGACATAGAGGTCCTTTTTTAGGGTAAAAAAGAGAGAATGAATATTATTGCATTTTTAGTATAAAATGGGTTTCCTTGCATTTATGAATTTTGGAATGTGTATTTTTGCACTTAACCCCTCTGAATTTGTACTGAAACACTGACAATAATTGAAACTTAAGCTAGCCATGTGCAACTAGCTCGACCTAAAAGGTTGAACCTATAATAAATATAGCCGTAATACTAGTATGTGCATTTATCACAACTTAAATACTCATATAAGATACTAGTACATCTTGACGAACATAAATATTATTCTAATTTGATAGTATGAAATGAAATAAATTGGGTTATACCAAACAATGTATAGTAATGATTTGATTAAACGTATTAATAGCTCAAGGTAGAAGTCACATTGACAGACGTCGACTGCATATTTATCTAAATAATTAAGTTCGGCTATATATGTTTCAAAGATAAAGACTAGTGACAAATACTTTGTCTTCATCTGTCTCACCTAAAGTGCTTCATTTTTTGTACGAGAATTAAGAAAACTTTATTTTGAATTGTATATTATTTAATTGTTTTTGCTTGTTAAATTATGTCTACGCATTCTTTAAATTTTTTAAAATAAATTAGTCATAATCAAATGTTCCAATTAGAAATGGACGGATGAAGTACATAGGTTCACGCCCTAAAATTATCAGTGATATTCCGTAGTAGGAGTGGAACTGTTTTTTCAAGATCAATATCTGTACCAACTAACTGTTATTAAATGGTTTTCAATACTGTACTTGTTTTAATTTATCAACCGCTAACTATAATTTCCGTCGGTGTCTCAATCAATCTTCAATATTTCTGAAAATACAAGTATTTTGGTTTGTATATGTAAAACTTTTAATTCAGGTTTTGAATAAATGACTGCGTTTTTATATAATCAAGCACGATTGCAAAACTCAAACGCCAAGGTTAGTTAGTTGGGTAAATTGGAGAAATGAAGGGACATTGAATTCTACATCGATTTTGAGGGGGGCAACGTATAAGTAGGAAGATGGATTCCTTTGTAATATTTTATTAATTTTATTGAATTGTGATTAGGGCAAAGGCCAAGCGACACTAGTAAAACAATTTTGAATCTGCGTTTCCCAAGTGATGCAGGAACCCCAAAACACCCCTGATTCAACCCAGAAGTAGGTTGTGGTCTAGGGGCGTCTCCGCCTTAAATCGGAGTCAAAACAAATTACACACTGTTAAAACAGACTGAGGCATTTGGACAAGATCAACTAGTCAAAGAAATTGGCTTTTGCGTGGCCTCTATCCTTCACTTTTTATATGTTTTGAGAGAGAGAGAGAGAGAGAGAGAGAGATCCCTTCATCTCCAAACAAAGGCATGCAAGTTCTCATTATATTATATAACTTTACTGTTGGTGGTTGCTTCCCATGTTTTTTTCTTGATTATACCATTACACTACTTCTCTTGGTTCTTAATTTGACATAGAGAGAGATACTCTTACTCTTATACAGAAGTTGTTGGACAAGTAGTGCTTTTGGGAATGTGCGACTGCATTTTCTCATTCAAGTCTTTGAGCTTGAGAAGGAGCATTTGGGTTCTTCCTTAGCTTCAAGTCTTTGAGATCTGAAGTTTTCCCAGAAATGATTTCTTTACTGGTATGTAAAGCAAGTGTGTGCTAAAAACGCAGTCTTTTAGCTATGTTCATTCATTAATTATCAGTTCCAGTGCTAGAAATTTCTTATTTAGTAAGATTATGCTCCTCTATCGGAAAGTATGTTATTTCTTGATGTTATTTTATGAAATTTACCTCCAGACCTCACTAGAGTTGGTGCACTTATTGACTTTGTGGTCTAAGATCTTGATAAAAGAAAACATAAATCTAGCCTTGTAGTACACTTTTTCTGCCAGAATTACAGTTGGCGTCGGTTTTTGTCTGGCCAGCGCAGATTCTCTTAAAAGGTGTCAGAGGCCGATGGGGCGAAACGAAGGCCGAGGGAAGGGCCGATTCTAGACTGATTTCTGTTTTTGTTTGTTTCACTTTGTTTCTTATTCTACTGTTGGTAATATGCATAGATAGTGACGTTTCTATTACTTGATGGCTGTGAGGCATTATTGTCTGTGTTCTTCAATCAAGTATGTCTTAATGTGACATTGAAATTTGAATTTAACTTAATTCTTATCAGGAGGAAGATCTAAATCAATAAGGGTAGAATGAGTGAATATGGAAGTTGGATTTCGACAAATACTGTGTTTTAGATGGAAGTCCTACCACTGTTCTTCAAGCTCCTGGACGCCGTTCAAAAGTTTCTTGTAGAAAATCAAATGGAAATGAGCTGCTTAGCACTGAGATTGGATTTAATCGCTACCGTAGTGCATCATGTAGAGATGCTTGATCGAGAAGAATGGTCCAGAAAGGTGATGAACTGCTGAAGCGGGGCTCAGTCTATCAAAGTTCCAAAGAAGTGAGACTGCAGAGGAGACCAAATGATGTTGAAAGGAAAAAAATTGAGTTTTCACGAGGAAGTGTATCTACATTCTTCTCATTTGGAATTATAGATTCTCTGTGTAGTTTGGATGAAGATAAGCGAAAAGGGTCAGAGCAAAGCACTACTAATTCCTCAAAGTCGCACTGTTTGGAACCTACAAATCATTCTTTGTATCCTATACTTGAGAGAACTGCCTTACTAAGTAAAAGGGAATCTGCATTTGCTAAAGCTAATGATGGTAACAGTTCACAAGAAATAGGTGAAGTTATTAGCTTGCACAAGTCATTGTCTTCAAAATTATCTTTACCTCATTCCCCTGATAAATCAGATAGTGATGCCAGCAGTCCGATGGGCCGCGTAAATCTTGTCCTAAAAATGCTTGATCCATTTGTTAAGTCTAAATCTCAGAAAAGTCAGCTGAAGCAAACTGGTTCTGAAGCAAATATCTGCAAAGAAACAGTTTGTAAATCCTTGCTGAATGATTTATCGAACAATGCGAAAGAAAGTCATGATTCAAATCCTATGTCCTCTCCTGCACACCTTCATGGCATCCTTAAGATGGAAAGAAAACATGGGATGCTCTTTTTCGAGTTTTCAGTAAAGTTGCCAGAAGATGTTTATGTGGCAAAGACATGCAAGGTGGATAACCCTCTAACTTGTGCCTACACCTTCCACTCACTTCATCATACAAGAAAGAGTAATGCTAGTGCTTGGGCTTTTAAGGAAAACAGCAAAGAATCCTCTGTGGTCGGACAAATGCTCGTATCATGTTACCTATGTACTGGAGCTTTCAATGATTCTATGGTGACGGAGTTTGTGTTGTACAATGTTTCCCATTCAAGAAGAAGTATTTCCTCCCAAGATAATTCTGGCTGCTCGCCCGATCTCAGTAGTAGTCACTACAAATCTCCTCTGCCTGAACTGCATCCGGGGCTAGAAACTGCAGCAATCATCCTGCAAGTCCCATTTGAGAAGAGAGAGAGTAAAATACAAGCCACTTTTGAACTTGGTAGATCTTTCTCAGCACGACGGGGTTTGTAGTCCTGGGAAGCTGCACGTCGTGATCCCATCTGGCAATCATAGCTTGCCATGTAGTGAAAGCCGCGTCCCTTCACCATTACTTGATAAATGGAGGTTGGGTGGAGGATGTGACTGTGGTGGGTGGGACATGGCATGCCCCCTCAATGTTTGTGGGAATCCTAATCTCCAGATTGCAGAGGGGCAGCCCCTCATTGACACTCATCATCCTGCACAACTCTTTATTCAGGTACTTTTCTTGCATACATGATAATATCTACACTTTCTATAAGTTTTAGAAGAAGAAACGTATGTGTGCAGGGAAGAAAAGATAAGGTGCCAGCTTTTACAATGAGGCGAATTGGGGATGAGAATTATGAGGTTGATTTCCATGCACAGTTGTGGACACTGCAAGCTTTCTCCATATGTGTTGCTATTATGCATGCTGGAGAGGATAGAAGAAGCAAGCAGATGCTGCAAAGTGACTCCCTGAGGGTGTTTGCTGAGGAGGAAATTAAACATTTCATGAACTCCATATCAAAGCAAGAGAATGTCAAGGCTAACAAGATCTTGCCATCTTTCGTCATAAATCCACCATTCTCTCCAATTGCTCGAGTATAGGCAAACGCAAAAATTTATCTCCTGGTTAAAGTGAGGTCCAGAGATTTTGCAATTAATATACCATACTGTTTATATAGATGTTAGGGATTAACAGGCATTTGCATTCTTTTGTTATTTTTAATTGTTGTTTAGTGCCCAATTAAAGTTTTTTCTCTAAGGTTGAGTCCTCTTGGCACTTTCTCACTATTCCTCATTCTTTGTACCCATAAATAAATGAAAACAATTCATGTAGTTTTCCCCCTTTTTTAAAACATTTTTTTAGCTTTTGAAAATGCATTGAATTCATTGAACAATTTGTCAAGTAGTATCCAAAGCACAATGAGCAGAAAAAAAAAAAGAGACCTTTTAAAAAGTGTACCATACTTCCAACCTACTATCAATTTGAAAGCATAAAACCCCTATCGTTAACTTAATGGCAAAGCAAATACTTCCGTTAGTCTTTTGCTTCAATTACCTTCTCATACCACGGTCGATCAAATAGAAAAACCCAACCCGGCACTCCCTTTTGTTCTTCGCAACTTCTCTCTGATCATTTTTCTTCTATCAAAGTGATTTTCCTTTGCTGAACATAAAATAGGATAGTAATAAAGTGAGGAATAAAGCACCCTAAGATTGAAAAGAGCATAATCTGGACTTCAAGAGCTAATACATTTTTTTTACTTGTTTTTCTCTCTCTTCTTCAAAAATCTGGGCCATTAATACAATTTACATATCTGGCTGCGGTTTATCTGGTTACCTTGGAAAAAAAACAAGGAGAAATTTGGTGATATGAAAACCTGAACTTATGTTTACATGAATTTTGGCTTCTAGTGTCGCATCTAGGGATGATAATTGAAACCGGACCCGATGGATTCATCTTGCCTCGTCCTCTGATGGGGGCGGATAATACCCGTCCCGTAAAAGCATGGGTCGGGTCCAGAACTTCCCCGCATGAGTTCGGATTTGGGTTTGAATTCTGTCTCGTAACCGTTCCGTATAGGACATGCAACTTTATTTTTCAATTTTATTTTTTAAATTAGTAATTACAATTTATATATTTAGGATATACATCATTTATCTCGATAATCCTTTCTTTCTTTGTTTCCCTCGTTTCCTTCACAACTCTCCCTTGTTACCATCGCTCAATGATAGGAAAGCATAAAGTAGGTGAGGGGTAAAGATATGTTTAACCTTAATGAATCATATAGAAATATGAGCTTACTTTGAGATACATATGTAACAACAGTTTGAGCTAATTTTCTATTGAATCAATGATGAGTGGTTTTTATATCATCTCATCGTGTTCTTTATAAGCTTATTTACATCATTTTCAATCTATTTTTAACTTTTGTTTTGTTTGGAATTGTGTACTTTCGATGGTTGTTGATTTTGTAGGTTTCTCGCGCATTTTGAGCATTTTTGTGGTATTTGGAACCTAAATGAAAGAAATCATGACTATTGATGTAGTTTTGGTAAAGATGGAGTCGTTTGGATGAAAAATGAAGAGGATTTGAAGCCGGATGTTGAAGAAACCGTATTTCGGAGGTGTTGTAACAAGGCAGTTGGAAAATCGTGTGGAAGACGAATCTAACGATGTTAGAATCCAATCTTCACCATCGAAATCGTACTTCTATGTGTTAGGAACATTGTGGCAAAGTTTCGTGACGATCCAACAGTTATCTAATCGCGTTTTTCCCAAAACTGGTCAGTGCTGAAAATTGCAGTCGGGAGAGTCTTGGCCGAAGCAGTCGGACCGCGGTCTACGGTTTGTGCTGGACCGCGGTCCCGACTATTCTGACCCCAAAACTATTTTTTTCGTAGGAGTCGGACCGCGGTCCACCTTTGTGCTGGACCACGGCCTGCGTCTGTTTAGGCCCATAATCACTTTTTCGACGGCTCGAAATCTATATAAACCCTTCCGGACTTCATTCTTTCTGAAAACACACCATATTTTCGACTTCTTCCACCCTCCAAAGCAGAGAAACACCCAAGGCATCCCTCCGTTGAAGATTCAAGACGAAAATTGAAGATTACAACCCGAGAATCAAGTGCGAGGATAAATCCGATAGATTCTAGGTTGTATTATTCCTTCTCAGTTTTGTTTAGGGTTTTTTATAGTTGAATTCTATGGATTCTTTTTGCATATCTTGTGATTGTTTTCCTACGAATATGAGTGACTAAATCTCCTTGTGTGAGGGTTTAGCAAGATCTAAGTTTTTTTGAATTAATTGAAAACCTAGTTTTTCAATTAATGAATTGTTTTGTTTCTTAATTGTTGAGCTTGCTTTTGATTTCTCTACGATTCTTTAATGTGACTGTCCATCATCTTAGATAATTGTAGAGAATATAGGTAATAAGTAATACGGCGGATCATACCTGGTTATTTATTTAGACCTGCAATTAAGTGTCTAGATTGTCACCATTGGTTTGGGATAGTTTAAAATGATTCCTTAAATCATTGAGCATGATACGATCCTTAGGTTCATGATATGATCACTTGATTGACCCTTAGGATTATAAGTTAGAGATCTCCCGCCGTCATACGGAATCCCTAGAGCCTTTGTGGATGAACCAACAAAATAAATTTATAATGCTAGCTAGAGAATGAGAATGAATCGATCATCATAGACATAGTGATTGTAAAACCTCTGCACTCTTCATCAAATCTTGAAACCACACCCATTAATCCACTTTGCCTTGCTTTTACTTGCTCTTTTACTTTCTTGCTATTTTAATTCCGTAGTTTAGAAGAAACCAAACCTAGTTTAGGACTATTGTGATTTTGTATACTGGAAGCAAATTTTATGATTGTATACAATGTGTTTTGTCCCTACCACTATTTTATTCTCCTATCTGATAAGTATATATATTTGCATATGTTATCCTTTATCTTGTATAAAAGTTAGATTTGTGTGGGGTGTCGGGTCTCACAGAAGACAACACAAATTGGTTGAACTGACAAGATATAAACAGTTATTACAGCTGAAACAACTTCAGGATAAGTAGTCGGTTTAAACTGCATTTTAGATAAGAAGTGGCTTGTTTTAGCTGCTTGTCTTTACTGGTACACTTAAGGTGGTGTATTGACGGACCACAGTGAGATGTGTTCTCCTAACTGACCTTAGTGGAGAACCAAGATCTCGGTGACTTAGCTGGTCTTAAGCTTGGTAAGACTTCAGCTGAGTGCATTTGGCTATCTATCACTTTGACCTACTATGGTGAACGTCATCGCGACCGGATCTACTTATCTTAGGTGTTAGTAGTCATTTGTGGCTCAGGCTGTTTGTCTGTATCTTGCAACCGTATCCTAGTAAAATGGGTTGATAATATCCCCTGAGAAACTCGAAAGGATTAGCACACTAAACCCGGCCGGTTGATTAAGTTCAGGTGTGTTAATAAGGTCGAGTGGTACTACTCAGGAATATAGGATGTTAATTAATTTAAGCTGTCAGTGGGCTTAATTAATTAACGGATATTTCTATCTTAAATACGGAGATCGATTAAGTTAAAATACAAGTCCTTGCTCAATTTGGGATAAAGGGGTAAGTCAGCACGGATTCTCTAGTGGAATGAATCTATGTTTATTAATTAATTTTGCTCTGGGCTGAGCATATATAATTAATTAATTTGAGGCCCAACTTTATTTCTTGTATTAGATCCCTGATCTAGCCCAATTAGTTGCCTAGTGATTTATTGTCTCTCAGAAATCATTATTAATGGATTAATATATTTTTACATTATTTAATAATGTTATTTATCTGGATTTAATTGGCTGGGCCAATTAATTGATAAATATTAGTAGCCTAGTGGATTAATTAATTATATTATGGGCTAATTATGTGGAAGCCCATTAGAAATATAATTATATTAATGGGCTACAAATATATTAATATTATATTGACTTTTGAAGCCTATATATATTAGTATTCTGTTCAGAAACAGACACACAATCATATAATTACACACGCACGCCATTTGTATAAGAGAGACAGAAATCTTATTTTCTCCAGTTCTCTGACCACCCAGAGGGAGAAAAAGGCCGGGACACAGATCAGAAGATCTGACACACGAGCAATAATCAGAGCTGCAACAACATACGAAGGAGGAAGGTATCATTCCTAACCTAATATTTTCCTTCACTTGGTATCAGAGCCTGGTTTAGGCTCTGATTGTTGCTGTTAGGTGTATGATTATGGTTCAATCCCGTCGCTATCGGGTAATTTTCGTGTTTGGGGCGGCCTGCGAGCCATTGTTTTGACCCAATTGTAACATTTTTCTCGTGAGAAAATCCACGAGTAGTTGATAGGACCAATTTGTTATGTTATTGTACTATTATTGTACTGTAATTGGTCCGGGATGCACGAAAATCGAGGCGCGACGCGCAGAAGGACGGAAAAAGGCGAAACCCTAGAAACTGGCAGAATACGACCGCCGACTTGCGACGGCACGTGGACGCGCGTGCTAAATTATATTTCTTATCCGTTCACATAGTGTTGTTCATTGTTTTGTTAGCTTCGTCTGGATAGGTTGCAAGACCCATTCGATTTCTGGTTTTTCCGGAATAACGTCGGAAAGGAGAAGTGGCCGTGTTGTCCAGAAAAGCCCCAAATCGCAGCGAAAACCCTAGTTTTCTAAGGTTCCGCCGCATCTTGCGACGGAGATTCCCGGCACGTCCGATGTCTGATCGACAATCGGCTTGAACTGATGGATTCCTCATCACACAAGCTTCGTGTCGATATATCGTATGGGATAATCCGATCCCGGATACGACCGAAATCGACGTCTGAAGTTTGCTGCTCACAACAAAATTTTTTGGCGAATTGTTTCAAAATTAAGGGAAATTCATGGACGATTTTGGCCGGAATCCGTTCATGGTGGCCTAAAATCGTCCAAGGATCATTACCCATGAATCAATTGAATAAATTGCGGCTCAGAATGGCATCAATTTCGAATGATGGAGGTCGCCGACAGGGAGCTGCGTAATTGCGCAACTCCAGGTCATAACGTCGTCGATTGGCGGCTGATCTTCATAGCCCAGATGTCTGTGAGACGTCTGGAAGGGGCGGGGACGACCGACAAGGTGGCAGGAGGCGGTGGCTGCCGCGGCGGCAGGCAGCGCAGAACGTGCGGCTGCGCACGCTCCCAGCCCGTTTTTCGGCGACGGCGCTGGCCGGCGAGGGGAAGCAAGGCCGCAGACGAACCCCTCTGTGGACGGTGGGCTGCGGCGGCGTGATCTTGATGTAGAAGACGATGCTGACGTGGCGCGCTGACGTGGCGCGCCACGTCAGCCCTTTGCTGACCAGGCAGACACGTGTCTGCCACATGCCTACCACGGACTCCCTAATGACGTGGTGACGACAGTTTTTGGTGCAGTTTTTGATGCAGTTTTCAAATTCAAAGATTTAGAAGATCGAAGAGCTGTATTTTGATCAGGCTATGTAATAGTTAGGAATTACGTGTTTTAAAGTCCGATAACGACGTTTTAAATTTCCTATTTGCGCATTTATTTTTTTATTATGCTTTAGCATCCGATTATGTGATTAATTGCGCTTAGAAAAGCATGAAAATATGATTTACGTCGTATTAAAGCATGTTTTATTTTTCACGAGCACGTTTTATTATGTGCGTTTAGAAATTACATGCTTTAGGAATTATGTGGATATGCATGATTCAAAACGAACCTTTTGAAGAAAAAGATTAAGCAAATATTAAATTAAATATTTAATTGGATTCCATTTAAATTGGAAATTAAATATTTAACCAGATCTCCATTAATTGGACCCTACACAAAAGTGGAACAATTATATAAGTAAACGTCCACCTGTGTGGCTTGTTTGTATTTTTGAACCACGAGTTTTGTGAGATGGGTTTTCTAATATAATATTTAATTATTATTGAGTAGTGGGAGCGAAGCCGTAAACGTCCACCTGCGTGGCTTGCATGCCTAGTAAACACGAGTACTTTAGCAGATAATAATTAAATAAGATGGCTAATTAAATCAAATTGAAAGCGGTATGGTTCGCGTAACTATGCCAATTTCGAGAATTTGATGTTAATTCGGTCAAATTAATGTTCAAAGCTTAGATGTCACCGCGGGTACAACTTCCTGAGAAGTCCCTTCCCGCGTTTTAATATTAATAGTGACATGGTCCAGAGATATCGGATTATTAATTCCATTTGTCTTAAGAACCTAAGCGTGGATTGGAATTAAAGAGCTAGGTATATAGCTTGGTCTAGGGGTACACGAGTAAACGTCCACCTGAGTGGCTTGCGAGTGTGATCTCTAGGGCTATTCGAGTATTTAACATCATTGGTTTTTCAAAAGGTTACAATGATGGTTAATTACGAATTATGTGCAAATATTAACTTTATACATGCTTTTTAAATTATATTTTTCAGATATGTCTGTTCGAATTTTTTCGAGTTCCTAATCAGTCTCACCAACCAAACCCTAACGGGTTTAAAAATTTTAAATAATTTCATAGAGTGGAAGAGATATCTTACCTCTCCCAATAAAAGCTCTGCAAAGGTCCTATAAGAACTTCTATTTTAGGACAGCTATGTCTAAGAACGAGTTTACTATGAGTATGTTACTCAAATCTTTGGTAGCGGTCAAAGAGGTTATAGGAAAGGGCAAGAGTGCTCAAATATTTAATATCCCTAGTAGTTCAAGGAATCCTCCGAAAGGCAGAAACCAGAAAAAGAGCAGAAAGGGTGGTCAATTCAAGAAGATAAGTGGGAGTAACAAGACGATCCCTACCGGCGAGATGCGAATGTCAAAGGAGAAAGGAATGTTCTTCAAGAGTGGTAAGAAAAGACACTTGAATAATCATAATCCAGATGTCAAGGCAAAACAGAAAGAGACGCGAGTCACTCTTGTAACTGAAACTGTTATGGTTTCCTCTTCTACCCACGAATGGGTAGTGGATTCGGGGGCAACGGATCAAGTTTGTTACACCTTGCAAGGTTTCTTGCAGAAAAGGCAATTGAGCAATGGCGATGTGGTAGTCTCAATGGGCAACGGATCGAAAGTTCCTGCAATTGCCATTGGAGATTTAAATCTATCTTTTGATAGTTCTGTTTTAATATTTAAAGAAGTTTAATATGTGCCTGAGTTTAGGCGAAACACTATTTCTGTTTCAAAACTCTGCACCATGGATGGTTATAAATCAAGTTCTGATAGTGAAGTTTCTATCATGAAAGACGATGATTTTATCTGTGGTGGACCATTAAATGGATCTTTATATACTATTACTTGTAAACCGCGTAGTTCTGTTAATATTGCTTCCTCATCATCAAATCCTAAGAAGAGGAAAGAGTCTTCTAAGGTAAACCAAACTTACCTGTGGCACTTAAGACTAGGTCACATCAATCTTAATAGGACTCAAAGTTTGGTGGTATATGGATCATTGGAGTCTCTCCAAGTTGAACCATTTCCAGCCTGTGAAACCTGTTTGGAAGGAAAGATGATGACTAGGCCTTTCAAGGCAAAGGGTAATAAAGCCACAAAAGTATTAAGTTTGATACATTCTGACTTGTGTGGGTCTATATCTATACAAGCTCATGGAGGGTATGAGTACTTCGTCACATTTACTGACGATTACTCGAGGTATTGATATGTTTACCTTCTTCACCTCAAGTTGGATTGCTTTGAAGCAATTAAGGAATTCAAGGCAGAAGTGGAGAAGAAGCTAGGTAAAGAAATCAAAACACTACGATCTGATCGTGGTAGGGAATACCTATCCAACGAGTTCAAGAACTACTTGACAGAATGTGGGATTACATCGCAGCTGACAGCACCGGGTACGCCTCAACAGAATGGTGTGTCAGAGAGTAGGAACCGAAGTCTCTTAGAGATGGTTCGGTCGATGATGAGTTATGCAACTTTGCCAGTTTCCTTTTGGGGATATGCCCTA
Source organism: Lavandula angustifolia (assembly GCA_028984105.1). Taxonomy (NCBI): domain Eukaryota; kingdom Viridiplantae; phylum Streptophyta; class Magnoliopsida; order Lamiales; family Lamiaceae; genus Lavandula; species Lavandula angustifolia. The sequence goes on along the minus strand of CM054815.1, from coordinate 28,653,726 downwards.
GAGACTGCAGCATACTTGCTGAACCGTGTGCCTTCCAAATCGGTACAAAAGATCCCTTTCGAGTTGTGGAGCGGGCACAAACCCAGTATGCACCACTTATGGATTTGGGGTTATCATGCTTATGTGCTAAATAGGCAGGCCGACAAATTGGAATCAAGTTCAGAAGTGATGTTCATAGGGTATCTAAAGGAAACGAGGGGTGGATACTTTTATGATCCTAAAGAACAGAAGATTGTTGTTAGCCCTAACGCTCGGTTCTTAGAAGAGGATTATATTAGTAACCATAAATCTCAAGTCGACATCATCCTTGAGGACTTACAAAGTGGTTGAGTTCCACTTGAACACCCAGTTGTGCAAGATAGTACTCCACGAGTAATTGCACAATCTGTTAACACAACGCCTGACACTGTTCGACGTAGTGGGAGGGTGTTATTTACACCTGATCCGTATATGTTCACTAAGGAGACGTTTGATCATCTCCAGGCAGATGAACAAGATACCGTGGATCCCTGGACTTACAACGAAGCAGTGGGAGATGTAGATGCAGATTCCTAGCGAATCGTCATGGACTCAGAATTTAAGTCCATAATTGATATGGATGTATACGAGATTACTGAACTACCTGAGGGCTGCAAGGCTATTGGTAGTAAGTGGGTATACAAGAGAAAGAGAGAGGACCGAATGGAGAGATCATGGTGTTTAAGGCCAGGCTAGTGGCGAAGGGTTTTACCCAGAAAGAAGGTATCGATTACGAAGAGACCTTCTCGCCTGTAGCAATGATCAAGTCCATTCGGATTCTCCTTGCCATAGCAGCTCACATGAACCTAGAGATCTGACAAATGTTTGTCAAAACCGCATTCCTAAATGGTCACCTTGAAAAAGGTAGGGACATCTACATGAAACAGCCAGATGGTTATGTGAAGGAGGGCGAAGAGCATCTAGTTTGGAAGCATAAGAAGTCTATTCATGGACTTAAGCAAGATTTTCGGTTATAGCACCAGCGTTTTCGACGAGGTAGTCAAATCCTATGGATTTGTATCCTGTCCTAACGAGGTGTGTGTACAGTATTTGTGTTAACGGATCAGTGGTGTTTCTTGCATCTTACGTAGATGACATCCTTCTCATTGGCAATAATGTTGAGGTGTTATCAGACGTAAAGACATGGTTATCCGAGCAGTTTCAAATGAAGGACTTAGGTGAAGATGCTTACATCCTTGGGAACAAGGTTATTCGAGATCGCCATAAAAGGATGTTAAGTTTGTCACAAGTGTCCTACATTGACACTGTTATTGCTCGTTTTAGCATGCAAAAAGCCAAGAGAGTCAGTACCTTTCAGACATGGCATTTTTCTATCCAAGAGTTAGTGCCCTAAAACGCCTGAAGAGATAGAAAGTATGAGACTAGTATCATATGCTTCCGCTGTCGTTAGCCTCATGTATGCAATGCTTTGTACGAGAGTAGATATCTCATATGTTGTAGGTATGGTCTCAAGATGTCAGTCTAACCCTGGAAAGGAACACTGGACTGCGGTCAAGCATATTCTCAAGTACCTTAAACGAACTAGAGATTACAGGCTTGTTTACCAGTCAGACAGTCTAGTGTCTTTGGGTTATACAGAATCGGATTTTCAGGCTGACAGAGACGAGAAGAATTCTACCTCGGGTTATGTGTTTACCTTGGGAGGTGGAGCCATTTAATGGAGGAGTGCAAAGCATAAATGCATTGCGGACTCAACCATGGAAGCAGAGTATGTGGCTGCTTCAGAAGCTTCGAAAGAGGCAGTTTGGCTCAAGAATTTCCTCCTGGATCTTGATATTGTTCAGAATTTGCCTAAGACGATCACTATTTATTGTGATAATGCGGGTGCAGTGACAAATTCTAAGGAACCTAGATCTCACAAGGCGTCTAAACACATAGACAGGAAGTACCACATTATACGAGTATTCGTAAATCGAGGTGACATGGTGATTGACAAAATTGGAACTGAAGTCAACCTAGCTAATCCTTTCATAAAGAGCTTACCACTCCCGGCTTACGAGAAGCATGTTCGTGGCTTAGGAGTGGTAGAGATGCCCCCCACTTAGGACTACAAAAACTTTTGCATAAGTGGGAGAAGATGTAGTGATAGATGGGATAGATAAGTGAGAGATAGTTGAGTACTAGTTTGTACCATATCTGAGTACTAGTTTGTACCTAGAACTGACACATTGTATACTAAAAGTTTACTTTAGTATAAGTGGGAGAATTGTTGGGATTTTGTATACTGGAAGCAAATTTTATGCTTGTACAATGTGTTTTGTCCCTACCACTATTTTATTCTCCTATCTGATAAGTATATATATTTGAACATGTTATTCTTTATCTTGTATAAAAGTTAGATTTGTGTGGTGTGTCGGGTATCACAGAAGACAACATAAATTGGTTGAAGTGACAAGATATAAACAGTTATCACAGCTGAGACAACTCCAGGATAAGTAGTCGGTTTAAGCTGCAGTTTAGATAAGAAGTGGTTTGTCTTAGTTGCTTGTCTTTACTGGTACACTGAAGGTGGTGTATTGACGGATCACAGTGAGATGTGTTCTCCTAACTGACCTTAGTGGAGAACCAAGATCTCGGTGACTTAGCTGGTCTTAAGCTTGGTAAGACTTCAGCTGAGTGCATTTGACTATCTATCACTTTGACCTACTATGGTGAATGTCATCGCGACCTGATCTACGTATCTTGGGTGTTAGTAGTCATTTGTGGCTCAGGCTGGTTGTCTGTATCTTGCAACCGTATCCTAGTAAAATGGGTTGATAATATCCCTTGAGGAACTCGAAAAAATTAGCACACTAAACCCGGCCGGTTGATTAAGTTCAGGTGTGTTAATAAGGTCGAGTGGTACTACTCAGGAATATAAGATGTTAATTAATTTAAGCTGTCAGTGAGCTTAATTAATTAACGGATATTTCTATCTTAAATACGGAGATCGATTAAGTCTAAAATACAAGCCCTTGCTCAATTTGGGATAAAGGGGATTCTCTACTGGAATGAATCTGTCTTTATTAATTAATTTTGCTCTGGGCTGAGCATAGATAATTAATTAATTTGAGGCCCAACTTTATTTCTTGTATTAGATCCCTGATCTGGCCCAATTAGTTGCCTAGTGATTTATTGTCTCTCAGAAATTATTATTAATGGATTAATGTATTTTTACATTATTTAATAATGTTATTTATCTGGAATTAATTGGCTGGGCCAATTAATTGAAAAATATTAGTAGCCAAGTGGATTAATTAATTATATTATGGGCTAATTATGTGGAAACCCATTAGAAATATAATTAAATTAATGGACTACAAATATATTAATATTATATTGGCTTTTGAAGCCTATATATATTAGTATTCTGTTAAGAAACAGACACACAATCACATAATCACACACGCACGCCGTTTGCATAAGGGACACAGAAATTTTATTTTCTCCAGTTCTCTGACCACCTAGAGGGAGAAAAAGGCCGGGACACAGATCAGAAGATCTGACACATGAGCAATAATCAGAGCTGCAACAACATACGAAGGAGGAAGGTATCATTCCTAACCTAATATTTTCCTTCAAGGACCAAGTAGATAGTGAAATAATTAGGATAATTAGAACACAACTGAGTCCTTGTGAGATCGACCTCGGGAGTTGCTAGATAAGGTACTACACCGATTCGTGCACTTACGAGAATTATGATTTCATCAATCAACATGCAAAAGCCCAAGTTACTCTTTAGGAGATTTGATCATACTCTTTGTGTTTCTTTAAAAAAATTGACATAACATAAATATGTGGGTCCGAGTTTGGGTAGACCTGCCCCATGTGGGTCCTGATCTGGGTCTGAAATTCTGGACCCGTGCGGGTTTGGGTCTATAAGTCCAAGGCATGGGGTATGGTTAAGTTCTATGATACCCGACCCCGACCCACAAAGTTGTCATCCCTAATTGCATCCTTCTATAATGTATTTTTCCGATGAAAGATGTCTTATATTTGGATTTTTTACGAATTTGTAGGGCGAAAAGATAATGTCAACCTTAAACAATAAAATTAAAAACAAGATAAAAAATTTATTTCGAACAACTAAAAGTGATGTTCGAGTTATGATATTTATAATGAGAGCAGTGAAACAGATCTAAGTAAAACTCATATAAGTGTTTGTCTATCCACGTGTTCAAAATCGAACTGCTGCACTAGGGCAAGAATCTAGGAGAAAATATAAGGTGCATCTAGAATTACGAGGGAGGGGTATGAAAAAATAACATTTAAAAAAATTAAAAATACATTTTATATAGAACATATAAAGATCTAAGTACGTACTAAATTTAGACCTTAAAATTTGGAAGAACTAGCCGTGCTAATGTGGGTTAAGGAGAACACCATGAAGCATATAGAAGAAAACACGTTAAACTTCATGCATTAAGGGTGACGTTGAATGGAGCTGCTTTTTCTTCATAAATGTAGGATGATAGATGATGCTGAATAGAGCTGGCTTCTTAATACCATGTATGACCAACTCACAATACTAATCTATGAAGATCATCAAAACTTAATTGGTAGACGAGCCTAATAAATTTAGAGTTAATTAATGGTATAAAATCAAGTAGGGCTGGTCTATTGTGCAGTTAGTTGTACATATAACAAGATCAAAGATGATCTAATTTGTGATCCAATTTCACTTTTTGACCCGATTTTACTTTTCTTTAAAAGAAAAGAAAATATACGCGGATTTATTGAAGAAAACCTTCAGTTCATTCGTGCCACAAAGAACCTATAAGATCAATATGTTGGTCCAGAGACGAGTCTTCAAGTGTCTGTGTGTTTGTGTGTGGGGGGTGGGGGGGGGGAGGTTAATACACCTGAGTCTAAGTTTTAACTCAAACGTGAAAGTCAGTCTTGTACGGAGTGTGCTTAGTGAACGAGTCAGCTTTCCATATAACTTTCTAATCGCGTGGGCAAAGTGATTCAAGGTACTAAATACCGTCTACTGACTTAGGTTAGTCTATAATGAACTCAGTAGATGAATAGTGTGCAGAATGTCTAGGCCCAATTTTAATCGTCTCTTAATTGAAAAACATTCTTCTTGGTCCCGAGAGCACGTTCAGGTATAGAGGGGGGGGGTGAATACACCTGAAACCGATTTCTCAACTTGAAACACGAACAGTCTTATTCAGGATGGTGTCGTACTGAATGAATTCAGCAGACCAGACAACTGTTCTGAATCGTGTTAGGCAAAGAGATACTAACTCTACTGAGACATGCTAACTGACTGAGTCAAAATCCAGTATCTTCTGTTGGAGTTCAGTGGTGCGGAAATGTGTAGGCCCAAAACAGTTGAGTGGAAAACGTTTTATCAAAACAGTTTCAGTTCAGAAGAATAAGCAGTTAAGATCGCTGAAACTTAGTTGAATGATTTTAAAGGATAATTTTCAGTATGAACAGTTAAAATCAATGCAACAGTAAATAAGAGAACAAGCGAGAGACAGAGATTTTTAAAGTGGTTCGGATAAACAGGATCCTACGTCCACTGTCCCGAAAGATCAGGAGGCTATTTATTATACTGAGTTAGTCTCAATCAGCTTGTACACAGGACAAAGCCGCGCCTTGAAATATATACTGAGCAAGTATCAGTTTACAAAGGTATCAAACTGAAGCGTTTGACTAACTTTCCAACTATGAAGGAGTCCTTTTACAATAAGGATCAGGTTCAAATATGAACTCCTTCGTCTAAGCTATGGATATATTCGGTTGAGCTTAGGGTTAGAGGGATAAGGAATGAGAATGTAGCTTCTAGAACGATGAACAACTGAGTTTAGCTTTGGGTTCGTGTAACGTCGGTTGGATACTAGAGGCTTGTATATCGGTTCAGCTTGGTTCCCTAAGAGCTAGATTGTAGTCTTTCGCCGGAGAAATATTCTTCGAGTTCTTGCGAATGACTTAGGCATTTTGATTTGCTCGTTGAATGCTCTGTGTTCTTGTGTTTTCTCGTGAGCTTCAAATTTTGAATGATCCCTCTATTTATAGAGAAGAGTCTTGGAAAGATCCGTTGGAGACGATCATCCCTTACTCTCTCTCTTTTGGTAGCTAACGGCTCTTTTGAAGTAGAGTGACAGTGTCCTTTCCCTCCTTTTCTGGAAAGTTGTTGACTTGCAACTTTAGTAGGTATAGGACGGTGTACGCTTGTCATTCGTCGAGGTTTACAAAGCGGTTGAGACAGAACAAACTTCGAGGCATACTGAAGTTGACTTCTCTCTTCCTCGTATTTGACTATGCTGATTGTCATTCAAAAAATCGGCGTTCGGTAAGACCGTCCGGCCGTTCTTGAGTCCGATCTTTGATCCCGGTAGCAAATATGCTTGAGATGGCTTTATCGAAGATCAGCTCGGAGTACAGTGAACTACTCCTGCTGAGTTCAGTTCTACTGACTCTATTCAGTATACTGCTCCTGCTGAGTCCAGTATTTACTGAGTCTTCTACATCTGGTGCTATGGCTGATAATCTATTGAACGCCTGAACCAGAGCAGAGTGTTTACTGAGTCTGAACCCTCAGAGACAAAAACAATTACAACGAAATGGTTCACCAATCAAGATAGGGTTTTGGAATCTTCAAATCTTCGGAGATTCACTCAGAGCATAAGCCTGCAGCGCGTATCAGTACGGAAGATAGAATCGTTTCCCACTAAGTATTACAGTGCTGAGGATAGAATCACCACCCAACAATTCCCCCTATTTGATGATGCCAAAACCTAACACCATCTATGCTAACTAACACTAAACTACTCAGAAACAGAGCTCCTTACAATTTTACAAGTAGGTTCAGCGGAGTTGTTCTTCAAGTTCTAGACTACTGAAGGGAGCAGAGTAGGGAGTCAGATTATTGAAACTAAGCATATCCCTGTCTTAACAATTTCCCTTTATATCACAATAACTAGTCTATCAGAATCTCAACAGATACTGACAAAGAATATACACAGTGAGTGTGTGAGTCAGTAATCACTTCAGTGATTCTGAGTGTTAAGTATAAAACAGAACATGGCTTATATAGACAATAAGATATTGTCGAAGCCAAAAGAGTGATATATATATATATATAATGTGAGAAAGTTTAGTACATTACATCTCTTTCTAAGCTAGGAAAGTTAAAGAAGAATCTAAGATCTAGGAGCGCTTGTACTGCTCGATCCTATCCTTGAAATCTTGCGACTGAGTCTCGGGAAGGGGCAGTCCATACATCCTGTAGGTAAACTTCCTTAGCTTCAGAAATTTAGCAAGGTCTGCTGGCTCGTCTTCTTCGAGAGATCTGGCTCTGGCAGCATCCTTTACTTCTTTTTCAATCACACCATAGTGAATAGAATCATCAAGTCTTCTCGGTGGTGGCGAGTGCAGGTTCGGGGGACTCGGACTTCAGTATTCTCTTTTACAGCATTCTGCATGTAAACATACAAGTCAGGTTCAGTCCTCATCATCCATTCAACATAGGCATCAGCCTTTGCCTTGTCTGACCAGAATCTCCAGAAATAATTCCTCTTGATGAACTCTATCTTCAGTGACTCCCATCTCTGAGTGTACTGAGCTGGCATCCACTCATCAGTCCTTGGCCATCTATGTATCTTCAGATCTGTTGGTTTCCTGAACTTCCTATATCTGTATAGAATGTCAGCTTTGGAAGGAACCCTTAGTCTGGCTTCTTGTTCAGTTCGGACTCTGAGTGCTTTTAAGTCTGCCATATGGATTCTCTCTCTGGCAGCTTCAATCTGTCTCGCCTCTTCTCCTCTGTATAGGTACCGATCCATCTGAGCAAAGATGGCTTCTATCTCAGCATCCTGTTCTTTTGGAGTTGTGTAGGAGGGCTTGCGAGGCGACTGATCTTCTGAGTCAGCAGGGGTACTTGATTTTTCTTTGGACGTACCCTGCTTCTCAGTGTCCTTCTACTGTTGTTGCTTCTCCCTATCATCATCATCTTGAAGTGTCAGCTGTCTGGGAGGCAACCTAGTCGTTGTTGACTTCTTTCCGCCGCGAGCTGGGGCCTTTGTCTTTCCTTTTACGGTTTTCGCTTTAGGCTTGTTGGCTGCTTCATCTTCGGCTATCTCCCTAGCCAACCTTTCATCGGCTGCTATCTGAGCCTCCTCCTCCTTACTGATATACCTCTTAGTCTTCTTGGAGGGAGGGGTGGGGAGTTTTAAGATCTTCTTACCTTTTCCTTCAACTGGAGGTGGGAGAGGTGCCTCTTCCTCTTCAGAATCCTCTTCCTCAGCATACTGAGCAACCTCTTTGATTATGTGTAGAGGAGTTTGGGTTGCCTGAGTTGCTTGTTCCCTGGATCCTGAGCCGCTTGGGCCAGTCCCTGCTGAGATTCCAGCTGAGACACCCTGGGCCTCACTAGTCGGTTCAGTAGGAGCAGTTGTCTGAACTGAGCTTGCTCCTTCTACTGACCTTGTCTTCTTTGAAGACTTCAGTACCTGCTCCTTGGTCTTTTGAGCTTTCTCTTCCCCCTTAGATTTATCCTCCTGGAGTTTCTTAGGTACAGTTGTCTGGGACTTCTTTTCCCCCTTTTTGGCATCAGCAATTCCAACCGGGGTAGGAGCTAGTACCTTGGTGTTTAGGCTTTTGTACGAGGCTGACAGCTCATTAAGTCTGGAGTGGATTTTAGTCAGCGCCTCGTACAGCTCATTCTTCTCAGTAATCAGTTCATCCTTGTATAATTTGTGAGAATGGTCAGCTGCGGCCTTGAACTCGTTCAGCTTGGCCTCAACCTTATCTTCCAAAGCCGTCTGGATAGAGTTTAGTCTGAGCTCATGGGCCTGGGATATGGTTGTGACAGATTTAGTATGAGAGTTTTGGGTGGCCTTGAATTTGTCAAATAGTTGATTCTGGCCTTCTTGAATCTGTCTTAGCTGAACCTCGAATTCAATTCTCTGCTTAGCCAGCGCTTCAGATATAATGGTGGAGATATCAGGGGCGGCTGATGATGTCACTGAGGTCCTCAGCCCCTGAATCTCTGCGCTAGTGGCTTGGGCAGTCTCTTTCCACACTTTGTGGACTGCTTTGGCAAGGGCACGGTTCTGTGTCCCTTGGCTTCTAAGAGCCTTCGACATTGCCTTGGATCGTCGGCCTTTGGGGCTGGGCGCTACTTCGAACTTAGATTTAAGCAAGAGTTGTTCAGAAGTACCAGCCGCCGACTTCTCAGGAGCAAGGATTGTGAGAGGAAGCTCAGTCTCAGTAGAGGTATCCTTTTCCTGGTGAGTTCCCTCATCAGGCTTCTCAGGGCCTGAATCACGGGGTGGGTCCTGACCATCAGGGTCAGACTCATCTAAAGGAGCTAAGCCAGCGACCTGCTGATGGTCATTCAGCAGGGCCAACATTGCTGCCCTTAGGTCCTCCCGAGTGCCAAGGTCAGGAGGCTGTGAGTAGCCTATCTACTACCTTATGATCAGCTCCTCTTCATGTAGTTGCTCGCAGGTGTAGTGAAGAATGAGGCATAGCTGATTGGGCCACTCCTGGAACCTTAGAAGCATATGGAGTCTGGCCTGTTTTGCAATAGTCACCAGATCAGGGTGGCCATAAATCTCCGGTATATGCTCAGTAATCTCCCAGAATGTTTGAGATAGGATAGCTGAAATTTCCATTCCGACAGATTCTTATTCAGACGCCGTCTCCGAATCTTCAATGTCTATCGGAGACGTCTGTTTCTCAGCAGAAGGCAGACTACTGAGTGGTGGAACGTCAAAGGGGGTGTCCAGGGTTTCCAGGTCACCACTCTGGACTGCTTCAGTTGGAACCCCTTGGTCCACTTCTACTGCTTGTTCAGTGGAGACGGCCCTCTCCACTGACTGAGTCTTTTCTGAGGACTCTGACTCATCAACCAGCTGCATTGGCTGTCGAGTCTGTTCAGCAGTGGCCTCTGGAACTTTAGAAGTGGCCTCCGGTACTGCCTCTGTTTTAGTAGGCTCGACGGGAGTAGATTTCCGCAGTCGCTTCGCTGGTGCCTTAAGAATTTTGCCTTGAGGAGACCGCTTCTTAGTTGGCGTGGTCTTCTGAGGCGTCGTCTGCTGAGCTGAGGGCCCTGTCCCTATCTGCTGAAGGGATGTTGCCCTGTTTTGGAACCTGACCTTCTTCACGTTAAAATAAACCTTGTCGCTGTACGTGATTTGATCATCTCCACAGAAGTCCTCAATCATTGCGCGACCCCCCCCCCCCCCCCCCCCCCCCCCCCCCCCCCCCCCCCCCCCCCCCCCCCCCCCCCCCCCCCCCCCCCCCCCCCCCCCCCCCCCCCCCCCCCCCCCCCCCCCCCCCCCCCCCCCCCCCCCCCCCCCCCCCCCCCCCCCCCCCCCCCCCCCCCCCCCGCCGGCCCTTCGTCGCCCGATTGTATGGACAGTGAATCTCCCAATGACATCGCCATCTACTGAGTTTTAGTTTAGGTAGATCTCAGCAACTTGTCTAGGAAGGAAGAACGTCGGCTTCTTGGAGAGAAATCCCTCCAGTCCAGATGCCCGAAGAGCGTCGAAGATGTCTTCCATGTAGTCCAGATCACACGCACCGAACTCCATGACTGGTTCGCACCAGACACGGTCTTTTTCAAGAATCTCCTTCATGTTTGAGGGAGCGGTTACTGAGACGTTTGAACTTGCCATTATATCTGTCACAAGAAGAATTTATCAGTATCGAGTTTGATAAAACAGTTAGTATACCGATGCTGGAAAAAGAAGGTTATCGTGACAGATCTAATAATTATACCAATGAAAAACTGAGCGTTTAAGAAATATGCAAGTAGGGTTTGCTAGGAAGATCTCAGATTTTTCGGAGTAAAGTATGCTAATGACGGTTTCTAAGATATGATCAAAAATATATATCTACGTGAAGATGAACAGTTATCGATCAATGGCCGAGTTTAAACTTGCTTTATGAGATGAACGGTCAAGATTAAATAGTATATTATAGGTAATGATCACAAAGCCGCCTAAGTCAAAAGCCAGTTGTAACTTGCCTAAGTAGTAACTATGATACGACATGCATTAAATGCGTGGCGAGGTCCAGCATACTTATGCATGGAATGTCGTGCATTAAATGTAAGTCGTTAATATTAAATGACAATCCTTGAGATATTAAATACGATGCTGATTCTGAGCAATAAATGCATATTACAGTTCTATTAGTTACTACCGAGTAGAGATACGCAAACCCGTCGCTGAACATCGTAGTCGGCGATACCTCGTGTAGATGGTTGCTTTGAGTCTCTACGTCATCGAATTTACTCGATGCGAGAGTGAACATTCCCCCTTACTGAATGCTACTCTCCTGAAACCTCTTACTGACTGGAGTCAGTAGGGTCCAGCAGACCTAGCTCTACTGAAAGTTCTAATCTGGATTCAGCTAGAGGCTTGGTCAGTATATCAGCCCTTCGATGGTCAATATGGATCTTTTCCATCATGATATCCTTTTTTTCGACATGGTCACGAATGAAGTGATGTCTGATGTCCACGTGCTTGCATCTTGTGTGAAGTACAAGGTTCTGAATGATTGCAATGGCACTGGTACTGTCGCAGAAGATTGGCACTTCATTCTGAATGACGTCATAGCCTCGTAGCTGCTGTCTCAGCCAAAGGATTTAGGCGCAACAACTTCCGGCAGCCATGTATTCAGCTTCAGTAGTTGACTTGGCTACTGAGTGCTGTTTCTTTGAAAACCATGAGATCAGCTTACTGCCAAGGAACTGACACGTTCCTGAAGTTGACTTTCGGTCAATTCTACACCCTGCATAGTCAGCATCAGAGTAACCAGTTTGTTCTATATTATCATCAACTGGATACCATAAACCCATGTCAGGTGTTCCTCTGAGATAGCGGAGAATCTTCTTTGATGAGTCCATGTGACTCTGCTTTGGATTCGCCTGAAATCGAGCACAGACACCTACAACATAAGTTATGTCAGGACGAGTAGCTGTTAAATATAATAAAGAACCAATTATAGCACGAAATTTAGTTTGGTCTACTAATACTCCCTCCTTATCAAGATCAATTTTCATGTTTGTGTTCATCGGGATCTTGATAGGTTTGCCGGATGTACAACCGAATCTTTTGATGAGGTCTCGAGTGTATTTGCCTTGATTAATGAACGTCCCTTTTTCAGATTGTTTGACTTGGAAACCGAGGAAGTAGTTCATTTCTCCCATCATTGACATCTCGAATTTGCCCTTCATCATCTTTTCAAATTGTTGGCACATGATGACATTCTTAGATCCAAATATAATGTCATCTACATAGATCTGCACAAGTAGTAGATCGTCTTCCAGTCGAATGCTGAATATAGTGCGGTCTACTGAGCCTTTCTGAAAACCTTTCTGAAGAAGAAACTCAGATAGGGTATCGTACCAAGCCCTGGGTGCTTGTTTTAACCCATACTGAGCCTTTACGAGTCTATAAACTCGATGTCCCCCTGAAAGCCGGGCGGTTGTTCCACGTAGACTTCTTCTTTCGATGACGCCGTTCGAGAACGCAGACTTCACATCCATTTGATAGACTCTGAATCTTTGATGTGTTGCGTAGGCCAGGAATAGTCTAATTGCCTCCAATCTTGCAACTGGAGCGAAAGTCTCATCGAAATCTATTCCCTCAGCTTGACAGTAGCCTCTTGCCACGAGTCTTGCTTTGTTCCTTACTATGACGTTGTTTTCATCCGCTTGTTCTTGAAGACCCATTTTGTTCCAATAACATGTTGATGCCGGGGTCTATCAACAAGCTCCCAAACGTCGTTTCTCGTGAACTAATTCAGCTCCTCCTGCATAGCTATGATCCAGTCAGCATCTTTCAGTGCATCCTCAATCGTCTGAGGTTCGTCAGTAGACAAGAAGCAGAAATATAAGGCGCTTTCTCCATGATAGAATCTGGATCTTGTCTTTACTCTTGCTGAGGGATCTCCAATAATCAGATCAGCAGTGTGAACGTCCAGCCACGATCTACGATGTTTCAGTTCTTCATCTGAAATTTGTTCAACACAGATAGTAGGTGAGTTAGGCATTTCAGTTGTACTATTCTGAGATTGAAGCATTTCAAGAATGAGAGTGTGATCTACCGAGTCACCGAGGTTCGGGGGCATTCGGCTCGGGAACACTAATAGATGTTCCCCCTGAGTTGTTATTCTCAGTAGTGGTCTCAGTTACCTCTGGGGTTTCTTCATCGACCTGAGTTACCTGGGATTGATTCTGTTCAGGAGAATCAATCGGCTCAGCTACATTTACTTCTGGTTGAGATTCAGTAGACTTGTCTTCATTTTCCTCATCTGAATCATCATCCCAACAAAGCTGGATCTTTTCGACTTTGTCTTTTAGGCTTAGATCCTGTAGCTGCTTACTGATGTCCTCAGAGTCAGAATTAGAGTTATTGCTCCTGTCTTCAGTAGCAAACTCATTAAAAACAACATGAGCGCTTTCCTCCACGCAAAGGGTTCGATAGTTGAATACTCTGAAAACTTTGCTGACCCGAGAGTATCCTAAGAATACTCAGTGATCTGACTTGCTATCAAAAGTTTTCAGCTGATCTTTCCCATTATTGTGGATAAAGCACGAGCACCCAAAAATATGGAAATAGGATAGAGAAGGTTTCCTGCTGTTCCATAGTTCATATGGTGTTCTCTTACGTTGCTTTGTCAGTAGAGAACGGTTCTGAGTGTAACAAGTAGTATCAGTGGCTTCTGCCCAGAATTTTGCTGGGAGTCCTGAGTCTGCGAGTAGAGTTCTAGCTGCTTCTTTGAGAGTTCTGTTCTTTCGTTTAGCAACTCCATTTTGCTGAGGTGTGCGAGCAGCCGATGTCTCATGCTCTATTCCTTCTGCTTTGTAGACACTATCATAGAATTAAGGAACTCAGTTCCTCTGTCAGAACGGATTTTGATAATTTTGGTGTTCTTCTCGACACTGAGCCTTTTCAGAAGCCTTGGTAACTCTGTTTTGACGTCAGACTTGTTGGCAATGAATATGACCCAAGTGTAGCGCGAGTAGTCATCGATGACCACTAAAGCATATTTCTTACCTCTGATCGTCACTGGAGAGACTGAACCGAACAAATCCATATGTAGCAGCTGAAGGATTCCATCAGTGGAAAGAGATGGAACAGGTGGATTTTGATTCCTTGTTTGCTTTCCCTTCAGACATGCTTCACACTGAGTGTCTTTGCTGAATACTTCATTCGGCAGTCCTCTTGCTAGAGTGTTTCTTGCTAGTTTGTTAAGCGTCTTGAAGTTGAGATGGCTGAGTCTCCTGTGCCACAGCCACCCCATTCGGTTGTCGTTTTTCGCTAACAAACAAGCTTCAGGTTCAGCTGAGTTCTAGTCAGCCACATAGATATTCTTCTTGCGCGAACCTGATAACACTGTTTTCCCTGTGGATTTATCAATGACATCACAGAAACCAGCATCAAATATCACTCTATTCGTGTTATCACAAAATTGACTAACAGAGAGAAGATTGTGCTGAAGTCCTTCAACATATGATACTCTTGGAACTTTGGCAGTTCCAATGCTGAGTGTTCCAAATCCTCTTGTGTAGCCTTTAGCATTGTCTCTAAACTCAATTCTGGGTCCTTCTTCAGGGATATAATTCTTCAGCAGACTCTTTTGATATGTCATGTGTCGTGAGCATCCGTTGTCCACATACCATGGGTCTTTGTCCACCTGCAAAACAGAATTATATTCAGGTACCCTTTATTTTGATTTTGGGTCCTTAGATGTTAGTTTTAGTAACCCATATTTGTCTTACGACCCTAGTGGTCTCAGACAACTTCTTTCCACTTGAGTCAACGTATTTGACTACTGGACTGGTCGATACTGACTTCTTAGGCTTTTCTGGTTCAGGAGTCCTGATCTTCTGAGTTGGTGGACTGCTGACCTTTGCCTTTTGTGCGATTTTCTTCTTCTTCTGACTCTTGGATCCTTTTATGACTATAGGATCATAATACTATGACCCATACTGAGCAGGATGTGTCAGCTGAGGAGGTCCATACTGATCAGCCCACTTTGGCTTGCTGGTTCCCCCTTGATTGAACTGGGGTGTTTTGGTGCTGATCTTTTGGCCACAATGCTGATGTGTAGGATGAGGTGCTTTCATCTTTTGTTTGTTCTTGGCGAGAGGGTTCAGTATGTTTGCATTGATTGTCTCCCCTTGAACAAACCTATCAGCAAGTCGCACTTCTGAGTGGACGGGGGCAGATGAGGAAGCACCTTGGCTGAAACCAAGTCCTTCCTTGCAGTGCTTGGGCTTGTTGCTTGCTAGTATAGCCTCCAGCTTCTTTTCAGCGCCCATGTACCACTCAGTCATCAGGTTCCTCTAGACATCATCACTTTTCTTCAGTGTGTCATGCTCGGTCTGAAGTCCTGATAGTTGTTGCTTCAGTAGACTTAGTTCAGTATCTTTCTGAGTTAAGTCCTTGGTAAGAACTGAGATCTGATCTTCTTGATGCTGAGACTTGGCCATCAGAGAGTTTATCTCCTCCCTGAGTCTCAACACAAGTCCTTCAGAATCGTAGCAACCGGATCTCTCCGAGAAAGTCTCGATTCTCAACTTTCAGGGTATCCAACTCCCGAAGAATCTTACCGAGCCGTGAGACTCATCCGAATCCGTTCGTCTAGAAGTTCTTCATATGCTGTACTGACGTCCATATTCTCGTCTGCTCCTGAAACTGTGTCGTGTGTGCAGTGTGAAGGAGAGTTAAATAGTTCATGAGAGTTTACCTCATCCTCTTCTCCTGCCATTAGACACTTTTCAGCAGTTTCTTCAGCTTCAAGCTCTAGGGCCATGAAAGTCGCTTCATCATCGGATGAATCCATGAAGGAGTTGACTTCTTCGAGTCTTCCGAGAATTCACCGGCTATGTATGCTTGTCTCTTCTTGGCGAATTTCTCTCTCCTTGCTTTTCGTCTTTGCTCGTTCGGTACTACCGAGCTCGGGGCAGCCATACCGATAGTGTCCTAGCTTCTTGCAGTTGTAGCAGGCAATGACTCTTTCTTCTTTGCTTTCGCTGTCTTTTGATGGAGCTGAGTCATCCCTCTTTCTGCATTCATAAGTATGCGAGTCAGGAGTGCGTTTAGGCGTGTATTCAGACTTACCTTTCGATTCTCGATAGGCTTTAGTCACTTTTCTGCGCCGCTCCTTTTCCTTCTGATATTTTACGGCAAGCAGTACGTACTTCTGAGCGAAACTTCCTTCATGTATGTCGTTGAGTGAAGGTTCAGTCTTACTCGACGTAGGAGACGCTGTGCTGACTGATGCTTTGAAGGCATGGTCAATTTTGGTGTCAGCTTCAGCTCACTGCTTTCGTTGAGGTCTGTCAAACTCGAATTCCTCTGCTTGAAGTTCTGAAAAGATATGGTCAGGAGTAACAATATCTAAGTCAGAATGTCGTAATAATGTAGCAAAAGGAGTCCAATGACCGTCTGGCAGTGCCCTCAGTATTTTGAGATTCATTTCTCGGTTCGAGAATATCTTTCCCAACCCGTTGATAGAGTTCATCTGATTCGTGAATCTCACGCTGGGATCTTCTATGGTATCTCCGGGCATGAGAGACAAACTCTCCAGCTTTTGGAGTTTCAGCGCAAGTTTGTTGGCTTTGATCTTATGAGTCCCCCGACTCAGTAGTGCTAGAGCATCCTAGAGTTCCTTAGCTATCTTGCATTCCTGAACCCTGCCGAGATAAGAATCACTTAAGGTGGTTAGTATGGCATTCCTGGTGACTCGGTCTAAGTTATGAAGTTTCTTCTCCTCAGGGGTGAAGTTATGAAGAGGCATTCCGGATCCGTTCAAGTAGACCAGTTTCAAGATAACAAGAGTCTTTTAGAACTTCTGCTCTGATACCAATTGTTGGTCCCGAGAGCACGTTCAGGTGTAGAGGGGGGGGGGGGGTGAATACACCTGAAACCGAGTTCTCCACTTGAAACACGAACAGTCCTATTCAGGATGGTGTCGTGCGATTGAATTGAATTCGGACACTGCATAACCGTTTCCGAATCGTGTTAGGCAAAGAGATACTAACTCTACTGAGACCTGCTAACTGACAGAGTCAGAATTTAGTATCAACAGTTGGAGTTCAGTGGCGCGGAAATGTGTAGGTCTAAAACAGTTGAGTGGAAAACGTTTTATCAATACAGTTTCAGTTCAGAAGAATAAGCAGTTAAGATCGCTGAAACTTAGTTGAATGATTTTAAAGGATAATTTTCAGGATGAACAATTAAAATCAATGCAACAGTAAATAAGAGAACAAGCGAGAGACAGAGATTTTGAAAGTGGTTCGGATACACAGGATCCTACGTCCACTATCCCGAAAGATCAGGAGGCTATTTATTATACTGAGTTAGTCTCAGTTAGCTTGTACACAGGACAAAGTCTCGTCTTGAAATTTTTACTGAGCAAGTCTCAGTTTACAAAGGTATCAAACTGAAGCGTTTGACTAACTTTCCAACTATGAAGGAGTCCTTTTACAATAAGGATCAGGTTCAAATATGAACTCCTTCGTCTAAGCTATGGATATATTCGGTTGAGCTTAGGGTTAGAGGGATAGGGAACGAGAATGTAGCTTCTAGAACGATGAACAACTGAGTTTAGCTTTGGGTTTGTGTAACGTCGGTTGGATACTAGAGGCTTGTATATCGGTTCAGCTTGGTTCCCTAAGAGCTAGATTGTAGTATTTCGCCGGAGAAATATTCTTCGAGTTCTTGCGAAAGACTTAGGCTTTTTAATTTGCTCGTTGAATGCTCTGTGTTCTTGTGTTTTCTCGTGAGCTTCAAATTTCGAATGATCCCTCTATTTATAGAGAAGAGTCTTGGAACGATCCGTTGGAGACGATCATCCCTTACTCTCTCTCTTTTTGTAGCTAACGGCTCTTTTGACGTAGAGTGACAGTGTCCTTTCCCTCCTTTTCTGGAAAGTTGTTGACTTGCAGCTTTAGTAGGTATAGGACAGGTGTCTGCTTGTCATTCGTCGAGGTTTACAAAGTAGTTGAGATAGAACAAACTTCGAGGCATACTGAAGTTGACTTCTCTCTTCCTCGTATTTGACTATGCTGATTGTCATTCAAAAGATCTGACAGTTCAGAAGACTGTCTGACCGTTGTTGAGTCCGATCTTTGATTCAGTAGCAAATACGCTGAGATGGCTTTACTGAAGATCAGCTCTGAGTACAGTGAACTACTCCTGCTGAGTTCAGTCCAGTATTTACTGAGTCTTCTACATCTGGTGCTAAGGCTGATAATCTACTGAACGCCTGAACCAGAGCAGAGTGTCTATTGAGTCTGAACCCTCAGACACAAAAACAATTACAACGAAATGGTTCACCAATCAAGATAGGGTTTTGGGATCTTCAAATCTTCATAGATTCACTCAGAGCATAAGCCTATTGAGCGCGTATCAGTACGGAAGATAGAATCATTTCCCACTAAGTATTACAGTGCTGAGCATGGAATCATCACCCAACAATTTCCCCCTATTTGATGATGCCAAAACCTAACACCATCTATGCTAACTAACACTAAACTACTCAGAAATAGAGCTCCTTACAAATTTACAAGTAGGTTCATCGGAGTTGTTCTTCAAGTTCTAGACTACTGAAGGGAGCACAGCAGGGAGTCAGAATATTGAGACTAAGCATATCCCTGTCTTAACAATTTCCCTTTATATCACAATAACTAGTATATCAGAATCTCAGCAGCTACTGACAAAGAATATACACAGTGAGTGTGTGAGTCAGTAATCACTTCAGTAATTCTGAGTGTTAAGTATAAAACAGAACATGGCTTATATAGACAATAAGATATTGTCGAAGCCAAAAGAGAGAGATATATATATAATGTGAGAAAGTTTAGTACATTACATCTCTTTCTAAGCTAGGAAAGTTAAAGAAGAATCTAAGATCTAGGAGCGCTTGTACTACTCGATCCTATCCTTGAAATCTTGCGATTGAGTCTCGGGAAGGGGCAGTCCATACATCCTGTAGGTAAACTTCCTTAGCTTCAAAAATTCAGCAAAGTCTGCTGGCTCGTCTTCTTCGAGAGATCTGGCTCTTGCAGCATCCTTTACTTCTTTTTCAATCACACCATAGTGAATAGAATCATCAAGTCTTCTCGGTGGTGGTTGAATTCTGGGTTCAGGGACTCGGACTTCAATATTCTCTTTCACAGCATTCTGCATGTAGACATACAAGTCAGGTTCAGTCCTCATCATCCATTCAACATAGGCATCAGCCTTTGCCTTATCTGACCAGAATCTCCAGAAATAATTCCTCTTGATGAACTCTATCTTTAGTGACTCCCATCTCTGAATGTACTGAGCTGGCATCCACTCATCAGTCCTTGGCCATCTATGTATCTTCAGATCTGTTGGTTTCTTGAACTTCCTATATCTGTATGGAATGCCAGCTTTGGAAGGAACCCTCAGTCTGGCTTCTTGTTCAGTTCGGACTCTGAGTGCTTTTAAGTCTGCCATATGGATTCTCTCTCTGGCAGCTTCAATCTGTCTCGCCTCTTCTCCTCTGTACAGGTACCGATCCATCTGAGCAAAGATGGCTTCTATCTCAGCATTCTGTTCTTTTGGAGTTGTGTAGGAGGGCTTGCGAGGCCAAATACTACACCTAGACCAAACTTCTGCATATACTAAATATACTATCAGAACTTGTGATTCAGCAGAACTTCCCCCATCAACACAAAATAAATCAGACGCCACAAGCATTCACATAAGCACAAAAGATTATTCAAGTTCTGCTCCAAAAGATAATAAGAACACAATCGATATATCCGAAAACCACAAAATATCATTCGAGTTTTGTTATGACAATCCAAAGAATAAAAAATCGCAAAAGAGAACCAGATAAGTAACCTAGTCGAACCTATTAGGTGGATGAGTGCGAGCGAACAGATTATAACCGAATCAAACCTCATCCAAATTAATTTCAGAATTCAAACCTGAACAGAAGTTTTGGAGGTGGATGAGTGCGAGCGGCGGCGGGCGGTGTTCCTGATGAGTGCTGAGTGTGAGCCTACCGCCGGCGGCGGCGGGCGGTGTTCTTGAATCGACTTGAATTTGATGACAAAACAATAAAACTATGGCTTCCTGAAACTCGACTGTCAACTCTGTTCTTTAGCCTTTTTTTAAGTTTTTTTTTAAATTTTATTTTAAATAAGTATAATTAATTTTTATTAATTAATTATAAAAATTTAAACCGGTTTTCGGTTCGGTTCAGCCAACCGATAACTTTAACTAGACTGAACCGAAAATCGAAGATGGCAGATTTTACGAACCGGAAATCGGGCCGAACTTAAAAGTTCGGTTCGGTCATAGTCGAACTCAATTCGGTTCGGCCGGTTCGGCCGGCTTGGCCAACTTTACACAGTTTCAAACACAGGGTTTGAGTTTCTCCAACTAAGAAGGAGTTCTTACAATAAAAACAGTTCAATATCTATGAACACTTTTTGTTTCTAAGCATGTGATCTAACACTGGTAGCTTAGAATAGAGATTGAGAACAAAATATCTCTTGAGAGAAGAACTAGACAGATGTTCTAAGATGCAAGTTCTTCGTTGAATAGGCTTGAGTTCGCTAGAGGTTGAATGCTTGAATGCTTTGTGTTCCCTATATCTTCAACGATTGAAGCTCGATCTCTATTTATAGTCTTGACTTGTGAAAATATCCATTGAAGGAGATCCAGACACGTGTAAAAATGACAAGGAGAACGACCATCTTCAATTTGAACGTTACTGTAGATATTCTCTCATTTTCAGTCTTGAGGGCAGCCTTTGTTAATGCAAGTACAGTGCTAGCATCTCCTCATTGGTCGATGTTGAATGTTAGGTGATGCTTGTTCAAACTCCAAAGCAGATGTTGAGTTGACTTCCTCTGATTCCTCAGACTGAATTATCTTCTATTGACAGTCTTCTGAAAAGTTCAGCTTCATGCCGATTATAGCAAACCAGTCAAGATTCGTATTCATCGGAATCTTGACTAGTTTGCTTGAGTCGCAGCCAAACTTTTAATGAGATCTCTGGTGTACTTGGCCTTGTTGATGAACATTCCTTTCTCAGGTTGTTTGACTTGAAGTCCAAGAAAATAGTTCATCTCTCCCATCATAGAGATTTCAAACTTTTTTTTCATTATCTTCTTGAATTGTTGACACATGGTCACGCTCCTAGAACCGAAGATAATATCGTCCACATAGATCTGCACTACTAGTATGTCATCCTCTGACTTAATGTTGAATAGAGTGCGATCTACTGTTCCTTTCTGAAATCCTTTATGAAGTAAAAACTCTGAAAGGGTATCATACCAAGCCTTGAGTGTTTGTTTAACCCATACATAGTCTTTCTAAGTCTGTATACTGAATGAATGTAATTTACCTGCCTCCTTCGTATGTGTAGTAGTTCTTCCTCTGCGTGGTCAGAGAACTGAAGAAATTATAAATATGTCTCTCTCCCACTCGCGTGTATATGTTTGAGTATGTGTAGTTGTGTTCTGATTATGAACAAAATACTAATATATATAGGCTTCAAAAGCCAATATTACATTAATATTTGTAGCCCATTAATTTAGTTATACTTCTAATGGGCTTCCACATAATAACCCCATAATATAATAAATTAATTTACTGGGCTACTTCTATTTATAAATTAATTGGCTCAGCCAATTAATTCCAGATGGATAATATTATTAAATAATGCAGCATACACTAATATATTAATAATGACTTCTGAGAAACAATAAATAATTGGACAACTAATTAGGCCATATTAGGGATCTAATACAAGAAATAAAGTCGGGCCTCAAATAAATTAATTATCTATTCTCAGCCCAGAGCAAAATCAATTAATAAACACAGATTCATTCCACTAGAAATCCGTGTTGACTTACCCCTTTATCCCGAGCATGTACTTGTATTTTAGACTTAATCGATCCTCGTATTTAAGATAGAAATATCAGTTAATTAATTAAGCCCACTGACAGCTTAAATTAATTAACATTTATTATATAATCCTGAGTAGTACCACTTGACCTTATTAACACACCTGAACTTAATCAACCGGCCGGGTTCAGTGTGATAATCCTTACGAGTTCCTAATGAGATATTATCAACCCATTTTACTAGGATATACTGTTGCAAGATACAGACAACCAACCTAAGTCACAAATGACTACTAGCACCCAAGATGCGTAGATCTGGTCGCAATGATGTTCACCATAGTAGGTCAAAGTGATAGATAGCCAAATGCACTCAGCTGAAGTATTACCAAGCTTAAGACCAGCTGAGTCACCGAGATCTTCGGTTCTCCACTAAGGTCAGTCAGGAGAACACATCTCACTGTGATCCATCAATACACCACCTTCAGTGTACCAGCATAGATAAATAACCAAGACAAACCACTTCTTATCTAATCTGCAACTTATACCGACAACTTATCCTAAAGTTGTCTCAGCTGTGATAATTGTTTGTATCTTATCAAATCAACCAATTGAGTAGTCTCTTCTGATCTACAACACACTAAAAATCTAACTTATATACAAGATAAATGATTACATGTGCAAATATATATTTATCAAATAGGAGAATAAAACAGTGGTAAGGACAAAAACACCTTGTATGCAAGCATGAAAACTGCTTCCAGTATAAAAAAATCCCAACAATTCTCCCACTTATACTAAAGCAAATTTTTAGTATACAATAGGTCAATTCTGGTAATAACTAGTACAAACAAACACGCTCAACTATCTATCCTGTCTA
The DNA here is from genome assembly GCA_028984105.1 of Lavandula angustifolia. NCBI lineage: Eukaryota > Viridiplantae > Streptophyta > Magnoliopsida > Lamiales > Lamiaceae > Lavandula > Lavandula angustifolia. The sequence continues at coordinate 28,630,966 of CM054815.1, read as the reverse complement.
TCACTACATTTTCTCTCACTTATACAGAAGTTTCTGCAGTCCTAAGTGGGGGGTATCTCTGCCACTCCTAAGCGATGAACATACTTCTCGTAAGCTAGGATTGGTATGCTCTTCGTGAAAGGATCAGCTAGGTTGTCTTCAGTTCCAATTTTGTCAATCACCACGTCTCCTTGATGTACGAATTTGTTGGGAGATGATTCAACAGTTTATTTGTTAGAAGATTTGAATGATCCTAAACCCTAATTTGATTGGTGAACTATTAAGTTGTAATTGTAATGCCTTAGTCTCTGAGAGTTTCAGACTCAGTAGAGATTCTCTCAGCATGGTTCAGGCACTTAGTTCTGTCTGCTGACCCTTCAGTAGACTATCCGCCTCAGTACCATGGAGTGAAGACTCAGTAGTGCTGGACTCAACGAGAGCAGCATACTGAGGGGTATTCATACTCAGTAGTGCTGGACTCAGCAGGAGCAGCATACTGAAAGAAGTCAGTAGAACTGGACTTAGCAGGAGTAGTTCACTGAACTTAGAGTTGACCTTCAGTAGAGCTGCACTCAGCAGGAGTATACTACTGAACCAATGTCAGACTCAACAACGGCCTGACAATCTCATTAACTGTTAGATGATCTTATATATAAAATCAGTAGAGTCATACGAGGTATTCAGAGAAGTCAACTTCAGATCTGCCTAGAAGTCTGTTTGTCTCAACTACTTAATACAACTCGACCAATGACGAGCCTCCAACTGTCAAAGTTCTGATTAAAGCTGCAAGTCAATCACTTTCGAGAAATGGAGGGAAAAGACTCTGCCAGATTCTTTGAAAGAGCCGTTAGCTACCCAAAAGAGAGTGACACATGGATCGACGTCTCCCACGGATCTTTCCATGACTCACCTCTACAAATAGAGGGAAAATCAAATCGAAGCTCACCAAGAACAAGACCAAGAACACACGAGCGATTACGAGCAAACACTTACCGACTTAAGCTTTCCGCAAGAACTTCATAGAAATACTTCAAGCGAAAGGCGATATACTTGCTCAAGGGAACCAAGCTGAATTAGAATCAATAGCCTCTAGTATCCAAGTGATTGAACACGAACCCAGAGAGTTTATTCCTCACTGTTCGTCACTCTAGAAGCCACCTTCTAGTTCCCTTCCCTCTAACCTAAGCTCCACTGAATATATCCGTAGCTCAGATCGGAGGAGTTCATCCCTGAATTGTTCTTACTTGTAAAGAACTCCTTCATAGTTGGAGAGTTTGTCAAACACTTCAGTTTGATACTTGTAAACTGAGACTTGCTCAGTATAATCCTCAAGACCAGTGTTTGTCCAGTGCACAAACCGACTGAGACTAACTCAGTATAATAAAATACTCTCCTAATCTTTTCGGGACAGTGGACGTATGATTGTTTGATATCCGGACCACTTTAAAATCGATGTATTCTGTTTTTACTGTTGCATTGATTACTGTTCATACTGAAAACCATTTTACAAAATCATTCAACTGTGTTTCAGCAAAGCTTAAGAGATTGCACTAATACACTGAAGCAATTTTAATAAAAACATTTTCAAACTCAACCGAATAGGGCCTACACATTTCCGCACTCTACTGAACTCTTACTGAACGGTACTGAATTCTGACATCAGTCAGCTAACAGGGCTCAGTATAGTCAGTTACTCTATCCACGCGATTAAGAACAACATATTTGGTCTACTTAACTTGTTCAGCAAGGCACTCTCCTTAATAGGACTGTTCGCGTCTTAAGTTGAGAAAGTTTTCAGGTGTATTCACCCTCCCCCCTCTACACGTGAACGTTTATCTCGGGACCAACAATTGATATCAGACAGGAGTTCTCTAAGACTCTTGTTATCTGAAACTGGTCTACTTGAACGGATCCTGAATATGTTTTCACTGCATATCATTCTTCATTCATATCACTATTTAAAATGTCTGATACGTCAGGAATGAGGATGGTACCCATGTTCTCAGTAGAGAACTACGGGGTATGGCGAGTCAGAATGGAAGCTCATTTGACTTCTCTCCACGATAGCATGATAGAGGTCTTGGAAGAGGGACCTATCGTTCCCATGATCGATAGTGTCGAAACCCAAGATCCAGCACAAGGAGGAGGAATAGTGACCGGGAAGAAAATCCCTAAAGACAGAAGCCTCTTCACTCCTGAAAAGAAGAAGCTTCACAATCTTGACCGGGTTGCCAGAAACGCCATACTGACCACTCTGAATGACTCCTATCTCGGAAGAGTTCAGGACAACAAATCCGCCAAGGAACTCTGGTATGCTCTGGCGCTACTGTGTCGGGGGACTCAGAAGATTAAAGCTAACAAGTTAGTGCTGGAACTTGAGAAGCTGGAGAGACTGTCTCTCATGCCTGGTAACACGATTGAAGATCTCAACATCAGATTTACGGATCTGATGAATACTATCAACGGGCTGGGAAAGACATTCTCCAACCGAGAGATGAATCTTAAAATCTTGAGAGCACTGCCAGACGGACATTGGACTCCATTTGCTACTTTGCTTAGACATTCTGATCTTGACATTGTTTCTCCTGATCATATATTTTCAGAATTAAAAGCTGAGGAGTTTGAGTTCTGTCTACCAGAAAGGAAGCAGCGAGCTGAAGCTGACACTCAAATTGACAATGCCTTCAAAGCATCACTCAGCACATCAGCTCCCGCATCTAGCAAAGCTGAGCCTTCAACCAACAATCTACAAGAAGGAAGCTTAATTAGCTCAGAGATATGCACTGCTTACCGTCAAGTATCAGAAGGAGAAGGAGAGGCACAAAAGCTCTCTAGAGTCGTCAGAGACTCAAAGAGTAAGTCTGGATATACACCTAAGCACACTCCTGAACCGCATACCGCTGAATGCATGAAACAGGAGGACTCTGCACAGTCGAAAGACAGTGAGAGCAAAGAAGGTAGAATCACCTCCTACTAGAACTGCAAGAAGCCAGGACACTACCATACGACTGTCCTGGGCTCAATACAACTGGAAGAGCAGCACGAAAAGCTCGAAGGGAGAAGTTCATTAAGAAGCGTCAAGCATACATTACCGGTGAACTCTTAGATGACTCAGATGAAGTCGATTCCTTCATGGATTCATCAGATGATGAAGCGGCATTCATGGCCCTAGAGCTTGAAGAAGATGCTGAAAAGTGTCTTATGGCAGGAGAAGAGGATGAGGTAAACTCTCACGCACCATTTAACTCCTCTTCACACTGCATACACGACACTATTTCAGGTGCAAATGAGAATCTGGACGTCTCGATCGCCTACGAAGAATTATTAGACGAGCAGATTCAGATGAGCCTGCAGCTGAGTAAGACTCTTCAGGAGTTGGATACCCTGAAAGCGGAGAATCAGAGACTTTCTTAGGAGAGTCAGGTTGCTACTGAGTCGGAAGGGCTTATGTTGACTCAGGGAGGAGATTAACTCTCTGATGTCCAAATCTCAGCATCAAGAAGATTTGATCTCAGTACTGACCAATGACTTGACTCAAAAGGATACTGAACTGAGTTTACTGAAGCAGAAGTTCTCAGGACTTCAGACCGAGCATAAAATGCTTAAGAAGAGTGATAATATCGGGAGGAACCTGATGACAGAGCGATACATGGGAGCTGAGAAAAAGGTTGAGGCGATGCTAGCCAACAACAAGCCCAAACATTGCAAGGAGGGACTTGGGTTCAACCACGGAGCCTCCTCATCCGCCCCCATACGCTTAGAGAATCGGCTCACTGATAGGTTTGTTCAAGGGGAGACTATCAATGCTAAGATTCTGAATCCCTTAGCAAAGAACAAACAGAAGATGAAGGCACCTCATCCTAACTATCAGAAAACTGACAAGAAGACTAGCTCAAAATCACCAAAGTTCAGTCAAGGGGGAACCAACAAAGTCAAATGGGCTAATCAGTATGGACCTCCGCAGCTAACACATCCAGCTCAGCATGGGTCAAATTATTATGATCCTATAGTTAGAAGAGGATCCAAGAGTCAGTAGAAGAAGAACCCTTGGTACATGGACAACGGATGCTCAAGATATATGACGTACCAGAGGAACCTACTGAACAATTATACTGCTGATGAAGGACCCAAAATCGAGTTCGGAGATAATTCAAAAGGCTATACCAGAGGCTACGGAACACTCAGCATTGGAACCGCCACAGTTCCAAGAGTATCATATGTTGAAGGACTTCAACATAATCTTCTCTCTGTTAGTCAATTTAGTGATAACTCGAATAGAGTGATTTTTTATGCTGGTTTATGTGATTTCATTGATAAATCTACAGGGAAAACAGTGTTATCAGGTTCATGCAAAAAGAATATCTACATAGCTGACTGGAACACAGCTGAACCTGAAGCATGCTTGCTGGCGAAGAACGAAAATAGAACGCGGTGGCTCCGACACAGAAGACTCAGCCATCTCAACTTCAAGACGCTCAACAAGCTAGCTAGAAACGCTCTAGCAAGAGGACTGCCGAATGAAGTATTCAGCAAAGATACTCAGTGTGAAGCATGTTTGAAGGGAAAGCAAACAAAGAGGCCAAATCGGCCTGTTCCATCGCCTTCCACTGATGGAATCCTTCAGCTGCTACATATGGATTTGTTTGGTCCAGTCTCTCCAGTTACAGTCAGAGGCAAAAAGTATGCTCTAGTGGTCATTGAAGACTACTCGCGCTACACCTGGGTCATATTTATTGCCAACAAGTCTAACATCAAAACAGAGTTACATGCGCTTCTAAAAAGGCTCAGTGTCGAGAAGAACACCAAAATCAGAAAGATACGTTCAGACAGAGGAACTGAGTTCCTGAATTCAATGAAGGAAGAGTTCTGCAAAGCTCAAGGCATAGTGTTGGTCCCGAGATAAACGTTCAGGTGTAGAGGGGGGGGGGGATTGAATACACCTGAAAACTTTCTCAACTTAAATTGCGAACAATCTTTTTCAAGAGAGTGCCTTGCTGAAAAAGTTCAGTAGACCAAATAAGTTGTTTTGAATCGCGTGGCAGAGTGACTGATTATACTGAGGCCTGCTAGCTGTCTGAAGTCAGAATTTAGTATCGTTCAGTAAAAGTTCAGTAGAGTGCGAAAATGTGTAGGCCCAATTCAGTTGAGTTAGAAAACATTTTTATTAAAACTGTTTCAGTATATTAGTACAATCTTTTAAGTTTTGCTGTAACAAAGTTGAATGATTTTGAAAGATATTTTCAGTATGAATATAAATCAATGCAACAGTAAAACAGAGCACACAGAACACAACGATTTTAAAGTGGTTCGGATATCAAACAATCCTACATCCACTGTCCCGAAAAGATCAGGAGGCTATTTTATTATATTGAGTTAGTCTCAGTTGGTTTGTGCACTGGACAAACACTGGTCTTGATGATTATAATGAGCATGTCTCATTTACAAGGATCAAACTAAAGCGTTTAACAAACTCTCCAACTACGAAGGAGTTCTTTACAATAAAGAACAGTTTAGGTATGAACTCCTTTGATTTAAGCTATAGATATGGTAAGTTGAGCTTAGTTTAGAGGGAATGGAACAATGAAGTGGCTTCTAGAGCGACGAACAATGAGGGATAATCTCTCTAGGATCGTGTTCAATCGCTTGGATACTAGAGGCTTTGATTCTAACTCAGCTTGGTTCCCTTTGAGCAAGAATATTGCCTTTCGCTTGAAGGTTTTCTCTGAAGTTCTTGCGGAAAGCTTAAGTCGGTTGGAATTTGCTCGTAATCGCTCTTGTGTTCTTCATATGTTCTAGGTGAGCTTCGATTTGAATTCTTCCCTCTATTTATAGAGGTGAGCCATGGAAAGATCCATTGGAGACGATGATCCATGTGTCACTCTCTTTTGGGTAGCTAACAGCTCATTCAAAGAAATCTGGCAGAGTCGTTTCCCTCCATTTTTGGAAATATGTTGACTTGCAGCTTTAATCACAAAGTGGATAGCTGGCTGCTCGTTATTGGCATAGAGCATGACACCTTTGCTGCACGCACGCCTCAACAAACTGGGATTGCTAAGAGGAAGAACTAGAACACTCAAAGCAGCAGCAAGAACCCTGCTCGCAGACTTAGGACTCCCATCTAAATTATGGGCAGAAGCAACTTATACTGCATTTTAGACTCAGAAAAGATGTGTACTGACTAAGCAACATCAGAAGACACCATATAAATTATGGAACGACAGGAAGCCTTTCTTATCTTATTTCCATATTTTTTGGTGTTCGTGCTTTATCCACAATAATGGAAAGGATCAGTTAAAGACTTTAGATAGCAAGTCAGACCAGGGAGTCTTCTTAGGATACTCTCGGGTCATCAAAGCCTTCAGAGTTTTTAACTACCGGACCCTTTGCGTGGAGGAAAGCCCTCATGTTGTTTTTAATGAGTTTACTACTTAAGATAGGAGAAGAAACTAGTAAACAACTACAGATCTGAGCTTAAAAGACAACGTTGAGAAGATCCAGCCGTGTTGGGATGATGATTCAGAAGAGGAAATTGAAGACAAGACTACTAAATCTCAGCCAGCAGCAAACGTAGCTGAACAAATTGATTCTACTAAACAGAGTCAATCCCAGGTCACTCAAGTCGATGAAGAAACCCAAGTGGTAACTGAGACCTCTATTGAGAATAAAAATCCAGGGGGAACAAATGAAGTTCATGAGTTGAATACCCCTGAAACTGGTGACTTCAGTAGAACCGACTCTAGTAACTGAATTACTTCTATCTCAGAATAGTACAACTGAAATGGTTAACTCACCTACTATCTATGTTGAAACAAAATTCAGATGAAGAGTTAAAACATCGTCGATCGTGGCTGGACGCTCACACTTTAGATCTAATTATTGGAGATACTTCAGCAAGCGTAAAGACAAGATCCAGATTCTGTCAGGGAGAAAGAGCTCTATATTCCTGCTTCTTGTCTACTGAAGAACCTCAGTCAGTTGAGGACGCACTTAAGGGTGCTGATTGGATTATTGCTATGCAAGAGGAGCGGAATCAGTTCACGAGAAATGAAGTATGGGAGCTTGTTGATAGACCCCAACATCAACATATGATCTAAACTAAATGGGTCTTCAAGAACAAGCGAGATGAAAACAATTTCATAGTAAGGAACAAAGCAAGACTCGTGGCAAAAGGCTATTGTCAAGTCGAAGGGATAGATGTCGACGAAACGTTTGCTCCAGTTGCAAGATTGGAGGCAATCAGACTATTCCTAGCCTACACAACACATCAACGCTTCAGAGTATATCATAAAGATGTGAAGTCTGCGTTCCTGAATGGTGTGCTGAAAGAAGAAGTCTATGTAGAACAACCTCCCGGCTTTTAGCAGGGACGTCCAGTTTATAGACTCAGAAAGGCTCTATACGGGCTAAAACAAGCACACATGGCTTGGTACGATACCCTATCTGAGTTTCTTCTTTAGAAAGGTTTTTAGAAGGGCACAGTAGACCGCACAGTGTTCAGCATTCGACTAGACGACGACATATTACTTGTGCAGATCTACGTAGATGACATCATATTCTGATCAAAGAATGTCATTATATGTTAACAATTTGAGAAAATGATGAAGGATAAATTCGAGATGTCAATGATGGGAGAGATGAATTACTTTCTCGGATTTCAAGTTAAACAATCAGAGAAGGGAACGTTCATCAATCAAGGCAAATACACTCGAGACATCATCAAGAAATTCGGTTGCACATCCGGCAAACCAATCAAGTTCCCAATGAACACGAACATGAAAATTGATCTTGATAAAGAGGGAATATCAGTAGACCATACTGAATTTCGCGCAATTATTGGTTCTTTATTATATCTAACTACTACTAGACTTGACATAACTTATGCTGTAGGTGTCTGTGCTCGATTTCAGGCAAATCCTAAGCAGAGCCACATGGACTCAGCAAAGAAGATTCTCCGCTATCTATGAGGAATACCTGACATAATTTTATGGTATCCATCAGATGATAATGTTGAACTAATTGGTTATTCTGATGCTGACTATGCAGGTTGTAGGATTGACCGAAAATCAACTTTGGGAACGTGTCAGTTCCTCGGTAGTAAGCTGATCTCAAGGTTTTCTAAGAAATAGCATTCAGTAGCGACATCAACTACTGAAGATGAATACATGGCTTTCGGAAGTTGTTGCGCCCAAATCCTTTGGCGAGATAGCAGCTACGCGATTATAATGTCATTCAGAATGAAGTGCCGATCTTCTGCGACAGCTCTTGTGTAATTGCAATCACTCAGAATCTTGTACTTCATACTAGATGCAAGCACGTGGACATCAGACACCACTTCATTCGTGACCATGTCGAAAAGAAGGATATCAGAATGGAGAAGATCCATACTGACCGTCAAAGGGCCGATACTCTGACCAAGCCTCTAGCTGAAGCCATATTCAGAGAACTTTCAGTAGAGCTAGGTCTGCTGGACCCTACTGACTCAAGTCAGTAAGTAGATTCAGGAGAGGAGCATTTAACAAGGGGGAATGTTCACTCTCAGTACTGAACTCATTCAGTACACAGAGATTAAGAAACCATCTACACGAGGTATCAACTGACTACGATGTTCAGCTGACAGGTTTGCGTATCTCTTTTCAGTAGCCAACATAGTATTTAATGCATTTATTATTCTGATTCAGCATCATATTCAATGCCTTAGAGAATGTCATTTAATATAAACAATTTCATTAAATGCACGACATTCTATGCTAAGTTTGCTGAATTCTGCCACGCATTAAATGCACTTCATATCAAGTTACTTCTTTTGCTAGTTACAACTGTAATTTGACCTAGGCGACTATTTTGATCATTGCCTATTGTATAACATCAAATCCTGATTGTCCATCTCATAAAGCAAGATTTAAACTGAACCGTTGATCGTAAACTGTTCATCTTCCTCTTTATATATATCAAGATAAGTTAGAAAACCGCCATTTTATCCTCTACAACTTAAACCCTTAGTTTTCTGAGAATTCAAATCCCTTACTTGGAAACTGCATTCACTGTTTCTCAGATACACTTACATTTTACAAATATTGTGATACCGATACTAAGTTTTGCAGATTCTAGATATGGCAGCAACTAACGTTGTAGTCGCATCTCCGACCAATATGATAGAGATCCTTGAGAGGACAGGGTATGGTGTGAACCGATTATTGAGTTTTACACCTGCGAGCTAGAGATCATGACAGAGATATTCGAGGCGCTGAGGGCATCAGGCCTTGAGGCAGTCTTGTCAAGGAAGCCGACGTTCTTCCTTACGCGACAAATTTCGAATTATATCTGAACTCAAACGCAGTAGACGGAGACATCGTGGGGCGTTTTGTCATTCATCACGTTGCTGACCCCACCCGTGCTGATTCAGAGATCAAATAGATGTCGATCAAGCAAGCTCTTCAGAAGAACTTTCAGCTACCCAGCTTTGGGATAAGTGTAGCTGGCTACAAGGATGACTTAATAGACGAATATCTTGAGATATTCTGCGGCGAACCGACATCCTTCAGGGTGGCATTCCCGAAGAACTGGATGCTGCCACAATATCGAGCCTTGGCATATATCGTGATGCAGATACTAACTAGCCAAGCTGGCTCATTCGACCAAGTATCCATGCCTAAGCTCCAGATGATGATGGCCATATACGACAGAGCTTTGGTGAACCGGACAGAGTTCTTTCTTAGAGAATTCTAGACTCAGGCTGCTAAGTTCGACAAATTCACAAACAGCCTGTCGGTCAAAGGGAAGCTTTTGTATGGAATGAAGATGAAAATCATGATTGAAGATGTCTGTGGTGCTGACCATATAACTTATGCAGACAAGGCATACTTCAATCCAAAGAAAGTACGCTTCGAAAGCAAGGCAGCGGCCCTCCAGCAGATTGGAGCAAGGCCTGCTGAAGCTGGAAAAGGGAAGAAGAAGACTTGCACTCCCACTAAGAAGCGGTCTCCACCTCAAAAGACTGCTTAGAAGACTCCATTGAAGAAGCAGAAAAAGTCTTCTGAACAAGCAGTCATTATCCCTCCTTTCAGACTACGAGACGACTCAGAATCTTCTGAGAAGATAGTCTCAGTGGAGAAGGCAGTCTCTGCTGAAAGAGAAGCCTTAGTGGAATAGGGGTCAGATGCTGAACCGACAACACCTATCTCTCAGACCCCGCTGGACATTCCACCTCTCAACAGTATTCTTTCTGCTGAGAAGGCCACGTCTCCAATAGACTTAGACGATATGGAGACAAGCACATAAGCCGATACTATTGGGTTAGAGGCTGAAGCACTTCAGAACGGAGCCGTCCTAGAAATCTCTATGGCTATTCCTGAGCTCACAAGTCATTCAGACTTGGTGTCCATGGCTCAGAAGGCCAGGCTTCACATGCTGATTCGGTTCCATGATTGGTTCACTCTGAACAGACTTATCCAACATAAATCCTACAAACAGCTGAACTCAGAAGAGTTGGTGCTCCGCGAGCAGATAGGCTACTAAGTGCCTGCGGACATCAAATCATTAGAAGATCTAAGGGCGGCGATGCTGGCTGTACTTAACAACCACATCCCATCAGCAGCCGCGCCTTCTGAGGGTTCTGATCCCGATGATCAGGATCCGCCCAATGATGCAGGCCCTGAGAAGCCTGCTGAGGGAACTCAACTGGAGGAGGGTGCTCAACCCATAGCTGAATTACCTCTCAGCACTCTTCCTTCAGGTAAGTCGGCAGTTGGAACCTCACAAGCTGGGGACCCAGAATAGCTGTTGATGGGGTCTGCATTTGAGGTTGCGCCCAACTCCAAAGGCCGATGATCCAGGACAGTGGCCAAGGCCCTGAAGAGTCAAGGAGCCCAGAACAGACTCTTGGCCAAAGCTGTCCACCGAAGCTGGAAGAAGTCTACTATTGCTCAGAGTGAGGAAATTAAGGATCTGAGGACCTCAATTCAAAATTTAGCTCTCCTGATTTCACAGCCATCCTCACCAATGCCTCAGCCGCTCAGAAAGCAGAGTTTGACAATCAACATGCATCGTTGGTGGCTTCTTAGAAATCATTGTTGGAAGAATATAAGGCAGCCCACTCAGCACACACAACAACAATCTCTTCAGTGAGTCAAGCTACAGAACTCAGAATCCAGTCCATTCAGAAGACTTGTGAAGAGAAAATAGATGCCAAGTTGCAATCTATTCAGACATTGGTGGATTCCTCTCACAAGAAATACAGTGAAGATCTTATTATAGAGAGGAATGACCTTCACCAGAAGTTTGAAACCATGTAAACAGCATTGGACAGGCTAGCTACTGCATTTGTAGGATTGAACAACAAGGTTGTTCTTGTTCAAACCCCTGGCTCATCTGATGATGCCAAAAAGGGGGAAAGGACACCGAGGGGGAAGAGATTAGTACTTAGAGTAGCTGGAAGCCAATCAGCTCCTACTGACCCCTTAGGAGCAGCAGCAGGTCAGGCCCAGGGTGTCTCAAGCGCCGGTGATGTAGAGCTCGCTGAGACTGGCCCAAGTGGCTCAGGACCAAAGGAGCCTAAGGATTCAGAACTGAGACTCCCGCACAACATATTAAGGAGGTTGCTGATTTCCTTGAGGAGGACTCAGATGAGGAGGAGACTCCTCTGCCTCCTCCAGTAGCAGGTAAGGGAAAGAAAAAGCTTAAACTTCCTACCCCACTGAAGAAAGGGGCCAAGAGATATATCAGCCCTGAGGAACAAGCTCAGATAGAGGCTGAATGAGAAGCTTGCTAGGGAGATTGCTGAAGCTGAAGCAGTAAATAAACCTAAGAAAGCTTTGGCAAAAGCTAAGACCAAAGTCTCAGGAGGAAGAAAGCCGGGTACTAGGCCTCCTCCAAGAAAGCTGAAAATCGGTGATGAGGCCAATAAAGAGAAAGAGACTGAGTAATCAAAGAAGACTGCATCTGATTCTCAGCTGCAACAATCTGAACAGACACAACAGCAGCAGTAACAACAGGAAAGGCCTAGAGCAGAGCCCACAATAGAAGAAATGTTGAACTTCAACATGATTGCCTTAGTCAAGAAAGTTAGACACTATCATCTAGAAGAATACATGCGTTAAGAGGTTCTTGCAAAGGAGAAGGCTGTTGAGGCAGCATGAGAAGCAGAGAGATTGAAGCCTAGGCCACCACCGCTTAAGGATACTGAGATCCCATACAAGTATAGGCGAGTAAAGAAGCCCACAGATCAGAAAATGCACAGATGGCCAAGGGTGGATAAATGGATGCCATGGGAAATAACTCAGAAGTGGGAGACTCTGAAGGCTGAGTTTATCAAAAGGTTCTACGTATGGAGATATTGGCCTGATATGCACAAGAACCAAGCCTTTGCTAAATGGCTTCTAGAAAGCGAACCAGAGATATATGACATAGTTCAGAAAGCCATAGAAGACAAGGAAGATGTCCAAGTCCCTACTCCCAGACCTCTGCCTCCTCCACAGAAGCTTGATGGCTCATTATACACAAGAGTTATTGAAGGAGAAGTCAGAAGTGCTATCTTAGCTTTGGAACTTGATGATTTTGACCCTGCTAACGTGCTGAAGATGAAGAAGCTCCAGAAGGACACATTTCAGATGTATGGACTACCTTTTCCAGAAGAGAAGTCCAGAGAATTTAAGGCAAGGATCTAGAGATTCAGGAGATAACTTCTTATCTTTGTATTTTGTTTTTAGAATAGCAAGAGATGTACTGTACTGAACCTCATTCATATATATATAACATCTTTGTTGTTTGGCCCGACAATACCTTATTGTCTTCATGGCCTGTCTGTTTATTTAAGCTTAGCAATCAAAATCAACTAAGTGATTACTGACTCACACACTCACTGCTTATATTTGTGTTTGTCTGTTTTTACTTAGATTGATAGACTCTATTTGTTTGAGTATGGGAAATTATTGTTTAGGGGGAAATTGTTGTTAGAACTCTGTAATAGGTTCTGATACTTCTTCCTATATCCCTCAGTAGATTAGAACTTGATGTACAACTCCACTGATTCTACTTGTAATATTTGTAAGGAGCTTGTATCTGATAGTTTGTAGTGTTAGGTTTTGGCATCATCAAATAGGGGGAAATTGTTGGGAGATGAATCACTAGTATATTTCTTAGAAGATTTGAATGATCCCAAACTCTAATTTGATTGGTGAACCATTGAGTTGTAATTGTAATGCCTTAGTCTCTGAGAGTTTCAGACTCAGTAGACATTCCCTCAGCATGGTTGAGGCACTTAGTTCTGTCTACTGACCCTCCAGTAGACTAACTAGTACAAATAAACACGCTCAACTATCTATCCTATCTATCACTACATTTTCTCTCACTTATACAGAAGTTTCTGCAGTCCTAAGTGGGGGGCATCTCTGCCACTCCTAAGCCATGAACATGCTTCTCGTAAGCTGGATTGGTAAGCTCTTCGTGAAAGGATCAGCTAGGTTATCTTCAATTCCAATTTTGTCAATCACCACGTCTCCTTGATGTACGAATTTCTTGGGAGATGATTCAGTAGTATATTTGTTAGAAGATTTAAATGATCCTAAACACTAATTTCATTGGTGAACCATTGAGTTGTAATTGTAATGCCTTAGTCTCTGAGAGTTTCAGACTCAGTAGACATTCCCTCAGCATGGTTCAGGCACTTAGTTCTGTCTGCTGACCCTTCAGTAGACTATCCGCCTCAGTACCATGGAGTGAAGACTCAGTAGTGATGGACTCAACAAGAGAAGAATAATGAGAGGTATTCATACTTAGTAGTGCTGGACTCAGCAGGAGCAGGATACTGAAAGGAGTCAGTAGAACTGGACTCAGCAGGAACAGTTCACTGAACTTAGAGTTGACCTTCAGTAGAGCTGCGCTCAGCAGGAGCATACTACTGAACCAAAGTCAGACTCAGAAATGGTCTGACAGTCTCATTAACTGTCAGATGATCTTATATGTAAAATCAGTAGAGTTATACGAGGTATTCAGAGAAGTCAGCCTCAGATCTACCTAGAAGTTTGTTTGTCTCAACTACTTTCTACACCTCGACCAATGACGAGCAGCCAGCTGTCAAAGTTCTGATTAAAGCTGCAAGTCAACACTTTCCAGAAATGGAGGGAAAAGACTCTGCTTGATTCTTTGAAAGAGCCGTTAGCTACCCAAAATAGAGTGACACAAGGATCAACGTCTCCAACGGATCTTTCCTTGGCTCACCTCTATAAATAGAGGGAAAATCAAATCGAAGCTCACCAAGAACAAGACCAAGAACACACAAGCGATTACGAGTAAACACTTACTGACTTAAGCTTTCTGCAAGAATTCAGAGAAAGACTTCAAGCGAAAGGCGACATACTTGCTAAAGGGAACCAAGCTGAATTAGAATCAATAGCCTCTAGTATCCAAGTGAATGAACACGAACCCAGAGAGTTTATTCCTCACTGTTCGTCACTCTAGAAGCCAACTTCTTGTTCCCTTCCCTCTAACCTAAGCTCCACTAAATATATCCATAGCTTAGATCGTAGGAGTTCATCCCTGAACTGTTCTTACTTGTAAAGAACTAGTACATAGTTACGGGCTAATTATGTGGAAGTCCATTAGGAATATAATTAAATTAATGGGCTACAAATATTAATGTTTGTTGGTCCCGAGAGCACGTTCAGGTGTAGAGGGGGGGGGGGGTGAATTCACCTGAAACCGATTTCTCAACTTGAAACACGAACAGTCCTATTCAGGATGGTGTCGCATCGAATGAATTCAAGCGGGCACTGCATACCTGTTCGAATTGTGTTAGGCAAAGAGATACTGACTCTACTGAGACCTGCTAACTGACTGAGTCAGAATTCAATATCTTCAGTTGGAGTTCAGTGATGCGGAAATGTGTAGGCCCAAAACAGTTGAGTGGAATTTTTTTTATCAAAACAGTTTCAGTTCAGAAGAATAAGCAGTTAAGATCGCTGAAACTTAGTCGAATGATTTTAAATGATAATTTTCTGTATGAACAGTTAAAATTAATGCAACAGTAAATAAGAGAACAAGCGAGAGACACAGAGATTTTTAAAGTGGTTCGGATACATAGGATCCTACGTCCACTGTCCCGAAAGATCAGGAGGCTATTTATTATACTGAGTTAGTCTCAGTCAACTTGTATACAGGACAAAGCCGCGTCTTGAAATTTATACTGAGCAAGTCTCAGTTTACAAAGGTATCAAACTGAAGCGTTTGACTAACTCTCCTACTATGAAAGAGTCCTTTTACAATAAGGATCAGGTTTAAGGATGAACTCCTTCGTCTAAGCTATGGATATAATCGGTTGAGCTTAGGGTTAGAGGGATAGGGAACGAGAGTGTTGCTTCTAGAACGACGAACAGCTGAGTTAAGCTTTAAGTTCGTGTAACGTCGTTTGGATACTAGAGGCTTTGTATATCGGTTCAGCTTGGTTCCCTAAGAGCTAGATTGTAGTCTTTCGCCAGAGAAGTGTTCTTCGAGTTCTTGCAGAAGACTTACGGCTTTTCGGTTTTGCTCGCTTGAATGCTCGTGTGTTCGTTCTCTTGCTTGTATGCGTTCTCGTGTGTTTTTTTTGTGTGTGCTTCAAATCTTAAATCATCCCTTACATTTATAGAGAAGAGATTAGGAAAGATCCGTTGGAGACGATGATCCCTTTATCTCACTCTTTTGGTAGCTAACGACTCTTTTTGAAATATGGTGACAGTGTCCTTTCCCTCCTTTTCGGGAAGGTTGTTGACTTGCAGCTTTAGTAGGTATAGGACAGGTGTCTGCTTGTCGTTCATCGAGGTTTACAAAGCAGTTGAGACAGAACAAACTTCGAGGCATACTGAAGTTGACTTCTCTCTTCCTCGTATTTGACTATGCTGATTGTCATTCAAAAGATCGGCAGTTCCAAAGACCGTCCGGCCGTTGCTTTATCGATCTTTGATTCTGTAGCACATATGCGCTGAGATGGCTTTACTGAAGATCAGCTACGAGTACGATGAACTACTCTCGCCGAGTTCAGTTCTACCGACTCTTTTCGATATCTTGCTCTCCGCCGAGTCCAAGTATTTACTTAGTCTTCTACATCTGGTGTTGAGGCTGATAATCTACTGAACGCCTGAACCAGAGCAGAGTGTCTACTGAGTCTGAACCCTCAGAGACAAATACAATTACAACGAAATGGTTCACCAATCAAGATAGGGTTTTGGGATCTTCAAATCTTCATAGATTCACTCAGAGCATAAGCCTACTGAGCGCATATCAGTACGGAAGATAGAATCATTTCCCACTAAGTATTACAGTGCTGAGGATAGAATCATCACCCAATAATTTCCCCCTATTTGATGATGCCAAAACCTAACACCATCTATGCTAACTAACACTAAACTACTCAGAAACAAAGCTCCTTGCAATTTTACAAGTAGGTTCAGCGGAGTTGTTCTTCAAGTTCTAGACAACTGAAGGGAGCAGAGCAGGGAGTCAGAATATAGAGACGAAGCATATCCCTGTCTTAACAATTTCCCTTATTACAAGGAAGCAATTCCCTTTATATGACAATAACTAGTCTATCAGAATCTCAGCAGCTACTGACAAAGAATATACACAGTGAGTGTGTGAGTCAGTAATCACTTCAGTGATTCTGAGTGTTAAGTATAAAACAGAACATGGCTTATATAGACAATAAGATATTGTGGAAGCCAAAAGAGATATATATATATAATGTGAGAAAGTTTAGTACATTACATCTCTTTCTAAGCTAGGAAAGTTAAAGAATAATCTAAGATCTAGGAGTGCTTGTACTGCTCGATCCTATCCTTGAAATCTTGCGATTGAGTCTCGGGAAGGGGCAGTCCATACATCCTGTAGGTAAACTTCCTTAGCTTCAGAAATTCAGCAAAGTCTGCTGGCTCATCTTCTTCGAGAGATCTGGCTCTGGCAGCATCCTTTACTTCTTTTTCAATCACAGCATAGTGAATAGAATCATCAAGTCTTCTTGGTGGTGGCAGAATTCTGGGTTCAGGGACTCGGACTTCAATATTCTCTTTCACAGCATTCTGCATGTAGACATACAATTCAGGTTTAGTCCTTATCATCCATTCAACATAGGCATCAGCCTTTGCCTTGTCTGACCAGAATCTCCAAAAATAATTCCTCTTGATGAACTCTATCTTCAGTGACTCCCATCTCTGAGCGTACTGAGCTGGCATCCACTCATGAGTCCCTGGCCATCTATGTATCTTCAGATCTGTTGGTTTCTTAAACTTCCTATATCTGTATGGAATGTCAGCTTTGGAAGGAACCCTCAATCTGGCTTCTTGTTCAGTTCGGACTCTGAGTGCTTCTAAGTCTGCCATATGGATTCTCTCTCTGGAAGCTTCAATCTGTCTCGCCTCTTCTCCTCTATACATGTACCGATCCATCTGAGCAAAGATGGCTTCTATCTCAGCATCCTGTTCTTTTGAACTTGTGTAGGAGGGCTTGTGAGGCGACTGATCTTCTGAGTCAGCAAGGGTACTTGATTTTTCTTTGGACGTACCCTGCTTCTCAGTGTCCTTCTGCTGTTGTTGCTTGCTTCCTATCATCATCATCTTGAAGTATCAGCTTTTTGGGAGGCAACCTAGTCGTTGTTGACTTCTTTCCGCCGCGAGCTGGAGCCTTTGTCTTTCCTTTTACAGTTTTCGCTTTAGGCTTGTTGGTTGATTCAGCTTCGGCTATCTCCCTAGCCAACCTTTGATCAGTTGCTATCTGAGCCTCCTCCTCCTTACTGATATACCTCCTAGTATTCTTGGAGAGAGGGATGGGGAGTTTTAAGATCTTCTTACCTTTTCCTTCAACTGGAAGTGGGAGAGGTGCCTCTTCCTCTTCAGAACCCTCCTCCTCAGCATACTCAGCAACCTCTTTGATTATGTCTAGAGGAGTTTGGGTTGCCTGAGTTGCTTGTTCCCTAGATCCTGAGCCACTTGGGCCAGTCCCTGCTGAGATTCCAACTGAGACACCCTGGGCCTCACCAGTCGGTTCAGTAGGAGCAGTTGTCAGAACTGAGCTTGCTCCTTCTACTGACCTTGTCTTCTTCGAAGACTTCAGTACCTGCTCCTTGGTGTTTTGAGCTTTCTCTTCCCCCTTAGATTTATCCTCCTGGGATTTCTTAGGTACAGTTGTCTGGGACTTCTTTTCCCCCTTTTTGGCATCAGCAATTCCAACCGGGTAGGAGCTAGTACCTTGGTGTTCAGGATTTTGTACGAGGCTGATAGCTCATTAAGTCTGGAGTGGATTTTAGTCAGCGCCTCGTGCAGCTCATTCTTCTCAGTAATCAGTTCATCCTTGTATAATTTGTGAGAATGGTCAGCTGCGGCCTTGAACTCGTTCAGCTTGGCCTCAACCTTATCTTCCAAGGCCGTCTGGATAGAGTTGAGTCTGAGGGCATGGGCCTGGGATATGGTTATGACAGATTCAGTATGAGAGTTGATTCTGGCCTTCCTGAATCTGTCAAATAGTTGATTCTGGCCTTCCTGAATCTGTCTTAGCTGAACCTCGAATTTAGTTCTCTGCTTAGCCAGCGCTTCAAATATAATGGTGGAGATATCAGGGGCGGCTGATGATGTCACTGAGGTCCTCAGCCCCTGAATCTCTGCGCTAGTGGCTTAGGCAGTCTCTTTCCACACTTTGTGGACTGCTTTGGCAAGGGCACGGTTCTGTGTCCCTTGGCTTCTAAGAGCCTTCACCATTGCCTTGGATCGTCGGCCTTTGGAGTTGGGCGCTACTTCGATCTTAGATTCAAGCAAGAGTTGTTCAAAAGTACCAGCTGCTGACTTCTTAGGAGCAAGGATTGTGAGATGAAGCTCAGTCTGAGTAGAGTTATCCTTGTCCTGGTAAGTTCCCTCATCAGGCTTCTCAGGGCCTGAATCACGGGGTGGGTCCTGACCATCAGGGTCAGACCCATCTGAAGGAGCTGAGCCAGCGACCTGCTGACGGTCATTCAGCGGGGCGGCATTCTTGCCCTTAGGTCCTCCAGAGTGCCAAGGTCAGCAGGCTATGAGTAGCCTATCTGCCGCCTTATGATCAGCTTCTCTTCATGCAGTTGCTCGCAGGTGTAGTGAAGAATGAGGCATAGCTGATTGGGCCACTCCTGGAACCTCAGAAGCATATGGAGTCTGGCCTATTTGGCAATAGTCACCAGATTAGGGTGGCCAAAAATCTCCGGTATATGCTCAGTAATCTCCCGGAATGCTTGAGATAGGATAGCTGAGGCTTCCATTTCGATAGATTCTTGTTCAGACGCCGTCTTCGAATCTTCAATATCTATCGGAGACGTCTGTTTCTCAGCAGAAGGCAGACTGCTGAGTGGTGGAACGTCAAGGGGGCTGTCCAGGGTTACCAGGTCACCACTCTGGACTGCTTCAGTTGGAACCCCTTGGTCCACTTCTACTGCCTGTTCAGTGGAGACGGCCCTCTCCACTGACTGAGTCTTTTTTGAGGACTCTGACTCATCAACCAGCTGCATTGGCTGTCGAGTCTGTTCAGCAGTGGCCTCCGGTACTGCCTCTGTTTCAATAGGCACGACGGGAATAGATTTCCTCAGTCGCTTCGCTGGTGCCTTAGGAATTTTGCCTTGAGGAGACCGCTTCTTAGTTGGCGTGGTCTTCTGAGGCATCGTCTCGCCGGTGAGGGCCCTGTCCCTATCTGCCGAAGGGTTCTTCGCCTGTTTTGGAACCTGACCTTCTTCACGTTAAAATAAGCCTTGTCGCTGTACGTAATTTGGTCATCTCCGCAGAAGTCCTCAATCATTACTGATAGCTTCAGACCATACAGAAGCTTGCCTTTCACGCTCAGTCTGTAGGAGGCTTTGTCAAATTTCGCAGCCTGGACCATGAATTCACGGAGAAAGAATTCAGTCCAGTTGATCTTGACTTGGTCATAAATTGCCATCATCAGCTGTATCTTGGGCCTCGAGACTTGATCGATGAGCCAGCTTGGCTCGTCAGTAGCTGCGTAACAATGTACGCTAGAGCTCGGTACTGAGGCAGCATTACGTTCTTAGGGAAGGCAGCTCTGAACGCAGTGGGCTTCCCGTAGAATATCGATAGGTAGTCATCCACCATATCATCGTTGTACCCAACGGTGCTGACACCTTCAGACGGTAGGTTGAAGCTTATCCTCAGAGCTTCTTTAACTGACATCTGCTTTATCTGCAAAGTAGCTTCGCCGATTGTATGGACAGTTAATCTCCCAATGACGTCGCCAGCTACTGAGTCAGAGTTTAGGTAGATCTCAGCAACTTGTCTGGGAAGGAAGAACGTCGGCTTCTTGGAGAGAAATCCCTCCAGTCCAGATGCCCGAAGAGCGTCGAAGATCTCTTCCATGTAGTCCAGATCACACGCACCGAACTCCATGACTGGTTCGCACCAGACACGGTCTTTTCAAGAATCTCCTTCATGTTTGAGGGAGTAGTTACTGAGACGTTTGAACTCGCCATTATATCTGTCACAAGAAGAATTTATCAGCATCGAGTTTGATAAAACAGTTAGTATACGGATGCTGGAAAAAGAAGGTTATCGTGACAGATCTAATAATCATACCAATGAAAAACTGAGCATTTAAGAAATATGCAAGTAGGGTTTGCTAGAAAGATCTCAGATTTTTCGGAGTAAAGTATGCAAATGGCGGTTTCTAAGATATGATCGAAAATATATATCTACGTGAAGATGAACAGTTATCGATCAATGGCCGAGTTTAAACTTACTTTATGAGATGAACGGTCAAGATTAAATAGTATATTATAGGTAATGATCACAAAGCCGCCTAAGTCAAAAGCCAGTTGTAACTTGCCTAAGTAGTAACTATGATACGACATGCATTAAATGCGTGGCAGAGTTCAGCATACTTATGCATGGAATGTCGTGCATTAAATGTAAGTCGTTAATATTAAATGACAATCCTTGAGATACTAAATAGGATGCTGATTCTGAGCAATAAATGCATATTACAGTTCTATTAGTTACTACTGAGTAGGGATACGTAAACCTGTCAGCTGAACATCGTAGTCAGCTGATACCTCGTGTAGATGGTTCTTTGAGTCTCTACGTCTTGAATTTACTCGATGCGAGAGTGAACATTCCCCCTTACTGAATGCTCCTCTCCTGAAACCTCTTACTGACTGGAGTCAGTAGGGTCCAGCAGACCTAGCTCTACTGAAAGTTCTCTTAATCTGGATTCAGCTAGAGGCTTGGTCAGTATATCAGCCCTTTGATGGTCAGTATGGATCTTTTCCATCCTGATATCCTTCTTTTCGACATGTTCACGAATGAAGTGATGTCTGATGTCCACGTGCTTACATCTTGTGTGAAGTACAGGGTTCTGAGTGATTGCAATGGCACTGGTACTGTCGCAGAAGATTAGCACTTCATTCTGAATGACGTCATAGTCTCGTAGCTGCTGTCTCAGCCAAAGGATTTGGGCGCAGCAACTTCCGGCAGCCATGTATTCAGCTTCAGTAGTTGACGTGGCTACTGAGTGTTGTTTCTTTGAAAACCATGAGATCAGCTTACTGCCAAGGAACTGACACGTTCCTAAAGTTGACTTTTGGTCAATTCTACACCCTGCATAGTTAGCATCAGAGTAACCAGTTAGTTCTATATTATCATCAACTGGATACCATAAACCCATGTCATGTGTTCCTCTGAGATAGCGGAGAATCTTCTTTGCTGAGTCCATGTGACTGTGCTTTGGATTCGCCTGAAATCGAGCACGCATGACGGCTACAGGCATAAGTTATGTCAGGACGAGTAGCTGTTAAATATAATAAAGAACCAATTATAGCACGAAATTCAGTTTGGTCTACTGATACTCCCTCCTTATCAAGATCAATTTTCATGTTTGTGTTCATCGGGATCTTGATAGGTTTGCCGGATTGATGAGTCGAATTCGTACTATACAAATTCTGTCTGTTTTGGGGCCCACCTGGCCAGTTGGACCGTATTTCTGTGCTGTCTTGCAGATTTTTCGTGCTGATGTGGCGGTGATGAGTTGCTGAGGTGGCAGGCTCGATTTGGGGTCTAAAAGATGGAATTTTGGACGAAATTGTAGAGAAGGAAGATGGAGGATTAGGAAAGAGATGATATGGAAAGAATTGGATATGATGTATCTAATTAATATCTTTCCATATTGGATATAAAAACCCTACTTCTACAAGGAAAAGGTGCCGCCTTATATATAGGAGAGGAGACGAACGAAAATGAGATCTTATGCTCATACACACGCACGCTACACACCGTAACATTCATTATCATCATCCGTCTGCACCAATTCATCCGCCACCAATTACCGAGAGAAGAATTCCGAGAAGCCGAAGCCGTACTCATTCCGAGGAAGAGAACGCCGAAGCCTAGGAATCCGATCGAAGGGTTTATCAATTTCAAAGTTTGCATTTCTCACTTTCGTTTCAAGATTTGTGTTTTGATTTGGAAGAAACAACATGTTATCACTTTCGTTTTGCATTCCCGAATTTGAATTGTCTCCGTACTTATTTTCCTGTGGATTGATCTGAAGTCTTTAATTTATGATTTCCTAATTTCTAGGGTTTAATTTCGTACTATTTAGTGTTCTGATTATTTGTTATTATTTGAATTTTCGTGCATAATTATTTCATGATTTTCACCATGTTTTGTGTTCTGTCCAGTAAACCGGTCTGTCTGGCATGTCCGGCCGATATGCGTAGCTAAGTCTTTTTAGGGCCGGCGAGATGTGAAACACACACCACTTTAATTTCGTGAGACTAGGGCTTAAAATTAATCACTTAGGTTCTGAATTAATCTAGGTTTAATTAATTGGATTAATTAATTTAGGCTTGATCACCCTAGTTAATTTAATTCATAGCTAATTTAGTACTTCCATCGTTTCTCATGGGATTAGGCTAAATAAGTAGCAAATTGTTCTTAGGACAATTGGATTAATTTGGTAGGAGACTATTAAATGCCCACCATACGAGTAGGCTCCTAAATTGGGTTCCCTTAGTTCTTAAAGCTGATTAGGTGTTAAATCTATTGATTACCCACCAACGTAGGTTGCATCTAATTTAGAGAAGTAGTCGTTTCAATGCCTACCATGGCGATTACCGAATAATTAAGGGGGAATAGGGGATATGTCAGTTTAATTACGGTGTCCTACAACTAATTGATTTAAGTGGATTAATTAATTATTAGTGTCAGTGATCGATTGTGTGTGTGTGTGAATCATCTTGCTGGACCCGTTTTATTTGCATAAGTTTATTCCGTATTCATTTCCTGATATTTACTTTCTTATTTTAGTTTAGAAAATTCTCAAAAACTTGCGTGGTTGCTAACCAAACCCTGATTGATAGGAATTTTAGGTCTAAAATACTCCGTTCCCTGTGTTCGATACCTGTTGCTATACTAATTCTAGTTCTAGCAGTTTTGCAGGATTTATTTGGTGTTAAAACATCGACCACCAAATTGGCGCCGTTGCCGGGGAACGGTGTTATATTTAAGCTTATTTTTCCTACTGATCTTTTGTGCTTTTTAAGTGTTGCATGAGCAGGTCTTCCCGCCCTTTTCTACACTTTGATCCAGAAATTGAAAAGACTGCGAAAAGGAATAGGAAGGCAACAAAGCTGCGAAGCAACCGGTCTCCGTCACGAACGAAACAGTCGGCCCGACCGAGCGAGAGGGAAGAACCGGTGAGTCGAGTACGAAATCGGTCCGGCGAGCGGACGGACCCGTTTTACGAAGACAAGCAATTCGAATCGAAGAAGAAATCATGGCTGAAGATCAAGCAGCCAATCTGAGGATGAACTCAGGTTCGAGGAACTTGGGAGAGGACTTTCCTGGACCAATCCACATAACTACCACGGAGCAAATAGATGTGAAGTTGAATTTGGTCGCGGCATGTCCAAAATTTTACGGGAAGCTGAACGAGAATCCCTTTGCTTTTCTGGAGGGATTCAATCAGGTCTGTGATCTGCACAGACAAGGACATCTGGATGCCTTCAAGTTAAAGGCATTTCCTTTTACTCTACAAGATGGTGCTCGTGCTTGGTTTTCCGGATTGAGACCAAGGTCAATCACTACTTGGGCTCAAATGCGCCAAACTTTCTTGGACAAATACTTTCCTCAGTCCAAGACAAATGTACTCAAGAAGGAGATTTCCGGGATTACTCAAGAGCTGGACGAATCTTTTGGAGCTTACTGGGAGCGATTTGGGAAGCTATGTGATAGCTGCCCAAACCATGGTTTTTCTGAAGTCGATCTACTTCAAATTTTCTACCAAGGAATAACGGATGAATCCAAGACCATGGTGAATGTTGGATTGAAGGGTAGCTTTGCTAACAGCTACTTTACTGATGCAAATGCAATCATTGAGGGACTTGCCGAATCCACATCTCAATACAAAGGACCAAGAATGCAAAGGAGGTCTGTTAATCTTTCAAGCGGAGACTTCCTAGATGATCTAGATATGAAGGTTGGCATGAAGATGGAGGAGAAGTTCAGTCAACTTGAAGATAAATTGGATAGGCTATTCAAGGAGAGGAATCCTCCCTCTTCATCCTCCTCATCTGCCCGATCAATGGCGGATCATATATGTGGAACATGCGGACAAAGAGGACATACATCTCTACAGTGTCAAGGTGAAGATGTTAATGCAGCAGGTAATTGGAATAATCAAAACAAGGTGCATCCGAACCTAAGGTGGAGACAAGATGATCAAGTACCACAACCGCAAAGGAATCCTCCACAACAGTCATTCCAACAGCCTACTTATCAGCACCAACAATATCAACCACCGCAGCAACAAGGGTTCCAACAACCATACAGACCTCCGCATCAAAGACAGTTCCCGCAGCAGTTTCAGCAGCAGACTGGTCCGTCTGGCCAAATGGACCAGAGCAGCCCGTTGGAGAAAATGATGGCTGAAATGATTACTTCTCAGAAGAGTACCATTGCCTATCAACAACAGATGCAAGAGGAGATTAATCAGACTACGAGGGATAATCAAAGCACCGTCGAGAATTTGTCCAAGCAGATTTCCAATTTGAATTCTTCAATTCAAGAGATGAAGGCAAGTCAAGGGCAATTACCATCGCAAGTCCAGCCCAATCCGAATGCTAGGGCTAACGTAAATCAAATTAGCTTGGACGGTAAAAAGAGGACTGAGCTCGAGCGAGAAATTGATGGAGAGCAAGGTGCCCGAACACACAAGCACGTGGAATTTCCACAAAGTCAAGTACAACAACTCATCCACCGCTATGACAAATTATATCGGACACCTACCCTCGGTATAGAGCAACCTTACCGAGCTTCGCATCAAATGGCATTGAAGCCGAAAATGTCAATCATGCCTCGGCCCCGACCAAGCCGACCAGGGGATCCCTCGTGCTTGAAGAATTGATGTGCGAGATGATTGTTTCTCAAAAAGATGCCATTGCATATCGAAGCGATGCGAAGGAAATAACTTCAAATTATGATGAGCTTCAAGCCGTGAAGAGAGAAGTGCAACAATTGAAGTGGGAGCAACGAGGATATCTTGGAAAATCGACCAAGCAAATGTCTATGATGACCACTTCGCTAGATGAAATGAAGGCAAATCGAGGCAATTACCTTCTCAGACTCAGCCAAATTCGTCTGCCTGTAGTTGCAATCACATCATGTTGAGGAGTGGAAAAGAGTTGTTCGAACCAATACCGAAAGTGAGTCCCCAAAAGATTAGATCTACAGCAGAACAAACCGCTGAGCTGACCAGACCGAGCATTCGACGGAGACGAGAGGGTCGAACCGCCCCGGGCATGCACCCGGCGGAATTGCGAGAATCGGGCGATGGAGAGCCGACCGACGAGAAGGTCGGGCGCCCGAAAGACCCGACGAGTTGCGAGAATTTTTGCGATGAAGTTACGCCAGCGGAGAAGGCCGATCTGTCCGGGCACGCACCCTAAGACTGCCATACCTCCACCGTTTCCTAAGGCATTGGAGAGGAAACGGACACCGAACAAGGAATACATGGATTATGTGAAGTTGTTCGAGAAGCTGGAAATTAACATACCTTTCCTCGAAGCCGTGAAGATTCCCCAATTTGGGAAATTTGTCAAAGATTTCATAGCGGGTAAGATCCAGCAGTCCGAGAAGGTATTGATGGATACGTCGGTGTCGGCTATTATCCAAAAGATGTTCCCCGCCAAGTGCGTGAATCCAGGTATGTTTAGTTTACCTTGTCTTATGGGTAATGTGATGGTTAAGCAAGCTATGTGTGATTTAGGTGCATCTATCAATGTTATGCCACTTTCTGTGTATAATCAATTAACTGGAGTGGAGTTAGTGGCTACTAAGGTGATTATACAACTTGCTGATAGGTCATGCATTGCTCCAATAGGTTTACTAGAGAACATGCTAGTCAGAATCAACAATTTTGTCTATCCTGCTGATTTCTATGTTATAGATACTAATGATAGGCAAGTTGAGTGTACTACGCGTATTCTGTTGGGAAGGCCATTTTTGAAGACTATTAGGGCAATGATTGATGTTGATGAAGTTTCCATAAGTGTTAAGTATCATAATGAAATTTATGTTCATCATACTGATAATGCACTTAAGAAACCTAATGATCATGAGAATGAAGATGCCCTTTCTACTGACATTTTTTAGAGCTTTGTCCAAGAATATCTTGAGACGCATTTGTTGCAGGATAAGATGGAACTCACTCTCACACATGGATTTGCTGATTTGGATGCCAAAGAAATGAGGGATAAAGAGAAATGTGATGATTCCATGTGGTATAAAGACCGTGGGAAGCGATTGCATAGGGTGATCAAGGTAGTTGATGTGGCTCCACTATGCATACCTCCACCAGATTGACCCTTTAAGAGGAGGTCTAGCCAAAGACTTTAAAGAAAGGCGCTACCGGGAGGCAACCCGAGTTTATTATCGTTTATTTCATTTGATTTTATTATTGTTTGGTCTTTGTTTTTTTTGTTTTGTTTTTCCAGATCTAGGCTATGAAGGACGTTGTGGACTTAAGTGTAAGGAGGAAGATTCGTCGTCGATTTGATGAGCTAGAGCAGACTGTCTTGCCCCGTCTGCCCAGGCCGGGCGATAGGTGACGCCATTTTCCCCACTTTTTTTTTTTTTTATTTTCTTGTTTTTGTGTGTTTGTGTTTTTGTGCTCGTGTCTATGTTTTGTTTCTCTTTTACTTGCTCGTTTGCAATGATCAAGTGTAAGGAGGGGTATTTGTTATGTATTTTTGTCATGTTCTCCGTCCTTTTTCTTTGTCTTTTCTTGCGTGAGGGCACACAAGGGTTTAAGTGTAAGGAGGGAGGTCTTTACGTCGTTTCACTTTGTGTCGTCCTTTCTTTTGTGTCGTCGAAGCATGCCAAAATTTGAAGTTTTTGATGTACTCTTGTTCATTGTTTAAGCATGTTTGATTTGTGCTTTATGTTTCAATATGCAAGCATGTTAGTTGTTGTGAAGAGTAGGACTTGGTGCATATTTGTATGTAATTTGGGATGAGAAATAATAAGTAAATTGTGGATCGAATTTTACACACACTCCGTATATTAGATTTGAGCCTTTAAAGTAGGACACTTCCTACTAAATTCTTTTAGAATGTTTGTCCACGAAGTTGCAATAAAGGTGAGTCACTTGTGATACATGATAGGAGGCACTAGGAATTGAGCCATTTAGCCGCGACAATACTTTCCTACCTTACATTATCCCCTAGTGAACCAATTGAGCCTTGACCGATTCTTTGATTTAGTCAGAAAATTTTAGTCAATGCCTTTTTAGCTTTCTCGTGTCCAATGTCATTGCATGTTTTACAAGCTTTCTTGAGATTGATCTTATTATATATGTGAGGATATCAGATTTAGTCATCTGCCTGCTCAGTTGATATATGCTACAGAATGGTATTTGGCCAGAATCGTTGAAAAAACTGCACTTTAAATAGCGAAATTACGGCTCGCACCGACCATGCACGAGTATGTACCCGGTTTGTTAAAAAAAAAAAAAAAAAACCACGAAAAAAAAAAATATATTGAAAACGTGGTAAATTCAGATTATAAGAAGGGTACTTGTGTTTAAATTCGTAGCATTTAATGTGTAATTCTTTAGTGGTGGGTGATATTATCTATTCTTGATTATCTCATGTTAGGCGAGTATGACATGCATGACATTTAATACATTTTGTGGAGCTTAGAACCTTTAGGACCCTTACCAACAAAAAATTGTCTATGTCCTAAGCCCCATTACAACCAAAAAAGAAAGACCTCCTTGATGTTGCAGTTGTGACAATCTTTTATCGTGATAGAGTGGACTATTTTTTTTGAGTGGTTTGACCGGACCTAGATTAGAGAGTGTTGAGTGAACCGTGAGGATGATCCACTTTTGCTTATGTTTTTGACCAAGTTGATATTTGTGTGCCTTGTCTTAAATTTGCAACTCTACTTGTTTGATGAGATTCATATTTGCATGGTTTGACATGTTTGGCTAGTTCTTTGAGTGTGGAGATTACGGATATGATTGGTATTGCTTCTTGTTTTTGTTTTTGTCTTTGTTTCGAGTCTCTGTCTTTTCCTTGTCTTTTCGTTCTCTTTTCTTGTCTTATTTTCATCTTTTATATTTTTATTTTGAGTCTTGAGTCTTGTGGATTGACTGAATTTGAATAGTACAAATTCTTTTGTGTTTCTTATACTTGAGGGCAAGTATAGTTCAAGTGTAAGGAGGTTTGATGAGTCGAATTCGTACTATACAAACCTCCTTACACTTGAACTATACTGAGCAGAGTATATCAACTTCCCGATTCAGAATTGATGTGCAACCGAATCTTTTGATGAGGTCTCGAGTGTATTTGCCTTGATTAATGAACGTCCCTTTTTCAGATTGTTTGACTTGGAAACCGAGGAAGTAGTTCATTTCTCCCATCATTGACATCTCGAATTTGTCCTTCATCATCTTTTCAAATTATTGGCACATGATCACATTCTTAGATCCAAATATAATGTCATCTACATAGATCTGCACAAGTAGTAGATCTTCTTCCAGTCGAATGCTGAATAGAGTGCGGTCTACTGTGCCTTTCTGAAAACCTATATGAAGAAGAAACTCAGATAGGGTATCGTACCAAGCCCTGGGTGCTTGTTTTAACCCATACAGAGCCTTTCTGAGTCTATAAACCTGATGTCCCTGCTGAAAGCCGGGCGGTTGTTCCACGTAAACTTCTTCTTTCAGTACGCCGTTCAGGAACGCATACTTCACATCCATTTGATAGACTCTGAATCTTTGATGTGTTGCGTAGGCCAGGAATAGTCTAATTGCCTCCAATCTTGGAACTGGAGCGAAAGTCTCATCGAAATCTATTCCCTCAGCTTGACAGTAGCCTTTAGCCACGAGCCTTGTTTTGTTCCTTACTATGACGTTGTTTTCATCCCGCTTGTTCTTGAAGACCCATTTTGTTCCAATAACATGTTGATGCCGGGGTCTATCAACAAGTTCCCAAACGTCGTTTCTCGTGAACTGATTCAGCTCCTCCTGAATAGCTATGATCCAGTCAGCATCTTTCAGTGCATCCTCAATCATCTGAGGTTCGTTAGTAGACAAGAAGTAGGAATATAAGGCGCTTTCTCCTTGACAGAATCTGGATCTTGTCTTTACTCTTGCTGAGGGATCTCCAATAATCAGATCAGCAGTGTGAGCATCCAACCACGATCTACGATGTTTCAGTTCTTCATCTGAAATTTGTTCAACACAGATTGTAGGCGAGTTAGGCATTTCAGTTGTACTATTCTGAGATTGAAGCATTTCAGTAATGAGAGTGTGATCTACTGAGTCACCAGGTTCAGGGGCATTCAGCTCAGGAACATTAATAGATGTTCCCCTAGAGTTGTTATTCTCAGTAGTGGTCTCAGTTACCTCTGGGGTTTCTTCATCGACCTGAGTTACCTGGGATTGATTCTATTCAGGAGAATCAATTGGCTCAGCTACATTTACTGCTGGTTGAGATTCAGTAGATTTGTCTTCAGCTTCCTCATCTGAATCATCATCCCAACAAAGCTGGATCTTTTCGACTTTGTCTTTTAGGCTTAGATCCTGTAGCTGCTTATTGATGTCCTCAGATTCAGAATTAGAGTTATTGCTCCTGTCTTCAGTAGCAAACTCATTAAAAACAACATGAGGGCTTTCCTCCACGCAAAGGGTTCGATAGTTGAATACTCTAAAAGCTTTGCTGACCCGAGAGTATCCTAGGAATACTCCCTGATCTGACTTGCTATCAAAAGTTTTCAGCTGATCTTCCAGCCAGAATGCTGATGTGTAGGATGAGGTGCCTTCATCTTTTGTTTGTTCTTGGCTAGAGGGTTCAGTATGTTTGCATTGATTGTCTCCCCTCGAACAAACCTATCAACAAGTCGCACTTTTGAGTGTACGGGGGCAGATGAGGAAGCACCCTGGCT
Organism: Lavandula angustifolia; assembly: GCA_028984105.1. NCBI lineage: Eukaryota > Viridiplantae > Streptophyta > Magnoliopsida > Lamiales > Lamiaceae > Lavandula > Lavandula angustifolia. The sequence goes on along the minus strand of CM054815.1, from coordinate 28,600,550 downwards.
GAAACCAAGTCCTTCCTTGCAGTGCATGGGCTTGTTGCTTGCTAGCATAGCCTCTAGCTTCTTTTCAGCGCCCATGTACCACTCAGTCATCAGGTTCCTCCAGATATCATCACTTTTCTTCAGTGTGTCGTGCTTGGTCTGAAGTCCTGATAGTTGTTGCTTGATAGACTCGGCCCAAGATCTTTCGAGTTAAGTCCTTGGTCGAACCGAGATCTCGATCTTCTTGATGCTGAGACTTGGCCATCAGAGAGTTTATCTCCTCCCTGAGTCTCAACATAAGTCCTTCAGAATCAGTAGCAACCTGACTCTCCTGAGAAAGTCTCTGATTCTCCACTTTTGGGGTATCCAACTCCTGAAGAGTCTTACTGAGCTGCAGACTTATCTGAATCTGTTCATCTAGAAGTTCTTCAAATGCTGTACTGACGTCCAGATTCTCGTCTGCTCCTGAAACAGTGTCGTGTGTGCAGTCTGAAGGAGAGTTAAATAGTTCATGAGAGTTTACCTCATCCTCTTCTCCTGCTATTAGACACTTTTCAGCAGTTTCTTCAGCTTCAAGCTCTAGGGCCATGAAAGCTGCTTCATCATCGGATGAATCCATGAAGGAGTTGACTTCTTCTGAGTCGTCTGAGAGTTCACCAGCTATGTATGCTTGTCTCTTCTTGACGAATTTCTCTCTCCTTGTTTTTCATGCTACTTGTTCAGCACTACTGAGCTCAGGACAGTCATACTGATAGTGTCCTGGCTTCTTGCAGTTGTAGCAGGCAATGACTCTTTCTTCTTTGCTTTCGCTGTCTTTTGATGGAGCTGAGTCATCCCTCTTTCTGCATTCAGAAGTATGCGAGTCAGGAGTGCGTTTAGGCTTGTATTCAGACTTACCTTTCGATTCTCGATAGGCTTTAGTCACTTTTCTGCGCCGCTCCTTTTCCTTCTGATATTTTACGGCAAGCAGTGCGTACTTCTGAGCGAGACTTCCTTCTTGTATGTCGTTGAATGAAGGTTCAGTCTTACTCGACGCAGGAGACACTATGCTGACAGATGCTTTGAAGGCATGGTCAATTTTGGTGTCAGCTTCAGCTCGCTGCTTTCGTTGAGGTCTGTCAAACTCGAATTCCTCTGCTTGAAGTTCTGAAAAGATATGGTCAGGAGTAACAATATCTAAGTCAGAATGTCGTAATAATGTAGCAAAAGGAGTCCAATGACCGTCTGGCAATGCCCTCAGTATTTTGAGATTCATTTCTCGATTGGAGAATGTCTTTCCCAGCCCGTTGATGGAGTTCATCAGATTCGTGAATCTGACGCTGAGATCTTCTATGGTGTCTCCGGGCATGAGAGACAAACTCTCCATCTTTTGGAGTTCCAGCGCAAGTTTGTTGGCTTTGATCTTCTGAGTCCCCCGACTCAGTAGCGCTAGAGCATCCCAGAGTTCCTTAGCTATCTTGCATTCCTAAACGCTGCCGAGATAAGAATCACTTAAGGTGGTTAGTATGGCATTCCTGGCGACTCGGTCTAAGTAATGAAGTTTCTTCTCCTCAGGGGTGAAGAGACTTCTGTCCTTGGGAATCTTCTTTCCGGTCACCATTCCTCCTCCAGCTGTTTGATCCTAAGTTACAACACTATCTATCATAGGAACGATAGGTCCTTCCTCAAGGACTTCGGTCATGCTGTCGTGAAGGGAGGTCAGATGAGCCTCCATTCTGACCCGCCATACACCATAGTTCTCTACTGAGAACATGGGTACTATCCTTATACCTGATATATCAGTCATGATGAATAATGATATGAGTGTAGAATGATATGCAGTGAAAACATTTTTTCGGATCCGTTCAAGTAGACCAGTTTCAAGATAACAAGAGTCTTATAGAACTCCTGCTCTGATACCAATTGTTGGTCCCGAGAGTACGTTCAAGTGTAGAGGGGGGGGTGAATACACCTAAAACCGATTTCTCAACTTGAAACACGAATGCCCTATTCGAGATGGTGTCGCATCGAATGAATTCGAGCAGACCGGACATCCGTTTCGAATCGTGTTAGGCAAAGAGATACTGACTCTACCGAGACCTGCTAACTGACTGAGTCAGAATTCAGTATCTTCAGTTGGAGTTCAGTGGTGCGGAAATGTGTAGGTCTAAAACAGTTGAGTGGAAAACGTTTTATCAATACAGTTTCAGTTCAGAAGAATAAGCAGTTAAGATCGCTGAAACTTAGTTGAATGATTTTAAAGGATAATTTTCAGTATGAACAGTTAAAATCAATGCAACAGTAAATAAGATAACAAACGAGAGACACAGAGATTTTTAAAGTGGTTCGGATATACAGGATCCTACGTCTACTATCCCGAAAGATCAGAAGGCTATTTATTATACTGAGTTAGTCTCAGTCAGCTTGTACATAGGATAAAGCCGCGTCTTGAAATTTATACTGAGCAAGTCTCAATTTACAAAGGTATCAAACTGAAGCGTTTGACTAACTCTCCAACTATGAAGGAGTCCTTTTACAATAAGGATCAGGTTTAAGGATGAACTCCTTCGTCTAAGCTATGGATATAATCGGTTGATCTTAGGGTTAGAGGGATAGGGAACGTGAGTGTTGTTTCTAGAACGACGAACAACTGAGTTAAACTTTAAGTTCGTGTAACGTCGTTTGGATACTAGAGGCTTTGTATATTGGTTCAGCTTGGTTCCCTAAGAGCTAGATTGTAGTCTTTCGCCGGAGAAGTGTTCTTCGAGTTCTTGCGGAAGACTTAGGGCTTTTCGGTTTTGCTCGTTTGAATGCTCGTGTGTTCGTTCTCTTGCTTGTATGCGTTCTCGTGTGTTTTTTTTTTGTGTGTGCTTCAAATCTTGAATCATCCCTCTATTTATAGAGAAGAGATTAGGAAAGATCCGTTGGAGACGATGATCCCTTTATCTCACTCTTTTGGTAGCTAACGACTCTTTTTGAAATATGGTGACAGTGTCCTTTCCCTCCTTTTCTGGAAGGTTGTTGACTTGCAGCTTTAGTAGGTATAGGACAGGTGTCTGCTTGTCATTGGTCGAGGTTTACAAAGCAGTTGAGACAGAACAAACTTCGAGGCATACTGAAGTTGACTTCTCTCTTCCTCGTATTTGACTATGCTGATTGTCATTCAAAAGATCTGACAGTTCAGAAGACTGTCTGGCCGTTGCTGAGTCTGATCTTCGATTCAGTAGCAAAATATGCTGAGATGGCTTTACTGAAGATCAGCTCTGAGTACAGTGAACTACTCCTGCTGAGTTGAGTTCTACTGACTCTATTCAGTATGCTGCTCCTGCTGAGTCCAGCATCTACTGAGTCTTCTACATCTGGTGCTGAGGCTGATAATCTACTGAACGCCTGAACCAGAGCAGAGTGTCTACTGAGTCTGAACCCTCAGAGACAAATACAATTACAACGAAATGGTTCACCAATCAAGATAGGGTTTTGGGATCTTCAAATCTTCATAGATTCACTCAGAGCATAAGCCTACTGAGCGCATATCAGTACGGAAGATAGAATCATTTCCCATTAAGTATTACAGTGTTGAGGATAGAATCATCACCCAATAATGCTATATTGGCTTTTCGAAGCCTATATATATATTAGTATTCTATTCATAAACAAAAGACATACACACATATTTTACACGCACGGAGTTTGAGGTGTAGAGAGACATAATCTTATTTTCTTCAGTTCTCTGAACACCAGAGGAAGAAACAGCAGAGGAAGAAAACGGTCGGGACACAGATCAGAAGATCTGATACACAAGCAACAATCTGAGCTGCAACAACAAACATAGGAGGAAGGAATATCGTTCTTCACCTTCTATTTCCTTCAATTGGTATCAGAGCCTGGTTTAGGCTCTGATTGTTGCTGTTAGGGGCATGATTAGGGTTTATTTCCATCGTTATCGGGCTAATTTCGTGTTTGGGCGGCCTTTGAGCCACTGTTTTGACCCCTTTGTAACGTTTTTCTCGTGAGAAAATTCACGAGTAGTTGATAGGAGCTATTTGTTATGTGTTTGTACTATTTTGTACGATATTTATGGTCCGAGAGGCACAAAAATTGAGGCAAAGGCGCGATGGCGCAGAAGGACGAAAAAAGGGTGAAACCCCAATTTTCGGCAGATCACGACCGCTGACTTCAAGAAGCGCGTGGGAGCGCGTGCCATTTTATTTTTCTCGATCCTTTCGGATAGTTTTGTTTGTTATTTTGTTAGCTTCATCTAGATAGGTCGCACGCCCATTACGATTTCTGGTTTGTCCGGAATAGCATTGGAAAGGAGAAGTGGTCGTACTGTCCAGAATAGCCCCAAATTGGACGAAAACCCTAATTCAGCTAGGGTTCCGCCGCATCATGCGGCGGCGATTCCCAGTGGGTCTGGCGTCTAATTAATGATCGGCTTGAACCGCTGGATTCCTCGTCTCACGAGCTTCATGTCGATATGTCATATGGGGTCATCCGATCCGGATGCGACCGGAATCGACGTCTGAAGTTTGCTGCTCTCAACAAATTTTTCCGGCGAATCATTTCAAAATTGAGGGAAGTTGTTGGTCAATTTTGGTCGGGATCCATTCATGGTGGACAAAAATCGTCCAAGGATCATCACCCATGTATCAATTGATCGAATCGCGGCTCGAAAAATGGCAAATTTGGGCGGCAAAGATGGCGGCGCCGGGCAGTGCATTTTCTCGCGATTGCAGGAGGCGGGGTCGACTGTTCTTCACGGCAGACGTCCGGGAGACGTCGGGAATAGCGATAGGAAGGCCGGAGGAGGCCGAACGACACAAGCAACAATGAGCAGTAGCCGTGGTGGTGCAGCTGCGACTGCTGTCGCGCCACGCGCAGATCCGCCGCTATAGGCGACAGCGCCGAGCGGGGACAGCGGCTTCTGGTTCGCCGTCCTCCGGCGCTCCCCTGGGTGCAGGCGGCCGGCCAGGAACCGGCCTGGAAAGGGGCGGCGGCGGCATTGTTCTGTTGGAGAAGATGATGCTGACGTGGCGCGCCACTTCAGCCTTGCTGACACTTGTTTGCCACGTGTCTAACACGTGGCAACACCCTACTGACGTGGAATTTTTTCGGAAATAGTTTCCGATGCAGCTTTCGGATTTTGAAGATTTCGAAGATCTGTTTTTTGTTCGGACTATGTAATAGATAGATTTAATTTTTATTTGTATTTTTAAGCCCGATAACGATGTTTTAAATTTCTATTTGCGCATTTATTTATTATTATCCTTTAGCATGCGATTTTGTGATTAATTGCGTTTAGAAAAGCATGTAAATAGGATTTATGTCGTTATTAAGTATGTTTTAATTTTCGCGAGCACGTTTTATTATGTGCGTATAGAAATTGCATGCTTTAGGAATTATGTGATGATGCATGATTCGTAACAAACATTTTTAATAAAAAGACTAAGCAACTTTAAATTAAATGTTTAATTAGATTCCATTAATTTGGATATTAAACACTTAATTGGAACTCCATTAATTGGACTCTATACAATAGTTGTAAGATTATATGAGTAAACGTCCACCTGCGTAGCTTGCTTGCATCTTTGAGTTACAAGTTTTGTGAGATGAGTTTTGCAAAATAATATTTGATTATTATTGAGTAGTGGGAGCGAAGCCGTAAACGTCCACCTGCGTGGCTTGCGTGCCTAATAAACACGAGTACTCTAGAAGATAATAATTAAATAGGATGACTAATTAGATCAAATTGAATGCGGCATGGTTCGAGTAAGTATGTCAATTTCAAGAATTTGATTCTATTTTGGTCAAATTAATGGTCAATGTTTAGATGTCACCACAGGTACAATTCACTTCCCTCGAAGTCCCTTCCCGCATTTTAATAGTGACATGGTCCAAAATATCGAACTATTAATTCCATTCGTCTTAAGAACCTAGACATGAATTGGAATTAAAGAGCTAGGTAAATAGCTTGGTTTAGGGTTACGCTAGTAAACGTCCACCTACGTGGCTTGCTAGTGGAATTCCTAGAGCTGTTCGAGGTTTTTAATATCATTGCTTTTACAAAAGCTTACAATGATTATTAATTACGAATTATGTGCAAATTTAATTTTTCTTACATGCTTTTAAATTATATTTTTCAGATATGTCTGTTCGAATATTTTTTCGAGTTCCTAAACAGTTTCACCAACCAAACCCTAAGGGGTTTAACAATTTTAAATAATTTCATAGAGTGGAAGAGATATCTTACATTCCCAATAAATGCTTTGCGAAGTTCTTATAAGAACTTCTGTTTTAGGACCACTATGTCTAGGAACGAGTTTACTATGAGTAAGTTACTCAAATCTTTGGTAGCGGTCAAAGAGGTTATAGGAAAGGGCAAGAGTGCTCAAATATTTAATATCCCTAGTAGTTCAAGGAATCCCCCGAAAGGCAGAAACCAGAAAAAGGACAGAAAGGGTGGTCAATTCAAGAAGATAAGTGGGAGTAACAAGACGATCCTTACCGGCAAGATGCGAATGTCAAAGGAGAAAGGAAGGTTCTTCAAGAGTGGTAAGAAAGGACACTGTAATAATTATAATCCAGATGTCAAGTCAAAACGGAAAGAGATGCGAGTCGCTCTTGTAACTGAAACTGTTCTAGTTTCCTCTTCTACCCACGAATGGGTAGTGGATTCAGGGGCAACTAATCATGTTTGTTACACTGTGTAAGGCTTCTTGCAGAAAAGGGAATTGATCGATGGCAAGGTGGTAGTCTCAATGGGCAATGGATCGAGATTTCCCACAATTGCTATTGAAGATTTAAATCTATCTTTTGATGGTTCTATTTTAGTACTTAAAGATGTTTTACATGTGCCTGAGTTTAGGCGAAACATAATTCCTGTTTCAAAACTCTACACCATGGATGGTTATAAATCATGTTTTGATAGTGAAGTTTCTTTCATGAAAGACGATGATTTTATCTGTGGTGGACCATTAAACGGATCTTTATATACTATTACTTGTAAACCGCGTAATTTTGTTAATATTGCTTCCTCATCTTCAAATCCTAAGAAGAGGAAAGAGTCTTCTAGGTAAGCCAAACTTATCTGTGGCACTCAAGACTAGGTCACATCAATCTTAACAGGACTCAAAGTTGGTGGAATATAGATAATTAGAGTCTCTCCAAGTTTAACCATTTCCAACTTGCGAAACGTGTTTGGAAGAAAGATAATGACTCGGTCTTTGAAGGCAAAGGGTTATAAAGCTATAGAAGTATTAAGTTTGATACATTCTGACTTGTGTGGGTCTATGTCTACACAAGCTCGTGGAGGGTATGAGTACTTCGTAATATTCACGAACGATTACTCGAGGTACGGATATGTTTACCTTCTTCGCCACAAGTTGGATTGCTTTGAAACCTTTAAGGAATTCAAGGCAGAAGTGGAGAAGAAGCTAGGTAAAGAAATCAAAACACTACGATCTGATCGTGGAAGGGAATACCTATCCAACGAGTTCAAGGACTACTTGACAGAATGTGGGATTACATCCCAACTGACAGCACCGGGAACGCCTCAGCAGAATGGTGTGTCAGAGAGAAGGAACCGAACTCTCTTAGAGATGTTTCGGTCGATGATGAGTTATGCAACTTTGCCAGTTTCCTTTTGGGGATATACCCTAGAAACTGCAGCATACTTGCTGAACCGTGTACCTTCCAAGTCAGTACAAAAGACCCCTTTCGAGTTGTAGAGCGGGCAGAAACCCAGTATGCACCAGTTAAGGATTTGGGGTTATCCTGCTTATATGCTAAATAAGCAGGCTGATAAATTGGAATCACATTCAGAACTGATATTGTTCATAGGGTATCCGAAAGAAACGAAGGGTGGATATTTTTATGATCCGAAAGAACAGAAGATCATTGTTAGCACTAACACTCGATTCTTAAAGGAGGATTATATTAGTAATCACGAGTCTTGAGTCGAGATCATCCTTGAGGAATTACAAGGTGATCGAGATCCAATCACAGAGCCAGTTGTGCAAGATAGAGCTCCACGAGCAACTGCACAATATGTTAACACAACTCCTGACACTCTTCGATGTAGTGGGAGGGTGATATTTACACCTGATCGGTATATGTTTACTGAGGAGACGTCTGAACATCTCGCGACAGATGAACAAGACACCGTGGATCCTTGGACTTACAACGAAGCAGTGGGAGATATAGATGCAGATTCATGGCGAATCGCGATGAACTTGGAATTTGAGTCCATAACTGATATGAATGTATATGAGATCACTGAACTACTTGAGGGTTGGAAGGCTATTGGTAGTAAGTGGGTATACAAGAGAAAGTGAGGACCGAATGGAGAGATCTGGGTGTTTAAGGCCAGGCTAGTGGTGAAGGGTTTTACTCAGAAAGAAGGTAACGATTACAAAGAGACCTTCTCGCCTTTAGCAATGATCAAGTCCATTCGGATTCTCCTTGCCATAGTAGCTCAACCTAAAGATCTGGCAAATGTATGTCAAAACCGTATTCCTAAACGGTCACCTTGAAAAAGGTAGAGACATCTACATGAAACAACCAGATGGTTATGTGAAGGACGGCGAAGAGCATCTAGTTTGGAATCTTAAGAAGTCCATTTATGGACTTGAGCAAGCTTCCCGTTTATGGCACCAGCATTTCGACGAGGTAGTCAAATCCTATGGATTTGTATCCAATCCTAACGAGGTGCGTGTGTACCGTATTTGTATTAACAAATCAGTGGTGTTTCTTGCATTCTACGTAGACGACATGCTTCTCGTTTGCAACAATGTTGAAGTGTTATCAGACGTAAAGACGTGGTTATCCGAGCAGTTTCAAAAGAAGGACTTAGGTGAAGCTGCTTAAATCCTTGGGATCAAGGTTATCCGAGATTGCCAGAAAAAGGATGATAAGCTTATCACAAGCGTCCTACATTGATACTGTTATTGCTCGTCTTAGCATGCAAAATGTCACGAGAGGTTAAGTACCTTTCAGACATGGCATTTTTCTATCAAAGAATCAGTGCCCTAACACGCCTGAAAAGATAGAAAGTATGAGGCTAGTACTATATGCTTCCGTTGTCGGTAGCCTCACGTATGTGATGCTTTGTATGAGACCAAATATCTCATATGCTGTAGGCATGGTCTCAAGATATCAGTCTAACCCTGGATAGGAACACTGGACTGCGGTCAAGCATATTCTCAAGTACCTTAAACGGACTAGAGATTATAGGCTTGTTTACTAGTCAGACAGTCTAGTAGTTATCTTGGGACGAGAGACGAGAAGAAGTATACCTCGGGTTATGTGTTTACCTTGGGAAGTGGAGCCATTTCATGGAGGAGTGCAAAGCAGAAATGCATTGCGAACTCAACCATAGAAGCAGGATATGTGGCTACTTCAGAAGCTTCGGAAGACGCAGTTTGGCTCAAGAATTTCCTCCGGGATCTTGATATCTTTCAAAATTTGCCTAAGTCGATCACGATTTATTGTGATAATGCGGGTGCAGTGACAAATTCTAAGGAACCTAGATCTCACAAGGCGTATAAACACATAGATAGAAAGTACCACATTATACGAGAATTCGTAAATCGGGGAGATGTGGTGATTGACAAAATTGGAACTAAAGACAACATAGTTAATCCTTTCACGAAGAGCTTACCACTCCCAGCTTATGAGAAGCATGTTCATGGCTAAGGGTGGTAGAGATGCCCCATTTAGGACAACAGAAACTTTTGTATAAGTGGGAGAAGATGAAGTGATAGATAGGATAGATAGCTGAGTACTAGTTTGTACCTAGAACTGACACATTGTATACAAAAAGTTTACTTTAGTATAAGTGGGAGAATTGTTGGGATTTTGTATACTGGAAGCAAATTTTATGCTTGTATACAATGTGTTTTGTCCCTACCACTATTTTATTCTCCTATCTGATAAATATATATATTTGCACATGTTATCCTTTATCTTGTACAAAAGTTAAATTTGTGTAGTGTGTCGGGTATCACATTAGACAACACAACTTGGTTGATCTGACAAGATATATATAGTTATCACAGCTGAGACAACTTAAGGATAAGTTGTTGGTTTAAGCTGTAGTTTAGATAAGAAGTGGCTGATCTTGGCTGCTTGTCTTTACTGGTACAATTAAGGTGGTGTATTGATGGATCACAGTGAGAGGTGTTCTCCTAACTGACCTTAGTGGAGAACCAAGATCTCGGTGATTTAGCTGGTCGTAAGCTTGGTAAGACTTCAGCTAAGCGCATTTGGCCATCTATCACTTTGACCTACTATGGTGAACGTCATCGCGACCGGATCTACGTATCTTGGGTGCTAGTAGTCATTTGTGGCTCAGGCTGGTTGTCTGTATCTTGCAACTGTATCCTAGTAAAATAGGTTGATAATATCCCCTGAGGAACTCGAAAGGATTAGCACACTAAACCTGGTCGTTTGATTAAGTTCAAGTGTGTTAATAAGGTTGAGTGGTACTACTCAGGAAATATAAGATGTTAATTAATTTAAGCTGTCAGTGAGCTTAATTAATTAACGGATATTTATATCTTAAATACGGAGATCGATTAAGTCTAAAATACAAGCCCTTGCTCAATTTGGGATAAAGGGGTAAGTAAGCATGGATTCTCTAGTGGAATGAATCTGTGTATATTAATTAATTTTTCTCTGGGTTGAGCATAGATAATTAATTACTTTGAGGTCCTGCTTTATTTCTTATATCAGATCCCTAATCTGGCCCAATTAGTTGCCTAGTTATTTATTGTCTTTCAGAAATCATTATTAATAGATTAATGTAATTTTACATTATTTAATAATATTATTTATTTGGAATTAATTGGCCAGGCCAATTAATTGATAAATATTACTAGCCCAATAGATTAATTAATTATATTATGAGCTAATTATGTGGAAGTACATTAGAAATATAATTAAATTAATGGGCTACAAATATTAATATTATATTGACTTTTGAAGAATATATATATATATATATATATATATATATATATATATATATATATATATATATTAGTATTCTGTTCATAAACAGAAGACATACACACATATTTTACACTCACGGCGTTTGAGGTGTAGAGAGACATAATCTTATTTTCTTCAGTTCTCTGACCACCAGAGTTAAAAAAAGGTCGGGACACAGATTTGTAGATCTGACACACGAGCAACAATCAGAGCTGCAACAACATACGTAGGAGGAAGGTCCTATTTCCTTCAAGCAAGGCTTAAGAGATTGCACTAATACACTGAAACAGTGTTAATAAAAATATTGTCAAACTCAACTAAATTGGGCCTACACGTTTCCGCACTCTACTGAACTCTTACTGAACGGTACTGAACTCTTACTTCTTGTCTATGTGTTTAGACGCCATGTGAGATCTAGGTTCCTTAGAATTTTCCACTGCACTCGCATTATCACAATAAATCGTGACCGCTTTAGACAAATTAGGAACAATATCAAGATCCATGCGGAAATTCTTGAGCCAAACCCCCTATTTAGAAGCTTCTAAAGCAACCACATACTCTGCTTCCATGGTAGAGTTCGCAATGCACTTCTACTTTGCACTCCGCCATTAAATGACTTTACCTCCCAAGATAAACACATAACCTGAGGTAGACTTCTACTTGTCTCTATAAGTATGGAATTCCGAGTCTGTATAACCCAAAGACACTAGACTGTCTGACTGGTAAACTGACCTATAATCACTAGTCTGTTTAGGTACTCGAGAATATGATTTACCGCAGTCTAGTGCTCCTGTCCAGGGTTAGACTAATATCTAGAGACCATGTCTACAACATCTGAGATATTTGGTCTCGTACATAGGTATGTTCATCGACCATTTCGGTCGAAAAACCAAACTGGTTCACCGGTCATCCGGTTTGTGAAAACTGTCGGCTGAAGATCGAATTGAACTAGCCGGTTCGGTGATCGGTTATAACCGGCCAGTTAATCAAACCGATCGTTTAACCGAACTTTTTTTTTTAAATAAATTTTATTATGCTTTTCTTGATTTCTTCTTTTCATTTTTCATTCATAAAATATCTTAGTAGAATTGACATTTTCAAATTAGGAACGGGAATAACAAATAAATATGATTATATGAAACTAATTAATTAATTAATAATTATCATTAATCAACTTATAAGTCTAGATTCTAGAAGATTAGAACTCAAAAAATAAAAATGTAGAAAATCTGAAGGTCAATTTAGAAATCAAAATGTCAAAATTTGCAAATTGAAACTGCATGCATGAAACCACAACTAAAGTCTAAAAATCTGCATGCATAAAGGCTAAAACCATTACTAAAGTCTGAATTCTAAAAGTGAAAGTCAAAGACTAAAACTCTGAAACTGAAACTAAACAACAGAACACCAACGATCTCAAACTTAAGTAATCAGTAAGCACTCCAGTAGTCCACCCATCTTCAAAGTTAAAATTCCATGAACCATCTGCCACTACCAAAAAATTGAAAAAAATCTTAGTAACTAATAATATGTAATATGAAATTGAATGGTAAAAATAACTGAACAACCTTCGACTCTCATATTCTTGCTAAAGGTGTAAGGCACGAGTGCGTGACACCATCTCTATAAAACAGAAAGATAGATGTTAAAATTATACGAGTAAATAAAAAATATTTAGCAATACTATATTAACTAAAAAGTTAGAAATTTAAGCCCGACATACCTTTTTCATTGTTTTCAGTTTTGTTATAGTCTTCCTCGACGGGTATATGAGGTCCATTACGTATCCAATCTTGAAGGCATATCAGAGCTTATATTGTTTTTGGAGCCAAAGAGGATCTAAAATCATCAACTACACAGCCTCCAGTACTAAACGCAGACTCTGAAACAACAGTAGAAATGGGCATAGCTAACAAGTCCCGAACCATTCTTGATAAAATGGGAAAAAGGTTCTTCTGATTTACTTTTCCACCATTTGAGAATATCAAACTCCACATCAGGATTTTCTCTCACAAGCTTCTCATTTAAATGTACATCCAACTCTGACTCACCAAGCAACTAAGAGTACTCGACATAGCACCTATTCAATCGATTCAATGATGCTTTAGCAATATTAGCTCTAACACGGTTGTCCTCCCGTGATCCGCTTTCTCCTTGAGTTTCGACTGGGCCATAGAACTTCTTGTACTCATCATACATGGAATACAATGTTGGACTTCACCTTAACACAAATCTCATTTCCCATTTCATCAGAATACATGTCTTTCACAGTGAGAAGCAGATATTTTATTTTCCTTCTAGGATCAAGAATTAAAACTACAAGTAAGAACATATTCATTTTTATCAGGTCCCCCCAATACTTGTCAAACTTAGTTTTCATTCTTAAAGTACTAGAAAATTTTTTATCCTCACTCGAGATCCAACCTCTTATGGATTCATCAACATTAGCAATTTCATCCATAAAAACATGAGAACTCACATGCTTTGATTCAAAAACTTTGAGAGTTAGATCATAAAAACAACGTAACACATTCACCAATCTCTCAACAACCTCCCAATCATATTTCGTTAGCTCTCCCACCACACCATAAAGCCCACCCCCACTAAAGTCTTTCTGAAACTCAGCTTTAGATATAGAATAGCGTTCAAAAACACCTTTATAAACAACAACAATTTCAAGCATAAAGAAAATGGAATTCCATCAAGTAGGTACATCTAAACATAACACCTTACTCGGTACATTTTCTTCCGCCGCATATGCTTTGAATTTTTGAAATCTAGTTAGGTGATTGTCTAATATATTTCACAGCCCTGCGAATTCGGTCAACAGATTGTGACACCTCTTTCATTCTCTCTTTCACAACTAGGTTAACAATATGAGCAACACATCTAACATACAAATATCTACCACTCAAGAAGACATTTTTCAATGCAATCAACATTTTCCTTAGAAAAGTAATAACAGTGCCATTATTTGAAGCATTATCAACAATAATTGTAAAAATATCTTCAAGACCCCATTCCTTCAGACATTTTTCAATTAACATTCCAATCTCTTCACCTTTGTGACTACCACATGGAACAAAACTAAGAATTAATTTATGTATCTTTCAATCATCATCAATTTAGTGACCAGTCAAACACATAAAATTTATCTTACTATTACTAGTTTAAGTATCAGTCATCAATGACATTCTTTGCTTATGTTTCATCAATGAAGTCTTTAACGGTTATGTTCCTCAAGATACATATCCAAAATATCTCGAGTTATGGTACTTCTAGAAGGAACAATAAACTTAGGACAAATAATTGATAAAAAATCTCTAAATCTTTCATCTTCTACGAAAGAAATGGCAATTCACATTTCACAATCATTGGAGCAATTGCCTTTCTATACGCTTCTTGATCAAATTTCATATTATTAAAGCACCCCATCTCTCTTCCAACTCCCCTAAGAATGTTGCTACAAAAGCTATCTAAAGTGTGTGTAGACACTTTATTTTTCTTATTATGTGGATGGTTTTTTCAAACCTTCAAGTGGCAGCTTAATGTCCCATTTTTATTTGGATTAGAGGCGTAAGTTTAATCATAGTAGTTACATTTGCTACGCTCATTTCCCTTCTCACCAGTGTACATTGTAAAATAATCCCACACAATAGATAATTTTTTATTGCTTTTCTTTACGTAGACGTAGCTTGAGAGGTACCGTGTGTGTCATCAGTTTCTTCTTGGATTACAATTACATCAGGATTAGCATTTTATTGAACCTCATCTTCATGCTCCATTTGATTATCTGCGCCTATTGATCCCAATTCTGGATTAATTTCATCACCCATTCCAATTAAACACGATAAAATAGAAAAATTAGCATTCTCATAACCTGAAAGTCGAACAAGATTACAAGTTTAGAAACAAGGCTAGCTATCTCTCCTCTTTTCTCTTCTATTCTCTCTTGTAATTTATTTTGAAAAAAGGATAAAAATAGGAAAAAAGAAATTGCACACGACACATACCAATTGACATTAAGTTGTCGAGGTTGGTCGAACCGTCGAAGAGATTGATGCAGTGTGAGTTCTGACTTGAGAAGGCCGACCACCAATGGGCGACGGTTGCGCTAGGATTTAATAAGGTGAAAGAATTTCGAAGGGGGCGTTAGGCCGTTAGCAACAGCCGCTGGTGAACGACTCCTTACAGTGTTCGGAATCGGCGATGACGACGCCACTTTCAAGCAAGAATTCTCTGATTCTCTCTCAACTCTCAAGTCGTGACTCGTGAATGTGATTCAGTCAACGACTCAATTAAGGTTTTTGACTTTTAATTTCTTATTATAATGAATATACTAAGTAATAAACTAATATTATATATATATATATATATATATATATATATATATATATAAAAGTAAATCTTAACCAGTTTTTGGTTTGGTCCTGTTAAATCGGTGAAAAAGGCCAAACCGAGTCGATCACCGAACTACACAATTTTGCATGACCGATCACCGGACCTAACTTCAAACTTCAATTCGGTTTTGGTCAAACTTCGGCCGGTTTAGCCGAACTCTGAACACCTTTACTC
Organism: Lavandula angustifolia; assembly: GCA_028984105.1. Lineage (NCBI taxonomy): Eukaryota > Viridiplantae > Streptophyta > Magnoliopsida > Lamiales > Lamiaceae > Lavandula > Lavandula angustifolia. The sequence goes on along the minus strand of CM054815.1, from coordinate 28,585,028 downwards.
ATACAAAGCATTGCATGCATGAGGCTACCGACAGCGGAAGCATATGGTACTAGCCTCATACTTTCTATCTCTTCAGGCGTTTTAGGGCTCTGATTCTTGGATAGAAAAAACTCCATGTCTGTCATCTCTTGGTTATTTGCATGCTAAAACAAGCTATCTCAGTATCAATGTAGGATGCCTGAGATAAACTTAACATCCGTTTCCAATGATCTCGAGTAACTTTGATCCCAACGATGTAAACCGCTTCACCTAAATATTTCAATTGAAACTGCTCGAATAACCATTTCTTTACGCCTAATAACACTTCAACATTGTTTCGAATGAGAAGGATGTCGTTTACATAAAGTGCAAGAAACACCATTGACCCATCAACACAGATACAGTACATGCACACCTCGTTAGGATATGAGACAAAAGCATAGGATTTGGCTACCTCATTGAAATGTTGGTGCCATAACCTGGAAGCTTGCTTAAGTCCATAAATAGACCTTCTTAAGCTTCCATACTAGATGCTTTTCGCCCTCTTTCACATAACCTTCTGGCTGTTTCATGTAAATGACTCTACATTCTTCACGGTGACCGTTTAGGAATGCGGTCTTAACATCTATTTGTCAGATCTCTAGATTCATGTGAGCTGCTTTGGCATGGAGAATCTGAATAGATTTGATCATTGCTACATGCGAGAAGGTGTCGTCATAATCGATACCATTTTTCTGGGTAAACCCTTTTCTCTACTAGCCTGGCCTTAAATGTCACGATCTTTCCATTCGGTCCTCTTTTTCTCTTGTATACCCACTTAATACAAATGGTCTTGCAGCCCTCAGGTAGTTTTGTGACCTCGTATACATACATATCAATTATGGACTCGAATTTTGAGTCCATGGCGACTCGCCATGAATCTACATCTACATCTCAGTTGGGAGATGATCAGATGCCTCCCAGTGAACATATATCGATCAGGCATAAATATCACCCTCCCACTACGTCGAAGAGCGTCTAATGGTGTGTTAACAAGTTATATAGTTGCTCGTGGAGCTCTATCTTGCACAACTGACTCTTTGAGTAGATCTCGATCACCTTGTAATTCCTAAAGGACGATATCAACTTGAGACTTATGGTTACTTATATAATCCTCTTCTAAGAACTGAGCGTTGGTGCTAATAACGATCTTTTGTTCCTTAGGATCATAAAACTATCCACCCTTCGTTTTCTTTGGATAACCTATGAACAACATAACTTCTGAATGTGACTCCAACTTGTCGGCCTGCTTAGTCAGCACATAAGCAGGATACCCCCAAATCTTTATGTGGTGCATAATGGGCTTGTGCCCACTCCACAATACGATCGGAGTCGTGTTAACCGACTTGGATGGTACACGGTTCAGTAAATATGCTGCAGTCTCAAGGGCATACTCCTAAAAGGAAACAAACAACGTTGCATAGCTCATCATCGACCGAACCATCTCTAGGAAAGTCTGGTTTCTTCTCTCTTACACACCATTCTGCTAAGGTGTGCCCGATGCTGTCAGTTGGGATGTAATCCCACATCCTGTCAAGTAATCCTTGAACTTGTTGGATAGGTATTCCCACCACGATCAGATCGCAATGTTTTGATTTCTTTACCTAACTTCATCTCCACTTCTGCCTGAAATTCCTTAAAGGTTTCAAAGAAATCCGACTTGTGGCAAAGAAGGTAAACATATCCATACCTCGAGTAATCGTCAGTGAATGTAACGAAGTACTGATACCCTCCGCGAGTTTGTGTCGACATAGGTCCACACATGTCAGAATGAATCAAACTTAGTTCTTCTGTGGCTCTCTAACCCTTTGCCTTAAAAAGCCTCACCATCTTTCATTCCAAGCAGGATTCACATGTTGGAACTGGTTCTACTTGGAGAGACTCGAAAGATCCATATTTCACCAACCTTTGGATCCTATTAAGATTGATGTGACCTAGTCGTAGATGTCATAGATAATTTTGATTTATTTTAGAAGATTCTTTCATCTTCTTGGAATTTGATGATGAGGAAGAAACATTAAAAAAATTGCGCAGTTTGCAAGTAATAGTTTATGAAGATCCGCTTAATGGCTTACCACAGATAAAATAATCATCTTTCATGATAGAAACATCACTATCAAAACTTGATTTATAACCGTGTGTAGAGTTTTGAAACATAAATTATGGTTCGCCTAAACTCAGGCACATATAAAACATTTTTAAGTATTAAACAAAATTATCAAAAGATAGGTGTAAATCTCTAATGGAAATTGTAGGAACTCTCGATCCATTCCCCATGGAGACTACCACCTTGTCATCACTTAATTGCCTTTTCTGCAAGAAACCTTGCAAGGTGTAACAAATATGATTAGTTGCCCCCGAATCCACTACCTATTTGTGGTAGAAGAGGAAACTAGAACAGTCTCAATTACAAGAGCGACTTCTGTCTCTTTCTATTTTGCTTTGACATCTGGATAATAACTCTTCCAGTGTCCTTTCTTACCACACTTGAAGAACCTTCCTTTGTCCTTGGCATTCACAAGCCGCCGTTAAGGATTGTTTTCTTACTCCCACTGCTCTTTTTGAATTGACCACCCTTTCTGCTCTTTTTCCGATTTCCGCCTTTCGAAAGATCCTTTGAGCTACTAGTGATGTTTAAGATTTGAGCACTGTTACCCTTTCTTATAACCTCTTTGACCGCTATCAAAAAATTGCATATCTGACTCAGAGTAATCTCTATCTTAGCGGTCCTTAAAAAGAAGTTCTTATAGGACCTTGTCGGAGTATTTATTGAGAAGGTGAGATATCTCTTCCACTCTATGAAATTAGTTAGACCCGTTATTGTTTTGTTAGTGAGACTATTTAGGAACTCATGAAATTTACAAACATACATATCTAAAATATATAATAGAAAAGCATATTATGTTTACACATAATTCGTAATTAACCATCATTGTAACCTTTTGAAAAAACCAATGGAGTTATATACTCGAATAGCCCTAAGGATCACACTCGTAAGCCACTCAGGTGGACGTTTACCTGTGTACCCCTAGACCAAGCTATATACCAAGCTTTTTAATTCCAATCCACGCCTAGGTTCTTCAGATGAATGGAATTAATAATCCGATATTGGTGGACCATGTCACTATTAATATTAAAACGCGAGAAGGGACTTCTCATGAACTATATAATATAAAAGCATGTTATATTCACACATAATTCGTAATTAACATCATTGTAACATTTTGTAAAAACAACGATATTAAGAACCTCGAAAGCCCGAAGATTTGTACTTGTAAGCCACACAGGTGGACGTTTACTATCGTAACCCTAGACCAAGCTATTTACCTAGCTCTTTAATTCCAATCCCCACCTGGATTCTTAAGACGAATAGAATTATAGTTCGATATTCTGTACCATGTCACTATTAAGATTAAAACACATGAAGGGACTTCTAGGGAAGTTAATTGTACCCATGTTGACATCTAAGCATTGACCATTAATTTGATCAAAGTAGAATCAAATTCTCGAAATTGACATACTTACGAGAACCATGCCGCATTCAATTTGATATAATTAGGCATTCTTTTTAATTATTATCTTCTAGAGTACTCGTATTTACTAGGCACGCAAGCCGCACCGGTGGACGTTTACGGCTTTGCTCCCACTATTCCATAATAATTCAATATTATTTTTGAAAAACTCATCTTACAAAACTTGTAGCTCAAGGATGCAAGCAAGCCACGCAGATGGACATTGACTAACATATTGTTACTACTTTCTGTAGAGTCTAATTAAATGGAGGTCCCATTAAAAGTTTAATAGTCAATTAATGAAATCTAATAAAACATTTAATTTAATTCATGCTTAGTCTTTTTGTTCAAAAGGTTTGTTGATTCATGCATATCCATATAATTCCTAAAGCATGCTTTTCTAAATGTATATAATAAAATGTGCTCGCGAAAAGTTAAACATGCTTAATACAAATGTAAATCATATTTTCATGCTTTTCTAAGCGCAATTAAACACATAATTGCATGCTAAAGTATAAGAATAAATAAATGCAAAATTAGGAAATAAAAAACGTCATTATCGCGATTTAAAATACAGATAAATCATATAGCCCGAACAAGTACAGCTCTTCGAATTCTTGAACTGGAAAATTGCATTGAAATTGTGCATGGGAAACTGACACATCAGCATGCCACATATGGCCATGCCAACTGACACGTGGCGCCACATCCGCTAGGGCTGACATCAGCATGCCATGTCACCATCTTCTATTTCATGCTGAAATCCGCGGCCTCCGTAATTGCACCGCTTCGAATATCACCTCCACCTTGCCGTTGTCTGGCCAAGGCACGCTGCCGGGAGCGGCCTCCCCCCACCGCCTGGAATGTGAGCAGTGCCGCCTACTGCTGCCCGCACCTGTACTCGCGATGAGCAGTTGCAGCAGCGTCGCTATAGCTCTTGCTTGTCGCTGCTGTGTCTTCCCTACCCTACTCCGACTCCCTGACTCGCCTGAAGTACCGCCGATAAGGATCTGCCCACGCCGCCGCTGCTGTCGAGACTTGCGCAACACGTATTGGCCCGCCGCACTGCACACAGTTGCGCCACCTCTTATCGCCGCGTTTGGCCTCCTCTGCCTTGCCAATCAACACCAGACGTCTAGGTAACAAAGATTGGCCGTCGATTTTTGCTACCGTGACAGGAATCCATGTAATTTCGATGTTGATCCTGGTCATAACCGAGGTCAGATGACCCCATTCGATCTATCAATGTGAAGCTTGTGACAAAGGGGAATCCAACAGTTCAAGCCGATCACCGATCAGACACCAGACGCGTCGGGAATCGCCGCCGCAAGATGCGGCCGAACCCTAGCCCTACAAGGGTTTTCGTCCAATTGAGGATTTTCTAGACAACATGACCATTTCACCTTTCTGAGGCTATTCCAGACAAACCAAAAATCGGAATGGGTCATGCGACCTATCAGACGAAGCTAACGAAACGACAAACAAAATTATCTGATTGGATCGATAATACATGTTGGCATGTACCCTCGCACCTCCCGAAGCAAGCGGTAGTGATCTGGCAGAAATTAGGGTTTTGCCATTTTTCGTCTTTCCGCGCCATCGCGCCTCTGTCTCGATTTTTGTGTTTCCCGGACAAAAATTACAGTATAGAACAACAAATACAAGTATAAACAATGGTCCTCTCAACTACTCGTGGATTTTATCACGAGAAAAATGGTACAAAGGGGTCAAAAAAGGGCACACAGGCTGGCTGAAGCACGAAAATAACCCGATAACGATGAAAATAAACCTTAAACATGCTCCAAGAAAGCCAAAATCAGAGCCCAAACCAGTCTCTGATACCAAACTGAAGGAATGGAATTTACCTGTCTCCTTTGTATGTTGTTGTAGAACTTATTATTTCTCCATCGTATGTCACAGTAGCACTGATTATTGCGCTCGTTCAAAGCTTCATGTCGATTCTAGCAAACCAGTCTAGATTCGTATTCATGAGAGTCTTGACAGGTTTGGTAGAATCGCAGCAAAACTTTTTAAGAAGATCTCTGGTGTACTTTGTGTTGGTCTGGAGACGAGTATCAGGTGTGGGGGGAGGGGGGGGTTTGAATACACCTAATTACAAGTTTTTCCTCAAACGTGAAGGACAAGAGTTGCTGAGTTTTGCTACTGAATAAATTCAGTGCATGATAAACCTTCTGATCGCGGGTCAGAGTGATTCAGCAGTTGAGTAACTTCTACTGATAGAGGTCAGTTTGAGAAGTTCAGTGTGCAGAATGTTGTGAGGATAAGTGTGGGTCTCGGTAGACTTCGTCTCTTTGAAAACATTTTTATGCAAACCTAATCCGTTTTGGCTGGTGCACTTTTCAAGTTGTTTTACACAAAGGATGGTTTTGTAACCAGTTTGAACGTAATACAATAAAATAATAAATGACACGAAATTTTTAACGTGGTTCGGATACGCAAGATCCTACATCCACAGTCCTGCTGAACAGGAGGTCTTGTTGAATAATCTGACAAGCTTCAACAAGGAATTTGTGCACTAGACATACCCTTCTAAGTTATAGTCCTTAGCGACTTTTACAAATCAAACCGAAGTTTAAAGGGGAGGAGATGAACTTCAACAATGAAGGAGTTCTTACAATAAGAACAATTTACAGAATGTGATCTCCTTCGAAGATTCTAAGCTAAGATATTACAGTGAGGCTTAGAGATAGAGAAGGAGAACTAAAGATTCTTTAGAGGAAGAACTAAGGATATTCAAATAAGCAAGTTCTTCGCTGGATTAACAATGAGTGCGCTAGAGAGTTGTATGCTTGTAGATTGTGTTCCCTTGATGTCCCTTGCGTTGAGCTTGGAGACTCTTCTCTATTTATAGTTGTGACCCAGGCAAGTATCCGTTGGAGAGGATGATACCACATGCCACAAAAATCCAAGAAAAAGGTCATATACTTTCGAAATGCGCCGCAGAGTAGTTGGCTTTCTGTACATGAGAGCAAGTTTAGTGTCAGAGCAGGTAATCTTTGGTTGCTTCTCATTGGGCGAGGTTTGCGGTAGGTGAGACTTTTCAGACATCAGTCTTCTATCTAAGTTGACTCTCTGAACCTCGTATACTGAATGTTCTCTGCTGACATTCGACAGATAAGAGTTAGGCAACCATTTTTCTTTGTCTGGTCTGCAATTAAGTTGCATCCATTTAGTAGATCAGGGTTGATACTGAGTCTTCATCTGAGTCAGCTGATAAGGATATTCTGCTGAATGAAGTCAGCTCTGACTCGAAGACAACGAAGCTCTTCACTCAATCAGTAGATCAAGGATCATACCGAGTCTTCTTCCAAAAGTCTGCTGAGGATCTTCTATTGAATGCTATCATCAACGGACTCTGAAGACAACTGAGTTCCGCTAAACCGATGACATGGGGTTCTGGAACTTTCACTTCTCTACTGAAATTCAGTCCACCAATATACCCCTTACGAGACTTAGACCCAGAAAGATGTAAACAATCACACCAAGTCTAGCCTATTACATCATAACAGTTCCACACACACAGGGTTCAGGACGGGTTTTCGGTTCTTCAATTCTACAGTAATACAGTTTAGTATCACTACAATTTCCCCCATAACAAATATTACATTATCGTCCTAAGTTACATGAACTATTGATATAAGTTCTATGTAACCCCTGGCAAATGATCTACTAGATCACTGGCTCATATGCCTACAATATCCCCCTAATTGATGATGCCAAAACCACTAAGTACTAAACTACTAACCTAAAAACAACTCAGTTAATAACTGGACGATGAAAACACAGGTTAACAACTTACAAAAGATAGACACATCAGAAGAAATCAGAACAATGAGAGTGTGTTTATCACTTCAGTTATCATTTATTGTTAAATATAAATAACACAACCATACGACAATCAGTAGTTGTCTGGCCAACATAAATACTGATTTTAAAGATATGACAAGAGAGTACATTACAATAGTAAATCTAAGAGAGAAAAGGAAAGATCCAGGGAAGGGGGAGTCTGCTACTTCTGAAATCTGAACTTCTGAATCTTGTTTTTGAAGTCAGCAGATTTGGTCGCAGGAGGATCAAGCCCATACGATTTGTAGATAGCTTCCCTCAATACCTTGATGGGTGGAAGATCGTCTGGCGACTCGGTATCAAGATCGTTGCGACGCGCGGCTATCTCCACTTCATCCTCTATCTCCTTTGGGCAGATGGCTCCTTGAAGAGTCCTGGGAGGATCAACTAATGATATGTAGGCGCAGTGAAAGGCAATTTCTCCTTTTGAAGAAGCAATTTGATTTATCCTCTGAAGTTGGAGTCGTGGTTGTATAAGAATTGGTCAAACAATTCAACCGCCAGAACTTCTCTGGAGTAGCATTGCCATACATTGTATGCTTTGATAAAATCTTCATTTAGACCTTCCCATTCATGATTCAGGTTCCAAGGGATCCACTTATCTATCCGGCGGAAGGGAGTTTTCCTAACGTGAGGCACCGTGTCTGTAGAATTTTGAAGTTCTGGGGATCTCTCTGCTTTTGATCGAAACTGCTTCCTTGGCAGCCTTCTCAGTTTGCTCAATATGCTTTGCCAGTTCAGCTTGTCGCAGTGTCTCTCTAGCTTCAGTCGTAAGCCTGTCTCTTTCTCTGAAGTCGAGGCCTAGTTCGACTGCTTCCCATAAGGCTTTCTCCTCTATGATTTGTTCTGCTGTGAGCTTGGGACCTTTCTTCTGCCTTTGAGAGAGTGGATGGTTGTCAGTCTCTGAGTCTTCAGGAGACTCAGAAGCTGATTTTTCAAACGGTTTTTTGTTTCTACTGAGTCTTTAGAGGAGGTTCTAGCTTTGACTTTTGCATTCTCGCTTGCTGAGCCTTACTCCTTGACATCCTTGCCACTGGGACTTTCGGCTTTCTCTTCAGTTGGGCCTCTTCCTCGAGTCTGGCTTCATAGTCTAGCTTAGCCTGTAGCTGCTGAGCTACAAGTTTGTCATGCGCCTCTTGTTCTGCTTTGGATTGGAACTTAAGCGTTGGAGGGGAGAGCTTTCACTAGCAATTTCCTTGCCACGCCTCTTCGGCAGCGGAGGCACAATGTCCTCTTCTACTCCTCGACGAACTCAGCTACTTCGTCAATGTGTGCCTGAGCTGAGGATCCTTCACCTGATCCACCAGCTTGCATTGACAGTTGCGTAATTTCATGCTGAGGCTCTGTAGGGCCTTTAGCTAAGGCTTTTCCCTTAGCCTTTTCTTGCACGGAGGGGTGGGGGAGAGCACTTAGCTCTTCTATCACTGACGTTCCTTCCCCCTTAGCTTGTTCCCCTTGCCTTGCTTTTTCTCTGGACTTCTTTTCCTATGCTTCCTTCCCTTTACTTTACCCATTTTTTTGCATCATCAGCCGAGGTCAGTAAGGTCTTAATGGCTGCTACTTCCCTTTGAAGGTTGTAGACAAATGTCTTGAGTTGTTCGGAAGTGGAGTTAAGGTCCCCGACAGCATCAGAGTAATGTTCCCAATCATTCTCTTGATCTTTGCGAATTTGCTTGATCTGGGATTCAACTTGATTCCTCTGCTGCAGAAGAGATGCGTCGAGAGAATTCTTCATTTCAGACTGAATGAGTTTTAGAGTTGCAGCTTGAGTTTCAAGAGCTTTAGTCACACTAGAGCTCGAAACTCTGTTTCTTTCATCTTTGGTCTTTTGGACATCAGCCAATGCTGCAGCCAATTGCTCTGAAAATTTCTTCGATTGAGCTTCTAACAACTACTGGCATTAAGTGGCCAAGTCCATCTTCTGAGCTACGAGATCAGTCTCGATGATCTCTTGAAAATTTGGCGAAGGAGCTTCTGAGATCTTCTAGACTTCAATTGTGAGGACGTCAAGACGCAGAGTTTGAGCTTTCGTGCATTGTGACCATTTCAGGTGCACATTCTTATCTAGGAGAGGATTTTTGTCTCCTTGCTTTTTGATAGCTCGGTTGACTGTCCTCGAGGATACGTTACTGTTGGGAGATGATTCAGTAGATAACTCAGTAGCCTAGTGCTCAGTAGATTTGAAGATCCCAAAACCCTACTTTGACTGATGAACCATTCTGTTGTATTTGTTGTTCTGTCTCTGAGAGTTTCAGACTCAGTAGACACTCTTCATTTTTGGTTCAAGCGCTCGGTTACACCGTGGTTCTTCGCCAGACTATCGGCCTCGATACCGTAAGAAGAAGACTCGCAATATCTTGGACTCAGCAGGAGAAATATACTGAAAGGAGTCAGTGGAACTAAACTCAGCAGGAGTAGTTCACTGTACTCAGAGTTGATCTTCAGTAGTTCACCTAGCGAAGCTAGAACACAAGAGCATTCACGAGCAAACTCAGAAACGACTTAAGCTTTTCGGAAGAACTCCAAAGAGTAATCTCCGGTGAAAGGCGACATACTTGATCATTGGGAACCAAGCTGAACCAGATCATAAAGCCTCTAGTGTCCAAGCGACTGAATACGAACCCAAGTCTATACTTAACCATTCGTCGCTCTAGAAGCCACTTTCTCATTCCCTATGCCTTTAACCTAAGCTCAGCAGATCTTATCCATAGCTTAAGTTGAGAAATTGTTTTCAGGTGTATTCAATGCCCCCCCTCTACACCTGAACGTTTAATCTCGGGACCAACAATTGGTATCAGAGCAGTAGGTCTATAAGACTCTTGTTTTTCTGAAACTGGTCTACTTGAACGGATCCAGAAAACATTTTCACTGCATATCATTCTTCATTCATATCATTATTTTCAATGTCTGATATGTCAGGAATCAGGATGGTACCCATGTTCTCAGTAGAGAACTACGGGGTATGGCGAGTCAGAATGAAGGCACATCTGACTTCCTTCCACGAAAGCTTGACTGAGGTACTGGAGGACGGCCCGATCGTTCGCATGATTGATAGTGTCGAAACTCAGGACCCAGCACAAGGAGGAGGCATGGGACCGGGAAGAAGATCCCTAAAGATAGAATTCTCTTCACCCTTGAGGAGAATAAGCTTCACAAATTAGATCGGGTCGCCAAAAACGCCATACTAACCACCCTGAGAGATTCTTATGTCGGGAGAGTTCAAGACTGCAAGTCCGCGAAGGAACTCTGGGATGCTCTAGCGATACTGAGTCGGGGGCCTCAGAAGATCAAAGCGAATAAACTGGCGCTGGAACTTCAGAAGCTGGAGAGACTGTCTCTCATGCCTGGTGACACCATTGAAGATCTTAACGTCAGATTCACGGATCTGATGAACACCATCAACGGGCTGGGAAAGATGTTCTCCAACCAAGAAATGAATCTCAAGATTTTGAGAGCACTGTCGGACGATCATTGGACTCCCTTTGCTACTCTACTGAGACATTCTGATTTAGGATACTGTTACTCCTAACCATATCTTTTCAGAACTTAAAGCTGAGGAGTTCGAGTTCGGTCTACCTCAAAGGAAGCAGCGAGCTGAAGCTGACACCCAAATCGACCATGCTTTCAAAGCATCAGTCAGCACAACGGCTCCAGCGTCTTGTAGGGCTGAACCCTCACTCAGTGACACACAAGAGGAAACCTGGCTAAGAAGTACGCGCTGCTTGCCGTAAAGTATCAGAAGTAGAAGGAGAGGCGCATAAAACTCTCAAGAGTTGTCAGAGACTCCAAGGATAAGTCTGAGTATACACCTAAGCGCACTCCTGACTCACATACTTCTGACTGCAGGAAACAGGATGACTCAGCTCAGTCGAAAGACAGCGAGAGCAAAGAAGAGAGAGTCACTACCTGCTACAACTGCAGGAAGCCAGGACATTATCAGTATGACTGTCCTGAGCTCAGTACTGCTGAAAGAGCAGCACGCAAAGCTCGAAGGGAGATGTTCATCAAGAAGCGTCAAGCATATATAGCTGGTCAACTCTCAGACGACTCATATGAAGTCGATTCATTCATGGATTCATCCGACGATGAAGCGACATTCATGGCCCTAGAGCTTGAAGAAGATGCCGAAAAGTGTCTTATGGCAGGAGAAGAGGATGAGGTAAACTCTCACGCACCATTTAACTCCTGTTCACACTGCACACACGACACCATTTCCGGTGCAGAAGAGAATCTGCACATTTCGATCGCCTATGAAGAATTATTTGACGAGCAGATTCAGATGAGCCTGCAGCTCAGTAAGACTCTTCAGGAGTTGGACACCCTGAAAGTGGAGAATCAGAGACTTTCTCAGGAGAGTCAGGTTGCTACTGAGTCAGAAGGACTTATGTTGAGACTCAGGGAGGAGATAAACTCTCTGATGGCCAAGTCTCATCATCAAGAAGATCAGATCTCAGTACTGACCAATGACTTGACTCAGAAAGATACTGAATTGAGTCTATTGAAGCAAGAGTTGTCAGGACTTTAGACTGAGCATGAACTGCTGAAGAAAAGCGATGATGTCTGGAGGAATCTGATGACAGAGCGGTACATGGGCGCTGTAAGGAGGGACTTGGATTCAGCGATGGAGCCTCCTCATCTGCCCCCGTATGCTAAGCAAACCGGCTAGCTGATAGATTTGTTCAAGGGGAGACCATCAACGCAGAGATTCTGAACCCCCTAGCCAAGAACAAACAGAAGATGAAGGCACCTCATCCTAGCTATCAGCATTCTGACAAAAAGATCAGTTCCCCAGTTAAGTCAAGGGAGAACTAGCAGATCAAATGGGCTGATCTGTATGGACCTCCACAACTGACACATCCAGCTCTGTATGGGTCATATTATCATGATCCTGTAGTCAAGAGAGGACCTAAAAGTCAGAAGAAGAAGAAGAAGAAAGTCGTGCAGAAGGTAAAGGTCAGCAGTCCACCAATTCAGAAGATCAGGACTCCTGAACCTGTGAAGCCTCAGAAGTTAGCATCAACCAGTGCAGTGGTCAAGTATGTTGATCAAAGTGGGAAGAAACTATCTGAGACCACCAGGGTCGTGAGACAGATATGGGTTTCCAAAACTAACATCTAGGGACCCAAAATCAAAAATAAAGGGTACCTAAATATAATTCTGTTTTGCAGGTGCACAAGGACCCATGGTATGTGGAGAGCCGATGCTCAAGACACATGACATACCAGAAGGACCTACTGAAGAATTATACTACTGAAGAAGGACTCCGAATCGAGTTTGGAGACAACGCAAAAGGCTATACCAGAGGCTATGGAACACTCAGCATTGGAACCGCAACACTTTCAAGAGTATCATATGTTGAAGGACTTCGGCGTAATCTTCTCTCTGTTAGTCAATTTTTTGATAACTCGAATAAAGTGATTTTCTACGCTGGTTTCTGTGATGTTATTGATAAATCTATTGGGAAAACAGTGTTATCAGATTCGCGCAAAAAGAATATCTATGTAGCTGACTGGAACTCAGCTGAACCTGAAGCTTGTTTGTTGGCGAAGAACGACAACAGAACGGGGTGACTCTGGCACAGAAGACTCAGCCATCTCAACTTCAAGACGCTCAAGAAGCTAGCTAGAAACGCTCTAGCAAGAGGACTGCCGAATGAAGTATTCAGCAAAGACACTCAGTGTGAAGCAGCATGTCTGAAGGGAAAGCAAACAAGGAATCGAAATCCACTTGTTCCATCTCCTTCCACTGATGGAATCCTTCAGCTGCTACATATGGATTTATTCGGTCCAGTCTCTCCGGTGACGAGCAGAGGCAAAAAGTATGATTTAGTGGTCATTGATGACTACTCGCGCTACACATGGGTCATATTTATTGCCAACAAGTCTGACGTCAAAACAGAGTTACCAGCGCTTCTGAAAAAGCTCAGTGTCGAGAAGAACACCATAATTATAAAGATACGTTCAGACAGAGGAACGAAGTTCCTGAATTCGATGGTGGAGGAGTTCTGCAAAGCTGAAGGCATAGAGCATGAGACGTCTGCCGCGCGCACGCCTCAACAGAATGGGTTTGCTGAGAGGAAGAATAGAACACTCAAAGAAGCAGCAAGAACCCTGCTCGCAAACTCAGGACTCCCAACAAAATTCTGGGCAGAAGCAACTGACACTGCATGTTACACTCAGAACATATCTCTACTGACTAAGCAGCATAAGAATACACCATATGAACTATGGAACAAAAGGAAGCCTTTCATATCTTATTTCTATATTTTTGGGTGTTTGTGCTTTATCCACAATAATGTGAAGGATCAGTTAAAGACTTTTGATAGCAAGTCAGACCAGGGAGTCTTCTTAGGATACTCCCGGGTCAGCATAGCCTTCAGAGTTTTTAACTACCGGACCCTTTGCGTGGAGGAAAGCCCTCATGTTATTTTTAATGAGTTAGCTACTGAAGACAGGAGCAGAAACTGTAAATCAGAGTCTGAGGACATCGGTAAGCAGCAACAGGATCTGAGCCTGAAAGATAAAGTTGAAAAGATCCAGCTGTGTTGGGATGATGATTCAGAAGAAGAAACTGAAGATAAGTCAACTGAATGTCAGCCAGCAGCAGAAGTAGTTGAACAGATTGACTCTACTGAACAGAGTCAATTCCAGAGTCAATCCAAGAAACCCAAGTGGTAACTAAGACCTCTACTGAGGATAATAATTCCGGGGAACAAATGAAGTTCCTGAGCTAAATGCCCTTGAACCTGGTGACTCAGTAGACCCAACTCTAGTAACTGAATTACTTCAATCTCAGAATAGTACAACTGAAATGCCTAACTCACCTACTATCTGTGTTGAACAAATTTCAGATGAAGAGTTGAAACATCGTCAATCGTGGCTGGACGCTCACACTTCTGACCTGGTTATTGGAGATCCTTCAACAAGCGTAAAGACAAGATCCAGATTCTGTCAAGGAGAAAGCGCATTATATTCCTGTTTCTTGTCTACTGAAGAACCTCAGTCAGTTGAGGACGCACTCAAGGATGCTGATTGGATCGTAGCCATGCAGGAGGAGCTGAATCAGTTCACGAGAAACGAAGTATGAGAGCTTGTTGACAGACCCCGGCATCAACATATAATAGGAACTAAATGGGTCTTCAAGAACAAGCGAGATGAAAACGACGTTATAGTAAGGAAGAAAGTAAGACTCGTGGCAAAAGGCTACTGTCAAGCCGAAGGGATAGACTTCAACAAAAATTTCGCTTCAGTTGCAAGAATGGAGGCAACCAGACTATTCCTAGACTACGCAACACATCAACGATTCAGAGTTTATCAAATGGATGTGAAGTCTGCGTTCCTGAACGGCGTGTTGAAAGAAGAAGTCTATGTAGAACAGCCTCCCGGCTTTCAACAGGGACATCAGGTCTACAGTCTTAGAACAGGCTCTGTTGGATATGAGTCAGTAGATTGATACTCAGCTGTTCTAGGGTTAAAAGAAATTGGGGGAAATCATAGTAGTACTATGGAATTGAAGATCCCAAAACCGAGCTGATATCAGTAGATTAGTGTGTCGATAGGATTAGCTGATGTATAGGTTAGACGTGATGTAATGCTTATTATTTTTGTCTAAGTCCCTGTACGGGGTAGTTGTTGAACCGATCTTCGCTGAAGATACTTTTCGAACCCCACGTCATCGGTGTAATCGCTTGCATTCTTCGTCGGCGGTGATATCAAACTCGGTTGAAGATCCCGCATCAGCCGACCGGACCTCGGCAGAAGCATTCTCTACAAGCCGATGGTCATCGGTAGAAGAACCAAGTGCAAGCAGTATACCTTCGCGATCGACCAACCGACTATCGAAGCTCACTTTATCGGTCGACGACTCGACCGAAGAAGACAGACTTTCGAGTATCGTATCCGACGTAAAAGCGACCCAAAGACTTAAAGTCCCTTCAAATGTTCGGCGAGAAGACATACGAGGTAGTTTGAACGGTCAACTCGACACTCACCAACTACAAACCTCGACCAATGAGAAGCCGACAACGCTTACCTACTCTACACGGTAAAAGTTGCTCTCATGAACGGTGCATTAACGCGCCCGCCGCAACAAAGTTGAATAGTGGCCGTTTTCTTTGGACGCTTGTGACACGTGGCATCGTCGTCTCCAACGGACATATGTCACAACTCACAACTATAAATAGAGAAGGATTTGAAGATTTCAAGAAGAGGAATATACGCGAAATCAAGGGATATCATTAAAACTCACAACGCTCTAGAACCTTCAAGCTTATCCGAGAGACGAACTAGTTTTCATAGAACACTTCTTGTAGTTCATCTCTCTAGAGCACTTTGATCCCTATCTTCTCTAGACTAAGCTCATTGCTAGATTCATAGCTTAGATCCGAAGGAGTTCACATTTAGTGAATTGTTCTTGTTGTAAGAACTCCTTCTCAGTTGGAGAATATTCCCTCCCTTCTAAACTTAGGTTTGGATTGTAAAGTCGCTAAGGACTATAACTTAGAGGGAACTCGTCCAGTGCACAGTATCCCTGCTGAGGCTTGCTCAGAATAATCAACAAGTTCTCCTGCCTTGTTCAGGACCGTGGACGTAGGATCTTGCGTATCCGAACCACGTTAAATCGCTTGTGTTCATTTACTGTTTTATTGCATTGCATTCAACTGACTTGAAAATCATAAGTTTGCATAAAACGTATTTTATAAAGTGCACAGCCAAAAGATTTAACTTGCGAAAACGCGTTTTCAAAAGAGACGACTCCGGGCCTAACACTTATCCGCACTACAGTCTCCGACTGAGTTTCGTAATACTGACATCAGTCAGTAGAAGAGCTCAGAAGCTGACTCACTTTGACCCCAGTGATCGAAGGCTTACTTGGCACTGTTCATCAGTTGCAAACATCAGCTTCAGCTGACCTTCACTGAGAAAAAGAAACAGAGCTCAGGTGTATTCACCCCCCCCCTCTACACCTGACTTTTCGTCTCCGGACCAACAATTGGTATCAGAGCGCACGGTGTTCAACTGATCGCCGGTTCTGAAATACTGGTCCTCTCGAACTGATCCTGAAAACCGTTTTCACTGCATAAGCATCTTCTCAGCATCCTTATACTCTTACTCTTACAATGTCTGATATGTCAGGTATTAGGATGGTGCCGATGTTCTCAATAGAGAACTACACGGTATGTCGCGTACGTATGGAGGCACACCTAACGTCACTCCACGACAGCATGTCAGATGTCCTAGAGTCAGGACCGATCATTCCTATGATCGACAGCGTAGTATTTGCTACTGGAGGAGGCGTGGGAGCACAAACTGGTGCTAAGGTTCCCAAAGACAAATCTGCCTTCACGCCTGAAGAAAAGAAGTTGCACAACCTTGACCGAGTTGCACGTAACGCCATACTGACTACGCTCAGTGACTCACACCTCGGAAGGGTACAAGATTGCAAAACGGCGAAAGAGCTATGGGACGCCTTGGCTGTACTGAGCCATGGAACCCCTCAGATCAAAGAGAACAAGCTCGAGCTAGAGCTTCGGAAGTTCGACGCCTTTGCAATGGAGCCTCATCGAAACCATTGACGAGCCGAGTGTCGGATTCACCAATCAAGTCAATGTTATCAATGGGTTGGGGAGGTCGTTCACCAACAAGGAGATGAACACCAAGATCTTGAGAGCGTTGCCCCGACGAAGTGGCTTCCATTTGCTACTTATTTACGTCGCTCGATCTAAATGCTCTAACTCCCGATGTTATATTTTCGTAATTAAAATCGGAGGAGTTCGAGCATAGCCTACCCCAAAAGTGCTTAAGCGCTCCAGGTGACACACGGTTCGACCACGCCTTCAAGGCAACGATCAGCAATACCGGAGCCAAGCCTATTTCCTCAAGCAAAGCGTGGCCACATCAGTAGCAAAGTCTTCCGAGACTTCGAGCCCCGATCGCCTAGCACCGATGGCTCTCAAATATCGAGGGAAAAGGAGAGAGTCGAAAGGCCGAGGAAATACAACCGAGATTCTTCCTCAGGTAAGAAAGACTATCATAAGAAAGAAGAATCTAATCCTTCTAATGAATGCAGGAAATCGGAGTCTGCTGCCAGTCCATCTAAAGACTCAGCTGGTAAGAGCAGCAGAACATCTACCTGCTACAACCGCAAGAAGGAGGGACACTATCGATACGATTGTCCCGAACTCTCGACCGCTCAAAGAGCGAACGGCGAGCCAGGAGAAAGAAGTTCGCCGAGAGACGGCAGGCCTATATAGCCGGAGAGATATCCGATAACTCAATTGAGGAGGATACATTCATGTATTCTTCTGAAGACGAAGCCGCGTTCGTCGTAGTTGAGGTCGCAGAGACAGTTCCTGATGAGTCAGCCGAATACTGTCGATGGCCGGAGAAGAGGCCGAGGTAAATTCTAAACGCATTATTACCTCTTCTTCACATAGCACACAAGACACGTGCTCGGTCACGAGATGATCCTCTAGATGTGGTACAAGCCTACGATGATCTCGCTAGAGGAACATTCGGTGAGCAGAGAGTTCAAGCAGAACCATCCGAGAACTTGAACAGTAAAGGCCGAGAATCGAGACTTTCTTCGATTGTCGGGTCTCTACCGAGTCGGTGGATCTAGTTGCGAGACTCAAGGAAGAGATTGAATCTCTCATGACTAAGTCTCGGCTTCAAGAGACTCGGATCTCGGTTCGACCAAGGACAATTTCGAGAAAGAGACCGAAATAGCCAAGCTCGATCGAAGCTCACGGACGTGCGGAATGACTATGACTTACTCGGAAGGAGTGACGAAGTCCGGAGAGGATTGATGACCGAACAATACACGGGAGCTAAGGAGAAGCTTGAAAGCATGCTTAGAGCTCAACGGTCAACTTACGTGAAAGAAGGCCTGGGCTATACACACGAAGCTTCTACCTCCAAAAGCTCAGCAACCCTGGCTGATAGGTTCGTCAGAGGAAAGGTGCAAGCTGCTGACACCACACCTCAGGCGAAAAACAAACAGAAAATAATTACACCTCAGCCGAGTAGCAACAAGCGGTGACCAAAGGTTCCGGCCCGGGACACCGCGATCAAATTCAGGGGGAATCAAGAAGGTCAGATGGGCAGAACAGTACAAGGAGCCACTGTATGAGCACCCGGCTCAGTACGGCTCGTACTACTATGAGCCCAGGGTCAGGAGAAGCGCTAAGACTCAGAAGAAGAAAGCGCATGAACCCAAAATTATTAGCAGAAAGTCAGTATCTCCAAGTCCTGTGGAGAAGAAAGGCCGATAAGGTTCAGAAAAGAAGTCTGGAACTTCTAAGGTCCCGAGACAGATCTGGGTTCCGAAATCACCCACTAACCTGTAAGGACCCAACTGAACCAAAGGGTACCTAAAAATGCCTCTGTTTTGCAGGTGCATAAGGACCCGTGGATAGTGGACAGCGGCTGCTCGAGACACATGACCTACCAGAAGAGCCTGCTGACCAACTACGTACAAGAAGATGGTCCCGTGACTGAATTCGGTGACAATTCCAAAGGCTACACAAGGGGATACGGAACGCCGAACATTGGGACTCGCCACGGTTCCTAAGAGTAACATATGTTGAAGGACTTCAACATAATCTCCTTTCGATCGATCAATTTCGTGATAATCTTAACAGAGTAATCTTTGACGCTGGTTTCTGTGATATTGTTGACAAATCTACAGGGAAAACAGTGTTATCAGGTTCGCAGAGGAAGAACATCTATGTTGCAAACTGGAATACCGCAGAACCTGAGGCTTGCTTGCTCGCACAGACTAAATCGGGTAACAAGTCGGCTGGCTATGGCACAAGAGACTCAGCCACCTGAACTTCAAGACCATGAACAAGCTTGTCAAGAACTCTAAAGTCAGAGGACTGCCCAACGAATCGTTTATCAAAGACGAAATTGTGAAGCGTGCCCGAAGGGAAAGCAAACAAAGAGTAGCAATCCACCTATTCCGTCACCTTCCACCGATGGAATCCTTCAGCTGCTTCACATGGACTTATTCGGGCCAGTCTCTCCAGTGACTATAAGAGGCAAGAAGTATGACGACTTCTCGAGATATACTTGGGTCATCTTCATCGCCAACAAATCGATGTTCGACCGAGTTACCTAATCTCTCGAAGAAACTCGGTGTGGAAAAGAACATCAAGATTAAGAAGATACGCTCGGTACGGAGGAACAAGAGTTTCTAAACTCGGTAGTTAAGACATACTTTGCGATAAAGAGGGAATTCAAGCACGAGACATCAGTCGCGCGCACCCCCTCGGCGAACGGACTTTTGCCGAACGTAAGAACAGAACTCTCAAAGAAGCAGCAAGAACGCTCCTCGCAGATTCTCGGACTACCCTCAAAGTTTTGGGCTGATGCTACCGACACCGCCCTTTGTTACACTCGGGAATCGATCACTACCGACACAAAGAACACATGAAGACGCCATACGAACCGTGGAAAGGGAGAATTCCTTCTATTTCTCATTTTCATGTTTTATTTGTCCTTGCTTTATCCACAACAATGGGAAAGAGTTGAAGGTCTTTGATAGCAAATCGATCAAGGAGTATTCTTAGGATACTCCCGAGTCAATAAAGCCTTCGAGTTTTTAACTATCGAACTCTTTGCGTGGAGGAAAGCCCTCATGTTGTTTTTGATGAATTTGTTAATGAGAACGGGGAAAGATACAAAGTCAAGTACCGAGGATGTCGGCAGCATGCTACGGGATCTCGAACTAAATGACAAAGCTGAAAAGATCCAGGCATTGTTGGGATGATGAGTCGGAAGATGAAGAAATTCGGACTCGACCAACAAGCAATGTAGCTAACCTAGTTGATTACGTCGAACGGAATCAACAACGGTAACTTCGGTCGATGAGGAAGCCCCCTGTGGTAACCGAGACCTCTACCGAGAATATAAACTCGGGGGGGAACCATTAATGTTCCCGAGCTGAATGCCCCGAACCCGGAAACTCGGTAGATCCTAACCTTCTTATCGAATTACTACGGTCACAAAACAAGCACTACTCGAAATGCCTAATACACCTACGGCGTGCGAAGTGGTATCGAAGAAGAAGCCCGACTCGGGCGTTCGTGGCTCGATGCTCATTCTTCGGATCTTATCATTGGAGATCCATCGGCAACTATAAGGATGAGATCAAGATTAATTCAAGGAGAAAGCTCACTTTACTCTTGTTTTTCGTCTACGTAAGAACCTCGATCGATAGAGGACGCACTTAAATATCTTGGCCCGGGTCATTGCTATGCAAGAAGAGCTGAACCAGTTCGTCGAAATGAAGTTTGGGAGCTTGTCGACGGACCTAGACATCGGCACGTGATTGGAACTAAGTGGGTCTTCAAGAACAAGCGAGATGAAAACAACGTCATTGTCGAAATAAAGCTCGACTAGTTGCTAAAGGATACAATCGGGCGAGAGGAATTGACTTTGATGAAACATTTGCTCCGGTCGCCGATTGGAAGCCATTCGTCTTTTCCTAGCTTATGCAACACATCGGAGATTTAAGGTATATCGAGATGGATGTGAAGTCAGCTTTTACGAACGGCGTGCGAAGGAAGAAGTCTACGTGGAACAACCGTCCGGCTTTCAGCGGGGACATCGAGTGTACGAGACTTAGGAAAGCTACGTATGGGTTAAAACAAGCACCCGGGGCTTGGTATGATACCCTATCGGACTTTCTACTTCGGAAAGGTTTTCAAAAGGGGGACGAGTAGATCGCACCCTATTCAAAGCATAAAGTCGAAGATGACATTCTATTGGTGCAAATCTATGTGGACGACATCATTTTCGGTGCGTTAAACGAAGTTATATGTCGGCCAGTTCGAGAAGATGATGAAGGAGAAATTCGAGATGTCCATGATGGGAGAGATGAATTATTTCCTTGGATTTCAAGTAAAACAATCAGCTGAAGGAATCTTCATCAATCAAGCCAAATACACTCGAGATCTTCTCAAAAGATTCGGTGTGATTCCAAAGAAACCGGTCAAGATCCCCATGAACACGAACTTTAAAATCGATCTAGACAAAGAGGGAGCTTACGTTAACTCTACCGATTATAGAGCTATTATTGGTTCTTTACTTTATTTAACAGCCTAGCCGACCCGACATAACTTATCTTTGTAGGTGTATGCGCAAGATTTCGAGGCGAATCCCAAACGAAGTCATCTAGACTCGGCCAAGAAGATTCTGCGATATCTAAGAGGAACACCCGAGGTGGGTTATGGTATCCCGCCGATGATAATCTAATACCGACGAGTTATTCGATGCCGATTATGCGGGATGCGGGATAGATCGAAAATCAACTTCCGGAACATGTCGGTTCCTAGGCGCAAGAAGCGATATCGTGGTTTTCAAAGAAACAAGCACTCGGTAGCTACGTCCACTACCGAAGCCGAGTACATGGCTGCGGGGAAGTTTTCGTGCCCGGATCCTTTGGCTTCGACAACAATTGAGAGATTATGGTATAACTCGGGATGAAGTGCCCATCTACCGTGACTCCACCAAGGTGCAATAGCTATAACTCGGAACCCGGTTCTACATACCGGATGCAAGCACGTGGACATCCGACACCACTTCATCAGAGACCATGTCGAAAAGAAGGACATCAGAATGGAGAAAATCCATACTGACAAGCAAAGGGCAGATATACTGACCAAACCACTAGCTGAGAACAGGTTCAGAGAACTATCAGTTGAGCTAGGTCTGCTCGATCCTACTGAGACAAGTCAGTAGAAGCCGACTACTGATAATAATATACTTAGCAACAATGTGTATCAGTATGGAATCAGCACGACAGGTCAGAAAACTTAGTACAGTGACTCATTGGGAGATGCACACTGTACACAACAAGGGAGAACATGGTCATCAGCACAACCATCCTCCTGATAAATGATGGTAACCAGCTGATAAGTTCAGCTGAAGAGGTTTGCGTAGTATCGTTACTTAATTTGTTCAGAAGCATGCCGCATTTAATGCATCAGTCGCTTGCATTCAGTTGCCTAGGAGCATTTATTCCTTACCATTTATTATGTTTAAGGTTTGAGGAAAGGTCAGCAGGACTCCTCGCCTGAGTAATTAATGCTCTCTGTCGCGCATTTAATGCATGTCTTCTCCATTAGCTTTATTACGTATATCTATATTTTTGGCGGCTATTGTAATCATTCTTTTATAACATTTAATCTTAGCCGCCCCTTGATTTTGAAAGATTAAATTTGAACCGTGCGATTCAAACTAAAGATCAAACTCAATATACAAAATCTTTCATCTTCTATCAACTCCTCACTTTTCGCCATTCTCATATCTTAGAGCTTTTTCTTAGCGATTCGGTTTCCTTCCTTACATCCTCATTCTAACCTGCATTGCTATATCTCTTTTCAAGCTCCATTTCACGGTAATGTATCGGATGTCCGCTAGCAACTACTAACTTACTCTATTTTCAAGTGCTAATATGTTGTTTTGCGGATTTCAATGGCGAACGTTCAAACTCCGGACAACATTGAGGAGATTGTAGCCTCCGAGGATTTCGTTTGAACCTACCTTGGCCTTCCGCCAAGTGGAGATCTCTTTCCTTGAACCCGTGTTTGACACTTTGGAGCGTTCGGGGTTGGAGATGCTTGGTTTCGAAGCACCCCGTGCTTTTCTCCCTCGGATGTGTCGCCGAAGTTTATTTCAACCGGAAATCTCTAGCGTCGGGAGGAGAGGAATCGTCCTTCTCTTATCGAAGGAAGTTGATCAAGATGAGTGGGAGTCATTTGTTCTTACCTTCGATATTCAAGATGCTCTAGCTCTCTCTTTCGATCTTCCCAACTCCGGCATTTCTCCGATTGGATACAAGGAGAAGGAGATCAATGCATATGTGCGAAATTCCGTGGACGCAAGGATGTGGCGTTCAAAACGGCTTTACCGAGGAATATGTTGCTACCTCGATGCGGAGGTCTAGCTTACGTGGTATCGCACATTCGACAAGTTCATTGGATCATATGATCAACTGTCCAAACCTAGGATTCAGCTGATGATGGCAATAGACGATGGGGTTGAAGTGAACTGGGCCGAGTATTATACTACTCAGATGAAGGCACAGGCTCAGAAGTTCACCACATTACCCACTGGCGAGAGGAGGATAGCCAGTGTGGGTAAACTTCTATTCGGAACAAAGATGTCTGTTCTGATAGAATGCATAGTTCAGAGGAACTCAGCTGTTGAGAACTCAGCCTTTGAGGACTCCAAGTACTTTGACAAGAAGTCTATCAAATTTATGACAAAGGCTGGAGCAGAAAAGTCAATTGGCAAGGGGCCACCTGAACCGAAGAGAGCGGCATCTGCTCTGCCCCCAACTGTCCAAGTGCCAAAGAAGAGGAGGTTGGCTAAGAATCGACCTGCTGAGGTCACAGTGGCTCAGCCACTTACCATTATTGAGCCAGCTCCTCCTACTCAAGAGGAGCAACTACTCGATTCAGATACTGGAATCGAGGGAGCGACGATCAAGGACAAAGTCCAAGTGATCAGCTCTGAGGGAACAGAGTCTGACAAGAGGGAACCGTCACCCGAACCTACTGCTGAGTGGACAACAACTGACACCACTCGACTGCGTGCTGCAGCTGAGATTCAGCTAGAGATACCAGAAATTGCTGAGCACGCAGATCTGGTTGAAATAGCAGTAAGGACAAGAGCTCAGATGCTCTTAAGGTTTCTGCACTGGGACATTCTTATTGACTTTGCCAAATCCCAGCAGTCACCAGATGAGCTACTGACAGAGGAGCAAGAGCTCCAAGCCAAGCTTGGATTCGGAGAGCCAGCTGATGTGGCGTCTTTCGAAGATTTGAGAGCTGCAATGCTCTATTTACTGAGCTTGAGAGCTCCGACTGAAACAGCTCCGCCCCCATCTCCACCTTCTGATAAAGGCGATAATGATGATCAAGATGAGGAGATGGATGGCAAACCCAAGGAAGCAGACCAGGGAGAATCTGCAGAGGGACAAACTCCCCAAGAGAAGAGCCCAACACCACCCATAGTCACATCTGGTGAGGCTACAACCGCTCCGGAGTACGGTAGGGGAGCGTTGATCTCGTTCTCCGAGCGAGAGGCTCGGAACCAGCTCTTATCAGATACAACCCATCGGTTCCGTGTCCTCACGTTCTGTCAATAGGGCTATCAAACGCCAAGGTGAGAAAAATCGACTCCTAGCCAAAGATGTTCATTTCAAATGGGAGAAGTACACCAAGGCTCAGAACGAAGCTCTAAGTAAGTTGGCCGCCGACATCTCCAACCCTAAAGAGGCTTCTCGGCCCGGATTTCAAGGAGATAGTTGAGCAGGCCCTAAGTGCTCAAAAGGCCGATTTATCGGCCACGAGTCGGTAGGCCGCTTGCCGCTCAGCATAAAACTTTCTCGGAGGCAATGACTCAAGCGATGAAAACAATTCAAGGCTTCATTGATGAGAGAAACAAGATAGCAACCACCTCTCTTCAAACGGCCATCAAGCAACAGTGAGGCCTTAAAAGCCATTCGGAAAGAAATGACGAGAATCAAATGATCAAGCTCTGCTGAAACTCCGTCGAGAGTCGGCCCGCTCGATTGAAGAAATCTAGAGCCGATCGGGAGAAAGACTGGGAAAACTACGCAACTTGGTCGTTGATTTTGATGACACGATTACCCGGATCAAAGATTACGTGCACAACTGGAGCGAGACGTAAAAGCTATCCGCACCTCCTCGGCGAATATTGCCGATGCCAAAAAGGGGGAAGATATTGTGAAAGATGAACCCGATACGGATACGGTGACGTCCGGATCCTTGAGGGACGGGCTCGGGAGGGCAGGACCCTCCTCGGCAGCAGAGCCCTCGGCCGCAGAGATTCGGGGGGGAACGAGGCTCGGGAGGCGGGACCAACTAATCGAAAGGTACATCTACCGAGGTCCTTCTCCTTGATTTCCCACTACAAGCCACCCCCATATCCTCTTCGTTTGTGCACATAGACGAAATCGCTCAATTCCTTGAAGAGCCGACGAAGAAGAAGAGTCTCAAAAGCTGCCGCAGAGGTCGGGGAAGGAAATCGCTATCGAATCCACTACTCCTTCCTCCCCGATCAAGAAGTTTAAATCAAAAGCGGAGCAAGAGGCATTCGACCTCGGGAATAGCCCAAGAGCTGCAAGACAAGTTTGGACCGGGAGCGTCGGCTAGAGGGAGCGGTGAAGCGGCAAAAAAAGCCTAAGGGCAAAGGCATCGGCGCGCAAAGGAAAGAGAAAGGTCATTAATACGGTCGAAGAGCAAAAGAAGAAAGCCCAAGAAGAATTTGCTAAGGCTCTTCCGACTGAAATCAAAGCTCTTGCTCGAGTATTCCCATATCTACTCTTACATCGAGCAGATAGCGAGAAGATCAAACGACACGGGAGGCGACGGCGCAAGGGACGAGTCTCGGACGAGGGAGACACTAGAGCAGCCGCTCTCCGTGAGAAGAAAAGGATGGGCCGACCCGGCAAGAATGAAAAGCCTATCTCGATAAACCGGCCAGCCGATCAAGAAGGCGGATCCCGAGAGGATCTAAGTTCATCGGGGCCCCCACATCAAGCAACAACCGATTCAAGCATGTGGATAAGTGGGTGCCGGCTGATATGAATGAACATTGGGAGAGATTGAAAGAAACTTTTATCAAAGGCTACTATGTATGGCGCATTTACCCACTTGATCGCCCGGCCGATCAGCTCTTTGAGGAGTTGATTACGAGATTTAATGTTGAATTCGTGAACGGCTGAAGCAAGTCATGGAATCACGAGAATGTAACCTTCCGTGCCCCAGCTTTCCGACGTATTCCACCGCCGAGACTTGCTAGTGGACTGCTCGAGCACTAAGGACATAGAAAGAGAAGTGGAGGAAGCCGCCTACGGTCCGAGCCCTGCTCCCGGAAAGGCGGATGATAACTTGGAGATCCGGGAGATTCGAGCTAGAGTGTATAAATACTATTACCTGGATCCCCCGAGGAAAAATCCACCGACTTCAAGAAGAAAACGCAGAAGTTCAAGAAGCAAAGACGCAGTTGATTTTTTTTTCTCCTCATCTTTTGTAATAGCATAGGAACTCGTAATTCTTGATATATATATTAGTTCCTCCGCTTGCTAGACAATTACTCATTGTCTTTCGGCCTTTTACTTTGTGTTTACACTACCGATCACCAAGTGATCGACACACACTCACATCGGTTTCTCGATCTTGCCTTTCTCTCACCTTCGAAGTTCATTTACTATTATCGGTTTTTCCTCGGATGCTTTAAGGGGGAAATTGTTGTCGATAGGGACAAGTATCTTTAATAGATATTAGAGTATAGAGGTTTTGGCATCATCAATTAGGGGGAAATTGTTGGATATGAGTCAAGTAGATTGATACTCACTGTTCTAGGGTTAAAAGAAATTGGGGGAAATCATAGTAGTACTATGGAATTGAAGATCCCAAAACCGAGCTGATATCAGTAGATTAGTGTGTCGATAGGATTAGCTAATGTATAGGTTAGACGTGATGTAATGCTTATTATTTTTGTCTAAGTCCTGTACGGGGTAGTTGTTGAACTGATCTTCAGCTGAAGATACTTTTCAGAACCCCACGTCATCAGTGTAATCGCTTGCATTCTTCGTCAGCAGCTGATATCAAACTCAGTTGAAGATCCCGCATCAGCTGACTGGACCTCAGTAGAAGCATTCTCTACAAGCTGATGGTCATCAGTAGAAGAACCAGTGCAAGCAGTATACCTTCGCAGTCGACCAACTGACTATCAGAAGCTCACTTTATCAATCAGACGACTCAGCCGAAGAAGACGAGACTTTCGATCTTGTATCCGACGTAAAGCGACCCAAAGCACTTAAAGTCCCTTCAAATGTTCAGCGAGAAGACATACGAGGTAGTTTGAACGGTCAACTCGACACTCACCAACTACAAACCTCGACCAATGAGAAGCCGACAACGCTTACCTACTCTACGCTAAAAGCTGCTCTCATGAACAGTGCATTAAGCGCCTGCTCGCAACAAAGTTGAATAGTGGCCGTTTTCTTTGGACGCTTGTGACACGTGGCATCGTCGTCTCCAACGGACATATGTCACAACTCACAACTATAAATAGAGAAGGATTTGAAGATTTCAAGAAGAGGAATATACGCGAAATCAAGGGATATCATTAAAACTCACAACGCTCTAGAACCTTCAAGCTTATCCGAGAGACGAACTAGTTTTCATAGAACACTTCTTGTAGTTCATCTCTCTAGAGCACTTTGATCCCTATCTTCTCTAGACTAAGCTCATTGCTAGATTCATAGCTTAGATCCGAAGGAGTTCACATTTAGTGAATTGTTCTTGTTGTAAGAACTCCTTCTCGGTTGGAGAATATTCCCTCCCTTCTAAACTTAGGTTTGGATTGTAAAGTCGCTAAGGACTATAACTTAGAGGGAACTGTCCGGTCGCACGGTATCCCCGCTCGAGGCTTGCTCGGAATAATCAACAAGTTCTCCTGCCTTGTTCGGGACCGTGGACGTAGGATCTTGCGTATCCGAACCACGTTAAATCGCTTGTGTTCATTTCTTGTTTTATTGCATTGCATTCAACCGACTTGAAAATCATAAGTTTGCATAAAACGTATTTTATAAAGTGCACAGCCAAAAGATTTAACTTGCGAAAACGCGTTTTCAAAAGAGACGACTCCGGGCCTAACACTTATCCGCACTACAGTCTCCGACTGAGTTTCGTAATACTGACATCAGTCAGTAGAAGAGCTCAGAAGCTGACTCACTTTGACCCCAGTGATCGAAGGCTTACTTGGCACTGTTCATCAGTTGCAAACATCAGCTTCAGCTGACCTTCACTGAGAAAAAGAAACAGAGCTCAGGTGTATTCACCCCCCCCCCTCTACACCTGACTTTTCGTCTCCGGACCAACAAACTCCTTCGAAGGTTCTAAGCTATGGATATAACAATGGAGCTTAGATAGAGAAGAGGGATCTAAAGAAAGAAACTCTAGAGAGAAGAACTAGAAATATTCTAATAAGCAAGTTCTTCGCTGGATCTTCTTGAGAGCGCTAGAGTGTTTCGAATGCTTAAGCGTCTAATCCCTTTGATATCCCGTGCGTTGAGCTCGGAAAAGCTTCTCAATTTATAGTTGTGACCCAGACATTTGTCCGTTAGAGGGGATGATGCCACGTGTCACAAACGTCCAAGGAAAACGGCCATATGTTCGAAATGTTGTAGCCGAGTAGTTGGTCACTGCGCATGAGAGCAACTTTAGTTAGTCAGAGCAGGTAAGAGCTTAGACCGCTTCTCATTGGTCGAGGTTTGTGGTAGGTGAGACTTGTCAGACACCAGTCTTCATCTGAGTTGACTCTCACTCATCCTCGTATGATCTTGTGCTGATTTTTGAATGATGCTAAAACTTGGGTCGTTTCCTGTCGGATACAATAGATCTAACTCGATCTATGTCTTCTTCGTCTGAGTCTGCTGATAAAGGATCTTCTACTGAGCGAAGTCAGCTGAGGACTCTGAAGGTACTGAGCTCTGGTTCTGTGTTCTTCTACTGATGTGGAGTCAGCTGATAACCTGAGAACACGAGCTCTTACAATTGATGACGTGGGGTTCAGGAATGTAACTTCCTATTGAAGTTCAGACCAACAAATACCCCTTACAGGACTTAGACAAAACAGATAATGAAAATACGAACAGTCTAGCCTATTACATCATCTAGTCCTAACGACACTATACTAAGGGTACAAGACGGATTTTGGGATCTCCAATTCCATAATATTAAATCACTATGATTTCCCCCATTACCGATAAACAGATAAGTCATATTACGTGAACTACTGATAAAATAAAGCTAAGTACCCTCTAAGTGTTTGATTCAAATCAACCAGTGACTCATAACCCAACACGAAGTATTTCATGTCTCCAAAAGACGCATGTGATGATAATGAAGCTTCTATCAGCGCTGAAACTTTCATCCCATATCGAAGTTTGCCCTCACTAATTAATCTTCTCTCTCCTGTGTCTCTGGCAACAAACTACTGTGACTGGGCTTTCAGTTCAGAAAGAAAGAACTGAGCCCAGTTAACCTCAGCTCCATCCATGATTGCCATCATAATCTGGAGTATGGGTTTGGATAGCTGGTCAAAAGAACCGGCCGCGCTGGTGAGGATATGGATAACTATATACGCCAGGCCTCTGAAATCTGGCAGGAGCTGACTCTTAAGAAAAGCAACTTTTAAGGAAATGTAGTCCCTCCCGCAGAAACGCCTGATATAATCATTGAGCTCTGCGTCCTTGTATCCACTGGGAGATACGCCGTGGTTAGGAAGGTCGAATACTGATTTCATCCCTTCAAGAATGTTGATATCGACGTGGCTCTCCTCCCATGACTGAGGTGAGACCTCCTTCATATACCTCACAGCGGTCACTTCTGCGTCCGTATCGTCCACTTGACGCATATTGAAGTAAAACTCAACCACTTGACGCATATTGAAGTAAAACTCAACCACTTGTCTCGGCACTGGTGGAGTCACAGTAGATGGGCACCTCATCTTGAATGATACCATAATCATGCAATTGTTGTTGAAGCAACTTCCGGCAGCCTTATTCTCGGCTTAAGTAGTGGACGTCGCTACTGAGTGTTATTTCTTGGAGAACCATGATATGAGCTTACTGCCTAGGAACTGACAAGTTCGAGAAGTTGACTTCCGAAGTATCCCGCATCCGGCATAATCAGCGTCAGAATATCCAGTTAAAACAAGATTATCATCAGCAGGATACCATAACCTAGCGTCAGGTGTTCCCTTCAGATACCGCAGAATCTTCTTCGCAGAGTCTAGATGACTTCACTTGGGATTCGCCTGAAATCTTGCACATACACCTACAACATAAGTTATGTCAGGTCTGCTTGTTGTTAAATATAATAAAGAACCAATAATAGCTCTATAGCCAGTTGAGTTAACATAAGCTCCCTCTTTGTCTAGATCGATTTTAAAATTTGTATTCATGGGGATCTTGACTGGCTTGCTGGAGTCACAGCCAAATCTCTTCAGGAGGTCTCGAGTGTACTTGCCTTGGTTGATGAATATTCCTTCAATTGATTGTTTTACTTGAAAACCAAGGGAGTAGTTCATCTCTCAAATCATAGACATCTCGAACTTCTCCTTCATCATCTTCTCGAATTGTTGACATATATTCACCTTTTTACAACCGAAAATGATGTCGTCTTAGTAGATCTGCACTAGTAGAATGTCAACTGCTGACTTAATGCTTAATAAAGTGCGATCTACAGTCCCCTTTTGAAAACCTTTCTGAAGAAGAAAGTCTGATAGGGTATCATACCAAGACCTGGGTACTTGTTTTCACCCGTACAGAGCGTTTCTGAGTCTATAAACCTGATGTCCCTGCTGAAAGTCGGGCGGTTGTTCCACATAAACTTCTTACTTTAGCACGCTGTTCATAAATGTTGACTTTACATCCATCTGATTTACTTTAAATTTTTGATGTTGCATAGGCTAGGAATAGACGAATGGCTTCCAATCTGGTGACTGGACCGAACGTTTTATCAAAATCTATTCCCTGTGCTTGACTCTATCCATTGGCAACAAGTCGAGCTTTGTTTCTTACTCTGACGTTTTTTTCATCACACTTGTTCTTGAAGACCCACTTGGTACCTATCACGTGTTGGTGTCTAGGTCTGTCAACAAGTTCCTAAACCTCATTTCTAACAAACTAGTTTAGCTCCTCTTGCATGGTAATGATCCAATTAGCATCGTTGAGTGCATCCTCTATCGATCGAGGTTCTTCAGTTGACAAGAAATATGAATATAAAGCACTTTCTTCTTGACAATGTCTGGATCTTATCTTTATAGTTGCTGATAGATGTCCAATGATGATATCAGAAGAGTGAGTGTCTAGCCATGATCGTCTGAGCTTGGTTTCTTCTTCTGAGATTACTTCTGTACAGTCAACAGGAGTGTTAGGCATTTCAGTAGTGCTGTTCTGTGACTGAAGAAATTCAGTAAGAAGGTTAGGATCTACTGAGTTCTCATGTTTAGGGGCATTTCGCTCGGGAAATTAACCGTTCCCCCTGAATTGTTGTTCTTAGTAAAGGTCTGAGTTACCACAGGGGCTTCCTTACCGACCCGTGTTACCTGATGTTGATTCTGTTCAGTAGAATAAACCAGGTCAGCTATTTCCTACAGGACGGGTCTGAGTTTCTTCTTCATCTGACTCATCATCCCAATAATGCTGGATCTTCTCAGTTTTATCATTTAGCTTGAGATCCTGTAGCTTGCTGCTGGCATCTTCAGTATTTATCTTATTAGCTTTCCTGTCCTTAGTAACAAACTCATCAAAAATAACATGAGGGCTTTCTTCCACACAAAGGGTCCAGTAGTTAAAGACCCTGAAGACTTTACTGACTCGGGAGTATCCTAAGAACACCCCTTGATCAGATTTGCTATCAAAGACCTTAAACTGATCCTTTCCATTGTTGTGGATGAAGCAAGGACAACCAAAGATATGAAAATGAGAAATAGAAGGAATTCTCCCTTTCCATAGCTCGTATGGTGTCTTCATGTATTGCTTTGTTAGTAGTGAGCAGTTCTGGGTATAGCAGGCGATGTCAGTTGCATTTGCCCAAAACTTTGAGGGTAATCCAAAGTTTGCTAGGAGCATTCTTGCTGCTTCTTATAATGTTCTGTTCTTCCTTTCAGCAAGACCGTTCTGTTGAGGTGTGTGAGCTGCTGAAGTCTCATGCTGAATCCCCTCAGTATCGCAGTACTCCTTTAGGATTGAGTTGAGAAATTCAGTCCCTCTATCTGAGAGTATCCTCTTAATCTTGATATATTTTTGCACACTGAGTTTCTTCAGCAGTATTGGTAACTCAATCTTGACATCAGATTTGTTGGCTATGAAGATGAGCCACGTCTATCTTGAATAATCGTCAATAACGACACGGGCATACTTCTTGCCTCTTATAGTCACTGGAGTGACTGGCCCAAATAGGTCCATATGGAGCAGTTGAAGGATTCCATCAGTGGAAAGTGACAGGATTGGTGGATTACTTTTCTTTGCATGCTTCACAATTTATGTCTTTAATGAATGCTTTTTTGGGCAGTCCTCTGACTTTTGAGTCCCTTGCCAGCTTGTTGATTGCCTTGAAGTTCTGGTGACTGAGCCTTTTGTGCCATAGCCATCCTGTTTTATCATTCGATTTCGTCTGGGCAACCAAGGAAGCTTCAGGTTTGGCGGTGTTCCAGTTTGCAACATAGATATTTTTCCTCCGCGAGCCTGATAACACTATTTTCCCTATAGATTTATCAACAACATCACAAAAACATCCGTCAAAGGTAACTCTGTTAAGGTTATTACATAATTGACTGACAGAAAGGAGATTATGTTGAAGTCCTTCAAAATATGTAACTCTTGTGTAGCCTTTTGAGCTGTCACCAAACTCAATTTTGGGACCTTCTTTTTGTATATAGTTGGTCAGCAGGCTCTTGTTGTATGTCATGTTCTCGAGCAGCCGTTGTCCATGATCCAATGGTCCTAATGTACCTGCAAAACAAAAACAGTTTTAAGTACCCTTTTGGTTCAGTTTGGGTCCTTAAGCGTTAGTCGGTGGTTTTGCCACCCAAATCTGTCTGGCGACCTTGGGGGTCTCAGACTCTCTCTTCTTCTGAACCTTCTTGTCAGTGTTCTTCTCCACTAAACTTGGTGGTACTGACTTCTTGGCAGTCTTGGATTTAGGGGCCTTCTTCTTCGGATATTTCATGCTCCTCCTGACCCTAGGCTCATAGTAGTATGAACCATATTATGCTAGATGTACATACACTGGTTCACCACACTGCTCTGCCCATCTGACCTTTTAAGTTCCACCTGAATTTAATCGTGGTGCTTTGGGGCTAGAACTCTTAGTCAGTTGCTTAATACTCGGCTGAGGTGTAATAATTTTCTGTTTGTTTTTCACCTGAGGAGTGACAGGTTCAGTAGCTTGAACTTTTCCTCTGACGAACGTATCAGCCACCATTCCTGAGCCTTTTGATGTAGAAGTTGAAGTTTCATTAATGTAGTCAAGTCCGTCCTTCATGGCAACTGGCCTTTGTGCTCTAAGCATACTCTCCAACTTCTCCTTAGCTCCCATGTATTGTTCAGTTATAAACCCTCGCCATACCTCATCACTCTTCGTGACTGATTCATAGTCTTTTTTAACTTTTGCGAGCTTCTGATCGAGCCTAGCTATCTCAGTATCTTTTTCAGAATTGTCCTTAGTCAAAACTGATGTATGATTTCTTGAAGCTGAGACTTAGTCATAAGAGATTCAATCTCTTCCTTTAGTCCCACAATGAGATTCTCTGAATAAGTTGAGACTTGACAATTAGAAGAAAGTTTCTGATTCTGAGCTTTTACCTATTCCAAATCCTGAACAGTTCTACTGAACTCCTGCTCAACTGAATTTGCTCCTCCAGCAAGTCGTCATACGCTTGAATCACGTCTAGAGGTTCACCTATAGCTAATCAAGTATCATGTGTGCTCTGTGAAGAGGAGTTTATATTTAGTTTCGAGTTTACCTCAGGCTCTTCACCAGCCATTGGGCAATGCTCAGTTGATTTATCAGGACTTGATTCTCCGACCTCAATAGCTACAAATGCAGCTTCATATTCAGAAGAATACATGAAAGTATCTTCCTCTATTGAGTCGTCGGATAGCTCTCTGACGATGTAGGCCTACCTCCTTTGGGCAAATTTTTCTCTTCTGGCCTGCCGTTCAGCTCGTTGGTTAGCTGAGGGCTCCAGAAAATCGTACTGATAATGTCCGTCTTTCTTGTAGTTATAGCACACAGTAACTCTGCCACCTTTTCCAGTTATAATGTCCGTCTTTCTTGCAGTTATAGCAGGCTCCGTGTTCCTACAATCGGGAGAAGGTTTAGATTATTCCCTTTTGTGATTATATTTCTTACCTGAGGGGGAATCTCTGTGGTATTTCTTAAGCTTTCTGACTCTTTCCTTATCCCTTTGATATTTAAGAGCCATAAGCGCGTGTCGTTTAGCAGCAGGAGTCTCAGTGGATTTTGCTTCTGATGCAGTGACTGTCTTGCTTGCTGAATCGGGGTTAGTTCCAGACGTGTTGACTGTTGCTTTAAAAGCATGGTCAATTTGAGTGTCAGCTGGAGTGCTAACGCACCGTTGGGGTAGACTATGCTCGAACTCCTCTGTCTTTAATTCTGAAAATATAACAACAGGAGTTAAAACATTAAGATCAGAGCGACGTACATAAGTAGCAAAAGGAAGCTACTTCAGTCGAGGAAACGCTCTCAAGATCTTCGTGTTCATCTCTTTGTTAGTGACATTCTCCCCAACCCATTGATCACATTGATCAGGTTGGTGAATCTGACGCTACCAATGGATTCACTGGGCTCCATGGCAAAGTTTTCGCTCTTCTGAAGCTCTAACTCGAGCTTGAGCTTGTTTTCCTTGATCTGCGGGGTTCCTTGGCTCACTACAGCCAGGGCATCCCAAAGTTCGTTTGCCGTCTTGCTGTCTTGCACTCTCCAGAGATGAGAATCACTGAGTGTTGTCAGGATTGCATTCCGCATCACTCGGTCAAGATTGTGCAATTTCTTCTCTTATGGTGTGAAGGCAACTTTTTCTTTGGGAACCTTCGGGCTAGTTCATGCTCCTACACCTCCCACAACAGCATATTTTACGCTATCGATCATGAGAATGATTGGTCCTGTCTCAAGGACGTCAGTCATGCTGTCATGCAGCGATGTAAGGTGTGCTTCCATTCTCACACGCCATACCGTTCAATTCTCCACAAAGAACATAGGTATCATCCGAATACCTGACATATCAGACATTATGGGTAAGAATATAAGGATGTACCATAGTGAAAATGTTTTCTGTATACTGTTCGAGTAGACCAAGATCAAAAGAACACCACTCTGATACCAATTGTTGGTCCGAAGACGAGTATCAGGGGGGGGGGGGTGAATACACCTGATTACAAGTTTTTCCTCAAACGTGAAGGTCAGCAGTTGCTGAGTTTTGCTACTGAACAAAAATTCAGTGCCAGATAAACCTTCTGATCACGGGTCAGAGTGATTCAGCAGGTTAGTCCGTTCTACTGACAAAGGTCAGTATGAGAAGTTCAGTATGCACAATGTTGTGCGGACAAGTGTGGGGCCTGGTAGACTTCGTCTTTTTTAAAATATTTTTATGCAAACCAAACCGTTTTGGCTGTGCACTTTTCAAGTTCGTTTATCCGAAGGATGGTTTTGTAAATAGTATGAACACAATGCAATAAAACAATAAACGACATAAGTAATTTTTTAACGTGGTTTGGGTACGCAAGATCCTACGTCCATGGTCCTGCTGCACAGGGGGTCTTGTTGATTAATCTAAGCAAGCCTAAGCAAGGAAACTATGTACTGGACAGACCCTTCTAAGTTATAGTCCTTAGCGACTTTTACAAATCAAACCGAAGTTTGAAGGGGAGGGATGATCTCCAACAATGTAGGGGTTCCTACAATAAGAACAATTCACAAAATGTGCACCCCTTCGATTGTTCTTAGCTAAAAAATTACAGTGAGGCTTAGAGATAGAGAAGGGGAACTAGATTCTCTTGAGAGAAGAACTAAGGATATTTAAATAAGCAAGTTCTTCGATAGATTGACTTTTACTGCGCTAGAGAGTTGTATGCTTGTAAGCTTGTGTTCCCTTGATGTCCCGTGCATTGAGCTTGGAGACTCTTCTCTATTTATAGTTGTGACCCTGACATGTATCCGTTGGGGCGGACGATGCTACGTGCCACAAAACCCCAAAAAAAAGGTCATATATTTTTTGAAATGCGCCGCAGAGTAGTTGGCTTTCTATATATGAGAGCAGCTTTAGTGTCAGAGCAGGTAAGCTTTGGTTGTTTCTCATTGGTCGAGGTTTGCGGCAGGTGAGACTTATCAGACATCAGTCTTATATCTAAGTTGACTCTCTGAACCTCGTATACAGAATGTTCTTTGCTAACATTCGACAGATAAGAGTTAGGCAGTCCGTTTCTTTTCCTGGTCTGCAACTAAGTTGCATCCATTCAGTAGATCAGGGCTGATCATACTGAGTCTTCATCTGAGTCGGCTGATAAGGATATTCTGCTGAATGAAGTCAGTTCTGACTCGAAAATAACAAATCTCTTCACTCAATCAGTAGATCAAGGATCATACCGAGTCTTCTTTCAAAAGTCTGCTGAGGATCTTCTACTGAGTGCTGTCAGCAATGGACTCTAAAGACAACTTAGCTCCACTGAACCGATGACATGGGGTCCTGGATCTTTAACTTCTCTACTGAAGTTCAGTCCAATAATATACCCCTTACAGGACTTAGACCAAGAAAGATGTAAACAATTACACCAAGTCTAGCCTATTACATCATAACGGTTCCACATACACAGGGTTCATGACGGGTTTTGGGATCTTCAATTGTACAGTAATAAAATTCACTATCACTACGGCTTCCCCCATAACAGATATTACATTATCGTCCTAAGTTACATGAACTACTAATATAAGTTCAACGAAACTCCTAGCAAATGATCTACTAGATCACTAACTCATATCCCGACAATTTGCCTTGTTGATGAACATTCCTTTCTCAGATTGTTTGACTTGAAGTCCAAGGAAATAATTTATCTCTCATAGACATTTCAAACTTTTCTTTCATCATCTTCTCGAATTGTTGATATATATATGGTCACATTCCTAGAACTGAAGATAATATCGTCCACATAGATATGCACTAGTAGTATGTTATCCTCTTACTTAGTGCTTAATAGAGCGTGATCTACTGTTCTTTTTTGAAATCCTTTCCGAAGTAGAACCTCCGAAAAGGTATCATTCCAAGCCCTGAGTGTTTGTTTTAACCAATATAAAGCCTTTCTGAATCTGTTTACTGAAGGAATGGAATTTACCTGCCTCCTTTGTATGTTGTAGTAGCTCTGATTATTTCTCCCATTCAGATCTTCTGATCTGTGTCCCGACCCTTTTCTTCTCCCGCGTGGTCAAAGAACTGAAGAAAATATAAATATGTCTTTCTCTCACTCGCGTATATACGTTTGTGAGTATGTGTAGGTGTGTTCTGATTATGAACAAAATACTAATATATATATGCTTCAAAAGCCAATATTATTTTAATATTTGTAGCCCATTAATTTAATTATACTTCTAATGGGCTTCCACATAATAAGCTCATAATATAATAAATTAATCTACTGGGCTACTTCTATTTATCAATTAATTGGCCCAGCCAATTAATTCAAGATAAATAACATTATTAAATAATGCAGCATGCACTATTCTATTGATAATGACTTCTGGGAGACAATAAATAATTTGCCAACTAATTAGGCAGACTATGGATCAATACAAGAAATAAAGCTGGGTCTCAAATAAATTAATTATCTATGGTCAGCCCAGAGCAAAATCAATAAATAAATATACACAGATTCATTCCACTAGAGAATCCGTGCTGACTTACCCATTTATCCCAACTTGAGCATGAGTTTGTATTTTAGACTTAATCACTAATTAATTAAGCTCACTGACAGCTTAAATTAATTAACATCTTATTATATTCCTGAGTAGTACCACTTGACCTTATTAACATACCTGAACATAATCAACCGACCTAGTTTAGTGTGATAATCCTTACGAGTTCCTATGGGATATTATCAATCCATTTTACTAGGATACGGTTGCAAGATACAGACAACCAGCCTGAGCCATAAATGACCACTAGCACCCAAGATACGTAGATCCGATCGCGATGACGTTCACAATTGTAGGTCAAACGGATAAATAACCAAATGCACTCAACTGAAATCTTACTAAGCGTAAGACCAGCTAAGTCACTGAGATCTTGGTTCTCCACTAAGGTCAGTCAGGAGAACACATCTCACTGTGATCCATCAATAAACCATATTCAGTGTACTAATATAGACAAGCAGCCAAGACAAACTACTTCTTATCTAAACTGCAGCATATACCGAGAACTTATCCTAAAGTTATCTCAACTGTGATAACTGTTTATATCTTGTCATGTCAACCAATTCAGTAGTCTCACAACACACTACACAATCTAACTTATATACAAGATAAAGGATTACAAGTGCAAATACATTACATACAAGCTAAAAACTGCTTCCAGTATACAAAATCCCAACATATACTTGATGTCCCTACTGAAAGTCGGGTGGTTGTTCTACATAGATTTCTTCCTTCAGTAATCCGTTCAGGAAAGCTAACTTTACATGCATATGATATACTTTATGAGTGGTTGCCATTTCTTGAGTTTCAAAATCCACCACCACCACTCAACTATTATGAGGGCGTGAATTGGAGCGAAAGTCTACGTGCGGAGTTGCCAAGCCAAGAAGAGGAAGATTCGGACTATGTGTTTGATAATCACGATGGCAATTTTGAGGATGACTTCAACTTGAATTCTTTGTCTCTTGTTGACTCCGATTCGTCTTTGGCTTTTCCACTAGCGAAGGAGTATGGAAACCACCGAATCATACGTCTTGATACTCCGGAAGCCGTGCATGCTCTCTCTCAATTCGGAATTGAATACTTGACGATGCGTTTACAAGAACACGAGGGCAAGGATTGCTGCAGTGGACGCCTCCTCAATCGCCCTTTTCTTCGCGCGGACGGTTGGTGGATTGCTAAGAACTTGTCTGGATCTGGATTCTCTTGGACGCCGAGTAGATCACCTCCGCCGCACAGTTATGAGCAGACTGCCTCATTTGCCCAAGCGGGTGACTGGTGACTTTTCTTCCCCAATTTTATTTTTCGTTTTTTGTGTCTTTGTTTTATGTTTTGAGTCTGTTCTTGTGTATTTTTCTTGTTCTTCCAATTGATAGGGATCAAGTGTAAGGAGGGGGGTGTTTCTTTTTATTTTGTCTTTTATTATGTTTTGAGTCTGTTCTTTTTATTTCGTTGTTTGTCTCTTTCTTTTTGTCTTTTCTCTCTTGCTCGAGGGCGAGCAAGGTTTAAGTGTAAGGAGGGGGTATTTTGTGTCGAAGCATGCCAAAATTTTCGATTTTTGAAGTGACGTTTTCTATGCTCAAGCATGTCATATTTGTACTTTTGTGTTTCAATATGCATGCTTGTAGATCTTGTGAAGAGTAGATCTAGGCACGTATATGCATGTAATTTGGGATGACGAAAAATAAACGTTGTTCGATCGAAATTTTATAACCACTCACTTAAATTAGATTTGAGCATTAAAGTAGGACACTTCCTACTATTCTTTTGAGAGTGTTTATCCGCAAAGTCGCAATATGTGTGAGTCACTTGTGATAAATTATAGGAGGCACTAGGGATTTTTTGCCACACGGCCGCGACAAAATATTTTTGACCCTACATTATCCCTTAGTGAACCAATTTGAGCCTTGACCGTTTCTTTGATTTGAGTTAGTAAAATTTTAGCCAAAGCCTTTTAAACTTTCTCTTGACCCATGTTATTGCATGTTTTACGAACTCTCTTGTGCATGATAGTTAAAATTTGAAGAGTATTACATATGTCTCCTACCTGCCCAGTCTAGACATGCTGCAGAAAACAGATTGGATAAAAAGTCTAAGTGTAAAAACTACTCTATATAAGCAGAATTCAAAGTGTCATGTCTGTACAGTTGAGACAGTTTGTGCCCAGTTTGCTAAAAAAGAAAGTATATGCCATGAAAAAAAAAAAAAAAAAAAGAAGAAAAAGGAAAAAAAATCTGAATATGAAACATGGCAGAAAAGAAAGAGTATAGGTTCATAGTATTGATGTTGTAGCATTGAAGTGAATTTTCTAAAGGGGTGTGAGTTTGACTGTCTTGACTGCACAGGTGAGAGAGTTTTACATGCATAACATTGAATCTGAATTTTAATGGAGCTTAGTACCCCTATGACCCTTACCAACATTAATTTGTCTAACTCCTAAGGCCCATTACAACCGAATGAGAAAGAATCGTGATTACGTGGATTGTTTTCCTTTGAGTGGCTTGAACCGGACCTAGATTAGTTGAGTGTTGAGTGAATCTTGAGGAGAT
Organism: Lavandula angustifolia; assembly: GCA_028984105.1. Taxonomy (NCBI): domain Eukaryota; kingdom Viridiplantae; phylum Streptophyta; class Magnoliopsida; order Lamiales; family Lamiaceae; genus Lavandula; species Lavandula angustifolia. The sequence continues at coordinate 28,544,547 of CM054815.1, read as the reverse complement.
CCACATTGTTTAGATTTTGACCAAGTTGATATGTATGTGCTTAGTTTCAAAATTTGCATTGTCTACTTGTTGGATGAGATCATGATTGCATGGTTTGACATTGCTTGGCGAGTGAACTGGTGTGGAAATTTTCGAATTAATTGGTATGGCTTCTTGTTTTCGTTTGTGAGTCCGTTGTTCTTTTCTTTCTTTCGTCCTTGTTGAGTCTTATGCTTGTCGAGTCTTTTTCTTGTTTGAGTCTTGTCTTTTATTTTGAGTCTTGAGTCTTGGGGAGGACCGAAATAATTAGGTACTTATCTTTGTTCTTCTTATACTCTAGGGTGAGTATAGTTCAAGTGTAAGGAGATTTGATGTATCGTTTTCGTACCTAATTATTTTTGTCCGAAAAGTCTCTTAACTGTTCAGGCGAGATGCTTTTGTTGGCAGTTGTGCAGGAATTTAGGCTGATTTAGCACGTGGCATGAAAATGATGTGGCAACGCATTTTCCAACTGGAATGGTGAGATTATGAACGGATTTGGCCGGAATTAGAGAAAGGGAAGAAAAGTGGATAAATAAGGAAGGATAAGATATTTTCCTTATCCGAAAAGGAACCCTAGTTTATCTAGCTCAAGGAGCAGCCATATAAAAGGGGAAGAGAGGCACGAAATTCAGATCCTCCTCATACACGAAACCGTCTCATTTCCGTCCGATCTCAACCCCGAATTTATTTCCGCCGCCGTCGTTCCAAATTCACGTCACCACCGCCGCCGCCGAGGAGAAGAAGCTTCCAATTCCGTTCCTTGCGATTCAAGAATTAGAGAAGAAGAAACAATCATTTTGGTTTAATTTCCAGTTTCGTAGTTCGTAGCTTTTAAATTTCAGTTCGTTTGTATAGAGAGATCGACGACTCATTCGGTCTCTCGTTTTACTTTCATTCTTATTTTTTAGTTGCATTTTTCGTTTTAAGGTTTCGTTCGTGTCTACTGTTCTATTTTTAATATCCGTGCATGCTAGAATTAGGGTTACGAATGATTATACTTTTGTTCTGCAAAGTGTCTCACCTGTGCAGTAAGGACATTTTCATGAGTAGCTAAAACTTTTAGTAGGCCGACAGAATGTGAAACAGACACGTGAACAGTACATGAGGCTTTGGTGCTAATAATTAATTGAAAGGGTTTTGGGTTAATTATGAATTAATTAATCTGGCTAGTAATTTAGGCTTGATCACCCTAGGTTACGTAGTCTGTAGCAAACTTAGTACTTCCATCGTTTCTCATGGAACAAGGCTAAGTAAGTAGCGAAATTATTCATTAAAATAATTGGATTAAACCGATAGGAGACTATTAGATGCCCAACATACGAGTAGGCTCCTATACTAGGCTCCCTTAGTTCGATAAAGCTGTCTAGCTATTAAATCTATTGATTGTCCAACAACGTAGGTTGTATCTAGGTTAGGGAAGTAGCCGTTTCGATGCCCAACATCGCGGTTACCGGCTAAGTAAGAGGGAGTGGGGATCATGCAGTTTAAGTTACGATGGTCTATAACTAGTAGATTCTTAAGATTAATTCATATTAAGTGCCGAGGATTGGAATTACGTGTGTGCTGAATATTCTGTTGGACCTATCTCTCAACTGCCCAGTTAAAACAGTTTATTTTCAGTTTTCAGTTTTTACAATTTCTTAGCTTAGATAAAATCCCAAAACTTGCGTGGTTGCTAACCAAACTTATGATAACTAGAAAATTAATGTGTATAGTTCTTCGTTCCCTGTGTTCGATACCCTGAAAACTATACTGATATAATTCTCAAGTTTTGCAGGATTATTTGGTGCAATACAGCGATCACCAATCATTGAGAATATGGCTATAAATTCTTATCAATGGCCTGGAGAGAGGACAATCTTGAAGCCGGTGTCTTCAACTTCTACTTCGAGCTCGGATCCGATAGCTTTGTTAGCCGCCCAATTAACCGTTATGAATAGCAAGATTAATACTCTTGTCCAATCCAAGAGTGAAGTTATGTCGGTTCCCCAGGTTCTTGTTGAGGATGTGAACTACATCAACAACAACAACCGGAATTATGGTAATCTTCGTCCTCAACAAGGGGGTTACCAAAATAAATACCAAGGAGGATATCAAGGCCCAAGGGTGCATCCAAATCTTTCGTAACAACTCTATTCAACCAACTCCTGTATTTTCGGTCACAAACGGAGTTATTGACCAAGAGAAGAAGCCTAACCTTGAGGATGTGTTGCTTAAATTCATGACAATTTCTCAAACAAGGATGGAGAAAACCGACTCAATTGTAGAGTCTCATACTACTCAGTTGAAGATGATAGAGAATCAATTGGGGCAAATCTCCAATACCTTGAATGCTCAACATCAAAAAGGGCAATTCCCATGCAATACAGTGATGAATCCACAGGAGGATTGCAAGGCCATAAACCTCTGAAGTGGAACTTCATATGAAGGTCCAAAAATGTCGGTTGAGGAAGATAGTCACAAGAAGGATGATGAATCATCTAAGATGTGAGAGGGCCAAATTCCAAGTGGTGAAACTACCAAGGCTACAAACAAAGACAAAGGGAAGAAAGCCATGGAAGAGCCATCTCCATATCACCCACCACCTCCTTATATGCCTCCTATACCATTTTCACAACGGTTGAAGAAAAAGAATGTGGAGGAGCAATTTTCCAAATTCTTGGAGATTTTTAAGAAGATACACATCAATATCCCCCTTGTATAAGCTTTGCAACAAATTCCCAACTATGCAAAGTTCTTAAAGGAAGTGGTGGCCAAGAAGAGGAAATTGGTGGAATTTGAGATGGTTAATCTCACCGAGGAGTGTAGTGTTGTTCTTCAAAGGAAACTACCTCCTAAGTTGAAGGATCCCGGTAGCTTCACTATTCCATGTGACATTGGAAGAGACAAGTTTGGGAAAGCCTTATGTGATCTTAGAGCTAGCATCAACTTGATGCCTCTTTCTATTTTCATGAAGCTCGAGATTGGAGAGATAAAGCCAACCACAAGCGCCCTCCAATTGGCGGATAGATCTATATCTTATCCAAAAGGGATTGTGGAAGATGTGTTGGTTAAGGTGCATAATTTCATCTTCCCGGTGGATTCTGTTGTATTAGATATGGTGGAAGACAAGGATATACCTTTTATCCTTGGGAGGCCATTCCTTGCTACGGGAAGAGAACTAATTGATGTGGCGGAGGGCGAGCTTACTCTCCGGGTGAATGATGAAAGCCACACATTGTCCATTTTTAGAGCCATTAAATTTCATGATGAAGATGAAGGAAGGAAATTGAAGAATGCAAGGTGTTGAAGATGGTGGAGTCTTGCATAGATGCGAAAGAGTTTCAAGCTCTAAGGGACCCATTAGAGGAGTGCCTACTTAGCTCCTTTCCATCTCATTGTCTTGTTGGGAGCACTATCAAGGGTGAACAAGTTGATTACTCCACTTCGATGAGTTATGTGCAAGAAATTCCCAAACATGAAGCTTGTTTCTTGAAGCTCAAGGATGAGGAGCAAGAGGAAGAAGAGGATGACAAGAAGACTCTCACCCTCGAGTTGAAACCGCTTCCCGAGCATCTCAAATATGCTTTCCTTGGTGAAGACAAGACATATCCAGTAATTGTATCATCCTATCTCTCTCCCATTGAACTTGAAAATTGCTTAGAGTCTTGAGGGAATACAAGTCGGCTATAGGGTGGTCAATTTCAGATTTAAAGGGAATTAACCCCTCAATTTGCATGCATAAGATTTTGATGGAAGATAAGTATAAACCTAAAAGGCAAAATCAAAGAAGATTAAATCCGATAATGCAAGAGGAGGTTAGGAAGGAGTTCTTGAAGTTGTTAGATGCCGGAATTATTTTTGTCATTTCGGATAGTGAGTGGGTTAGTCCAACTCAAGTGGTTGCTAAGAAAGGGGGGATGAAGGTCGTGAAGAATGAGAAGAATGGTCTTATTTCTACTAGGGTGGTAAATGGGTGGAGGATGTGTATTGATTATAGGATGTTGAATGCCGCCACTAGGAAGGACCATTTTCCCCTCCCTTTTATTGATCAAATGCTTGATAGACTAGCCAGCTTTGAGTTTTATTGCTTTCTTGATGGGTATTCGGGTTATAACCAAATCATGATAGCTCCCGAAGACCAAGAAAAAATGGCTTTTACTTGTCCTTATGGTATGTTTGCATATAGACGCATGTTATTTGGTTTATGCAATGCCCCGGCTACTTTTCAAAGATGCATGATGGCTATTTTTCATGGATTAATTGAGAATGTGATGAAGGTTTTCATGGATGATTTCTCAATTTTTTGTAATTCTTTTGATCATTGCTTGCATAATCTAAGCCTTGTTTCGAAGAGATGTGAAGACACCAACCTTGTCTTAAATTGGGAGAAATGTCACTTTATGGTAAAGGAAGGGATTGTGCTTGGGCACAAGGTGTCTTCTAGCGGATTGGAAGTGGATCGGGAAAAGGTTGTTGCCATTGAAAAATTACCACCACCATATAATGAGAAAGCCGTGAGGTTTTTCTTAGAGCTTGTCGGGTTCTATAGGCGATTTATCAAGGATTTCTCAAAAATTTCAAAGCCTTTGAGCCGCTTGCTTGAGAAAGATGTCAAGTTCGAGTTTGAGGAGGATTGTTTGAAGGTCTTTGAGTGTCTTAAGAAAACAGTGAGTGTCAATTGAACGAATTGGGTGATGTTGCTTGATAATGCTCTCTGGGCTTATAGAACGGCCTACAAGACACCTCTTGGAATGTCCCCATATCAAATGGTCTTTGGAAAGTCATGCCATTTACCAGTAGAGCTTGAGCACAAAGTATATTGGGCGGTCAAGAAGTTAAATTTTGACTTTAAAACCGCGGGTCGAGCGAGGGTTCTCCAACTTAATGAATTGGATGAGTTTTGGTGTGATGCCTTTGAGAACTCAAGTCTTTATAAGGAGTAGATCAAGAAATTTCATGATCGGTTGATCAAGAAGAGGGAGTTTGGCCCCGGGGATGAGTTCTTGCTCTTTAATTCTCGTCTTTCACTCTTTTTCGGAAAGTTAAAGTCGAAGTGGTCGGGACCTTTCGTTATTGGTCAAGTGATGAAGAATGGATCGATGGAATTGATTGGCCATGATGGAGCCCCATTTCGTGTTAATGGTTAAAGAGTGAAAGCTTACTTTAGGCCGGAGCAAAGGAAAGAGATGATGGTGATCTCCTTGGACTATCCCCCTCCTCAAAATTAATCCGGTGAGTTTGCGACAATCTAGCACACTTCCTTTATTCAAACTTACTTTCCCTTCATGTTCAATAAGTTTGGGGGGAGGGAGTCATGTCTTGATTGTCTCTCTTTTAATGCTTTTTGTCTTTAGTTTGTGTGTTTACTTTTCTTGTTTTGGTTCTTTTAGTTTGCTTGTCTCCTAGTGTCTTGCTTATTCATATTTGGTGCTTGCTTACATGGTTTGGTTGATTTATTGATGAGGCTAATGATGAGATGTTATGGTTTGCTTATTCATATTTATGAGTCTTATATGAAGTCTTGAGCTTGCTTTAGCCATTTTTAGAGATTTGGCCCTTTTGAGTTTAAAATCAAAGAGCCTTTGTCAGACTTGAGCTATGACTATCACATTTTATGGTCAATCTCCTTTCTTGTGTGATTTTGTTCGGGCTTGCATGTTGATCTCTAGAACTTGCCATGGTATCTTCCTTGAGGTTGCGTTTGTCAGTCGACTAAGAGATGATCTTAGGCCATGCTTCATAACTACACTTACCCAAAGAAGTGACCCAACCATGAATATCATAGTTCACCCCTTTTAAGCCTTAACCATTTTCTTTGATCTAGCTTAATGGGAAGGGATGTGAGCTTAAGAGACTTGGAGGGGTAGGTTTTTAAAAAATGATGAATGAGTAAGAATGAAAAATGTTATCTTGAGATACAAATGTTGAAAGTGTTCAATTCTTGGAATTATGTGCACCCACATGAGAATGAAAAAAATAAAAAATAAAAAAAGTGGTGCAAAAAGAAAATAGATGTAACTTGGGTTAGAGAAGAGCTTAATATCAAAGATGACCTATTTGGAATTGTGGTAATGAAGATAAAAGATCATATGAAGTGATGAGTATATGATATGAAAATGTTACATGCAAATTGGGTTATATGAGTCACTTTAGCCAAATATTCATCACCCTTCCAAAGAGCCAACATTACAACCCTTATCAAAGACCTTTGTGATCTTAGTGAGAACTTACATTGTGTGATGGAGTGGTTAGAGGATTGGCAAGCTTATGGAAGATTGCATGTTTGACTTGAATTGAGTGTAAACACGTCCCACATAATACAGTTGAGAGTGAGCGATTGGTTTTCCCTTTTTGCGAGGATTTTGAATTCAATTTGGCCAAGCTTTGATAATTGTTGGTTTATGCAAGAGATGGGTTGTGGGATTTATCTACAACTTATTTTTGTTGAGAAAATTTGAAGCCTCTATAATCAACGTGTCGCTTTTCCATGTTTGTTGCCTTCATCTTCTTCTTCTTCTTCTTCTTCTTCTTCTTCTTCTTCTTCTTGTTCTAGACGATCAACGGTTTAAGTTTGGGGGGTTGACAAACATGGATTTTATAGGTCTTAGAGAGCTTACATGTTGTTTATTTACTAAGAAAAATCATGATTGTACATGTTGTGTTTGCATAGTACATCATTTTCGAAGAATATGCTACTTGGGTTGGTTTCTATTAATTTTTCAGGAGAATGAAGAACTATTTTTAAGAAAAGTGAAGTTGGACCTTAAAGTTCAGCTCGTTGGGGTCACGTGGCCGAAAACGGATCGATATTTGGATAAGAAACGAGGGAGAACGAGCCAAAACAAAATTGCTGCGCAACAGCAGAAACGGGACCGCGGTCCGAGCTTTGTACTGGACCGCGGTCCGATGCCTTTTGCCTGAATTTTTTTTGAAGAAAACAGTTCCGGAACGCGGTCCGAGCTTTTTACTAGACCGCGGTCCGCCCCCTTTTGCACGGATTATCCAGTTTTTGACCTGGTTTCGACCCGGGTCACTATATAAAACCAAAACTTGAAGCCCTAGCCACCATAACTCACCTACCACACGAAATTTCACCATTTTCACTCTCCAAAAACCATCCCTTCACCCCCAGACACCCAAAATCTTCCATTCTCCACCATTGAAGTTGATAATTGTGTGAAGATTAAAGACGGAGTCAAGCAATCAAGATTGAAGACAAGGCTTTAGGATTCGTTTGCCTTTTCTTTTCCCCTTGCTTTCTCATGTCTTTGACTTGCTATGATTTGAGTATTTTTCTAATCAAGAACATGAGTAACTAAATTCCTATTCTAGGGGCTAGACTTGATGAGTTTGTTTGAGAATTGATGTTTACTGGATTTGCATATGGTTAATCTACTTTATTTCTCTATGCTCTTGCTTTTAATGATTATTTGAATGATTGATCACCATTTAAATTTATCCATGGAACTAATTCGATAAACAAGAGTTGAGAATTAATTCTAAATTAGGAGCATAGAGCACCTCTTTCCAATAGGCCGAGAGGTTGCGGGATATGGGTGAGGGCAATAGACTCGAGGGCTTTTGGGAGTTCTAGGTTTCGATGAATTGGAGATGATAGTCTTAATCTAGAATCCACGGTCTAAGTTCACCGAGAGGTAGTTAAGCTATATCCGACGTCGCTCATAAATAGATGTAATTAACCGTAGCAAACTCAAATAAGCTAGATCCTTTTACATATCATTAGTGTCTACCCTAGAATATCTTCTCTTGGATTTTCATCAATTTAGCTTCTTTATTGGCATTAGCTTAGATTTATTTCAATTATTGCCTAGGACTAATCACCCCGCTAAGTTTTCATCGTCTAGATAGAGTTTAAGCATCCGAATAGGAGTAGTTACACGATTAACTACATAGTCCTTTGGGAGACGACCTTGCTCACCACCTATATTCCAACACCCCATACAATTGTGGTTAGCGGTCTAAGTAGGACACGATCACCTTGATCCCAAGGATGTTAGCCGCTTCACCTAAATCCTTCATTTGAAACTGCTTGGATAACCAAGTCTTTGCATCTAATAATACTTCAACATTGTTGCCAATGAGAAGGATGTCGTCTACGTAAAGTGCAAGAAACACCACTGATCTGTTAACACAGATACGGTACACGCACACCTCGTTAGGACAGAATAAAAAAACCATAGGATTTTACTACCTCGTTAAAACGCTGGTGCCATAACCAGGAAGCTTGCTTATGTCCATATATAGACTTCTTAAGCTTCTAAATTAGATGCTCTTCGCCCTCTTTCACACACCCTTCTGGCAGTTTCATGTATATGTCTCTACCTTCTTCAAGGTGACCATTTAAGAAAGCGGTCTTGACATCCAACTGACAGATCTCTACGTTCATGTGAACTGCTATGTCAAGGAGAATCCGAATGGACTTTATCATTACTACAGGCGAGAAGGTCTCGTCATAATCGATACCCTCTTTCTGGGTAAAACCCTTGGCTACTTGTCTGGCCTTAAATGTCACGATATCTCCATTCGGTACTCTCTTTCTCTTATATACCCACATACTACCAATGACCTTGCAGCCTTCAGGTAGTTCTGTGACCTTGTATACATCTATATTAGTTATAGACTCAAATATCGAGTTCATGGCGATTCGCCAGTAATCTGCATCTATATCTCCCACTTCTTTGTTGTAGGTCCACGGATCCACGGTATCTTGTTCATCAGCCGGGAGATGATCAGACGTCTCCTCAATGAACATATAATGATCAGGAGTAAATATCACCCTCCCACTATGTCGAAGAGTGTCAGGCGTTGTGTTAACAAATTGTGCAATTGCTCGTGGAGCACTATCTCGCACAACTGGCTGTCTGAGTGGATCTCGATCACCTTGTAATTCCTTCAGGGATGATTTCGACTCGTGACTTGTGATTATTAATGTAATCCTCCTCTAAGAACCGAGCTTTGGTGCTAACAACGATCTTTTGTTCCTTAGGATCATAAAAGTATCCACCCTTCGTTTTCTTCGGATACCTTATCAACAACATCACTTCTGAATGTGATTCTAGCTTGTCGGCCTGCCTATTTAGCACATGAGCAGGATATCCCCAAATCCTTTAGTTGTACAAACTAGGCTTATACCCGTTCCACAACTCAAAAGGGGTCTTTTTAACCGACTTGGAAGGTACATGGTTCAACAACTATGTTGTAGTCTACGACATGTCCCCAAAAAGAAACCAACAACATTACATAACTCATCATCGATCGAACCATCTTTAAGAGAGTTCGATTCCTTCTTTCTCACACACCATGTTGTTGAGGCATGCCTGGTGCTGTTAGTTGGGATGTAATCCCACATTCTACCAAGTAATCCTTGAACTCGTTAGACAGGTATTCCCCACCACGATCCAATTGCATTATTTCGATTTCTTTATCTAACTTCTTCTCCACTTCTACTTTGAAATCCTTAAAGATTTCAAAGCAATCTGACATGTGGAGAAGAAGGTAAACATATCCATACCTGAGTAAAATCGTCAGTAAATGTGATGAAGTACTCATACCCTCCACGAGCTTGTGTAGACATAGACCCACACAAGTCAGAATGTATCAAACTAATGCTTCTGAAGCTCTATAACCCTTTTCCTTGAAAGGCCTAGTCACCATCTTTCCTTCTAAGCAGGATTCGCAAGTTGGAAATTGTTCAACTTGGAGAGACTGCAATGATTCATATTCCACCAACCTCTGAATCCTATTCAGATTGATGTGACCTAGTCTTAAGTGCCACATATAAGTTTGGTTTACCTTAGAAGATTCTTTTCTCTTCTTAGGATTTGATGATGAGGAAGAAACATTAACAGAATTACGCGGTTTGCAAGTAATAGTATATAAAGATCCTTTTAATGGCCCATTACAGATAAAATCATCGTCTTTCATGATAGAAACTTCGCTATCAAAACTTGATTTATAACCATCCATGGTGCAGAGTTTTGAAACAGAAATTATGTTTCGCCTAAACTCAGGCACATATAAAACATCTTTAACTATTAAAACTGAACTATCAAAAGATATATTTAAATCTTCAATAGCAATTACAGGAACTCTCGATCTATTGCCCATTGAGACTACCAAATCACCATCGCTCAATTCTCTTTTCAGCAAGAAACCTTGCAAGGTGTAACAAACCTGATCAGTTGCCCCCGAATCCACTACCCATTCATGGGTAGAAGAGGAAACTAGAACAGTCTCAGTTACAAGAGCGACTCGCGTCTCTTTCTATTTTGCCTTGACATCTGTATAATATAACTCTTCCAGTGTCTTTTTCTTACCATAATTGAAGAACCTGGAAGTAAGATATCTCTTCCACTGTGTGAAATTAGTTAGACCCATTAGAGTTTGGTTGGTGAGACTATTTAGGAACTCATGAAATTTACGAACAGACATAACTGAAATATATAATACAAAAGCTGATTATATTTACACATAATTCGTAATTAACCATCATTTTAACTTTTTGAAAAAACCAATGTTGTTAAATACTCGAATAGCCCTAAGGATCACACTCGTAGGTCACTCAGGTGGACGTTTACTTGTGTACCCCTAGACCAAGTTATATACCTACCTCTTTAATTCCAATCCACGCCTAGGTTCTTCAGATGAATGGAATTATTAATCCTATATCGCTGGACCATGTCACTATTAATATTAAAACACGGGAAGGGACTTCTCAGGAAGTCTATGAAGGATAATTGATGGTTAGAAACGCTACCTTCCTCCTTCGTATGTTGTCGCGGCTTTGATTGTTGCTCCTGTGTTAGATCTTCTGATCTGTGTCCCGACCTTTTTCTTCCTCTGGGTGGTCAGAGAACTGAAGAAAATAAATTATCGTCTCTCTCTCTTACTCGCGTGCGTGCGTGAGTTTTTTTAATGAGTGTAATCTGTTTCTGAACAAAATACTAATATATATAGGCTTCAAAAGCCAATATAATATTAATATATTTGTATCCCATTAATTTAATTATATTTCTAATGGGCTTCCACATAACCAGCCCATAATATAATTAATTAATTTATTGGGCTACTAATATTTATCAATTAATTGGCCCAGCCAATTAATTCCAGATAAATAACATTATTAAATAATGTAACAATACATTAACACATTAATAATGATTTCTGAGAGACAATAAATAACCAGACAACTAATTGGGCCAGATCAGGGATCCAATACAAGAAATAAAGCTGAGCCTCAAATTAATTAATTATCCATGCTCAGCCCATAGCAAAATAAATTAATAAACACAGATTCGTTCCACTAGAGAATTCGTGCTGACTTACCCCTTTATCCCAAATTTGAGGAAGGGCTTGTATTTTAGACTTAATCGATCTCCGTATTTAAGATAGAAATATCCGTTAATTAATTAAGCTCACTGACAGCTTAAGTTAATTAACATCTTATATTCCTGAGTAGTACCACTCTACCTTATTAACACACCTGAACTTAATCAACCGGCCGGGTTTAGTGTGTTAATCCTCTCGAGTTCCTCAGGGGATATTATCAACCCATTTTACTAGGATACGGCTGCAAGATACAGACAACCATCCTGAGCCACAAATAACTACTAACACCCAAGATACGTAGATCTGGTAGCGATGACGTTCACCATAGTAGGTCAAAGTGATAGATAGCCAAATGCGCTCAGCTGAAGTCTTATCAAGCTTAAGACCAGCTAAGTACCGAGATCTTGGTTCTCCACTAAGGTCAGTTAGGAGAACACATCTCATTGTGATCCGTCAATACCACACCTTAAGTGTACCAGTAAAGACAAGCAGCTAAGACAAGCCACTTCTTATCTAAACTATAGCTTAAACCGACAACTTATCCTTAAGTTGTCTCAACTGTGATAACTGTTTATATCTTGTCAGTTCAACCAATTTGTGTTGTCTTTTGTGATACCCGACACACCACACAAATCTAACTTTTATACAAGATAAAGGATAACATGTGCAAATATACATATTTATCAGATAGGAGAATAAAATAGTGGTAGGGACAAAACACATTGTATACAAGCATAAAATTGCTTCCAGTATACAAAATCCAACCAATTCTCCCACTTATACTAAATTATACTTTTAGTATACAATGTGTCAGTTCTACGTACAAACTAGTACTCAACTATAGCTCATCTATCTAGGTACAACTTAGTACCCAGCTATATCTTAGCTATCTATCCTATCTATCACTGCATCTTCTCCCACTTATATAAAAGCTTCTGTAGTCCTAAGTGGGGGGCATCTCTACCATCCCAAGGATTAGCTAGGTTGACTTCTGTAAGCCGAGAGTGGTAAGCTCTTCGTGAAAGGATTAGCTAGGTTGACTTCAGTTCCAATTTTGTCAATCACCATGTCACCTCGATTTACGAATACTCGTATAATGTGGTACTTCCTATATATGTGTTTAAACGCCTTGTGAGATCTAGGTTCCTTAGAATTTGTCACCGCACCCGCATTATCACAATAAATCGTGATCGCCTTAGGCAAATTCTGAACAATATCAAGATCCAGTAGGAAATTCTTGAGCCAAACTGTCTCTTTCAAATCTTCTGAAGCAGCCACATACTCTACTTCCATGGTTGAGTCCGCAATGCATTTCTGCTTTGCACTCCTCCATGAAATGGCTCCACCTCCCAAGGTAAACACATAACTCGAGGTAGACTTCTTCTCGTCTCTATAAGCCTGGAAATCCGATTATGTATAACCTAAAGACACTAGACTGTCAGACTGGTAAACAAGCCTATAATCTCTAGTCCGTTTAAGGTACTTGAGAATATGCTTGACCGCAGTCCAATATTCCTTTCCAGGGTTAGACTGATATCTTGAGACCATGCCTACAGCATATGAGATATCTTCTCTCGTACAAAGCATCGCATACATGAGGCTACCGACAGCAGAAGCATATGGTACTAGCCTCATACTTTCTATCTCTTCAGGCGTTTTAGGGCACTGATTCTTGGATAGAAAAAATGTCATATCTGAAAGGTACTGAACCTCTCTTGGCATTTTGCATGCTAAAACGAGCAATAACAGTGTCAATGTAGGACGCTTGTGACAATCTTAATATGCTTTTCTGGCGATCTCGGATAACCTTGATCCCAAGGATGTAAGCAGCTTCACCTAAGTCCTTCATTTGAAACTGCTCGGATAACCACGTCTTTACGTCTGATAACACTTCAACATTGTTACCAGTGAGAAGGATGTCATCTACGTAAAATGCAATAAACACCACTGATTCGTTAACACAAATACTGTACACACACCTCGTTAAGACACGATATAAATCCATAGGATTTGACTACCTCGTCAAAAACGCTGGTGCCATAACCAGAAATCTTTCTTAAGTCCATGAATAGACTTCTTAAGCTTCTAAACTAGATGTTCTTCGCCCTCCTTCACATAACCATCTGGTTGTTTCATGTAGATGTCCCTACCCTTTTCAAGGTGACCGTTTAAGAATGCGGTTTTGACATACATTTGCCAGATCTCTAGTTTCATGTGAACTACTATGGCAAGGAGAATCCGAATGGACTTTATCATTGCTACAGGGGAGAAGGTCTCTTCGTAATCGATACCTTCTTTCTGGGTAAAACCCTTTGCCACTAGCCTGGCCTTATACGCCATGATCTCTTCATTCGGTGCTCTCTCTTTCTCTTGTATACCCACTTACTACCAATAGCCTTGCAGCCCTCAAGTAGTTCAGTGATCTCGTATACATCCATATTAATTATGGACTTAAATTCCAAGTCCATGACGATTCGCTAGGAATCTACATCTACATCTCCCACTGCTTCGTTGTAAGTCCAGGGATCCACGGTATCTTGTTCATCTGCCGGGAGATGATCAAACGTCTCCCCAGTGAACATATACCGATCAGGTGTAAATATCACCCTCCCACTACGTCGAAGACTGTCAGATGATGTGTTAACAGATTGAGCAGTTACTCGTGGCGTACTATCTTGCACAACTGGCTGTTCAAGTGGATCTCGACCACCTTGTAATTCCTCAAGGATGATGTCGACTCGAGATTTATGGTTACTAATGTAATCCTCTTCTAAGAACCTAGCGTTAGGGCTAACAACGATCTTCTGTTCTTTAGGATCATAAAAGTATCCACCCCTCGTTTCCTTTGGATACCCTATGAACAACATCACTTCTGAACGCGATTCCAGTTTGTCGGCCTGCCGATTTAGCACATAAATAGGATAACTCCAAATCCTTAAGTGGTGCATACTGGGTTTGTGCCCGCTCCACAACTCGAAAGGGATCTTTTGTACTGACTTGGAATGCACCCGGTTCAGCAAGTGCGCTGCAGTCTCTAGGGCATATCCCCAAAAGGAAACTGGCAAAGTTGCATAACTCATCATCGACCGAACCATCTCTAAGAGACTTCGGTTCCTTCTCTCTGACACACCATTCTACTGAGGCATGCCCAATGCAGTCAGCTGGGATGTAATCCTACATTCTGTCAAGTAGTCCTTGAACTCGTTGGATAGGTATTCCCTACCACGATCAGATCGTAGTGTTTTGATTTCTTTACCTAGCTTCTTCTCCACTTTTGCCTTGAATTCCTTAAAGGTTTCAAAGCAATCTAAATCGTGGCGAATAAGGTAAACATATCCATACCTCGAGTAATCGTCAGTAAATGTGACGAAGTACTCATACCCTCCATGAGCTTGTGTAGACATAGACCCACACAAGTCAGAATGTATCAAACTTAATACTTCTGTGGCTTTATGACCCTTTGCCTTGAATTGCCTAGTCATCATCTTTCCTTCCAAATAGGTTTCGCAAGTTGGAAATGGTTCAATCTTGGAGAGACTCCAATGATCCATATTCCACCAACCTCTGAGTCCTGTTAAGATTGATGTGACCTAGTCTTAAGTGCCACAGATAAGTTTGGTTTACCTTAGAAGACTCTTTCCTCTTCTTAAAATTTGATGATGAGGAAGCTATATTAACAGAACTACGCGGTTTACAAGTAATAGTATATAAAGATCCGTTTAATGGTCCACTACAAATAAAATCATCGTCTTTCATGATAGAAACTTCACTATCAAAACTTGATTTATAACCATCCATGGTGCAGAGTTTTGAAACAGAAATAATGTTTCGCCTAAACTCAGGCACATATGAAACTTCTTTAAATACTAAAACAGAACTATCAAAAGATAGATTTAAAGCTCCAATGGCAATTGCAGGAACTCTCGATCCATTGCCCATTGAGACTACCACCTCGCCATTGCTCTATTGCCTTTTTCTGCAAGAAAACTTGCAAGGTGTAACAAACATGATCAGTTGCCCCCGAATCCACTACCCATTCATTGGTAGAAGAGGAAACTAGAACAGTTTCAATTACAAGAGCGACTCGCATCTCTTTCTGTTTTGCCTTGACATCTGGATTAGAGCTCTTCCAGTATCTTTTCTTACCATAATTGAAGAACCTTCCTTTCTCCTTTGACATTCGTATGTCGTCGGTAAGGATCGTCTTTTTACTCCCACTGCTCTTCTTGAATTGACCACCCTTTCTGCTCTTTTTCTTATTTCCGCCTTTCGGAGGATTCCTTGAACTACTAGGGATATTCAAGACTTGAGCACTCTTGCCCGTTCCTATAACCTCTTTGACCGCTACTAAAGATTTGAGTAACATACTCATAGTAAACTCGTTCTTAGACATAGCGGTCCTAAAACAGAAGTTCTTATAGGACCTTTGCAAAGCTTTTATTGGGAGAGGTAAGATATCTCTTCCACTCTATAAAATTATTTAAAATTGTTAAACCCGATAGGGTTTGGTTGGTGAGACTGTTTAGGAATTCAAAAAATAAAATATTCGAACAGACATATCTGAAATATATAATTTAAGAGCATGTATGAAATTAATATTTGCACATAATTCGTAATTAATAATCATTGTAACCTTTTGTGAAAACAATGATATTAAGAACCTCGAACGGCTCTAGGAATTCCACTAACAAGCCACGCAGGTGGACGTTTACTAGCTTAACCCTAAACAAAGCTATTTACCTAGCTCTATAATTACAATCCACGTCTAGGTTCTTAAGACGAATGGAATTAATAGTTCGATATTGTGGACCATGTCACTATTAAAACTCAGGAAGGGACTTCGAGGGTAGTGAATTGTACATGCGGTGACATCTAAGCATTGACCATTAATTTGACCAAAACAGAATCAAATTCTCGAAATTGACATTCTTACTCGAACCATGCCGCATTCAATTTGATCTAATTAGTCATCCTATTTAATTATTATCTTCTAGAATACTCGTGTTTACTAGGCACGCAAACCACGCAGGTGGACATTTACGGCTTCGCTCCTACTACTCAATAATAATCAAATACTCCCCCGTCCCGCTATTACTGTCCTACTTGCCTAATCGGGTTGTCCCGCTATTACTGTCCTCTTTCCTAAAATAGTAAAAATTACTTTTAAACATAAAATGAAGTGGCTCCCCCTTACTCACTACTCAACCCCCACATTCTTATACTCTCTCTCTTCAAAAATCTATCTCCCACTCGATAATGTTCCGCTCCGAACTCAGAAAATTATGATTTTAATCTTTTTGATAACTTTAGATTATTTCTTCAAATACAATATAAAAAAATTATAAAAAATAAAAATCGATTGCCTTTTACTAGCCTTGCAAAAATTTGGATAATTCTCATTTCTTTCCACCAACCACTCCTCGAAAACTGTGTCATTTTCTTTATACAATTAAAACTCATAAAATACACACTAAACTAAAATTTCTTAATCCCCGTGCCGAAGTCAACTGGGACAGAATTAGCGGGACGGAGGGAGTATTGTTTTGGAAAACTCATCTCACAAAACTGGTTGCTCAAAAATGCAAGCAAGCCACACAGGTGGACGTTTACTCACATAATCTTACTACTTTCGTGTAGAGTCAAATTAATGGAGGTCCGATTAAGTGTTTAATAGCCAAATTAATGGAATCTAATTAAACATTTAATTTAAAAATTTCGTAGTCTTTTCATTCAAAAGGTTTGTTTTGAATCATGCATATCCACATAATTCCTAAAGCATGCAATTTCTAAGCGCACATAATAAAACGTGCTCGCGAAAATTAAAACATGCTTTAATACGACGTAAATCCTATTTACATGCTTTTCTAATCGTAATTAATCACATAATCGCATGCTAAAACATAATAATAAATAAATGCGTAAAGAGGAAATTTAAAGTCGTTATCGGGCTTTAAAACACGTAATCCCTAACTATTACATTGCCCGATCAAAATACAGCTCTTCGATCTTCAAAATCTTTGAATCTGGAAACTCCGTCAAAAACGGCATCGAAAACTATCGTCGCCACGTCATCAGGGGGTCTGCCACGTGGCAGACACATGGGCAGTGAGTCAGCAAGGGCTGACGTGGCGCGCCACGTCAGCTTCGTCTTCTTCACGAAATCACGTCGCCGCCACCGAAAAACTACCGTTACGGTCTGTTCCTTCGCCTCTTCGTCATCTGGCGAGGCTACGTCGCCGAGATCGCGGCCTGAAGCCCGCCGGCACGCTGCAATTCGCTGCTGGAAAAACACCAGCGCGCGGCAACGTTCGAGCGCGCGCCGCCGCGCATCCCACGGCCGTCCTCCGACCTCCACCGCCGTCTACACATCTCCCCAACGTCACCTAGATGTCGGATCGTAGCTCAAACGTCGTGTGGAGGCGCCGCCGTAGAAAACCTATCAATGCGAAGCTCGTATGACGAGGGTTGCTTACAACCTATCAACCTATCAATGCGAAGCTCGTATGACGAGGATTCCATAGGTTCAAGCCGATCGTCGATCAGACATCGGACGCGATGGGAATCTCCGCGTCAAGATGCGGCGGAACCCTAGAAAACTACGTTTTTTGCTGCGAAAATTAGATTCTTCTTCATCTCGTTCTTCGTGCCTCCCAGACCAATTACAGTGCATAAATAGTACAATCACATAACAAATAGGTCCTATAATCTACTCGTGGTTTTTCTCACGAGAAAAATGTTACAACGGGGTCAAAACAGTGGCTCGCAGGCCGCCCCAAACACGAAAATAGCCCGATAACTACGAAATAAAACCTAATCATACATCTAACAGCAACAATCAGAGCCTAAACCAGGCTCTGATACCAATTGAAGGATAATTGATAGTTAGAAACGCTACCTTCCTCCTTCATATGTTGTCGCGACTTTGATTATTGCTCCTGTGTTAGATCTTCTGATCTGTGTCACGACCTTTTTCTTCCTCTGGGAGGTCAGAGAACTGAAGAAAATAAATTATCGTCTCTCTCTCTTACTCGCGTGCGTGCATGAGTTTTTATGAATGTGTGTAATCTGTTTCTGAACAGAATACTAATATATATATAGGCTTCAAAAGTCAATATAATATTAATATATTTGTATCACATAAATTTAATTATATTTCTAATGGGCTTCCACATTACCAGCCCATAATATAATTAATTAATTTACTGGGCTACTAATATTTATCAATTAATTGGCCCAGCCAATTAATTCAAGATAAAAAACATTATTAAATAATGTGAAAATACATTAATCCATTAATAATAATTTCTGAGAGACAATAAATAACTAGGCAACTAATTGGGCCAGATCAGGGATCCAATACAAGAAATAAAGTTGGGCCTCAAATTAATTAATGAGGGGAATGTCAAGAGTATACATTTGCATGTTTGAAAATGCAAAAATATACAAACTTTTCCATAAATGCAATAATATACAAATGACCCTACTTCACCTCCAGTGTGTGTGCAGGTGTGTGTGCAGAGTGTGTGCAGGTGGTTGTGCAGTTTTTGTTGGAATCTTTTTCTTTTTGAATAAGTATTCTCGAAATTAGCAAAATAAAAGTTGCTGATTTTTTTTTAAAAAACTAAAGTTATTTTTAAAAAAAAACTTCTTTAATTGATATTTTCGTAAAACTAAAAACCTGAAGATATTCGTTTAAATATTTTAAAAACCTGAACGAAAATTTAATATTTTTGTATATTTAATTTAATTTAACGAAAATTTAATATTTTGTTAATTTAATTTGAGGAAATTTTAATATTTTAGTAAATTTAATTCACGAAATTTATGCAATTTTGATAATTTAATTTAAGAAATTTCATTAATTTAATTTAGGCATTTTCGTTAGTTTAATTTAGAAATTTCGATAATTTATTTTTGGCAATTTCATTAATTTAATTTAGGCACTTTGTTAATTTAATTTAGGCAATTTTATTAATTTAATTAGGCAATTTTGATAATTTATCGAAAAACCGATTTTGTTAATTAGGCAATTTTGTTAATTTAATTAGGCAATTTTGATAATTTAATTTAGGCAATTTCAATAATTTAATCAATTTCGATAATTTAATTTAGGAAATTTCAATAATTTAATTTCAATTTCAATAAATTTAAAAAATATATATATTTGTGCCGATCGATCGGGCTTAAATTAAAAAATTTTATTTATATAAAAAATTATACCTAAATTTAAAAAAAAAAATTATTTGTGTCGATCGATCGGCACTGCCCGATCGATTGGGCATAAATTAAAAAATATATATATATAAAAATTATACATGAATTTAAAAAAAAAATTATATGTGCCGATCGATCGGCACTGCCCGATCGATCGGCACTTAATAGCTGAAAAAATTAAATATATATATATATATATATAAAATAATACATAAATTTAAAAATTAAAAAAATTATACGTGCCGATCGATCGATACTTGCCCGATCGATCGGCACTTATATACTCTGAATAAATTATAATATATATATATATATATATATATATATATATATATATATATATATATATAAAATAATACATGTGGGTTGAGGGTGGGGGTGGGGGTGGGGGTGGGGGGGTGGGGGTGGGGGTGATCGGCCATGACCGGCCAGGGGTTGATCGGCCATGGCCGACCATGGGAGGGGGTGGGGGGTGGGGGGGGGGGGGTCACATTAAAAAAAAAAAAAAAACTTTTGTGCCGATCGATAGGGTCGGCCCTATCGATCGGCACATATTAATTTTTTTTTTCATCGGTATGATAGGGTCGGCCCTATCAAATGTGATCGGCACGACCCTATCACATGTGATAGGACTATGTGATACGACCCTATCACATGTAATAGTAAAATTGGGTAGAGTTGTATATTAACACTATTTTATTCTTACGTAAAACATTATCCAATATTCAACATCATCCTATATATTATCCAATTTCAAAAAAAATTTAAGATTATCCTATAAATTATCCAATTTCGAAAATAAATATGATACAATATTATCCTATAATAATATGGGTAAGGATTGAATGTGCACCAATTATTTACCTGCACTGCACCGTGAATAGTGTATACGATACAATATATTTTGGCACGTGCCGATCGATCGGCACAATATTTATTTTTTTTAATCATGGCCGATTTGGGGTGGGGGTGGGTGTGGGGGGTGGGGGTGGGGGTGGGTGTGGGGGGTGGGGGTGGGGGTGGCGGTGGGGGTGGCGGAGGGAGGGCCGATCATATGATCGGTCCTGCCCGATGGGGTGGGGGTGGGGTGGGGGGGTTGGGGGTGATGTATCGGCACAAATTTTTTTTTTTTTTTAAATATATAGCCCGATCGATCGGCACATGCCGATCTTTCGGCACAATCTATATTTTTTTAATAGTTAAAAATTTGAAAAAGTAAGAGTATTTTAGTAAATTTTGGTATTTCCTACATAGCGATAGTGGGTAGGATCGTACAATTCCATGTATTATCCTATAATAATATGGGTAAGGATTGAATGTGCACCAATTATTTACCTGCACTGCATCGTGAATAGTGTATATTTTGGAACCTACCTTAAAAGTAGTCAAAGACTACTAAAACGAATATATGGGAAATTGTCATTTGACTGTGGCAGAGGAAAATAAATACAAAGTTCTTCACATCTCTTCTCGCCTTCTTCACACCTCCTCTGTTATTGTTGACACTCCATTTCAGATCTTGTTCATCTCACTTTACATCTCTTCTCCCTCTTTGACTAAAAGGCTTCAATGGAATTCGATCCTAACAATGGACAGGTTAGTTTCATCTCACTTCACATGTCTTCTCCTCTTTGATATATATTAAAGAATTTGTTTAAAAATATTTTGAAGATATATTTCCTTTGGAGAAATTTTAGAACTGATCTATATTTTGAAGATATACGAAATAGGAAACGAGTTTAGGGAATTTAGGGAATTTGTTCAATTCAATTTAGGGAACAACATGACCGAATTTAATTTAGGGACTTGTTTCAATTTAATTTAGGGAAGGGAATCAATTTAATTTAGGGAACAACCGGACCGAATTTAATTTAGGGACTTGTTTCAATTTAATTTAGGGACCGAATTTAATTTAGGAATAAGGAATTTTGTATGTTTCGTAAATTTCGTTAAGTTGTTAGGGAATTTCGTTAAGTTGTTAGGGAATTTTGTCACGTTTAGGGTTTCACCAATTTAGTTGGCTAGTACACGTTTAGTTGGCATGTACCTTATGAGTTGGCTAGTTTTGTAGATATATAGATAGAAATGAGCTTAACTATTATATCATCATAACATAAAAAAAGTTAACACACGGTATAACTATGATTATATTGTATTTATTCCGTTTATGTATAGAACGGAGTAATTTGTTTTATTTTCGTAGTGTTAAGATAATTGTAAAAACACGAATTCATAGTATCTATCATAAATTACTTTAAAGGTCAACTGTGTGATTTCATAATTATTTTCGTGTTCATATCGTCTGTAGAGGTGTATATTTGAAAAAACTAGGTTTTTCATATTGAAATTGTAATACTACTTCGTGAATGACAATATGTAACTTGGAATCTGTCCGATCGAAAAATGTATCGTGTAGCGATAGTAAATATTACATTTTTTTGGGTTATACTATGTTCTGAAATTTATCTTTCTTCGTATAATACTTCGTATATTAATGTTACGGTTTATGGTGAAGTGTGAACATGTATTTACGCAGTGCTAACTTTCTTGAAAATCTTAATTTGTCTTGGATGAGTATATTGAAAAAACCTTCCAACGGTATAACGAGTGGCGTGAGGGGGATGTGTTGGCATACGTTAGGGTTCCGAAGTCTCTGCTCGTGTTGCACCAGAGTTTCTTCACGCAGGTCGAAAATGTCCGGGTTATGATGGACTCGAAGGTACATTTATATTTCTATACTGTACAAATTTAGATGATTTCTAACATTGTTTAACTATGATCATGTGTAGATGATTGACCTGTGGTTAACTTCCATGAGACGGCTTGTCGGGAAGGGGGAAGGCTTGCTCCCGGACGTGAATCATGTATCAACAATTTTGGTTGATACTGATTTCTTTGTAAGTTTTGTTTAATTAGATAACATAAGCTTTGGATATAAGTTAGCTCTCCAATAAAATTTCTTAGCACTACACATGATTTAGGCCGCACTCATACAAGAGTGGCTAGATAACTGCCGCAACCCAGAGACAGGAAGCTTCGATCCGTATGCGGATTTCACTTGGTGGACTCCCCCAGAGGGGCTGATTGATACAGCCACTAGATGGCGATGGGCTAGCTATGTAAGTTTCGAGAAACTCCAAAACACTTTGATTTATTTTCGTTGTCTTACAAATTTTATTATATTGTATAGGTCATAGCAGTGTGCCTCGTTCCTGCTGACCACTGGGTAACAATCTGTATCTGCCTCGACGATTGGAAGGTTGAGTTATATGACTCCCTTTGGCATTGAGGTAACGCGGATTACGGGCCTACAAGAATTGGAACGCTTGTACCGTTGACCAAATTCTTGTACAAGCTTTTTGAGCATGCAGGCGTGTGGCAGCACAAGTATGGACAGCGTGAGTGTCCTTTTACCCACGATTGTCCGGTTATTCTAGGCCCCGGCCCACACTTCACTCAGTTTGAACAAATCAATTGCGGCGTTTATGCATCCATATACGTGGAGAAGCTGCTTTTTGGATATCCGACGCCCACGATGATGACTCGACACACCGCGTTAGTCGAGTACCGAAAGAGGATGGCGGCTTTCATGTGGGAGAGCTGTATCCCGTAATTATTTGGGAAGTTAGATGATAACTTTGTTGATTCGGACATTTGCATGTGTATTCTGCATGATTCGGACATTTCGATAATTGACGTATGTTTATTATGCATGTTTATATTTTGAATATGCATTCTGCATGATTCTCACTTTGGTGCATGTTTAATATTCTGAACGTATGATTCTTACTTTGCATGCATGATTCGGACATTTGGTATTCGAACATTTGCGTGCATGTTTATTTCGTATAAATTGCGTATAAATTTTGATAAAAATTTCGTATAAATTTCGCAAGGTTACGTATAAATTTCGATATAAATTTCGTATAAATTTCGTCAAAATTTCACGTCCTTCAACAAAGAGAGAGAGAACGGTTCGTAAATTAACGTATAAATTTCGTATAAGTTCGCAAGGTTACGTAAAAAAAATTACGCATGCATGTTTAAATCGACGTAAAATAAATATGTTTATATTCCGCATGTTTATATTAATTTCGTAAAATAAACTTGACGTAATATAAATCTATTTATTAATATAAATCTGTTTATTAATATTTCGCATGCATGTTAATATAAATCTATTTATTAATATAAATATGTTTATTAATATTTTACATTCATGCTAATATAAATCTATTTATTACGTAATATAAATTTCGCATGCATGTTTATTAAAATTTCGCATGCATGTTTATATTAAATTGACGTAATATAAATTTCGCATGCATGTTTATTAATATTTTGCATGCATGTTTATTAGCTTGGCATGCATGTTTATTAAATTGACAGAAATTTCATGCATGCATGTAAGAAGGAAACGAAACGAAATAGGTAGGTAGAGAGAGAGACAGAACGTTAAAATATAAAAATTCTAACAGTGAGAGATATAACTCTCACGCTGAGGGATAAAAAAAAATGCAAACATTGAGAGAACGAAATAGGTAGGGAGAGAGAGAAAGAGAGAGAGAAAGTTGAGAGATAAAAATAAAATGTCAACTCCAACATCACTTCACTGCAAAAAGGTAGATAAGAGAGAGAAATTGTACTTTTATAGCTTGTATGCATGTTTGCTAGGTTTAAAATAATATATATGTATATTTTTTGCATTTTGGAGAAGTGATGTACATTTTTGCATTTATCATTGTTTGATGTGTACATTTGTGCACATCCCCCTTAATTAATTATCCATGCTCAGCCTAGAGCAAAATTAATTAATAAACACAGATTCATTCCACTAGAGAAGCCGTGCTCACTTACCCATTTATCCCAAATTTGAGCTAGGGCTTGTATTTTAGACTTAATCGATCTCCGTATTTAAGATAGAAATATCCGTTAATTAATTAAGCTCACTGACAGCTTAAATTAATTAACATGTTATATTCCTGAGTAGTACCACTCGATCTTATTAACACACCTGAACTTAATCAACGGCCCGGGTTTAGTGTGCTAATCCTTTCGAGTTCCTCAGGGGATATTATCATCCCATTTTACTAGGATACGGCTGCAAGATACAGACAACCTGCCTGAGCCACAAATAACTACTAACACCCAAGATACGTAGATCCGGTCGCGATGACGTTCACCATAGTAGATCAAAGTGATAGATAGTCAAACGCACTCTGCTGAAGTCTTACCAAGCTTAAGACCAGCTAAGTACCGAGATCTTGGTTCTCCACTAAGTTAGGAGAACACATCTCACTGTGATCCGTCAATACCACACCTTAAGTGTACCAGTAAAGACAAGAAGCTAAGACAAGCCACTTCTTATCTAAACTGCAGCTTAAACCGACAACTTATCCTTAAGTTGTCTCAGCTGTGATAACTGTTTATATCTTGTCAGTTCAACCAATTTGTGTTGTCTTCTGTGATACCCGACACACCACACAAATCTAACTTTTATACAAGATAAAGGATAACATGTGCAAATATACATATTTATGAGATAGGAGAATAAAATAGTGGTAGGGAAAAAACACATTGTATACACGCATAAAATTTTCTTCCAGTATACAAAATCCCAACAGTCTTACCCGTGGAGACATCTAAGCTTTGACCATTAATTTGATCGAATTAATATAAAATTCTCGAAATTAGCCTAATTACGAGAACCATACCGCATTCAATTTGATTTTATCAGTCATCTTATTTAATTATTATTTGCTAGAGTACTCGTGTTTACTAGGCAGGTAAGCCACTCAGGTGGACGTTTACGGCTTCGCTCCCACCAGTACATAACAATTAATTATTTTATTAGAAAATCCATCTCACAAAATTTGTAGTTCAAAAATGCAAGCAAGCCACTCCGGTGGACGTTTACTTATATAATTGTCCTACTTTTGTGTAGGGTCCAATTAATGGAGGTTTGAATTAATGTTTAATATCCAATTTGATTGGAGACTAATTAAACATTGTTGGTCTCGAGTGTACGGTCAGGTATAGAGGGGGGGGGGTGAATACACCTGACTCCGATTTTCTCAACTTCGAACACGAACAGTCCTATTCAGGAAAGTGCCGTACTGAAACAATTCAGCAGACCAAATAGCTGTTCTGAATCATGTGTGGCAAACAATCTGACTCTACTGAGATCTGCTAGCTGACTGAGTCAGAATTCAGTATCAAACAGGTAGAGTTCAGCGGTGCGGAAGAGTGTAGGCCCAAATCAGTTGAGTGGAAAAACCGTTTTAGCAAGTCTCAGTTCAGTAAATAGACAGTTCAGTATGCTGAGACAGTTGTATGATTTTAAAGTAGGTTTTCGGTATGAACGGTAAAATCAATGCAACGGTAATCGAGAGCAATAACAAGACACGTATTTTTAAAGTGGTTCGGATATCAATCGATCCTACGTCCATTGTCCCGAAAAGTTCGGGAGGCTATTTATTATCTCGAGTTAGTCTCAGTCAGCTTGTGCACAGGACAAAGTCATGGCTTGGGGATTATACTGAGCAAGTCCCAGTTTACAAAGGCATCAAACTAAAGTGTTTGACAAACTTCTCCAACTATGAAGGAGTCCTTTTACAATATGGATTGGGTTCAAATATGAACTCCTTCGTCTAAGTTATAAGTATATTCTGTTGAGCTTAGGGTTAGAGGGATAGGGAATGAGAGAGTGGTTTCTAGATCGACGAACAGCTGAAATAAGCTTTAGGTTCGTGTATCGTCGATTTGGATACTAGAGGCTCTTCTAACAGTTTAGCTTGGTTTCCTATGAGCTGAGAAGGTAGTCTTTCGCCGGAGATAGATCTTCAAGTTCTTGCGGAAGACTTAGGGTTTTCTGGTTCTAGCTCATTTGAGTGCTTGTGTTTGTTTTCGTCGTTAAGCTTATGCGCATTCTCTCTCTTTTTTTACTTGAAATCTCCCTCTATTTATAGAGCAGAGATTGGAAAAGATCCGTTGGAGACGATCTTCCTTTCTCTCTCTCTTTTGGTAGCTAATGGCTCTTTTTGAAGGATGTAACTGTGTCCTTTCCCTCCTTTTCTGGAAATATGTTGACCTGCAGCTTTAGTAGGTAGAGACACGTGTATACTTGTCATTTGTCGATGATTATGGAGTGGTTGAGACGGAACAAACTTCGAGGCATACTGAAGCTGACTTCTCTTTTCCTCGTACTTGACAATACTGATTGTATATTCAAAAAGTGTCCGGCGGTTCGAAGAAGGCGTCGCCGTTCTTGAGTCCGATCTTCATTCGGTAGAGACAAGTGAGGGTACTCTACTGGTGGTCAGCTCTGAGTTCAGTGAACTACTTCTGCTGAGTTAAATTCTACTGACTCCT
Source organism: Lavandula angustifolia (assembly GCA_028984105.1). Taxonomy (NCBI): domain Eukaryota; kingdom Viridiplantae; phylum Streptophyta; class Magnoliopsida; order Lamiales; family Lamiaceae; genus Lavandula; species Lavandula angustifolia. The sequence goes on along the minus strand of CM054815.1, from coordinate 28,517,610 downwards.
TCGATATCTTGCTCCCGTCGAGTCCGGCAAATCCGAGTCTTCTACTTCTGGTGCTGAGGCTGATAAGCTACTGACCGCCTTAACCAGAGCAGAGTGTCTACTGAGTCTGAAACCTCAGAGACAAAACAATTACACGGGAATGGTTCATCAATCAAGATAGGGTTTTGGGATCTTCAAATCTTCAGATAGGTACAGAGCACGGGGCTATTGAGCTTACGATCAGTGCTGAAGACAGAATCATTTCCCACTAAGTATAACGGTGCTGAGGATAAAATCATCACCCAACAATTTCCCCCTATTTGATGATGCCAAAACCTATCATCTATGCTAACACTAAACTATCAGAAACAGAGCTCCTTACATTATTACAAGTAGGATCAGTGGAGTTTGTTCTTCAAGTTCTAGTCTACTCAGGGGAGCAGGGCAAAACAATTTCCCTCTATCTAAACAATTCCCCCGAAACACAACAACTAGACTATCGGATCTAGAGAAGCAATAAGCTGACAAGTAAGATAAAGTGAGTGTGTGAGTCAGCAATAACTTCAGTGATTACGAGTGTTTAAGCATAAAACATACACGGTTCGTTTAGACAATAAGATATTATTCGAGCCAAAAGAGAATGTATATATAGGATATGAAAGTTCGATACATTACATCTCTTTCTAAGCTAGGAAGATAAAGAAATCTAATACTAAGAACGCTTGTCTTGCTTGATCCTGTCCATAAAGTTTTGCGATTCTGACTCAGGCAGGGGCAAGCCATACATTCTGTATGAGTTCTTCCTCAGCTTCAGTTATTCAGCGAAGTCTGCTGGCTCATCTTCTTCAAGTCCTCTGTTTGCGGCAGCATTCTTCACTTCTTTTTCTATTACTCCATGATGGACTGAGTCATCATTTATTCTTGGCGGAGGTATGATTCTGGGCTCAGGAACACTGACTTCTATACCTTCAGATACGGCTTTATGCAAGTATACGTATAGATCCGGTTCTGTTATCATCATCCATTCTGTGTAAGCATCAGTCTTAGCCTTGTCTGGCCAGAACCTCCAGAAATAATTGCGCTTGATAAACTCTATCTTTGCAGATTCCCATCTCTGAGTAAACTGAGCAGGCATCCAATCGTCTGTCCTTGGCCATTTATGTGATTTCAGATCAGCTGGCTTCCTGAACCTCCTGTATCGATAAGGAATATCAGCTTTTGAAGGTACTCTCAGCCTGGCCTCTTGTTCAGTACGAATTCTCAGTGCCTCAAGGTCTGCCATATGTATTCTCTGTCTGGCAGCTTCTATCTGTCTGGCTTCCTCTCCTCTATAGAGATACCTATCCATCTGAGCGGAAATGGCTTCGATCTCAGCATCTTTTTCTTTGGATCTCATATAGGAAGGTTGGTGAGGAGAGTCTTCTGAGTCAGCAGGGGTACTGGATTTCTCTTTGGATGTACCCTGCTTCTCAGTATTCTTCTGCTGTTGCTCCTTTTCCTTTTCTCTATCTTCATCATCATGAATCTTGAGCTTCCTTGGAGGCAACCTAGCAGTTTTCTTTCCGCCTCGAGCTGGTGCCTTAGTTTTGCCTTGAGAGGTCTTTCCTTTAGGCTTGTTGGCAGCCTCAGCTTTGGTTATCTCCCTAGCAAGCTTCTCGTCTGCTGCTATCTGAGCCTCCTCTTCAGCAGAAATGTATCTCTTTGATTTCTTTGCTGGAGGGGTCGGGAGTTCCAATACTTTCTTCCCTTTTCCTGGAACAGGCGGTGGTAGAGGGGCTTCTTCCTCTTCTGAATCATCACGTTCAGCATACTCATCAACCTCCTTAACAATATCAGTAGGAGTCTGGGTTGCGTAAGTAGCTGTTCCAAAGCCACTTGGGCCGGTCTCTGCTGTGCCCGCAGCGGAGATACCCTGGGTCTCTTCGGTGGTCCGAGTAGCGAGCAATAGTCGAACTTCGCTTTGCGTCGCTCTCGACCTGGTTTTCTTGGTGGGCTTCAGTGGAGCTTCCCCCTTAGTGAATTTGGCTGAGGGTTTAGTCAGGGTCAGCTTGGGGGTTGACTTGTCCCCTTTTTCACTGTCTTTCTTTTCTTCCCTTTTATCCTTTCCTTCCCCCTTTTTGGCATCATCAATTATTACCGGAGTCGGAGAGGATACCTTTAGGTCTAGGCTTTTGTAAGAGGTTGACAAAGAGTCGAGTTTGTCTTTGATTTTTGTCAGTGCTTCATGCAGCTCATTCCTCTCAGAAGCAAGATCTTCACTGTATTTCTTGTGGGAGAGTTCAGCTGCAGCCTTAAATTCCGTCAGCTTCTCAGACACCTTATCCTCCAGAGCTTGTTGAATATTGTTGAGTCTGAGCTTAGCGGCCTGGGATAGGTTTGAGACTGATTCAGTATTAGTGGACTGAGAGGCCTTGAATTCTTCAAGCAGTTTGGCCTGTCCCTCCTGAATCACTCTGAGCTGATCTTCAAAGTCCTGTCTCTGGCTTTGCCGGCGCATTTGAGACATGGAAGAGACATCAGGGGCAACTGAGTCGGATAGAGAAGTTTTCAGCCCCTGAAGCTCAGCGCTAGTGGCTTCAGGCAGTTTTCTTCCATACTTGTATGGACGGCGTTGGCTAGTGCTGCGTTACGAGCTCCTTGGCTTTTCGGTGCCTTGGCCATGGACTTTGAGCGTCGGCCTTTGGGGCTGGGCGCTACTTCAAACCGAGATGTTAGCAAGAGCCGAGAGGCTCGCAGACGTTGAAGTACCCGGCCGCCGACTTCACGGACCCAAGGATGCGAGCGGTAGATCGAAGTTTCAGCGGAGTGTATCCTTGTCTCGGGTACTCCCTCATCGAGGCTTCCCGGGGCTCGAATCATGGGGTGGGTCCTGACCGTCGTGGTCAGACCCATCTGAGGGGGCTGAGCCTGAAGTCTGCTGTCTATCGTGCAGCAAGGCCAGCATCGCGGCCCTCAGATCATCGAAGTTACCTAGGTCAGCAGGCCTGGAGTAGCCTATCTGCTGCCTTAGGTGCTGCTCCTCCTGATGTAATTGGTCACAGGAGTAGTGAAGGATGAGACGAAGCTGTGGGTGCCACTCCTGGAACCTTAGGAGCATGTGGAGCCTGGCCTGTCTAGCAATTAACACCAAGTCTTGGTGGCCAGCGATCTTCCGGTATTTGGTTAGCTATCTCTCGGAATGCCTGAGATCTGAGCGCTGAGGCTTCCATTCCGATTGATTCTTGCTCAGACGCCGTTTCTGAGTCGTCAAGATCTATGGCGGACGTCTGTTTTTCAACAGATGGCAAAGTGCTGAGTGGTGGAATATCAAGCGGGGTTTCCAGTGGAGACGGCCTTCTCCACCGAATGAGTCTCCTCGGAGGACTCTGACTCATCTATTAGCTGCATAGGCTGAGCAGGCTGTTCAGTAGCATGTTCGGTGCTTTGTTCGGCGCTTGGTTGTTCAGTAGTTTCCTCCGGTACAGCCTCGGATTCAGTAGGGACATCAGCGATGGCTCTCTTCAGACGCTTAGCCGATGACTTAGAAATTTTCGCTAGAGGAGACCTCTTCTTGGTATGCGTGGTTTGCTGAAGCGACGGTCCTGAACTGATCTACTGATGAGCAGCTATTCTGTTGTGGAACCTGATCTTCTTTACATTAAAGTATACCTTGTCTTCAAAGGTGATCTGGTCATCTCCACAGATATCTTCTATCATGATGGACAGCTTCAGTCCATACAGCAGCTTGCCTTTTACTGTCAGGTTGCACGTTACCTTATCAAATTTGGCAGCTTGAACCATGAACTCTCAAAGAAAGAACTCCGTCCAGTTGATTTTTGCTTTGTCATATATTGCCATCATGAGCTGGATCTTGGGTCTCGATACTTGATCGAATAAACCCGCTTGGCTTGTCAGTAGCTGCGTGACTATATAAGCTAGTGCACGGAACTGGGGCAGCATACTGGTCTTTGGGAAGGCCGCTCTGAATGTGGTAGGCTTTCCACAGAATATAGATAGATAGTCGTCTATCCTGTCATCGTTGTAGCCAACATGGCTAACTCCTTCAGCAGGCAAAGCGAAGCTTCTCCTCAGTGCTTCTTTAATTGAGATCCGTTTCAGTTGCATAGAGGCATCGTCTATGGAGTGGACGGCAAAACGTCCAATGATGTCTCCAGATATCGAATCTGAGTTGAGGTATATCTGAGACACCTGCCGAGGAAGGAAGAAGGTAGGCTTCCTTGAGAGGAACTGCTCCAACCCAGACGCTCTTAGATACGAGAAAATCTCGTCCATGAAGTCAAGGTCGCAGGCGTCAAACTCCATGACTGGTTCGCACCAGACACGGTCTTTGTCTAAGATTTCTTGCATGTTCCCTGGGGAGACGAGAGAAAGATTTGCCATTTTATCTGTCACAAGAAAAGATTATCAGTATCGTTTGTTCATGAAACAGTTAGTATGGCGATATTGAAAGGAGATAATGAAGTATAGTAACAGATTTAATAATCATACCGATAAAATTCTGAGAGTAGAGAAGATAAGAAGCAAGTAAAGGATTGCTAGAGATCTCAAAATTTACGGAGCAAGAATTTTAAGATATACTAATGGCGGTTTCTAAGATATGATCGAAAATATATATCTAACGTGAAGGTGAACGGTTTTCGATCAAAGGACAAATTTAAATCTGCTTTATGATATGGACGGTTAAGATTGGATATTAAAAAAAAAGTAATGATCACAGTAGCCGCCTAAGTCAAAGCCAGTTGTAATTTGCCTAAGTAGTAACTATGAGAGGACATGCATTAAATGCGTGGCAGAATTCAGCATACTTATTCATAGAATGTCCTGCATTAAATGAGAGTCGTTTTCATTAAATGACAAATTTTAAGATAATTAATACCATGCTGAATCTGAATTATAAGTGCAGAATATTGTTCTATTAGTTACTACTGAGTAGAGATACGCAAACCTGTCAGCTGAACATAGTAGTCAGCTGATACCTCATGTAGATGGTTGCTGATACTCTACGCTCTGGTTATACTCAGTACTGAGAGTGAACATTCCCCCTTACTGAAATGGTCCTCTCTTGAAAACTCTTACTGACTGGGGTCAGTAGGGTCCAGCAGACCTAGCTCTACTGAAAATTCTTTGAATCTGGATTCAGCTATAGGCTTGGTCAGAATATCAGCCCTTTGTTTGTCAGTATAGATCTTTTCCATCCTTATATCCTTCTTTTCGACATGGTCACGAATGAAGTGATGCCTAATGTCCACGTGCTTGCATCTCGTGTGAAGTACAAGGTTCTGAGTGATTGCAATAGCACCGTATGCTTTGTCGCGAGAATATCGGCACTTCATTCTGAATGACGTCATAGTCTCTTAGCTGCTGTCTCAACCAAAGGATTTGGGCGCAACAACTTCCGGCAGCCATGTATTCAGCTTCAGTAGTTGACGTGGCTACTTTGTGCTGCTTCTTTGAAAACCATGAGATCAGCTTATTGCCTAGGAACTGACAAGTTCCTGAAGTTGATTTTCGGTCAATTCTACATCCTGCATAGTCAGCATCAGAATAGCCAATTAGTTCAATATTATCATCAGCTGGATACCATAAACCTATGTCAGGTGTGCCTCTGAGGTAGCGGAGAATCTTCTTTGCTGAGTCCATGTGGCTCTTCTTAGGATTCCCCTGAAATCGAGCGCAGACACCTACAGCATAAGTTATGTCAGGATGAGTAGCTGTTAGATATAATAAGGAACCAATTATCGCACGAAATTCAGTTTGGTCTACTGATACTCCCTCTTTATCAAGATCGATTTTCATATTTGTGTTCATCGGGATCTTGATAGGTTTGCCGGATGTGCAACCGAATCTTTTGATGAGGTCTCGAGTGTATTTGCCTTGGTTAATGAACGTTCCCTTTTCAGATTGTTTGACTTGAAAGCCGAGGAAATAGTTCATTTCACCCATCATTGACATCTCGAACTTGTCCTTCATTATTTTCTCAAACTGCTGACACATGACGACGTTCTTTGATCCGAAGATAATGTCGTCTACATAGATCTGCACGAGTAATAAGTCATCTTCCAGTCGAATGTTGAACAGCGTGCGATCTACTGTGCCTTTTTGAAGAAGAAACTCTAACAGTGTATCGTACCAAGCCCTGGGTGCTTGTTTTAACCCATATAGAGCCTTTCTGAGTCTATAAACCTGATGTCCCTGCTGAAAGCCGGGCGGTTGTTCTACATAGACTTCTTATTTCAGTACGCCGTTCAGGAACGCAGACTTCACATCCATTTGAGAGACTCTGAATCTTTGATGTGTTCCGTAGGCTAGGAATAGTCTGATTGCCTCCAATCTTGCAACTGGAGCGAATGTCTCATCGAAATCTATTCCCTCAGCTTGACAGTAGCCTTTCGCCACGAGCCTTGCTTTGTTCCTTACTATAACGTTGTTTTCATCTCGCTTGTTCTTGAAGACCCATTTTGTTCCAATGACGTGTTGATGTCGGGGTCTGTCAACAAGCTCCCAAACTTCGTTTCTCGTGAACTGATTCAGCTCCTCCAGCATAGCTATGATCCAGTCAGCATCTTTAAGTGCATCCTCAATCGTCTGAGGCTCTTCAGTAGACAAGAAGCAGGAATATAATGCGCTTTCTCCTTGACAGAATATGGATCTTGTCTTAACTTTTGCTGAAGGATCTCCAACGATTAGATCAGGAGTGTGAGCATCTAGCCACAATCTACGATGTTTCAGCTCTTCATCTGAAATTTGATCAACACAGATAGTAGGTGAGTTAGGCATTTCAGTTGTACTATTATGAGATTGAAGCAATTCAGTAATGAGAGTGTGATCTACTGAGTTTCCAGGTTCAGGGGCATTCAGCTCAGGAACATTAATAGATGTTCCCCCTGAGTTGTTATTCTCAGTAGTGGTCTCAGTTACCTCTAAGGTTTCTTCATCGACCTGAGTTACCTGGGATTGACTGCGTTCGAGAGAGTCAACTGTTCAGCTACTTGCGTTGCTGGTTCAGATTCAGTAGGCTTATCTTCAGTTTCTTCATCTGAAGCATCATCCCAACAAAGCTGGATCCTTTCAGGTTTGTCTTTAGGTTCAGATCCTGTAGTTGCGTATTGATGTCCTCAGATTCAGACTTAGAGTTATTGCTCCTGTCTTCAGTAGCAAACTCATTAAAAACAATATGAGGGCTTTCTTCCACGCAAAGGGTCCGATAGTTGAATACTCACGAAAGCTTTGCTTGACTCGAGAGTATCCCAAGAATACTCCACGATCCGACTTGCTATCAAAAGTTTTTCAGCTGATCTTTCCCATTATTGTGAATAAAGCACGAACAACCAAAGATATGGAAATAAGATAAAGAGGGCTTCCTGCCGTTCCATAGTTCATATGGTGTTCTCTTATGCTGCTTTGTCAGTAGAGATCGGTTCTTAGTATAACATGCAGCGTCAGTTGCTTCTGCCCAGAATTTGGTTGGGAGTCCTGCGTCTGCGAGTAGAGTTCTTGCTGCTTCTTTGAGTGTGCAATTCTTTCGTTCAGCAACCCCGTTCTGCTGAGGGGTGCGCGCAGCAGATGTCTCATGCTCAATCCCTTCGGTTTTGCAGAACTCCTCTACCATGGAATTAAGGAACTCAGTTCCTCTGTCAGAACGAATTTTGATTATCTTGGTGTTCTTCTCGACACTGAGCTTTTTCAGAAGCATTGGTAACTCTGTTTTGACATCAGACTTGTTGGCAATGAATATGTCCCATGTGTAGCGCGAGTAGTCATCGATGACCACTAATGTATACTTCTTGCCTCTGATCGTCACTGGAGAGACTGGACCGAACAAATCCATATGTAGCAGCTGAAGGATTCCATCAGTGGAAGGAGATGGAACAGGCGGATTTTAATTCCTTGTTTGCTTTCCCTTCAGACATGCTTGACACTAAGTGTCTTTGCTGAATACTTCATTCGGCAGTCCTCTTGCTAGAGTGTTCCTTGCTAGTTTGTTGAGCGTATTGAAGTTGAGGTGGCTGAGTCTCCTATGCCAAAGACATCCTGTACGGTTGTCGTTCTTCGCCAACAGACAAGCTTCAGGTTCTGCTGTGTTCCAGTCAGCTACATATATATTCTTTTTACGCGAACCTGATAACACTGTTTTCCCTGTGGATTTATCAATGACATCACAGAAACCAGTGTCAAAAATCACTCTATTCGAGTTATCACAGAATTGACAAACGAGAGAGAAGATTATCTTTGAAGTCCTTCAACATATGATACTCTAGGAACCGTGGCGTTCCGTCTTTGAGTGCTCCATATCCTCTTGTATAGCCTTTTGCATTGTCTCCAAACTCGATTACGGGTCCTTCTTCGGCTATATAATTCTTGGTAGGTTCCTTTGGTACGTCATATGTCTTGAGCATCCACTGTCCACATACCAAGGATCTTTGTGCACCTGCAAAAACAGACTTATATTCGGGTACCCTTTATTTTGTTTTTGGGTCCTTAGATGTTAGTTTTAGTAACCCAAATCTGTCTAACAACCCCGGTGGTTTCGGACGGTTTCTTTCCACTTGAGCAAAAATACTTGACCACTTCGGATGGTCAAAGCCGACTTCTTAAGTACGTTCGGGTTCGGGAGTCCGGATCTTCGAGTGGTGGACTGCCGACCTTTGCCTTTTGTGCGATTTTCTTCTTTTTCGACTCTTGGAACCTCTTCGACTATAGGATCATAGTAATATGACCCATACCGAAGCTGGATGTGTCAACCGAGGTGGTCCATCCCGATCAGCCCACTTAACTCGCTAGTTCCCCCTTGACCGAACCGGGGTGTCTTGGTCCGATCTTACGGTCGGAATGCGATGCGTAGGATGAGGTGCTTTCATCTTTTGTTTTAGGCCGAGGGGTTAGAACATTTGTATTGATTGTTTCCCCTCGAACAAACCTATCGGTTAGACGCACTTCTAAGTGTACGGGGGCGAGATGAGGAAGCTTCCTGGTTGAAACCAAGTCCTTCCTTACGGTGCTTGGGCTTGTTGCTTGCAAGCATAGCCTCCGGCTTCTTTTCGGCGCCCATGTAACACTCGGTCATCGAGGCTCTTCCAAACATCATCACTCTTTTTCGGTATGTCGTGCTTGGTCCGAAGTCCGACGGTTCTTGCTTGATGAGACTCGGTTCGGTATCTTTCGAGTCACGGCATTGGTCAAAACCGAAATTCGATCTTCTTGATCTTGAGACTTGGCCATCGGAGAGTTTATCTCCTCCCCCGAGTCTCAACACAAGTCCTTCGGCTTCGATAGCGGCCCGACTCTCCCGAGAAAGTCTCCCGATTCTCCACTTTTAGGGTATCCAATTCCCGAAGAGTCTTGCGAGCTGCGAGACTCATCCGAATTTGTTCGTCTAACAGTTCTTCATAAGTGGTAGCAACGTCCAAATTCTCATCCGCACCTGAAATAGTGTCGTGTGTGCGGTGTGAAGAGGAGTTAAGTGGTTCATGAGAATTTACCTCATCCTCTTCTCTCCTGCCATTAGGCACTTTTCGATAGCTTCTTCGACTTCAAGCTCTAAGGCCATAAAAGGCCGCTTCATCATCCGATGAATCCATGAAGGAGTCGACTTCTTCGAGTCGTCCGAGATTTCGCTCGCAATATAAGATTGTCTCTTTTTGGCGAATATCTCTCTCCTTGCCTTGCGTCTTTGCGCGTTCGGCACTACGAGCTCGGGACAGTCATATTGATAATGTCCCGGCTTTTTGCGATTGTAGCAAGCAATGACTCTTTCTTCTTTGTTTTCACTATCCTTTGATGGTCTTTGAGTTATCCTTCTTTCTTCATTCAGAGGATTGTGAGTCAGGAGTGCGTTTTGGCGTATAATCTGACTTACCTTTTGTGTCTCGGTATGCTTTAGTCAGTTTTCTGCGCCTCTCCTTCTCCTTCTGATACTTCATGGCGAGCAGCGCGTACTTCTGAGCGAGACTTCCTTCTTGTAAGTCGTTGAGTGAAGGTTCAGTCTTACTCGTTGTCTTGCTCGTCGTGGGAGATCTTTGCCGACCGATGCTTTGAAGGCATGGTCAATTGTTTTGTCAGCTTCAGCTCTTTCCTTTCGTTGAGGTCTGTCGAACTCAAACTCTTCTGCCTGAAGTTCTGAAAAGATATGGTCAGGAGAGATAACATCTAAATCAGAATGACGCAATAAAGTGGCAAAAGGTGTCCAGTGTCCGTCCGGCAGTGCCCTCAGTATCTTGAGATTCATCTCTCGGTTGCTGAATATCTTTCCCAGCCCGTTGATGGAGTTCATCAGATTCGTGAATCTGACATTTAGATCTTCTATTTTGTCACCAGGCATGAGAGACAAATTTTCCAGCTTTTGGAGTTCCAGCGCTAGTTTGTTAGCTTTTATCTTCTGAGTCCCCCGACTCAGTAGCGCTAGAGCGTCCCAGAGCTCCTTTGTAGTTTTGCATTCCTGAACCCTGCCAAGATACGAATCACTTAAGGTGGTTAGTATAGCGTTTCTGGCGACACGGTATAAGTTATGAAGTTTCTTCTCCTCAGGAGTGAAGAGACTTCTGTCTTTGGGAATCTTCTTCCCGGTCACCATTCCTCCTCCAGCAGCTGCATCCTGAGTCACGACGCTGTCGATCATAGGAACGATAGGCCCTTCCTCAAGTACTTCAGTCATACTATCGTGGAGGGAGGACAGATATGCTTCCATCCTGACCCACCATACCCCATAGTTCTCTACTAAGAACATAGGTACCATCCTTATAACTGACATATCAGCCATGAAGAATAATGATATGAATGTAGAGTGATATGCAGTGAAAACGATTTTCTGGATCCGTTCAAGTGGACCAGTTTCAGAACGATGAGAGTCTTATAGAACTCAGGTGGTTAGTTGAACACCGTGCGCTCTGATACCAATTGTTGGTCCCGAGTGTACGGTCAGGTGTAGAGGGGGGGGGGAGGTGACTACACCTGACTCCGATTTTCTCAACTTCGAACACGAACAGTCCTGTTCAAGAAAGTGCCGTACTGAAATAATTCAGCAGACCAAATTGCTGTTCTGAATCGTGTGTGGCAAAGAATCTGACTCTACTCGAGATGCGCTAGGCGGCCGAGTCAGAATTCAGTATCAAACAGGTAGAGTTCAGCGGTGCGGAAAAGTGTAGGCCCAAATCAGTTGAGTGGAAAAACCGTTTTAGCAAGTCTCAGTTCAGTAAATAGACAATTCAGTATGCTGAGACAGTTATATGATTTTAAAGTAGGTTTTCAGTATGAACAGTAAAATCAATGCAACAGTAATCAGAAAGCAATAACAAGACACATATTTTTAAAGTGGTTCGGATATCAATCGATCCTACGTCCACTGTCCCGAAAAGTTCAGGAGGCTATTTATTATACTGAGTTAGTCTCAGTCAGCTTGTGCACAGGACAAAGCCGTGGCTTGGGGATTATACTGAGCAAGTCCCAGTTTACAAAGGCATCAAACTAAAGTGTTTGACAAACTTCTCCAACTGTGAAGGAGTCCTTTTAAAATATGGATTGGGTTCAAATATGAACTCCTTCGTCTAAGTTATAAGTATATTATGTTGAGCTTAGGGTTAGAGGGATAGGGAATGAGGGAGTGGCTTCTAGATCGACGAACAGCTGAAATAAGCTTTAGGTTCGTGTATCGTCGATTTGGATACTAGAGGCTCTTCTAACAGTTTAGCTTGGTTCCCTATGAGCTGAGAAGGTAGTCTTTCGTCGGAGATAGATCTTCAAGTTCTTGTGGAAGACTTATGGTTTTTTGGTTCTAGCTCGTTTGAATGCTTGTGTTTGTTTTCGTCGTTAACCTTATGCGCATTCTCTCTCTTTTTTCTCTTGAAATGTCCCTCTATTTATAGAGCAGAGATTGGAAAAGAGCCGTTGGAGACGATCTTCGTTTCTCTCTCTCTTTTGGTAGCTAACGGCTCTTTTTGAAGGATGTAACAGTGTCATTTCCCTCCTTTTCTGGAAATATGTTGACTTGCAGCTTTAGTAGGTAGAGACACATGTATACTTGTCATTTGTCAAGGATTATGGAGTGGTTGAGACGGAACGAGACTTCGAGGCATACGAAGGCGACTTCTCTTTTCCTCGTACTTGACAATGCGATTGTATATTCAAAAAGTGTCGACGGTTCGGGAAGGCTGCTGCCGTTCTTGAGTCGATCTTCATTCGGTAGAGACAGTGAGGGTACTCTGCGATGGTCGGCTACGAGTTCGATGAACTACTCTGGCTGAGTTCGGTTCTGCGATTCCTTCGATATCTTGCTCCCGTTGAGTCCGGTAAATGCGAGTCTTCTACTTACGGTGCTGAGGGCGATAAGCTCCGGCCGCCTTAACCGGGAGAGTGTCTACCGAGTCCGAAACCTCGGAGACAAAACAATTACACGGGAATGGTTCATCAATCAAGATAGGGTTTTGGGATCTTCAAATCTTCAAATAGGTACGAGCACGGGGCTACGGAGCTTACGGTCAGTGCTGAAGACATAATCATTTCCCACTAAGTATAACAGTGCTGAGGATAAAATCATCACCCAACAAACATTAATTATTTTATTGTTTGATTAGTCTTTTTCTTCAAAAGGTTCGTTGAATCATGCATATACACATAATTCCGAAAGCATGCTTTTCTAAATGGACATAATAAAACGTGCTCGCGAAAAATTAAACATGCTTAAAACTACGTAAATACTATATTCGTGCTTTTCTAAGCGCAATTAAACATATAATCGCATGCTAAAGCATAAGAATAAATAAATACGAAAATAGGAAATAACAAACGTCGTTGTCGAGCTTAAAAAAACATAATTCCTAACTACTATATTTCCTGATCAAAATACAGCTCTTCAGTTTTCAAAATCATCAAATCTGGAGTTGTCTGCATCATCGCCATGTCATTAGGGTGTCTGCCCAATCAGGACTAGTTCTGCCGTCAGCAAACCTAGGGCTAACGTTAGCCCTCCTTCAAGAAAGAGCCGCCGCCACGCCTGGATTATTACCCACGGCCTCAACGGCCTTCTCCCACCATCGTTGTCGCCGGAATCCCAGTGCAGAGCTGCTGGAACGCGCGGCTACGTGCTGTGTCCATGCTCCGCCTGCCAGCGGTTGCCGCTGGACCTCCGCTCGTCTCCGACCTCCCTCTTGCTCCCACACTCAACTAGACATTTTGGCTGTCTAATTCCAGTCATAATTGCCGCCCCCGCGATGCGAAATCGCAAGGTTTCGAACCCATCGCCGACGAGCTCTTCGGCGGCTAAAATTACCTCTTCCGTGCCGTATTCTATCAATTGAAAGAGGGGTAACATAATAAGGACACTCATGACCACCGTGTTATGGATTCTGGACGAGAATAGTCCATCAAATCCACAAATTTCAAATGAATCGCTGAATAGATCTAAATTGAGCAGCCAACTTTCGACGTTGATTTCGGTCGCATCCGAGATCATATAAACCCATACGATATCTCAACACGAATTTCCTGAAAAGAAGAACCAAATGTTGCAAGCTGCTTGGCCGGAGGATGCCAGACGCACCTCCACTTGCCACTGAAAGTGGTGGCGGAACCCTAGTCAAACTCGGTTTTTCGGCCAATATGGTTTTTTTGGAGAGCACGACCACCTCTCCTTTCCTACACTATTCGACTCTGAGTTCAGTGAACTGCTCCTGCTGAGTCCAGTTCTACTGACACCTTTTAGTATGCTGCTCCTGCTGAGTCCAGCACTAGTGAGTAAGAATACCTCTCAGTATGCTGCTCCTGCTGAGTCCAGCACTACTGAGTCTTCACTCCATGGTGCGGAGGCGATAGTCTACTCAAGAGTCGGCGAGATAGAACAAAGTACCGAACCATGCTTGAAAGAATGTCTACTGAGTCTAAAACTCTCGGAGACAGAGGCATTACAATTACAACTCAATGGTTCACCAATTAAATTAGGGTTTGCGATCATTTAAATCTTCTAACACATATGCTACTGAATCATCTCCCAATAATTTCCCCCTATTTGATGATGCCAAAACCTAACAATACAAACTATCAGATACAAGCTCCTTACAAATATTACAAGTAGAATAACTGGAGTTGTTCATCAAGTTCTAATCTACTGAGGGATACAAGAAAGATATATCAGAACATATTACAGAATTCTAACAGCAATTTCCCTCTAAGATCCCCTAAACACTAATTCTCACACTCAAAACAAATAGAGTTTATCAATCTAAGTAAAAACAGACAAGCACATATATAGTCAGTGAGTGTGTGAGTCGGTAATCACTTAGGTGATTACGAGTGTTAAGCTTAAATAAACGAGACGAGGCTATGAAGACAATAAGGTATTGTCAGGCCAAACAACAAAGATGTTATATATATATATATATATATATATATATATATATATATATATATATATATATATATATATATATATATAATACATCTCTTGCTATTCTAAGAAAAAAAACAAAGGAAAGAAGCTATCTCCTGAATCTCTGGATCCTTGCCTTAAAATCTCTAGACTTCTCTTCTGGCAAAGGCAATCCATACATCTGGAATGTATCCTTCCAGAGCTTCTTCATCTTCAGCACATCAGCAGGCAGAATCATCAAGTTCTAAAGAAAATATACCACCTCTGACTTCTCCTTCTATAACTCCAGTATATAATGATCCATCAAGCTTTTGTGGAGGAGGCAGAGGTCTAGGAATAGGAACTCAGACATCTTCTTTGTCAGCTATGGCCTTCTGAACTATGGCATATATCTCAAGATCGCTTACCAGAAGCCATTCAGCAAAGGCATTGCTCTTGTGCATATCAGGCCAGTACCTCCAAACGAAGTATCTTTTGATAAATTCAGCCTTAAGAGTTTTCCACTTCTGAGTACTTTCCCATGGCATCCATTTATCTACCTTTGGCCACTTGTAGATTTTCTGGTCAGTAGGCTTCGTACTTCTCCTATACTTATAAGGAATCTCAGTATCCTTCACAGGCACCCTCTCTCGGGCTTCTTTCTCAGTACGCAACCTGAGGGCTTCTAAGTTAGCCAGCCTAAGCCTCTCACAGGCTGCACTGATCTGCCTTGCCTCAGTTGTCCTTTCCAAAGCTCTCTCCATAACGTCCCAGATTTCCTTCATTTCAAGCTCTTGTTCTTTGGAGGGGACATAGGAGGGAACATGGGGTTGTTCCTCTGACTCAGCAGGTGATTGGGATTTGGATTTGGAACTTGAGGTTCCACCCTGTTGATCAGTCTTGGACTTTTCTTCCTGTTGCTTTTGTTGTTCAGTCTCTTTTTCTTTATCGGCTTCATCACCGATTTTCAACTTTCTTGGGGGAGGCCTAGTCCCTGGCTTTCTTCCCCCTGAGACTTTTGTCTTAGCTTTTGCAGGGGCTTTCTTGGGTTTATTTGTTGCTTCAGCTTCAGCAAGCTCCCTGGCAAGCTTTTCATCAGCCTCTATCTGATATACCTTTTTGTCCCTTTCTTCAGTAGGGTTGGAAGTTTTAGCTTTTTCTTCCCCTTACCCGCCACTGGAGGAGGCATAGGATTCTCCTCCTCGTCTGAGTCCTCCTCTAAGAATTTAGCAACCTCCTTGAGGGGTCAGTAGGAGCTGGGTTGCTGAATCCTTGGGATCCTTTGGTCCTGAGCCACTTGGGCCAGTCTCAGCGCGCCTTACATCGCCTGCGCCTAAGACACCCTGGGCCTGACCTGCTGCTCCTGAGGGGTCAGTAGGAGCTGATTGGCTTCCAGCTGCTCCAGTTAGTGATCTCGTCCCCCTTGGTGTCCTTTCCCCCTTTTTGGCATCATCAGCTGAGCCAGGGGTAGGAGCAGGACCAACTTTGTTGTTCAATCCGACAATTGCATTGGCAAGCCTATCCAAGGCCACCTGCATAGTCTCAAACCGTTGGTGGAGGTCGTTCCTCTCTATTATCAGATACTTACTATACTTCTTGTGAGAGGAATCCACCTGCATTTGAATAGCTTGCAACTTGGCATCTATCTTCTCTTCCAAAGTCTTCTGAATAGATTGGATTCTGAGCTCTGAAGCTTGACTCAGTGAAGAGATAGTTGAAGAGTATGCTGAGTGCGCTGCCTTATAATCTTCCAGCAATGTCTTCTGGGCAGCCACTAGCGATGCCTGTTGATTCTCAAACTCTGCTCTCTGAGTGGCTAAGGCGTTAGTGAGAATGGCTGAGAAGTCAGGAGCTGCTGAATTTTGAATAGAGGTCCTCAACTCCTGAATCTCCTCACTCTTAGTAGTAGTAGATTATTTCCAGGTCATGTGGACAGCCTTGGCCAATAGTCTATTCTGAGCTCCTTGACTCTTCAGAGCCTTAGCTACTATCCCGTACAGAGCCTTTCTAAGTCTATACACTTGATGTCCCTGCTGAAAGCAGGGAGGCTTTTCTACATAGACTTCTTCTTTCAGCACGCCGTTCAGGAACGCAAACTTCACATCCATATGATAAACTCTGAAGCGTTGATGTGTTGTGTATACTAGGAATAGTCTGATTTCCTCCAATCTTGCAACTGGAGCGAACATTTCGTCGAAATCTATCCCTTCAGCTTGACATTAGCCTTTTCCACGAGTCTTGCTTTATTCCTTTCTATGACATTGTTTTCATCTCGCTTGTTCTTGAAGACCCATATAGTTCCGATCACATGTTGATGTCGGGGTCTATCAACAAGCTCCCATACTTTGTTTCTCGTGAACTGATTCAGCTCCTCCTGCATGGCGATGATCCAATCAGCATCCTTAAGTACGTCCTCAACCGGCGAGGTTCTTGGTAGAGACAGGAAGCAGGAATATAGAGCGCTTTCTCCCTGACAGAATCTGGATCTTGTCTTTACACTAGCTGAAGGATCTACAATAATTAAATCAGAAGTGTGAGCATCCAGCCACGATCGACGATATTTTAACTCTTCATCTGAGATTTGTTCAACACAGATAGTAGGTGAGTTAGGCATCTCAGTTGTACTATTCTGAGATTGAAGTAATTCAGTTACTAGAGTCGGGTCTACTGGGTCACCAGGTTCAGAGGCATTTAGGTCAGGAACTTCATTTCTTCCCCCTAAATAGAAGTCTCAGTTACCTCTTGGATTTCTTCATCGACCTGAGTTACCTAGGATTGACTCTGTTCAGAAGAGTCAATCTGTTCAGCTACTTCTGCTGCTGGCTGAGATTCAGTAGTCTTATCTTCAATTTCTTCTTCTGAATCATCATCCCAACACAGTTGGATCTTCTCACCATTGTCTTTTAAGCTCAGATCCTGTAGTTGTTTACTGATGCCCTCAGATTCTGAATTTGAGTTTCTGCTCCTGTCATCAGTAGCAAACTCATTAAAAACAACATGAGGGCTTTCCTCCATGCAAAGGGTCCGACAGTTAAAAACTCTAAAGGCTTTGCTGACCTGGGAGTATCCTAAGAAGACTCCCTGGTCTGACTTGCTATCAAAAGTCTTTAACTGATCCTTTCCATTATTATGGATAAAGTACGAACACCCAAAAATATGGAAATAAGATAAGAAAGGCTTCCTGTCATTCCATAATTCATATGGTGTCTTCTGATTTTGCTTCGTCAATAGAGATTTGTTCTGAGTATAACATGCAGTGTCAGTTGCTTCTGCCCAGAATTTAGATGGGAGTCCTGACTCTGCGAGCAGGTTCCTGCTGCTTCTTTGAGTGTTTTGTTCTTCCTCTCATCAATCCCATTTTTTTGAGGCGTGCGTGCAACAGACGTCTCATGCTCTTTGCCTTCAGCTTTGCAGAACTCTTCCACCATCGAATTCAGAAACTCAGTTCCTCTGTCTAAAAGTATTTTTCTGATTTCGGTGTTCTTCTCGACACTGAGCCTTTTTAGAAGCGCATGTAACTCTGTTTTGACTTCAGACTTGTTGGTAATAAATATGACATATGTGTAGCGCGAGTAGTCATCAGTGACCACTGAAGCATACTTCTTGCCTCTGATCATCACAGGAGAGACTGGACCGAACAAATCCATGTGCAGCAGCAGAAGGATTCCATCAGTGGAAGGCGATGGAACAAGCATATTTTGCTTCTTTGCTTGCTTTCCCTTCAGACATGTTTCGCACTGAGTGTCTTTGCTGAACACTTTATTCGGCAGTCCTCTTCCTAGAGCGTTTCTAGCTAGCTTGTTGAGCGTCTTGAAGTTGAGATGGTTGAGTCTTACGTGCCGAGCCACCCCATTTACGTTGTCGTTCTTCCCCGGCAAGCATGCTTCATGTTCGGTAGATTTCTGTCGCCTACGTATATATTCTTTTTGCGCGAACCCGATAAGATTGTTTTCCTTATAGATTATGTTGAAGTCCTTCAAAATATGATACTCTTGGAAGGCGTGGCGGTCCAATGCCGAGTGTTCCATAGCATGTGGTATAGCCTTTTGCATTGTCTACGAACTCGTTTCGGGTCCTTCTACAACGAGTATAATTCTTCGATAAGTTCCTATGGTACGCCATATGTCTTGAGCATCTGCTGTCCATGTACCAAGGGTCCTTGTGCACCTGCAAAATAGAATTATATTCAGGTACCCTTTGTTTTTGATTTTGGGTCGTTAGATGTTAGTTTTGGAAACCCAAATCTGTCTCACGACCCTGGTGGTCTCGGGCAATTTCTTCCCACTTTGATCAACATAGTTGACCATTGGACTGGTCGATACAGACTTCTGAGGCTTTACTGGTTCAGGAGCCCTGATCTTCTGAGTTGGTGGACTGCTGACCTTAGCCTTCTAAACGTCTTTCTTCTTCTTCTTCTGACTCTTGGATCCTCTCCTAACTATAGGATCATAATAATATGACCCATACTGAGCTGGATGTGTTAGTTGCGGAGGTCCATACTGATTAGCCCACTTAACTCTGCTAGTTCCCCCTTGACAGATTTCTGATAGCTAGAATGAGGTGCCTTCATCTTCTGTTCATTCTTTGTTAAGGGGTTCAGTATTTCAGCATTCATAGTCTCCCCTTGAACAAACCTATCAGTCGACCGATTCTCTGAGCGTATAGGGGCAGATGACCCATCTCAGTAGCTGAACCCGAGTCCCTCCTTGCAATGTTTTGGCTTGTTGTTGGCTAGCATCGCCTCAAGCTTTTTCTCAGCTCCCATGTATCGCTCTGTCATCAGGTTCCTCCAGACATCATCACTCTTCTTAAGCATTTCTTGCTCGGTCTGAAGTCTTGAGAACTTTTGCTTCAGTAGACTCAGTTCAGTATCCTTCTGAGTCAAGTCATTGGTCAGTATTGAGATCTGATCTTCTTGATGCTGAGACTTGGCCATCAGAGAGTTAATCTCCTCCCTGAGTCTCAACACAAGTCCTTCTGACTCAGTAGCAACATGACTCTCCTGAGAAAGTCTTTGATTCTCCACTTTCAGGGTATCTAACTCCGGAAGAGTCTTACTGAGCTGAAGGCTCATTTGTCTGCTCGTCTAATAATTCTTCATAGGCGATCGAGATGTGCAAATTCTCTTCTGCACCTGAAATAGTGTCGTGTGTGCAGTGTGAAGAGGAGTTAAATGGTGCATGAGAGTTTCACCTCATCCTCTTCTCCTGCAATAAGGCACTTTTCAGCATCTTCTTCAAGCTCTAGGGCCATGAATGTCGCTTCATTAACTGATGAATCCATGAAGGAGTCGACTTCATCTGAGTCGTCTGAGAGTTCCCCGGCAATATATGGTTGACGCTTCTTGATTAACTTCTCCCTTTGAGCTTTTCGTGCTGCTCGTTCAGTTGTACTGACCTCAGGATAGTCGTATTGGTAGTGTCCTAGCTTCTAGCAATTGTAGCAGGAGGTGATTCTGCCTTCTTTGCTCTTACTGTCTTTCGACTATGCAGAATCTTCCTGTTTCCTGTAATCAGAAGTATATGGTTCAGGAGTGCACTTAGGTGTATACTCTTTGAGTCTCTGATGACTCTAGAGAGCTTTCTGCGCCTCTCCTTCTCCTTCTGATACTTGACGCTTAGCAGTGCATATTTCTTAGCTAGGTTTCCTTCTTGTAGATCAGTGATTGAAGGCTCAGCCTCGCTAGATGTGGGAGCTGTTGTGCTGGCTGATGCATTAAAGGCACGGTCGATCTGTGTGTCAGCTTTAGCTCGCTGCTTCCTTTGTGGTAGACCGAACTCGAACTCCTCAGCTTTTAATTCTGAAAATATATGATCAGGAGAAACAATATCATAATCAGAATGTCTAAGCAAAGTAGCAAATGGAGTCCAATGTATGTCCGGCAGTGCTCTCAAGATTTTGAGATTCATCTCTCGGTTGGAGAACGTCTTTCCCAGCCCGTTGATAGTGTTCATCAGATTCGTAAATCTGACGTTGAGATCTTCATTCGTGTCACCAGGCATGAGAGAGAGTCTCTACAGCTTATAAAGTTCCAGCGCTAGTTTGTTAACTTTGATCCTCTGAGCCCCGACTCAGTAGCACCAGAGCATCCCAGAGTTCCTTGGCGGACTTGCAGTCCTGAACTCTTCTGAGATAGGAGTCACTCACGGTGGTCAGTATGGCGTTTCTAGCAACCCGGTCTAGATTGTGAAGCTTCTTGTCTTTAGGAGTGAAGAGGCTTATGTCTTTCGGGATCTTCTTCCTGGTCACCATGCCTACTCCTTGTGCTGGATCCTGGGTTTCGACGCTATAGATCATGGGAACGATAGCTCCGTCTTGCAAGACCTCTGTCATGCTGTCATGGAGGGAAGTCAGATGAGCTTCCATTCTGACTCGCCATACCCCGTAGTTATCTACTGAGAACATGGGTACCATCCTGATTCCTGATATATCAGATATTTTAAATAGTGATATGAATGAAGAATAATATGCAGTGAAAACGTTTTCAGGATCCGTTCAAGTAGACCAATTTTAGATAACAAGAGTCTTAGAGAACTCCTGCTCTGATACCAATTGTCGGTCCCGAGATAAACGTTCAGGTGTAGAGGGGGGGGGTGAATACACCTGAAAACTTTCTCAACTTAAAACGCGAAGAGTCCTATTCAGGAGAGTGCCTTGCTGAACAACTTCGGTAGACCAAGTATGTTGTTCTGAATCGCGTGGACAGAGTGACTGATATAATGAGGCCTGCTAGCTGACGGATGTCAGAATTCAGTACCGTTCAGTAAGAGTTCAGTAGAGTGCGGAAATGTGTAGGCCAATTCAGTTGAGTTTGAAAATGTTTTTATTAAAACAATTTCAGTATATTAGTGCAATCTCTTAAGCTTTGCTGAAACTCAGTTGAATGATTTTGAAAGATAGTTTTCAGTATGAACATAAATCAATGCAACAGTAAAAACAAAACACAACGATTTTAAAGTGGTTCGGATATCAACAATCCTACGTCCATTTGTCCCAAAAGATCGGGGAGGTTATTTTATTATACTAAGTTAGTCTCGGTCGATTTGTGCCTTTGGACAAACACGAAGTCTTGAGGATTATGCTGAGCAACTCTCAGCTTACAAGTATCAAACTGAAGTGTTTGATAACCTCTCCAACTATGAAGGAGTTCTTTACAAGTAAGAACAGTTCAGGGATGAACTCCTTCGATCTAAGCTATGGATATATTCAGGTGAGCTTAGGTTAGAGGGAAGGGAACAGGAAGGTGGCTTCTAGAGTGACGAACAGTGAGGAATAAGCTCTCTGGGTTCGTGTTCAATCACTTAGATACTATAGGCTTTGATTCTAATTCAGCTTGGTTCCCTTGAGCAAGTATGTCGACTTTCGCTTGAAGTATCTCTCTGAAGATCTTGCGGAAAGCTTAAGTCGGTAAGTTTTTTCTCGTAATCCCTCGTGTATTCTTGATGTGTCTAGGTGAGCTTCGATTTGATTTTTCCCTCTATTTATAGAGGTAAGCCATGGAAAGATCCGTTGGAGATGATGATCCATGTGTCACTCTCGTATGGGTAGCTAACGGCTCTTTCAAAGAAATGCGCGAGTCTTTTCCCTCCTTTTACGGAAATAAGTTGACTTGCAGCTTTAATCAGAATGTGGACAACTATTGCTCGTCATTGCTCAAGGTGTAGAAAGTAGTTGAGATAAACAGACTTCTAGGCAAATCTGAAGCTGACTTCTTTGAATACCTCGTATGACTCTCTCGATTTAACAAGTAAGACCACCGACGGTCAAGGAGTGCTGTCGGCCGTTCTTGAGTCGACCTTGGTTCGGTAGTATACTCTGTCGAGTCCAAGTCTGCGAAGGTCGACTACGAGTTTAGTGAAGCGCCTGCTGAGTCCAGTTCTACTGACACCTTTCAGTATGTTGCTCCTGCTGAGTCCAGCACTACTAAGTAAGAATACCTCTCAGTATGCTGCTCATGCTGAGTCCAGCACTACTGAGTCTTCACTCCATGGTACTGAGGCTGATAATCTACTGAAGAGTCAGCAGACAGAACAAAGTGCCCGAACCATGCTGCAAGAATGTCTTGAGTGCGAAACTCGTCGAGACAGAGGCATTACAATTACAACTCAATGGTTCACCAATCAAGTTAGGGCTTGGGATCATTCAAATCTTCTAACACATATGCTACTGAATCATCTCCCAACAACAACAACAATAATAATAATAAGCATTTATATATCATGCATGATATCACGTGTAAGTTATGTAAGTTCTGTAAGCATCGATCATATTTATCATTCAATCAATTTTGTTATGTAAATTTATTTTAAACTTTGAATGTGTATTTATATCATATTATGATTATATTGTTTATTGTTGAGATATAAATCATGATAGAATTATGAGGCAAGAATAATATTTATTTATTTTGGATTTCCTAAACCTACTAGGATTAATGAAAGGATATAATATTTTATGTTGTATTAAGTTATTAGTAGATAATTTGAAATTATGTTTTGTGAATAAAATACATATTATATTTGTGATATACATGTTTTAGGATGAAATCTACTTGTGTTTATCCATATCCTAATTTATCTATGATTGAATCTCTTATATGGTAAGTGGTATACTAAATTCCATATAAATTATTTAAGTACGAAAATAATTATAGATAAAATATATTTGATAACTTGTATTATTAGGGATTATTATATAATTTAATCTAGGCCTATAAATACCCCTTAGTCGCTCATAATATTTAGGCATATAAATACCCCAATTGGGAAAAATCACGGGACCTAGTCTAGACAAAATAACTCCACTAATGATGATAAAGAGTTACACAAATCAATCTGGTGACTCCGGACGATATAAGCAACAATCAATCTACAAACGAAAATACCGCAAGTATATCCAACCTACAACCTATAGAATTGGAAATACATTACCAATTGGAAATCCCAAATTGAACCAGTAGATGAATAGAAATCACCAAGACGAACACACGAACAAGAAATCAAAACCCGCAGTCGCGAAGACGAAACGTGTGGACACCGTTTGACGAGACGAAGAGTTGATAGAGAAAAGATGCTACGTTTTTTTCTTCTTCTCTTCTTGAAGCCTCACGCCCCCGCCGAAAACCTGATGACTCTTGGAAATCAATTATGTCTTCCAGCAAAACCAAAACAATCCTTCTATATTTTTATATTGGTTGGTGGGCCAATTTAAGACTAATGGGGTGACCACTTGAGCCCAACAATCTCCCCCGTCAGCTCATTTGGGGAGACTCGACCAATCCAGCCTCTTACCTGCAAAATATAAATTTCTCTCTTGGCAACGCCTTAGTCAACATATCAACACCATTACCATATGTGTGTACCTTCTCGAGTGTCAACAACTTAGAATCCAAAACATCTCGAATCCAATGATACCTCACATTAATATGTTTGGATCGAGAGTGGAAAGTAGAATTCTTACACAAATGAATATCGCTCTGACTATCACAATGAATATTATTCTTTTCTTGCTTCATACCCAATTCCTGTAGGAATTTCTGCAACCAAAGAACTTCTTTGCAAGCTTCAGTGACCACAATATACTTTGCTTCAGTGCTCAAAAGAGCAACACACTTTTGTAGTTTTGCTTTGCCATGAAACTGCACAACCTGCAAATTTCATCAAGTATCCAGATGTAGACTTCCTACTATCAAAGTAACCTGCCATATCTGCATCAGTGAATTCGTCTAGCATTGTTTTACCATTGTCAAAACACAAGAACACATTAGAAGTCCCCTTGAGATACCTGAGAATCCACTTGACAGCAATCCAATGCTCTTTACTTGGGTTAGAGAGAAACCGACTAACAACACCAACTGCGCTATGTCTGGTCGAGTGCACACCATAGAGTACATTAAACTACCAACGGCTGATGCATAAGGCACTTTATTCATACATTCTTCATCTTTCTCACTTTTAGGAAAATGATGAATGCTCAGCTTAAAGTGGCCTGCAAGTGGAGTAGATACTTCCTTAGCACTGCTCATGTTAAATCGATCAAGTACATTCTTATTGTACTTTTCTTGAGACAACCAAAGCTTTTCATTTTGTCTATCTCGTGAGATCTTCATCCCAAGAATCTGTTTAGCCAGTCCCAAATTCTTCATTGCAAAGGACTTGCTCAAATCTTTCTTCAAGCTGTCAATTTTTCTGCGTCGTGACCTACAATCAACATGTTACCGACATAAAGCAAGAGAATAATAAAATCACCATCTGAATAATTCTTCACATAAATATAATAATCAAATTTAGTCCTCTTATACTCTTGGTCTGTCATGAAGGAATCAAACTTTTTTATACCCTTTGTCTCGGTGCTTGCTTCAGACCATACAAGCTCTTCTTGAGACGACAGACATGACTCTCTTTACCAACTTCCTTAAACCCCTCTAGTTGCTCCATGTAAATTTCTTCTTCCAAATCACCATGCATGAAGGCTGTCTTCACATCAAGTTGTTCAATTTCTAAATTCAAGCTAGCTGCAATACTGAAAACAGTACGAATGGAAGACATCTTTACCACAGGAGAAACCTCAAAATCTACATCCTTTTTCTGACCAAATCCCTTCACAACTAGTCTTGCCTTGTACTTTGGTAGAGAAGATTGTTCTTGAGTCTTTAGCTTGTAGACCCATTTATTCTTTAGAGCTCTCTTGCCCTTAGGCAACTTCACCAAGTCATTGGTGTGATTTTCATGCAAGGATACCATCTCTTCTTGCATGGCCTGCAACCATTTTTCTTTCTTTTCATGCTCAAGAGCCTCACTATAACTCTCTGGCTCTCCTACATCTGTCAACAAAATATACTCGTTAGGATTGTACCTGCTAGAAGGTCTCTTCTCTCTAGTAGATCTCCTAACTTCATTTTGAACTGGTGGTGGAGTTGGCACTTCACTTCCCTCGGGTTCATCAGAAACAATTTCATCACCATCTATGTTCTCTTGTTACTCCGATTCAGCTCCCCGTGATCGGGAATCGACTAGTTCAGGGACTGAATCTGCAATAGTAATCTCATTTGGCAACTTCTGAATCTTTTCTTTTTCAATATCTTCAATAGTCTGGTCTTCGAGGAAGACAACATCTCTGCTTCTGATAACCTTCTTTGTAACCGGATCACACAATCTGTAGCCAAACTCTTCATTTCCATAACCCAAGAAGATACACTGCTTTGATTTCACATCAAGTTTTGCTCTTTCATCTTAATGAATATGGACAAACGTCTGATAGCCGAAGACTCTCAAATGCTTGAAAGAGACTTCTTTCCCTTTCCAAACCCTCTCTGGAATATCACCATCTAAAGGAACTGATGGAGAAAGATTAATTAGATCAACGGCAGTCCTCAAAGCCTCAGACCAAAAAGACTTAGGCAACTTCGCATTTGATAGCATGCATCTAATACGTTCAGTAATTGATCTATTCATCCTCTATGCAATACCATTTTCTTGAAGAGTCTTAGGAACTGTCTTCTCAAGTATGATCCCCTTTGATTTGCAATAGCTTTCAAACGGTCCTATGTATTCACCATCGTTATCTGCCCGAACACGTATCAGTTTCTTGCCCGTCTCTCTTTCAACTCTGCTATGCAAGTCTTTGAACATCTCTAGGACCTTATCTTTAGATTTCAAAGGAAAACACCAAACTTTCCGTGCAAAGTCATCAATAAAACTTACAAAATAAATTGCACCACCAATAGACTTATCTTTCATGTAGCACACATCAGTATGTACTAATTGTAACGGGCTCAACATCCTAGATGGAGGTTTACTCTTAAATGCAACCCTATGTAGTTTTCCATACATGCAATCAATATCGGGTTTAAGAGTAGTACCTTGTACTTCGGGTAGGAGCTTCTTTCGAATAAGTGTTTGAATCCCCTTCTCACTCATATGTCCAAGTCGTATGTGCCAAAGATGTTGGGTTATGAGTCAGTGGTTGATTTAATCATCACTTAGAGGGTACTTTGTTTTATTTATCGGTAGTTCTTGTAATAGGACTTGTCTATTTATCGGTAATGGGGGAAATCATAGTGATTTAGTACTATGGAATTGAAGATCCTAAAACCTATCTTATACCCTTAGTGTAGTGTCTTTCAGACTAGATGATATAATAGGCTAGACTGTTCTTACCTTCATTATCTATTTTGTTTAAGTCCTGTAAGGGGTATTTGTTGGTCTGAACTTCAGTAGGAAGTTACATTCCAGAACCCCACATCATCAGTTGTAAGAGCTCGTGTTCTTAGGTCTCCAGCTGACTACACATCAGTAGAAGATTACTCATCAGCTGACCCTCCAGTAGAAGAACACAGGACAGAGCTCAGTACCTTCAGAGCCATCAGCTGACTACACTCAGTAGAAGATCCCTTTATCAGCAGACTCAGACGAAGAAGACAGTGATCGTGTCAGATCTACTGTATCCGTTAGCAAATTACCCAACTTTTAACATCATTCAAAAGTCAGCAGAAGATCATACGAGGATGAGTGAGAGTCAACTCAGATGAAGACTGATGTCTGAAAAGTCTCACCTACCACAAACCTCGACCAATGAGAAACAGTCTAAGCCTTACCTGCTCTGACCAACTAAAGCTGCTCTCATGCACAGTGACCAACTACTCTGCGACACTATTTTGAACGTATGGCCGTTTTCCTTGGACGTTTGTGACACGTGGCATTGTCCCCTCCAACGGAAAAATGCCTGGGTCACAACTATAAATAGAGAAACTTTTCCGAGCTCAACGCACGGGATATCCAAGGGATTAAACACTCAAGAATACAAAACACTCTAGCGCATTCACGAAGATCCAGCGAAGAACTTGCTTATTAGAATATTTTTTAGTTCTTCTCTCTAGAGTTTTTCTTTAGATCCCTCTTCTCTATCTAAGCTCCATTGTTATATCTATAGCTTAGAATCTTCGAAGGAGTTCACTTTTCGTGACTGTTCTTATTGTAAGAACTCCATCATAGTTGGAGAAAATCCCCTCCCCTTCAAACTTCGGTTTGGATTGTAAAGTCGCTAAGGACTATAACTTAGACGGCTCTGTCCAGTGCACATATACCTTGCTGAGGCTTGCTCAGATTAATCAACAAGACCTCTTACTCAGCAGGACCGTGGACGTAGGATCTTGCATATCCGAACCATGTTAAAAATTGCTTGTGTCATTTACTATTTTATCACATTGCTTTCAAACTATCTTACAAACTCATACTTTGCATAAAATGTATTTAAAAGTGCACTAGCCAAAACAATTTGGTTTGCGAAAAACACGTTTTCAAATCGGGACGAAGTCTATCGGGCCCTACACTTATCCGCACTAACTCTCCGCCTGAGGTTTTGATACTGACAAAAGTAAGTAGAAGAAACTCAGTAGTTGAGTCAGTCTGACCCGCGATCAAAAGGTTATTATCTGGCACTGTTCATCAGTTGCAACCTGATGAATCAATTTCGTACCTAATTATTTCTGTCCAAAAAGGTCTCTTAACTGTGCAGGTGAGACGTATTTCTTTGGCGGTTATGCGGAAAAAGGAGCTGATTTGGCACGACAAGTGGAGATGAGGTGGCGACGCGAATTACAGCTGGAATGAGGATATTTTGAGCGGTTTTGGTCGAAGGAAGAAAGAAGGAGAGAAAAGGATCAAGAAAGGAAAGAGAGAGGAAGGCAAGAAGAAGATAAGGAAGGATTAGATATTTCCATATCTATCAAAATCCTTTCCTTATCCAAGAAGAAACCCTAGATATGATCTAGGGTATTATAAAAGGAGGATTGAAGCATGAAAATCAGAGCCTTTTCACCATCAAAAACACGCCGTGCATACCTTTCCACCCTCGAAGACTCATCCTTTCCGATCCGATCAACTTGCCGCCGAACCGCCGAGCCATGGCCGAGCCACCGCCGAAGCCAAATACCGACCGCCGCCGAGAAGATATCAACCACTATCCATTCCTAATACTTCATGCTATAGTAGTTTAAGATTGAAGCAAACACTTTCGTATTTCGTATTTCAATTTTCTTATGTTCGAATATTAGCTTAAGTTTCGTTCTTATCATTTGCTTCGCTCTTGTTATTTCCGCTTGAAAGACCGTAGGTTTCGATACTTAAATCTAGTTGCAATTCTAGTTTCTAATTCAGTTTATGTTAGTTTGAATTCTGTTGATGTTCGTTTCCTATTTTTAGATCGTTGTCTTTAAATTAATTTCGTTTACGTGCATGCTAGGGTTAGGGTTACAAATGGTACATGTTACGTTTTGCGGGGTGTTTTTATACGTGCGGTCGGGGACGGGTTCATGAGTAGCTAAATTTCTAGTGGTCTGGCAGGATGTAAACACACACGTGAATAGTACATGAGGCTTAGGTTGTTATAATTAATAAAAGGGTTTCGGGTTAATTCTGAATTATTTAATCTGGCTAGTAATTTAGGCTTGATCACCCTAGGTTATTCAGTCTGTAGCTAACTTAGTACTTCCATCATTTCTCGTGGAACAAGGCTAGGTAAGTAGCGAAATTATTCGAAAGAGTAGTTGGATTAAACCGGTAGGAGACTATTAGATGCCCAACATACGAGTAGGCTCCTATACTAGGCCCCCTTAGTTCGATAAAGCTGTTTAGCTATTAAATCTATTGATTGCCCAACAACGTAGGTTGTAGCTAAATTAGGGAAGTAGCCGTTTCGATGCCCAACATGGCGGTTACCGACTAAGTAAGTGGGAGTAAGGATTACGCAGTTTAAGTTACGGTAGTCTATAACTAGTTGATTCTTAAGATTAATTCATTTTATATGCTAAGGATTGGAAATACATGTGTGTGAATATTCTGCTGGACCCATCTCTTATCTGCCTAGCTTAAACAGTTTTATCTCAGTTCTGAGTTTTTATATTTAATTCAGTTTTTACAAGTTCTTAGTTTAGAATAAAACCCAAAACTTGCGTGGTTGCTAACCAAAACCAAGATAAGTAGAAAAATAATATGTCTAGTCCTCCGTTCCCTGTGTTCGATACCCTGTGAACTATACTGATATAATTCTCATGTTTTTGCAGGATTATTTGGTGCAATACAGCGATCACCAAATTGGCGCCGTTGCCGGGGAACGGTGTTATCTTGTTTTATTATTTTCTACTAATCTTTCGTTCTTTTTATCGTTGCATGAGCAGGTCTTCCAAACCTAACCTCATATTTGATTCAGAGGTCGAGAAAACAGCAAAGAGGATTAGGAAGAGGACAAAGCTGCAAAAGCAACAGATTCTGTCCGAGGCAGAAAACGTCTTAACTGCCCAGTCAGAAGACAGAACAGACATCGGTGATCAGACCAGCGACTCCGAACCAGAAACTGTTAGGTTCGACAAACCACTTCATAATACTCCAGTTACAAGCTCAGAGTCAAAAGAGGAAGAGATGGAGGACGAAGTGCAAAATCCACAACCCTTGAGGATGAATACCGGATCGCTTGACATGGGAGCGGACCTTCCCGGTCCAATCCAAATCACAACTACTGAACAAATTGATGTCAAGCTGAACATGGTAGCTGCCATGCCAAAGTTCTATGGGAGGACAAACGAGAACCCAAATTCCTTTTTGGCCTCGTTCAACCAAGTATGCAATCTGCACAGACAAGGCAATCTGGATGCATTCAAGCTCAAGGCTTTCCCATTCACACTGCAAGATGGAGCACAAGCATGGTTCTCAAGTTTAAAGCCAAACACCATCACTACATGGGCCCAGATTCGCACTGTCTTCTTGAAGAAGTATTTCCCACAATCGAAGACAAATGCACTTAAGAAGTAGATTTCCGGGATCGCTCAAGAATTAAACGAGACCTTCGACACATATTGGGAGAGATTCGGACGACTTGTCGATAGTTTCCCGAACCATGGCTACTCGGATGTGGAGCTACTACAGATTTTCTATCAAGGGATGACAGACGAAGCAAAGGCCATGGTCGATATCGGTCTGAGAGGAAATTTCCACACAAGCCTCTACGAAGATGCAAGGAACATAATTGAAGGGCTTGCGGAGTCTACCTCGCAATACAAAGGGCCGAGACTGACAAGAAGAGCTGTTAATTGGTCTCATTCTGACTACATGGATGAGATCGATAATAAAGTGGAGGCAAAATTCAGTTTGTTGCAAGATAAGATCGACTTGATACTCAAGCAGAACGCGCCAGCCCCAAGCCGGTGAAATGCCGATCATGCATGTGGAGCATGCGGAGAGAAAGGACATACATCGCTGCAATGTCCGGGAGAAGAAGTAAATGCAGCAGGAAATTGGAACGGGCAGCAAGGGGTTCATCCGAACCTTCGTTGGAAGCAACCGGATGAGCATTTTCAGCCGAGGAATCCACCTCAAAACCAATTTCAGCAACCATATCAACATCAACATGGATATCAACAGCCATATAATCCTCCTAATCAGAATTATTATCAGCAGACGTACAGACCCCCGCATCAAAGGCAGTTTCAGCAGCAGAACGTCCAACCTGCCTAGTTGGAACAGCAGAGCCCCTTAGAAAAGCTCTTGACCGAAATGGTTTCTTCGTAGAAAGATACCATTGCATTTCAGCAACAAATGCAGCGGGAAATTAATCAGACCAAGAAGGAGCAGCAGGCTACAATGGAAAATTTGGCTAAACAGATGAATAAGCTAAATTCTACCATTCAGGAAATAAAGACTTCTCAAGGGCAGCTGCCAGCTCAAACTCAGCAGAACCCGAATGCCCATAACTGCAATCAAATTACGCTGCGTGGAGGCAAAGAACTACCTGGCCCGACTGTGCAGATAAGACATCCAGAGAAATCAACAGAGAAATCAGCAGAGAAAAAAAATCCTGCAGAACAGCCTATACCATCAGAAGGCTCGAAGGAGCAGTATGCTGAAGATCCAGAACAAGAAAAAGATGAGGAGGATGTCCAGACTGGCCAGTCAGAACATGAAAATCTAATTTCGCCTCCCTTTCCCGAAGCTTTGGAAAGGAAGAGAACGCCAAACAAGGAAAGTATGGACTACATGAAGTTGTTCGAAAAATTGGAGATTAATATCCCTTTCCTTGAAGCCGTAAGAATTCCCAAGTTCGGGAAATTTGTAAAGGATTTCATTGCTGGAAAAGTTCCCAAGTCCGGAAAGGTTTTGTTTGATCATACAGTATCAGCAATTATACAGAAGATGCTTCCGGCTAAATGTGCCGATCCAGGTATGTTCACACTGCCCTGTCTGATGGGTGATGTCATGATAAAACAAGCCATGTGTGATCTAGGAGCATCTATAAACGTTATGCCTTTATCTGTATATAATCAATTGGTAGGAGCTGAGTTAATATCTACTAAGGTAATTATTCAATTAGCAGATAGGTCATGTATTGCTCCGATTGGTTTACTTGAAAACGTTTTGGTCAGATTCAACAACTTTGTCTATCCGGCTGATTTTTATGTAACAGACACTAATGATAGACAAGTTGAAGGGACTGCGGGAGTGTTATTAGGTAGACCATTTTTAAAGACTGTGAAGGCAATAATTAATGTGGATGAGGGTTCAATAAGTGTAGCATACCATAATGAAACTTATGTTCATAAAATATCAGAAGCACTTAAGAAACCCTACGATCATGAAAATGAGGATGCTTTTTCTACTGACTCCATTGATGCAATTGTCCAAGAATATCTTGAGACGTATGTGATGCAGGACAAAATGGAAGTTACCTTGACTCAAGGACTGAATGAATCAGACCTCGAAGGTATGAGAGATGAAGAGATCAGAGAAAGCATATCGGCTTTGTACGCAACTCCAGAATTGCAAACTGTTGGCAGCATGTCTCAACTGCCCAGTCAAGATGCCTCTGAAAAGTTGCGGCCGTCAATCATCAAGGCACCAAAGCTGGAACTTAAACCACTTCCACCAAATCTGCAGTATGCCTATCTCGGAGATAATGAGACGCTGCCCGTCATCATTAATAAAGATCTTGACGAAAATCAAGAGAAGGCATTGTTGGAGATTTTGAAGAAGCACAAGAAAGCCATATGTTGGACTTTAGCCGACATAACCGGCATAAGTCCCGACATTTGCGAGCAGTCTATCCTCATGGAGCCGGATAGCAAACCTTTCCATGACCATCAAAGAAAACTCAATCCAAACATGAGAGAAGTCGTGCTGAAGGAAGTATTAAAGCTTTTATCCATGGGTATTATCTATCCCATATCGGATAGCAAATGGGTAAGTCCGGTACACGTTGTGCCCAAGAAGTCCGGATTCCAAGTTGTCGAGAATGAGAAGAACAAATTGGTTCCGGTACGCTTAGTGACGGGATGGCGCATGTGTATCGATTATAGGAAGCTTAATGCCGCGACTCGGAAGGACCATTTCCCGCTTCCATTTATCGATCAGATGCTCGAGAGACTTGCGGGGCAAGTCTATTTTAGCTTTTTGGACGGATACAGCGGCTATTTCCAAATCCAAGTGCGAGAGGAAGATCAAGATAAGACGACGTTCACATGCCCTTATAGAACGTTTGCCTACCGAAGAATGCCGTTTGGATTATGCAATGCACCGGGCACCTTTCAACGGTGCATGATGAGCTTATTCTCAGACCTCATCGAGATGTGCGTAGAGGTCTTCATGGACGACTTCACTGTCTATGGTGACTCTTACACTTCGTGCTTGAAGAACCTCGACAAAGTCCTAACCCGATGTGTCGAGAAGAATTTGGTATTGAATTACGAAAAATGCCACTTTATGGTGACCGAAGGAATAGTGCTCGGTCACGTTGTTTCTAAAAGAGAAATAGAAGTCGACAAGGCAAAGGTGGAGGCCATCGCAAAGTTTCCATACCCGACAAATCCAAAGGAAGTTCGTGGTTTCTTAGGACACACCGGCTTCTATCGGCGCTTCATAAAGGATTTCGCAAAAATCGCTCAGCCACTGACAAACCTACTTCACAAGGATGTCGAGTTTGAGTTCGATGCTAAGTGTAAGGAGGCCTTCACCATCCTTAAAGACAAGCTTACAACAGCTCCTGTGATGCAAGCCCCGAACTGGAATAAGCCATTCGAGATTATGTGCGATGCTTCTGACTGTGCAGTCGGGGCAGTGCTGGGACAGAAAATTGGAAAAGAGAGTCACGTAATATATTATGCATCCAAGACATTGAATCCAGCCCAGAGCAACTATTCCACCACAGAGAAGGAACTTTTAGCTATCGTCTTTGCCTTCGACAAATTTCGATCTTATTTACTTGGCTCAAAGATCATTGTGTACACCGATCATGCCGCTGTCAAGCATCTCCTTGCAAAGAAGGAATCAAAACTTGCACCAAATAATCCTGCAAAACTCGAGAATTATATCAGTATAGTTCACAGGGTATCGAACACAGGGAACGGAGGACTAGACAAATTATTTTTCTACTATTCTTGTGTTTGGTTAGCAACCACGCAAGTTTTGGGTTTTTATCTAAACTAAGAAATTGTAAAAACTGAATTAAATATAAAAACTGAGAACTGAGATAAAACTGTTTAAACTAGGCAGATAAGAGATGGGTCCACCAGAATATTCACACACACGTATTTCTAATCCTTGGCACATAAAATGAATTAATCTTAAGAATCAACTAGTTATAGACTACCGTAACTTAAACTGCGTAATCCTTACTCCCACTTACTTAGTCGGTAACCGCCATGTTGGGCATCGAAACGGCTACTTCCCTAATTTAGCTACAACCTACGTTGTTGGGCAATCAATAGATTTAATAGCTAAACAGCTTTATCGAACTAAGGGAGCCGAGTATAGGAGCCTACTCGTATGTTGGGCATCTAATAGTCTCCTACCGGTTTAATCCAACTACTCTTTCGAATAATTTCGCTACTTACCTAGCCTTGTTCCACGAGAAATGATGGAAGTACTAAGTTAGCTACAGACTGAATAACCTAGGGTGATCAAGCCTAAATTACTAGCCAGATTAAATAATTCAGAATTAACCCGAAACCCTTTGATTAATTATAAGAACCTAAGCTTCATGTACTATTCACGTGTGTGTTTACATCCTGCCGGACCACTAGAAATTTAGCTACTCATGAACCTGCCCTGACAGCACAGATAAAACACCCTGCGAAACAAAACATGCACCATTTGTAACCCTAACCCTAGCATGCACGTAAACGAAATTAATTTAAAGACAACGATCTAAAAACAGGAAACAAACATCAACAGAATTCAAACTAACATAAACTGAATTAGAAACGAGAATTGCAACTAGATTTAAGTATCGAAACCTACGGTCTTTCAAGCAGAAATAACAAGAGCAAAGCAAATGACAAGAACAAAACTTAAGCTAATATTCGAACATAAGAAAACAGAAATACGAAATACGAAAGTGTTTGTTTCAATCTTAAACTACTGTAGCATGAAGTATTCGCAATGGATAGTGGTTGATATCTTCTCGACGGCGGTCGGTATTTGGCTTCGGCGGTGGCTCGACGATGGCTCGGCGGTTCGGGCGGCAAGTTGATCGGATCGGAAAGGATGACTCTTCGAGGGTGGAAAGGTATGCACGGCGTGTTTTTGATGGTGAAAAGGCTCCGATTTTCGTGCTTCAATCCTCCTTTTATAATACCCTAGATCATATCTAGGGTTTCTTCTTGGATAAGGAAATGATTTTGATAGATATGGAAATATCTAATCCTTCCTTATCTTCTTCTTTCCTTCCTCTCTCTTTCCTTTCTTGATCCTTTTCTTTCCTTCTTTCTTCCTTCGACCAAAACCGCTCAAAATATTCTCATTCCAGCTGTAATTCGCGTCGCCACCTCATCTCCACTTGTCGTGCCAAATCAGCTCCTTTTCTGCATAACTGCCTACAAATACGTCTCACCTGCACAGTTAAGAGACCTTTCTGGACAGAAATAATTAGGTACGAAATTGACTCATCAAATCTCCTTACACTTGAGTTATACTCGCCCTTGAGTATAAGAAGAGAAAAAAATAAGTACCTAATTATTTTTGGTCTTCCCCAAGACCCAAGACTCAAAAGAAAAGACTCAAGACTCGAACAAGAACAAAAACAAGACTCGACACGAACGGAAGAAAGAAAATAACAACGGACTCACAAAACGAAAAACAAGAAGCCATACCAATTTAATTCGAAATTTTCAGCACCAATTCGAGCCAAGCAATGTCAAATTGTGCAATCATGATCTCATCCAACAAGTAGACAATGCAAATTTTGAAACTAAGCACTTATATATCAACTTGGTCAAAATCTAAACAATGTGGATCTCCTCAAGTTTCACTCAACACTCAACTAATCTAGGTCCGGTTCAAGCCTACTCAAAAAAAAATAATCCACGCAATCACGATAAGAGATCATCACAATAGCAATATCAAGGAGGTCTTTCTCATTCGGTTGTAATGGGGCTTAGGACTTAGACAATTTGATGTTGGTAAGGGTCCTAGGGGTACTAAGCTCCATTAAAATTCAGAAACAATGTTATGCATGTAAAACTCTCTCACCTGTGCAGTCAAGAAAGTCAAACTCCCACCACTTAGAAAATTCACTTCATTGCTACATCATCAACTATGCACCCATACTCTTTCTTTTCTGCCACGTATCATATTCAGAATTTTTTTCTTTTTCTTTCATTCTCAATTTTTTTTTTCTTTTCGTGGCACATACTCTTTTTTAGCAACCGGGCACAAAGCGTCTCCAATTGTACGGGACAAGTACACTTTGGATCTTGCTTATATTGAGCAGTCTTTACACTTAGACTTTTTATCCGATCTCTTTTTTTAACGGCATGTTTATACTGGGCAGGTAGGAGAATACACTTCAGATTTTAACTATCATGCACAAAGGAGTTCGTAAAAAAAATGCAATAACACGGGTCAAGAGAAAGTTTTAAAATGGCCTTGGCTAAAATTTTACTAACTCAAATCAAGAAATTCGGTCAAGGCTCAAATTGGTTCACTAAGGGATGATTTTGGGTAGGAAAATTTTTGTCGCGGCCGCGTGGCCAAAAATCCCTAGTGCCTCCAATCATTTATCACAAGTGATTCAAACATATTGCGACTTTCTGGATAAACACCCTCAAAAGAAATAGTAGGAAGTGTCCTACTTTAAGGCTCAAATCTTATTTAAGTGAGTGGTTAATAAATTTCGATCCAAACAAAGTTTATTTTTCGTCATCCCAAGCTACATACACATACGTGCCTAGATCTACTCTTCACAAAGTCTACAAGTAAGAATATTGAAAATGAAAGCACAAATAAGACAAGCTTGATCATAGAAAACGGCACTTCAAAAATCAAAAATTTTGGAATGCTTCGACACAAATTACCCCCCTCCTTACACTTAAACCTTGCTCGCCCTCGAGCAAGAAAGAAAACAAAAGAAAGAGAGAAGGCATGACAAAATAAACAAACAAACACCCTCCTTACACTTGGTCCCTACCAAGTGTAAGAAACAACGAAAATTAAAGACAAAAGAAAAAAGAAACACCCCTCCTTACACTTGATCCCTATCAAGTGTAAGAACAAGAAAAACACATAAAAACGGACTCAAACACAAAACAAAAAGACACAAAACGAAAACTAAAATGGGGAAGAAAAGTCACGGGTCGCCTCGCCTGGGCAGGCGAGACAGTCTGTTCATAACTGTGCAGCGGAGACGGTCTACTCGGCGTCCAAGGGAATCCAGATCCGTCCTTAGCGTCGCGCTTGTATCTGTCCGAGAGGTAAAGGCACTCGAGACACGAGGTCCCGGTGGATAAAACTGGATCTCCCGGTTAGGCAGTTGGTACAGTAGGCGAGTATGCCTCAACAAAGTCCAATCAAACAAAGATGGAGGATCTACCCTAGTCAAATAACCCGCATCATGTATGATAAAATTGCGTTCAATGAACGTGGCAAGGACATGGCACAAAGTCATGAGACGCACGGTATGACTAGCAATTATGAACATGTTATGAGCAATCCACCAACCTAAGTTAATGAGGCGCCTATTAACCATGCACAATAGAAAATACAACTCATTGGCACTCACCTTTTCAAAAGACGTACTCTTTCCGGTCAAATTGTGGGCTAAATATTGGTGGCACATGCGAAGGGTGGGATCCTCTATAAAGCTGACATGGGAACCGGAGGTGACAAACTCATCCGGGTCGCTTGGGGTGAGAAGCCTCCACGCGGCCCGTGAACCAATATACCTCGGATCTTTGCTCGGTATACTATGAAATCCCATCTCAAAATGCCCTAGCATATAGTCATCAAACGAACAAATCCCTAGTCTAGCATTCCACTCGGCAACACTCATCTGATAAGTCCCCCCAAACAATCTAAACTCAATACACGGAGTAACCAAATCTTTATCACCCTCAAAATGAAAAGTATTAAAGAACTCACTTGCAACCTCTTTATAGCACGGATAATGATGCGACTCAAGCAACCATGACCAACCAATATTTCGAAAATATTGAAAGAAAGGTTCGATTATACCTGCCGTGCAGAGAAAGGTGCGATCAAGGAGGCGGCCACTTCGGAAGTCTTTGCCCTCGTGCTCTTGTAGACGCAAATTCATGTACTCGATCTCAAATTGTGAGAGAGCATGCACGGCTTCCGATGAGTCGAGGCGGATGATCATGCAGTTCCCATACTCCGCTGCTTGTGGAAAGGCCAAAGACGAGTCGGAATCGGCAAGGGACAAGTAGTTGTTGAAGTCATCCTCAAAATTCCCATCGTGGTCATCGGACTTGTAGTCCGAATCTCCTTCCTCTTAGCTCGGCAATTCCTCACGCAAGCTCTCGCTCCAATTCACGCCCGCATAATAGTTGAGTGGTGGTGGCGGATGTTGAAACTCAAGGAATGGCAACCACTCGTACAGGTTTTGCGGAGATGGAGGCGGCGGATTGGATGAAGAAGCACCGTCCGCCCAGCTGGCTTTCGATTTCCTCACCTTCGAGCGTCGTGGTGGAGATGGCGGAGGCGTGGGATCGGGCGTCGGCTGAGGAGTCGGCTCCGGTCTCGGTTGTGGCGTCGGCTCGGGAGTCGGTTCAGGAGTAGGCTCACGTGGCGGTTTCTGCGAGGTAGCCACGCCGGTGTGCCTTCGTAACTGTCGGCGTGGCAGTTTCGGCGGAGATGTAGACTCTGTAGCATATTGGCTTTCGACTCCAACTTCCATTTGTTGTGGATTTGGCTCCACATAAGCAAACTCCGGCGCAGGTGGCGGTTCATACTCGATTAGGGGAAGTTCCGGAGGTGGTGAGGTTTTCCGGTCAGTAGCAGCTTCATTGCGGCGGCGTTGCGTCTCCAGGTCTGCCTGCACGGCGGCGAACCATCGGGCAGCAATAGACTTCTTCTTCTTCGGAGGCATGGCTGCTGTGTCTCGACTGTACAGTGAGAAGGAGTCTTGGAGAAGAAGATGGTTGTTTTAGAGAGAGAAGTAGTGGGCGGCGGTTTTTTGGGAGGGAAGATGTTTGAATAGTGTCAAGTGGTAGGGTTTGGTTTCTTCCCTCCTTTTATACAAGTAAATTTTGCAATCAGGTCCTCTCAGTTGTACAGTTAAGAGATTCGGTCCCTCTCTTATTGCAATTCGTCCCCCATCTTTTTCTCCACTTCAATTGACTCCAAATGTTCATCCTCTAAGCAATTGAGTCCCTAAAATTCGCCTCCTTACTACAATTGGGTCCCTTGGTATTTCTAAAAATTGCAATCAAGACCCCTTAGTCTTATTTTCTTCATCTATGCTCCTTCAACTCCTTTTTCTTGCACTTTAAACACCAATTCCTTACTTAGCAAAATCCTGAAAAATAAAAGAAACCACACCAAGCATAAAATCAAACTAAACAAAATGAAATCAAAGAAAAATCGGAAAAATAACGGGTTGCCTCCCGGAAGCGCCTTTCTTTAGAGTCTTCGGCTAGACCTCCTCTTCAAAAAGTCAAAAATACGAGGGAATAGACATGTTTTGCTCGTCCATATCTTCTATCTTTGCGGCCGCATGATAAATCTTCAGACGATGTCCGTTGACAGTAAAAGTCTCGTCGGAGTCCAATTTCTGTATAACCACTGCTCCACCTGGCCAGACAAAACACACCCGGAATGGACCTATCCATCTTGAGCGGATTTTTCTGGGCATAATACGTAGGCGTGATTGGTAAAGCAATACTAGCTGGCCCACTTCAAAAGTCTTCATACGGATCATTTTATCATGCCACGCCTTTGTGCGATCTTTGTATCTCATAGCCGCATCATAGGATTCTAACCGTATTTCTTCAAGCTCTTGAAGCTGATATTTCCTCTCCTTAGCACTTTCGGTCAGATCCATATTGATTTTCTGTACTGCCCACCAGGCATTGTGTTCCAACTGCACAGGCAAGTGACATAATTTACCGAAAATCAATCTATATGGAGACATACCGAGGGGAGTTTTATAGGGTGTACGTTAAGCCCATAAGGCGTCATCCAGCCTCATACTTCAATCTTTCCTTGATAGATTGACCGTCTTCTCCAAAATAGACTTAACTTCTCGATTTGACACTTCAGCTTGCCCATTCGTTTGTGGATGGTAAGCGGTAGAAACTCGATGGGCTACTCCATACTTCTTCAACAACGACTCTATGGTACGGTTGCAGAAATGTGTTCCTCGATCACTTATGATGGCTTTTGGTATGCCGAATCTGCAAAAGATATTAGTTCGAAGAAATCCTGCAACCACTTTAGAGTCGTTAGTTTTTGTAGCCTTTGCCTCAACCCATTTAGAAACATAATCAACGGCAAGTAAAATGTACATGTTACCATTTGAGCTAGGAAACGGACCCATGAAGTCCATACCCCATACATCAAATATCTCACAAAATCTCAAGGGCTTTTGGGGCATTTCATCCTTCATAGATATATTCCCGGTCATTTGGTAACGTGCACATGACTTACAGTACTTATAGGCGTCAAGGTGTAGGCTCGGCCAAAAGAAACCCGCATCCAACACTTTCCTTGCGGTTCGTTTTGGTCCGAAGTGTCCTCCATAGGCAGATGAATGACAATGGAAAAGGATGTCGCCTTGTTCTTCTTCCGGAATGCATCTTCGGATCACTTGATCAACTCCCATTTTCCAAAGAATTGGAGAGTCCCAAAAATACTGCTTACACTAACTCTTTAACTTTGCTTTTTGGGCATGAGTGAACTCGGGCGGCAGCTGCTTAGAAGTTAAGAAATTCACAATATTAGCAAACCAAGGTAATTTAGAAGCGTTACCTATGGTTTTCAGCAATTCTAGTTCAGAGTTGTCTTGGTAGGCTGGTGAGACACTTCCCGGACTCCAACCGTAAAACACCTTGTGCGGGCGGAAGCTTGGCAAGGGTGGACACCGTTTCACGAACAAACATATAAATGCTCTTCGGGAAAAATCTCCTTTATGGGCTCTCCATCGTCTTTTTGAATCAATTGCGCTCAAGTGATCCGCCACATAGTTCTCGGCTCCTTTCTTGTCCTTAACCTCCCAATCAAATTCTTGAAGGAGAAGAATCCATCGGATAAGTCTCGGTTTTGATTCCTTCTTTGCAAGGAGATGCTTGAGCAAGGCATGATCGGTGTACACAATGATCTTTGAGCCAAGTAAATAAGATCGAAATTTGTCGAAGGCAAAGACGATAGCTAACGGTTCCTTCTCGTGGTGGAATAGTTGCTTTGGGTTGGATTCAATGTCTTGGATGCATAATATATCACGTGACTCTCTTTTTCCAGTTTTATGTCCCAAGATCGCCCGACCGCACGATCGAAGCATCGCACATAATCTCGAATGGCTTATTCCAGTTCGGGGCTTGCATCACAGGAGCTGTTGTAAGCTTGTCTTTAAGGATGGTGAAGGCCTCCTTACACTTAGCATCGAACTCAAACTCGACATCCTTGTGAAGTAGGTTTGTCAGTGGCTGAGCGATTTTTGCGAAATCCTTTATGAAGCGCCGATAGAAGCCGGCGTGTCCTAAGAAACCACGAACTTCCTTTGGATTTGTCGGGTATGGCAACTTTGCGATGGCCTCCACCTTTGCCTTGTCGACTTCTATTCCTCTTTTAGAAACAACGTGACCGAGCACTATTCCTTCAGTCACCATAAAGTGGCATTTTTCGTAATTCAATACCAA
The DNA here is from genome assembly GCA_028984105.1 of Lavandula angustifolia. Taxonomy (NCBI): domain Eukaryota; kingdom Viridiplantae; phylum Streptophyta; class Magnoliopsida; order Lamiales; family Lamiaceae; genus Lavandula; species Lavandula angustifolia. The sequence continues at coordinate 28,476,163 of CM054815.1, read as the reverse complement.
ATTCTTCTCGACACATTGGGCTAGGACTTTGTCAAGGTTCTTCAAGCACGAAGTGTAAGAGTCACCATAGACAGTGAAGTCGTCCATGAAGACGTCCATGCACATCTCGATGAGGTCTGAGAATAAGCTCATCATGCAACGTTGAAAGGTGCTCGGTGCATTGCATAATCCAAACGGCATTCTTCGGTAGGCAAACGTTCCATAAGGGCACGTGAACATCGTCTTATCTTGATCTTCCTCTCGCACTTGGATTTGGAAATAGCCGCTGTATCCGTCCAAAAAGGTAAAATAGACTTGCCCCGCAAGTCTCTCGACCATCTGATCGATAAATGGAAGCGGGAAATGGTCCTTACGAGTCGCGGCATTAAGCTTCCTATAATCGATACACATGCGCCATCCCATCACTAAGCGTACCGGAACCAATTCGTTCATCTCATTCTCGACAACTTGGAATCCGGACTTCTTGGGCACAACGTGTACCGGACTTACCCATTTGCTATCCGATATGGGATAGATAAGACCCATGGATAAAAGCTTTAAGTCATGTGCACGTTGCCAAATGACCAGGAATATATCTATGAAGGATGAAATGCCCCAAAAGCCCTTGAGATTTTGTGAGATATTTGATGTATGGGGTATGGACTTCATGGGTCCGTTTCCTAGCTCAAATGGTAACATGTACATTTTACTTGCCGTTGATTATGTTTCTAAATGGGTTGAGGCAAAGGCTACAAAAACTAACGACTCTAAAGTGGTTGCAGGATTTCTTCGAACTAATATCTTTTGCAGATTCGGCGTACCAAAAGCCATCATAAGTGATCGAGGAACACATTTCTGCAACCGTACCATAGAGTCGTTGTTGAAGAAGTATGGAGTAGCCCATCGAGTTTCTTCCGCTTACCATCCACAAACGAATGGGCAAGCTGAAGTGTCAAATCGAGAAGTTAAGTCTATTTTGGAGAAGACGGTCAATCTATCAAGGAAAGATTGGAGTATGAGGCTGGACGACGCGTTATGGGCTTACCGTACAGCCTATAAAACTCCCCTCGGTATGTCTTCATATAGATTGATTTTCGGTAAATTATGTCACTTGCCTGTATAGTTGGAACACAAGGCCTGGTGGGCAGTACAGAAAATCAATATGGATCTGACCGAAAGTGCTAAGGAGAGGAAATATCAGCTTCAAGAGCTTGAAGAAATACGGTTAGAATCCTATGATGCGGCTATGAGATACAAAGATCGCACAAAGGCGTGGCATGATAAAATGATCCGTATGAAGACTTTTGAAGTGGGCCAGCTAGTATTGCTTTACCAATCACGCCTACGCATTATGCCCGGAAAACTCCGCTCAAGATGGATAGGTCCATTCCGGGTGTGTTCTGTCTGGCCAGGTGGAGCAGTGGTGATACAGAAATTGGACTCCGACGAGACTTTTACTGTCAACGGTCATCGTCTGAAGATTTATCATGCGGCCGCAAAGATAGAAGATATGGACGAGCAAAACTTGTCCATTCCCTCGTATTTTTTACTTTTGAAGAGGAGGTCTAGCCGAAGACTCTAAAGAAAGGCGCTTCCGGGAGGCAACCCGTTATTTTTCCGATTTTTCTTTGATTTCGTTTTGTTTAGTTTGATTTTATGCTTGGTGTGGTTTCTTTTATTTGTCAGGATTTTGCTAAGTAAGGAATTGGTGTTTAAAGTGCAAGAAAAAGGAGTTGAAGGAGCATAGATGAAGAAAATAAGACTAAGGGGTCTTGATTGCAATTTTTAGAAATACCAAGGGACCCAATTGTAGTAAGGACGCGAATTTTAGGGACTCAATTGGTTAGAGGACGAACATTTGGAGTCAATTGAAGTGGAGAAAAAGATGGGGGCCGAATTGCAATAAGAGAGGGACCGAATCTCTTAACTGTACAACTGAGAGGACCTGATTGCAAAATTTACTGTTATAAAAGGAGGGAAGAAACCAAACCCTACCACTTGACACTATTCAAACATCTTCCCTCCCAAAAAACCGCCGCCCACTACTTCTCTCTCTACAACAACTATCTTCTTTTCCAAGACTCGTTCTCACTGTACAGTCGAGATACAGCAGCCATGCCTCCGAAGAAGAAGAAGTCTATTGCTGCCCGATGGTTCGCCGCCGTACAGGCAGACCGAGAGACGCAACATCGCCGCAACGAAGCTGCTGCTGACCGGAAAACCGCGCCACCTCCGGAACTTCCCCTAATCGAGTATGAACCGCCACCTCCGCCGGAGTTTGCTTATGTCGAGCCAAATCCACAACAAATGGAAGTTGGAGTCGAAAGCCAATATGCTACGGAGTCTACATCTCCGCCGAAACTGCCACGCCGACAGTTACGAAGGCACACCGGCGCGGCTACCTCGTAGAAACCGCCGCGTGAGCCTACTCCTGAACCGACTCCCGAGCCGACGCCACAACCGACACCGGAGCCGACTCCTCAGCCGACGCCCGATCCCACGCATCCGCCATCTCCACCACGACGCTCGAGGGGGAGGAAATGAAAGCCAGTCGGGCGGACGGTGCTTCTTCGTCCAATCCGCCGCCTCCATCTCCGCAAAACCTGTACGAGTGGTTGCCATTCCTTGAGTTTCAACATCCGCCACCACCACTCAACTATTATGCGGGCGTGAATTGGAGCGAGAGCTTGAGTGAGGAATTACCGAGCCAAGAGGAAGGAGATTCGGACTACAAGTCCGATGACCACGATGGGAATTTTGAGGATGACTTCAACATGAACTACTTGTCCTTTACCGATTCCGACTCGTCTTCGGCCTTTCCACAAGCAGCGGAGTATGGGAACCGCATGATCATCCGCCTCGACTCACCGGAAGCCATGCATGCTCTCTCACAATTCGAGATCGAGTACATGAATTTGCGTCTACAAGAGTACATGAATTTGCGAGGGCAAAGACTTCCGAAGTGGCTGCCTCCTTGATCGCACCTTTCTCCGCGCGGCAGGTATAATCGAACCTTTCTTTCAATATTTTCGAAATATTGGTTGGTCATGGTTGCTTGAGTCGCATCATTATCCGTGCTATAAAGAGGTTGCAAGTGAGTTCTTTAATACTTTTCATTTTGAGGGTGATAAAGATTTGGTTACTCCGTGTATTGAGTTTAGATTGTTTGGGGGGACTTATCAGATGAATGTTGCCGAGTGGAATGCTAGACTAGGGATTTGTTCGTTTGATGACTATATGCTAGGGCATTTTGAGGTGGGATTTCATAGTATACCGAGCAAAGATCCGAGGTATATTGGTTCACGGGCCGCGTGGAGGCTTCTCGCCCCAAGCGACCCGGATGAGTTTGTCACCTCCGGTTCCCATGTCAGCTTTATAGAGGATCCCGCCCTTCGCACGTGCCACCAATATTTAGCCCACAATTTGACCGGAAAGAGTACGTCTTTTGAAAAGGTGACTGCCAATAAGTTGTATTTTCTATGGTGTATGGTTAATAGGCACCTCATTAACTTAGGTTGGTGGATTGCTCATAACATGTTCATAATTGCTAGTCATACCGTGCGTCACATGACTTTGTGCCATATCCTTGCCACGTTCATTGTACGCAATTTTATCATACATGATGCTGGTTATTTGTCTAGGGTAGATCCACCATCTTTGTTTGATTGGACTTTGTTGAGGCATACTCGCCTCTCGTACCAACCGCCTAACCGGGAGATCCAGTTTTATCCACGGGACCTCGTGTCTCGAGTGCCTTTACCTCTGCGGAGACGGGATACGGTGCGACGCTAAGGACGGATCTGGATTCCCTTGGACGCCGAGTAGACCGTCTCCATGCACGATTATGAACAGCTGCCTCGCCTGCCCAGGCGAGGCGACCCGTGACTTTTCTTCCCCATTTTAGTTTTCGTTTTGTGTCTTTTTGTTTTGTGTTTGAGTCCGTTTTTATGTGTTTTTTCTTGTTCTTACACTTGATAGGGATCAAGTGTAAGGAGGGGTGTTTCTTTTTTCTTTTGTCTTTAATTTTCGTTGTTTCTTACACTTGGTAGGGACCAAGTGTAAGGAGGGTGTTTGTTTGTTTATTTTGTCATGCCTTCTCTCTTTCTTTTGTTTTCTTTCTTGCTCGAGGGCGAGCAAGGTTTAAGTGTAAGGAGGGGGGTAATTTGTGTCGAAGCATTCCAAAATTTTTGATTTTTGAAGTGCCGTTTTCTATGATCAAGCTTGTCTTATTTGTGCTTTCATTTTCAATATTCTTACTTGTAGACTTTGTGAAGAGTAGATCTAGGCACGTATGTGTATGTAACTTGGGATGACGAAAAATAAACTTTGTTTGGATCGAAATTTATTAACCACTCACATAAATAAGATTTGAGCCTTAAAGTAGGACACTTCCTACTATTTCTTTTGAGAGTGTTTATCCAGAAAGTCGCAATATGTTTGAATCTGGATTCAGCTAGAGGCTTGGTCAGAATATCAGCCCTTTGTTTGTCAGTATGGATCTTTTCCATCCTGATATCCTTCTTTTCGACATGGTCACGAATGAAATGATGCCTAATGTCCACGTGCTTGCATCTCGTGTGAAGTACAGGGTTTTGAGTGATTGCAATAACACTGGTACTGTCGCAGAATATCGGCATTTCATTCTGAAAGACGTCATAGTCTCTTAGCTGCTGTCTCAGCCAAAGGATTTGGGCGCAACAACTTCCGGCAGCCATGTATTCAGCTTTCGTAGTTGACGTGGCTACTGAGTGCTGCTTCTTTGAAAACCATGAGATCGCTTCTTGCCTAGAACCGACAAGTACCGAAGTTGATTTTCGGTCAATTCTACATCCTGCATAGTCAGCATCAGAATAGCCAGTTAGTTCAATATTATCATCAGCTGGATACCATAAACCTATGTCAGGTGTGCCTCTGAGGTAGCAGAGAATCTTCTTTGCTGAGTCCATGTGGCTCTGCTTAGGATTCGCCCGAAATCGAGCGCAGAACACCTACAAAGATAAGTTATGTCGGGACGAGTAGCTATTAGATATAATAAGGATCCAATTATTGCACGAAATTCAGTTTGGTCTCATCGATACTCCCTCTTTATCAAGATCGATTTTCATATTCGTGTTCATCGGGATCTTGATAGGTTTGCCGGATGTGCAACCGAATCTTTTGATGAGGTCTCGAGTGTATTTGCCTTGGTTAATGAACGTTCCCTTTTCGGATTGTTTGACTTGAAAGCCGAGGAAATAGTTCATTTCACCCATCATTGACATCTCGAACTTGTCCTTCATCATTTTCTCAAACTGGCGACACATGACGACGTTCTTTGATCCGAAGATAATGTCGTCTACATAGATCCGCACGAGTAATAAGTCATCTTCCGGTCGAATGCTTGAACGGCGTGCGATCTATCGTGCCTTTCGAAGAAGAAACTCTGACAGTGTATCGTACCAAGCCCTGGGTGCTTGTTTTAACCCATATAGAGCCTTTCTGAGTCTATAAACCTGATGTCCCTGCTGAAAGCCGGGCGGTTGTTCTACATAGACTTCTTATTTCGATGCGCCGTTCGAGAACGCGAGACTTCACATCCATTTGAGAGACTCTGAATCTTTGATGTGTTCCGTAGGCTAGGAATAGTCTGATTGCCTCCAATCTTGCAACTGGAGCGAATGTCTCATCGAAATCTATTCCCTCAGCTTGACAGTAGCCTTTCGCCACGAGCCTTGCTTTGTTCCTTACTATAACGTTGTTTTCATCTCGCTTGTTCTTGAAGACCCATTTTGTTCCAATGACGTGTTGATGTCGGGGTCTGTCAACAAGCTCCCAAACTTCGTTTCTCGTGAACTGATTCAGCTCCTCCTGCATAGCTATGATCCAGTCAGCATCTTTAAGTGCATCCTCAATCGTCTGAGGCTCTTCAGTAGATAAGAAGCAGGAATATAATGCGCTTTCTCCTTGACAGAATCTGGATCTTGTCTTAACTTTTGCTGAAGGATCTCCAACGATTAGATCAGGAGTGTGAGCATCTAGCCACAATCTACGATGTTTCAGCTCTTCATCTGAAATTTGATCAACACAGATAGTAGGTGAGTTAGGCATTTCAGTTGTACTATTATGAGATTGAAGCAATTCAGTAATGAGAGTGTGATCTACTGAGTTTCCAGGTTCAGGGGCATTCAGCTCAGGAACATTAATAGATGTTCCCCCTGAGTTGTTATTCTCAGTAGTGGTCTCAATTACCTCTAAGGTTTCTTCATCGACCTGAGTTACCTGGGATTGACTCGTTCGAGTCAACTGTTCAGCTACTTGCGTTGCTGGTTCAGATTCAGTAGGCTTATCTTCAGTTTCTTCATCTGAAGCATCATCCCAACAAAGCTGGATCCTTTCAGGTTTGTCTTTAGGTTCAGATCCTGTAGTTGCGTATTGATGTCCTCAGATTCAGACTTAGAGTTATTGCTCCTGTCTTCAGTAGCAAACTCATTAAAAACAATATGAGGGCTTTCTTCCACGCAAAGGGTCCGATAGTTGAATACTCTGAAAGCTTTGCTGACTCGAGAGTATCCTAAGAATACTCCCTGATCTGACTTGCTATCAAAAGTTTTCAGCTGATCTTTCCCATTATTGTGAATAAAGCACGAACAACCAAAGATATGGAAATAAGATAAAGAGGGCTTCCTGCCGTTCCATAGTTCATATGGTGTTCTCTTATGCTGCTTTGTCAGTAGAGATCGGTTCTTAGTATAACATGCAGCGTCAGTTGCTTCTGCCCAGAATTTGGTTGGGAGTCCTGCGTCTGCGAGTAGAGTTCTTGCTGCTTCTTTGAGTGTGCAATTCTTTCGTTCAGCAACCCCGTTCTGCTGAGGGGTGCGCGCAGCAGATGTCTCATGCTCAATCCCTTCGATTTTGCAGAACTCCTCTACCATGGAATTAAGGAACTCAGTTCCTCTGTCAGAACGAATTTTGATTATCTTGGTGTTCTTCTCGACACTGAGCTTTTTCAGAAGCATTGGTAACTCTGTTTTGACGTCAGACTTGTTGGCAATGAATATGTCCCATGTGTAGCGCGAGTAGTCATCGATGACCACTAATGTATACTTCTTGCCTCTGATCGTCACTGGAGAGACTGGACCGAACAAATCCATATGTAGCAGCTGAAGGATTCCATCAGTGGAAGGAGATGGAACAGGCGGATTTTAATTCCTTGTTTGCTTTCCCTTCAGACATGCTTGACACTAAGTGTCTTTGCTGAATACTTCATTCGGCAGTCCTCTTGCTAGAGTGTTCCTTGCTAGTTTGTTGAGCGTATTGAAGTTGAGGTGGCTGAGTCTCCTATGCCAAAGACATCCTGTACGGTTGTCGTTCTTCGCCAACAGACAAGCTTCAGGTTCTGCTGTGTTCCAGTCAGCTGCATATATATTCTTTTTACGCGAACCTGATAACACTGTTTTCCCTGTGGATTTATCAATGACATCACAGAAACCAGTATCAAAAATCACTCTATTCGAGTTATCACAGAATTGACAAACAGAGAGAAGATTATGCTGAAGTCCTTCAACATATGATACTCTAGGAACTGTGGCAGTTCCGATGCTGAGTGCTCCATATCCTCTTGTATAGCCTTTTGCATTGTCTCCAAACTCGATTCTGGGTCCTTCTTCAGCTATATAATTCTTCAGTAGGTTCCTTTGGTACGTCATATGTCTTGAGCATCCACTGTCCACATACCAAGGATCTTTGTGCACCTGCAAAACATAATTATATTCAGGTACCCTTTATTTTGTTTTTGGGTCCTTAGATGTTAGTTTTAGTAACCCAAATCTGTCTAACAACCCTGGTGGTTTCAGACAGTTTCTTTCCACTTGAGCAAAAATACTTGACCACTGGACTGGTCAAAGCTGACTTCTTAGGCTGTTCAGGTTCAGGAGTCCGAATCTTATGAGCTGGTGGACTGCTGACCTTTGCCTTTTGTGCGATTTTCTTCTTTTTCTGACTCTTGGAACCTCTTCTGACTATAGGATCATAGTAATATGACCCATACTGAGCTGGATGTGTCAACTGAGGTGGTCCATACTGATCAGCCCACTTAACTCTGCTAGTTCCCCCTTGACTGAACTGGGGTGTCTTGGTACTGATCTTCTGGTCAGAATACTGATGCGTAGGATGAGGTGCTTTCATCTTTTGTTTTAGCTGAGGGGTTCAGAACATTTGTATTGATTGTTTCCCCTCGAACAAACCTATCGGTTAGACGCACTTCTAAGTGTACGGGGGCAGATGAGGAAGCTTCCTGGTTGAAACCAAGTCCTTCCTTACAGTGCTTGGGCTTGTTGCTTGCAAGCATAGCCTCCAGCTTCTTTTCAGCGCCCATGTAACACTCAGTCATCAGGCTCTTCCAAACATCATCACTCTTTTTTAGTATGTCGTGCTTGGTCTGAAGTCCTGACAGTTCTTGCTTCAGTAGACTCAGTTCAGTATCTTTCTGAGTCACGGCATTGGTCAAAACTGAAATTCGATCTTCTTGATGCTGAGACTTGGCCATCAGAGAGTTTATCTCCTCCCTGAGTCTCAACACAAGTCCTTCGGCTTCAGTAGCGGCCTGACTCTCCTGAGAAAGTCTCTGATTCTCCACTTTTAGGGTATCCAATTCCTGAAGAGTCTTACTGAGCTGCAGACTCATCTGAATTTGTTCGTCTAACAGTTCTTCATAAGTGGTAGCAACGTCCAAATTCTCATCTGCACCTGAAATAGTGTCGTGTGTGCAGTGTGAAGAGGAGTTAAGTGGTTCATGAGAATTTACCTCATCCTCTTCTCCTGCCATTAGGCACTTTTCAGTAGCTTCTTCAGCTTCAAGCTCTAAGGCCATAAAAGCTGCTTCATCATCCGATGAATCCATGAAGGAGTCGACTTCTTCTGAGTCGTCTGAGATTTCGCCTGCAATATAAGATTGTCTCTTTTTGCCGAATATCTCTCTCCTTGCCTTGCGTGCTGCGCGTTCAGCACTACTGAGCTCAGGACAGTCATATTGATAATATCCTGGCTTTTTGCAGTTGTAGCAAGCAATGACTCTTTCTTCTTTGTTTTCACTATCCTTTGATGGTGCTGAGTTATCCTTCTTTCTTCATTCAGAGGATTGTGAGTCAGGAGAGCATTTTGGCGTATAATCTGACTTACCTTTTGTGTCTCGGTATGCTTTAGTCAGTTTTCTGCGCCTCTCCTTCTCCTTCTGATACTTCATGGCGAGCAGCGCGTACTTCTGAGCGAGACTTCCTTCTTGTAAGTCGTTGAGTGAAGGTTCAGTCTTACTCGTTGTCTTGCTCGTCGTGGGAGATGCTGCGCTGACTGATGCTTTGAAGGCATGGTCAATTGTTTTGTCAGCTTCAGCTCTTTCCTTTCGTTGAGGTCTGTCGAACTCAAACTCTTCTGCCTGAAGTTCTGAAAAGATATGGTCAGGAGAGACAACATCTAAATCAGAATGACGCAATAAAGTGGCAAAAGGTGTCCAGTGTCCGTCCGGCAGTGCCCTCAGTATCTTGAGATTCATCTCTCGGTTGCTGAATATCTTTCCCAACCCGTTGATGGAGTTCATCGATTCGTGAATCGACATTTAGATCTTCTATTTTGTCACCAGTGCATGAGAGACAAATTTTCCAGCTTTTGGAGTTCCAGCGCTAGTTTGTTAGCTTTTATCTTCTGAGTCCCCCGACTCAGTAGCGCTAGAGCGTCCCAGAGCTCCTTTGTAGTTTTGCATTCCTGAATCCTGCCAAGATACGAATCACTTAAGGTGGTTAGTATAGCGTTTCTGGCGACACGGTATAAGTTATGAAGTTTCTTCTCCTCAGGAGTGAAGAGACTTCTGTCTTTGGGAATCTTCTTCCCGGTCACCATTCCTCCTCCAGCAGCTGCATCCTGAGTCACGACGCTGTCGATCATAGGAACGATAGGCCCTTCCTCAAGTACTTCAGTCATACTATCGTGGAGGGAGGACAGATATGCTTCCATCCTGACCCACCATACCCCATAGTTCTCTACTAAGAACATAGGTACCATCCTTATAACTGACATATCAGCCATGAAGAATAATGATATGAATGTAGAGTGATATGCAGTGAAAACGATTTTCTGGATCCGTTCAAGTGGACCCAGTTTGAACGATGAGAGTCTTATAGAACTCAGGTGGTTAGTTGAACACCGTGCGCTCTGATACCAATTGTTGGTCCCGAGTGTACGGTCAGGTGTAGAGGGGGGGGGGAGGTGACTACACCTGACTCCGATTTTCTCAACTTCGAACACGAACAGCCCTGTTCAAGAAAGTGCCGTACTGAAATAATTCAGCAGACCAAATAGCCGTTTCCGAATCGTGTGTGGCAAAGAATCGACTCTACCGAGATCTCGCTTAGCCGACCGAGTCGAATTCCGTATCAAACGGTAGAGTTCGGCGGTGCGGAAAAGTGTAGGCCCAAATCGGTTGAGTGGAAAAACCGTTTTAGCAAGTCTCAGTTCAGTAAATAGACAATTCAGTATGCTGAGACAGTTATATGATTTTAAAGTAGGTTTTCAGTATGAACAGTAAAATCAATGCAACAGTAATCAGAAAGCAATAACAAGACACATATTTTTAAAGTGGTTCGGATATCAATCGATCCTACGTCCACTGTCCCGAAAAGTTCAGGAGGCTATTTATTATACTGAGTTAGTCTCAGTCAGCTTGTCCACAGGACAAAGCCGTGGCTTGGGGATTATACTGAGCAAGTCCCAGTTTACAAAGGCATCAAACTAAAGTGTTTGACAAACTTCTCCAACTGTGAAGGAGTCCTTTTAAAATATCGATTGGGTTCAAATATGAACTCCTTCGTCTAAGTTATAAGTATATTATGTTGAGCTTAGGGTTAGAGGGATAGGGAATGAGGGAGTGGCTTCTAGATCGACGAACAGCTGAAATAAGCTTTAGGTTCGTGTATCGTCGATTTGGATACTAGAGGCTCTTCTAACAGTTTAGCTTGGTTCCCTATGAGCTGAGAAGGTAGTCTTTCGTCGGAGATAGATCTTCAAGTTCTTGTGGAAGACTTAGGGTTTTTTGGTTCTAGCTCGTTTGAATGCTTGTGTTTGTTTTCGTCGTTAAGGTTATGCGCATTCTCTCTCTTTTTTCTCTTGAAATGTCCCTCTATTTATAGAGCAGAGATTGGAAAAGAGCCGTTGGAGACGATCTTCCTTTCTCTCTCTCTTTTGGTAGCTAACGGCTCTTTTTGAAGGATGTAACAGTGTCATTTCCCTCCTTTTCTGGAAATATGTTGACTTGCAGCTTTAGTAGGTAGAGACACATGTATACTTGTCATTTGTCAAGGATTATGGAGTGGTTGAGACGGAACAGACTTCGAGGCATACTGAAGCTGACTTCTCTTTTCCTCGTACTTGACAATACTGATTGTATATTCAAAAAGTGTCCGACGTTCGGAAGACTGCTCGCCGTTGCTTGAAGTCGATCTTCATTCAGTAGAGAGACAGCTGAGGGTACTCTACTGATGGTCAGCTCTGAGTTCAGTGAACTACTCCTGCTGAGTTCAGTTCTACTGATTCCTTCGCATATCTTGCTCCCGCCGAGTCCAAGAAATACCGAGTCTTCTACTTCTGGGCCGAGGCTGATAAGCTACTGACCGCCTTAACCAGAGCAGAGTGTCTACTGAGTCTGAAACCTCAGAGACAAAACAATTACACGGGAATGGTTCATCAATCAAGATAGGGTTTTGGGATCTTCAAATCTTCAAATAGGTACAGAGCACGGGGCTACCGAGCTTACGGTCAGTGCTGAAGACATAATCATTTCCCACTAAGTATAACAGTGCTGAGGATAAAATCATCACCCAACAAACATTAATTATTTTATTGTTTGATTAGTCTTTTTCTTCAAAAGGTTCGTTGAATCATGCATATACACATAATTCCGAAAGCATGCTTTTCTAAATGGACATAATAAAACGTGCTCGCGAAAAATTAAACATGCTTAAAACTACGTAAATACTATATTCGTGCTTTTCTAAGCGCAATTAAACATATAATCGCATGCTAAAGCATAAGAATAAATAAATACGAAAATAGGAAATAACAAACGTCGTTGTTGAGCTTAAAAAAACATAATTCCTAACTACTATATTTCCTGATCAAAATACAGCTCTTCAGTTTTCAAAATCATCAAATCTGGAGTTGTCTGCATCATCGCCATGTCATTAGGGTGTCTGCCCAATCAGGACTAGTTCTGCCGTCAGCAAACCTAGGGCTAACGTTAGCCCTCCTTCAAGAAAGAGCCGCCGCCACGCCTGGATTATTACCCACGGCCTCAACGGCCTTCTCCCACCATCGTTGTCGCCGGAATCCCAGCGCAGAGCTGCTGGAACGCGCGGCTACGTGCTGTGTCCATGCTCCGCCTGCCAGCGGTTGCCGCTGGACCTCCGCTCGTCTCCGACCTCCCTCCCGCTCCCACACTCAACTAGACATTTTGGCTGTCTAATTCCAGTCATAATTGCCGCCCCCGCGATGCGAAATCGCAAGGTTTCGAACCCATCGCCGACGAGCTCTTCCGCGGCTAAAATTACCTCTTCCGTGCCGTATTCTATCAATTGAAAGAGGGGTAACATAATAAGGACACTCATGACCACCGTGTTATGGATTCTGGACGAGAATAGTCCATCAAATCCACAAATTTCAAATGAATCGCTGAATAGATCTAAATTGAGCAGCCAACTTTCGACGTTGATTTCGGTCACATCCGAGATCATATAAACCCATACGATATCTCAACACGAATTTCCTGAAAAGAAGAACCAAATGTTGCAAGCTGCTTGGCCGGAGGATGCCATACGCACCTCCACTTGCCACCGAAAGTGGTGGCGGAACCCTAGTCAAACTCGGTTTTTCGGCCAATATGGTTTTTTTGGAGAGCAAGACCACCTCTCCTTTCCTACACTATTCGACTCTGAGTTCAGTGAATTGCTCCTGCTGAGTCCAGTTCTACTGACACCTTTCAGTATGCTGCTCCTGCTGAGTCCAGCACTAGTGAGTAAGAATACCTCTCAGTATGCTGCTCCTGCTGAGTCCAGCACTACTGAGTCTTCACTCCATGGTACTGAGGCTGATAGTCTACTCAAGAGTCAGCAGATAGAACAAAGTACCTGAACCATGCTGAAAGAATGTCTACTGAGTCTAAAACTCTCGGAGACAGAGGCATTACAATTACAACTCAATGGTTCACCAATTAAATTAGGGTTTGCGATCATTTAAATCTTCTAACACATATGCTACTGAATCATCTCCCAATAATTTCCCCCTATTTGATGATGCCAAAACCTAACAATACAAACTATCAGATACAAGCTCCTTACAAATATTACAAGTAGAATAACTGGAGTTGTTCATCAAGTTCTAATCTACTGAGGGATACAAGAAAGATATATCAGAACATATTACAGAATTCTAACAGCAATTTCCCTCTAAGATCCCCTAAACACTAATTCTCACACTCAAAACAAATAGAGTTTATCAATCTAAGTAAAAACAGACAAGCACATATATAGTCAGTGAGTGTGTGAGTCAGTAATCACTTAGGTGATTCTGAGTGTTAAGCTTAAATAAACAGACAGGCTATGAAGACAATAAGGTATTGCCAGGCCAAACAACAAAGATGTTATATATATATATATATATATATATATATATATATATATATATATATATATATAATACATCTCTTGCTATTCTAAGAAAAAAAACAAAGGAAAGAAGCTATCTCCTGAATCTCTGGATCCTTGCCTTAAAATCTCTAGACTTCTCTTCTGGCAAAGGCAATCCATACATCTGGAATGTATCCTTCCAGAGCTTCTTCATCTTCAAGCACATCGACGAGCGTAATCATCAA